>CM074724.1:360839615-362069823 GCA_037306005.1 Rhinophrynus dorsalis
AAAGAGTTAAACCATCACCCATTATTTTATAGATTCTATGACAATAAAAAAAATGTCTTTTTCCTTCATTTCATGTTCCTATCCTTCATTGTAAGCTATTATCTCAGGCTGTAGCACTTGTGGTCATGTGAGAGAAGGTAGAAAATGTTGTTTATTCATTTTCATTTATTTATTGCCATTCATATCCTGAATATAAACAAAGGTAGAACTGGCTTGCATTAGCTAACTAAATTATTTTGTTCCATTGAATTGAATATTATAAAACTTCAACATTTCACAGTGGGTGAGCATTGCACAGTTCTGTCAACAGTACTAAAATTGCTGACAACTTACCAGTGTTAATATTCACAGAAAGCTATTGTCCTTCATCTGGCTTTCAGTTTGACAGGTAATTTTAAAGTGGTTAGAACATTTGATTTTCTGAAGAACTGCAATCCTTAGCTCCATGTACACAAACATGTAACAGCTGGAATGGAATTACAATATCATATATTGCAGATAGTGCATATGTTTGGAAATCATCTAGAGGTATTTTTTTAATTAAATTGTATGCCCAAATGATTGATTTGTTTTGGATAAACCTTGTCTACAATATATGCCTAACATTTTAAAAAGAGTGAAATAATTTCTGATAGAACTAAATGAAAAGGTGTATGAATAGTTTATGACCTACTTTTACAAGAACTATGAGTTTTACAGAAAGATTTAGTGCATGCTGTTAATTCACAGTTCATACAATTGTTATTGGTACTGTAAATCTCTGCTACACAGTAATATTCTGGACCTCTATTCAGAAATGAAGAACTTTAAGGAAATCACAAAAATATATTTCCTTTATCTCACTGTTGGATTTAAAGCATTTTGTAGAAGGAATTTATTTTAAAAACAATGAGCAATGCAGTTGTTGAGGCTTATAAAATGGTATAATTTTACAAATGTTCAATAAAATACCATATAACAGACATGTTAAACCAATCAGAAATATAGCAACTCATAATAATTAACCCATTAAATATTTTCTAACACAAATTTATTTTTAAACCCTTAACGACCGGGCGATTGGTGCCGCATCGTGACTTAAGGACAGCGGAGCATTTTTTTTTCTTTTTCCAGCTCCGGACTCCCCAAACGGCGTGCAGCTGCGGGGGGAGCCCGGAACTCCACGACGGTCATAGTATGTCATGGGTCGTTCAGTCAGAACGACCCTTGACGTACTATGACCGTCAAGGGTCGTTAAGGGGTTAATTCATTTTTCCCCCAAAGTCCATCAGATAATTGCCACATGCATTTGTGGAACGTTAAGTTTACCATTGGTATAAAATAAAAACCTCAAGTCATATAATTGTGTTATATTTATTAATTTATACTTCATTACGCAGATGAAAGTGAGAGGAGGATATTTACTTTCAAAATTCATTCAAGAAGAGGATTGAGGCTGAATGGCTCAAAAGTTGGGATGGGCAAAAATTTTCACCTCAAACCAAAATCTGTGAAAAATGGCACTTCCAGGTTGGTGAATAATTTCCCTCAAAAAGTGCCATTTTCCCACTTTTTTCACCTAGGTCATGGCACGAAATCAATGGCATTCAATGTTTGTGAGAGGAGAAAAAGGCATGTTTTGAGCTAGAGAAGATAGTCAAATAAGGGGGAATTGAAGCTTAATTTATTTTTTTTTTAGGTAGGACATTTGTTTTCTGTATTAGAGGAGTCTGGAGGCACTCTGCGGGGAGAACAAGGGAGCAAGGAGATTTACTCCAAATACCCCAAAATTCAGTTTGACTGACAGACAACACACAAGCAGCTGGGGTCCAATTTGATTAGTGATCTTGCTGTTATTATTATAGCTGTGTTGGATGTGTCTGGGGATGTGAGACGGGAACAAAGGAGGTTGATCCCAAATACCTAAACATTCTGTCAGACTGAAAACAGGAAGCATTGCGGTCCAAGCAATTTCCTTACTGATCTTTCTGTGATTGCTGGGGAAGTCTAGGGAAAGAAGTTGTTGATTTTTTTTTTTTTTTTAGTTATATATTCTTTTTAAGCGTGCAATATCAGAATGTCGCTCTGTTGTTTGAGCTCGTCGTTTTGGTTCAGGCAATAATAACATGCGCTTTTGTTGGTTGCCCAATAGATGGCAACATTTCAATAGTGAACAAGCGTTGTGGGCAAAAATACAAATGTACTCTGCATGCTAACAAATTTTGCAAAGTATTTGTTATTGTAGGACTCACAAATTTCAGCTACTTGTTTCTCCACTGCAGTCCTCAGAAGTAATATTGTTCTGAAAAATGTTGCACCATAGGCTACAGATGCAAAAAAATGTGTTGGAATTAGTGAAAAGGAGTAACATTTTGATTGGAGAAAAGGAAAAAAAGCAAAAAATAATTTATTTTGGGGAAAAGTCATGCAGGAAATTTTTCTCACTTTTTGCCCACCCTTAGTCAAGAAATGTGAATTTTTAGGCACAGAATAGACAAAAAGGCTGAAGAGGAAAGAATTTGAAAAAAAAAAAACTGCTCACGTTTTATCACAACTATGAGAATGCAGGTGCACTAAAAATAATAAAATATTAAAAACATAGAATTAAATTATTCAACGCCTGATATCAGAAGAAAACAAACATTATGTACAGATGCCAAATGTTATCACAGCCATAACCCTCTGTAACTGAACTTACAAATGTAACCAAATGTATTCCAAAGGCTTAAGTGTATGAAGCTAATGTATGGAGTATCTCAAGCCATACTGAAGTAGCGCAAGAGCCATTAGAAGAAATCTGTTCCTACAAGTGGCAGTAAATACCAACCTGCATAAAAATACAAACAAATTAGGCTATCACGGAAAAAAACATTAACTACTTTGAGAATTCCCTTAGTGTAAAATTGCATTGGGAAATTGTTGTTTAACAAAGGAAAAGATAGTAGACCAGCACTACCAATTGTCTGTCAGATAAACAATGGATGGTGGATAGAGTATAAATATGTTTCAAATAAAGAATATCAACAAGATAGTAATATAGTTCAGAAACCAAAGTGCATTCACAATTCTTATATAAGGATCTCTGGAATGTCATCATGCTGCTAGTCCTGTTTGTCTTGACACTACCATATATTTATGCAACTGATGCACTCTAAGATTTATTAAAACAAATATGAATGACACAGAGCTATAAAGAAATAAAATGAAATAAAAAACAAGCAATTAATAACCATAAAGAGACCATGCAATCATTAATATTAAATAGGAGGCTCCAATAAGGAGCTGTAAAGAAGGTGGTAAAATAGCTATTATAATGCCCCTAAATCAATGTAATGATGAATAAAAATCAATAAGAGCAAAGAACCAAAACTCCAAGTTAGAATAATAAGAGAAACAAAAAATGACAGTCCAGAATAAACAAGTCCCCACAGTACATCCCCACAGTGATGTATAATAATACAGTATATGGGATCTAGCTGCTATGTGGTGAGAAAGGATTCCCTGTGTGGTTGTGCCCTTACATTAAAGCTCAGTAGCGCCAATCAGGATATGGTCTTTGGTCTCAAGAAAACCCTGGTAGCCCCAGAATGTCCTCTTGTAGTGGCATGGCATCCTGGATCTCGTAGCTCCGTTACTATTTGTTGTGTGGGCGACTGTGTCAGTATGGTGAACATCTCCATTGAGTGTCAGAATGCCGATCTGGTGGAGGTTGTGCCCTGGTGACTAGGTCCTCTGCCATTATGCCTTGTTGTGCTGCAATCTCTCCTGTGGGGTAACTGAACTATGCCACTGTCTCTCTAACCACTCAAACTGAATTCCTTACCAGCGCCACAGCACGCCCCACGTGACGCCATGAGTGCAACATGCGACTCAAAGTCTCGGACACAAAACATTCTGGCAGAAATTTCAAAAAGCGACTCCCACTAGGCCAATGAGATAGTGTGTATTGAGCATGTCCTGGCCTCTGTGTGTCTGAGAGGAGACCGGATACCCTGTATAGCAGAAAGTTATCAGTGGTAAGTGAGCATATGCTGTAAAATATTTATACATTGATTGTAGTGATTTTAATGTAGGGATTGGGAACTCTACATGTTGCTGGATTACAGCTCCCTGCATCTGAAGCTGACTGATTTTCATGTGAATTGCAGTACATCAATAACTAGAGAGCCATGGGTTGTCTTTCTCTGCTTGAATATAGTGGAGATGATTCATTTAGCCATACACCATGCTGACAGTATAGTTAATTATGCAGTATATCCATATATCTGATTATGGTATGATATGATAAAGTTCCAGGATTTAAATTATGTATTAGTTCCAGTGGTGCTTGAAGCACAGTATCACTGTACTTTAGTTCTTGTCAATATGATAAATTAGACACTAACCCTTAAACTACCAGAAAGGGCACACCTTTAAAAGCAAAAGTGCTCAATCTTCTTTGAAAAGTTTTGGACTATACATATTTAACCCCTTAAGGAGAAGCGTGTCCAGCATTGCACACCTCTCTGGTCCTCTTTAGGGGTTATAAAATCAGAACATGAAAGATGGTGAGATGGCTCAGTTGGTCAAAGTACCAGCCGTAGAATCTGTTCAAACAGCAAGGTCACAGGTTCTAGTCCCAGCAGGGTCGACTCATCCTTTCGACGTAGATAAAATGAGTACCATTAAATTGAATAATAATATCTATACCCCCAGGATATACTTGAAAATGAGAGATAATCTCAATGTATCCTTCCTAGTAAAATACTTTTATATTATTATTATTATTATTATTATTATTATTATTATGTATCTTTCCTTTCAAACAGCAAAGGGCAAATACTTTTCCTTCAGAATACTGTTCATACCCCTCAGGTCTGTAAAGGGTTAAAGTGGATTTGGAATGGGCTATCATTAGTAGGATGTAGCAGGCGTCTTTCATAATGAAGAGGTCATCATTATTTTTATTTAGTTGTGTTCTTTATGTAATAGAAGCTTAGAATGCAGGGATACTTATTTTCAAACTGCTCTTATTCACATAAAAATTAGATTGTACCTGGCAACTTTGAAATGAACAAAACCTAAGAGTTTTGACGTGATGTGGCAAATACACATTTGTGCATTACAGATGTCAGTTTCACTTAAAATGAGCCTGGCAGAGTGGGGCTAATTGTCTATAAATTCTTGCAAAACACATACACCTGGTGTAAGGTGGAGTTAGCTCTAAATGTGCCTAAAATCATGATAAAGTTACCTGAAAATCACTTCATACATTGTCCTATAACACTTACAATTACATTGTAGATATGACATTTCTACCAGTCAAGGGTTTAATTTCATTCCAGTAATAATAGGAGTGCACTACAAATATGACTAATAAATGATAGAGCTGAGGGGATTATTGAGTACTAGTTGGTTTACTTTTCCACAGAGAGAAAATCCCTTTAGATTTCATCCTTTCCACTACCACACCCTGTGAGAACCTCACAATCTCCTCCTGTGATTTCTATGGTCACAAGATGCTACTGCAGCTGATACTTAAGCAGAGAAATCCACAGATGGAAATACAGCAATGTAAGCCTTGAAAAATTGTTAGCAGGTTAAGGCCTACTGTATTGCAAGCCTTAAAAATGTTAGTAGGCTGAGGCTTACAGCAAGATAAGCTGATGTTAAAAATTTGTTAACCTTCTGATGCGAACAGCAATGAGATCCTTGAAAAAATTGTTACCAGGTTGTGGCTTACAGCACGGAAAGCCTTAAAATGCTTTTTTGTTAATTGCTGCTGGTGACAGAGGTAGACTGCAAAAAGTGCTGGTGGGATATTGGTGGGTGGCAGACTCAATACCAGACAATTACTATAACTAACTTACACTCCCTTCAACGAGCCATGCGTTTCTACTGGGTGAACAGTCTGTAGATGTTCCCTTTTAACTTGCATCCTATTAGACTCCGCTTTGAATAAGCATTTCAGTGGGGACCTTTCAGGCACATCTCTCATAGTTCACTTTTGATTGGGTTTCTGTGTTAAGAGCCCCCTCTACCCATTTCTATTGAATCCTAGCCCCTTATTAAGCTTGCAGCTAGGTATTTCCAGTGCCTGTTCTATGAGGTTATTTCCTAAGATCTGTTATTGCATTTCATTGACGATCTGGATAACAATTCCTGCTCCATTTTGACCACCGTCTCTCTCCTACACCTTGGTAGTTCCATTGATTGTGACCTTCTGGCTCTCCTGACTTTATCCCTGTTCTCTGACTACCGCTGATCTCCTGGCTACAGACCTAAGCAGAGCTGGCCACATCCTGGGTCAGGTATGATGTGACAAGTTGACATGATATGACAAGGTCATTTATGTCAATAATGGGGGACAGACAAGGCATGGTTATGTTGGATATGTTTAATTAGAGCAGACATGCCAAGGTGTGATCCCTTCTTCCCACTCTTCTTAGCCTTTTCATACAGTGTGCACATTAGAGTTGTTAACTTCAAAGTCCCTGCCCCCAATGAAAAAATATTCCTTCCAATACCAGTTGTAACAGGTAGACACAGGTAGACACCACTGAGAAACTCCTACCAAAGCATTAGACAAAAGATGCCTCTATAATGTTATATACAGTAATATAAAATATATACACCATGCTAAAAATCCAAAGGGGCTCTAAATGAAAGGATACAAATTAGACAAAGAAATAACAACAACACAATTATACACAGCAATTCAGGCATATTTCAGAGCCTTTAGTTAACATGTAGATCTGTTTAGTACCTTTGTCTGGGAAAAAATATCAACCAGTAACATAGAAGTCAGAGTTTAGGACTTTTGGGCATTGTTTCTTCCATCACAGGCCTGATTTCCTTGTTAGGGCACACATTTGTCTCCTTGGCCACTTGTGAACAAAAGAGCCCCTCGTGCCAGCAAACAGTCCTGCCTCCCCTACCTTTCTAAGGCCACACCTGCATTGACATCAGTAGCTTGAACTAAATAAACTCCCATCCTTTGGAATTCCAAGATGGGGTGGTTGGGAAAAATGGTAACGCAATGGAAACTGATTCTGGGTTTTGGACAAACTGACCACAAAGCAAACCTTCATAGTGACCCTTGGAACCCAAGTAGAGACCCCCTACACCAGAAATTTAAAAAATACCCATCTCCCTTTTTTACCTGGCCTGTCATCACAATTGCCCCAGTTTAAGAAGGTTGGGAAGGGGCTAGTGTGCTCAGGTGTGGGCCCTAATTACCTTCATCAACTAGTATCTTAGAAATTGCCTCTACATTACGGATAGTGGAAAGTTAGAAACATTTCCAGAGGGAATTTTCACAGGAAAAAAATTTCCCCCTTTTTTTCTGAAAATTGCTACACATAGTAAATACATAAAATTGCTGCTTTTTTGCCACTACTAATACATTTTTCTCAAACTTTGACATTTTTCCTGATATTTTCTATGACTGCAAGATTTCCCTCCACAATATGTGGAGAAATAAATAGCTGAAAGTAAAAGTTGTAAGTCCTACAACAACATATGCCTTGAAAAAACTGTTAGCAGGCTGAGTGTATTTGTCCTTTACCTACAAATCTGTGGTTCGGTATATTCCAGCAGGGTTCAAAACTTGACATCCATTCTTTAAAGCCTTTGTTTGCAGCAAAAGAAAAGGGCAGCATGCAAACTGCCTACATTTTGGAAAATTCACTATTCCACTGGTGCACATTTACATTATTTTGTGCAGGTTTTTACTTCTTTCTAAGAACTTAGTAAGTGTGGGAGGGCAGAACATAGTGGAAGAACTGTGCAACTTTATTATGGGGGTGGTGGCTGTATAAGCCCCTCAGCTCCCTTCCAACCTGCTCCCAGACCTTCACTGTTATCAGAGACTGACAGGCTTCAAGATTAATACCAGCAAATCCAAGCTCCTGATGATTCACATACTGTCTCAAAACGTGGACACTGTCACAGTGTTCTTCAGCTTAGTCCCAGCGCTGCTTGGCTGGTCGTTGCAGTGTGCCTGGGGCTGGGTATGACGCTCCAGAATCATTTCCCGCGTCTCGCCTGGCTTGCTGTCTGACAGCATTTGGAGCCTCTAGTGGCCATCTGTGTCCCCTACCTAGGAGTCTCGGCTGGTTCAGATGATGCAGGTTTGGGTATGAGTTTCGACGCATCTCTCTGTCCGCTGTATCACTTACAGGCGCGAGGCAGCAGTATTAACGCAGATGTTGTCTTATACCTTTGGGCCTTGAAGCTCCTCCTCCCTACTTCCTGGATGGGTATAAGAGGGCTCTGGACACAAGTTCAGTCGCCCTTACGTTGGTGTCTGATGCTGTTGTTTATTTCTTTTGAGTGCTCCGTGAATGACATAGGCTTGTCTGACCATCTATCCTTGCGCTGACCTGTGGCTCTGTCTGACTATTCTTCCTGCGTTAACCTTTGTCATAGTAGACACCCAATCTGGTCCAGACCTGTAGCTCTGGCTGACTACCTGCTCCGTGTATGACCTAGGCTCGTCTGACCATCCATCCTGGTGCTGACTTGTGGCTCTGTCTGACTATTCTCCCTGCGTTATCCTTTGGCATAGTAGACACCCAATCTGATGCAGACCTGTGGCTTTGGCTGACTTCCTACTCTGGTATTGACCCCTGGCTAGTCCTAGGTACCGCTTGACTCTCAATATTGACTTTGGCTGAATATCTGCTTTGTCTCTTCCCAGGTGGTCTCTACTCAGTATATTGATTGCAGGCGTGAGTTAGAAAGAGTCTCCCGTGTTCCTTATCCTGTTGCTGCGCTATTGTGGTTCCCTTATGCGCTCTTCTGAGACTATCATTGGCAGTCGGCCTAGTCTCTAGCCAAGCGGCTTCCTATTTCTGGTAGGAAGCTCTGGCTTTGGCAGTTACCCTCTGAACCTTCTTGTATTTCATCTATGAGATATTACTTTTCAATAAAAGTGGTTTTACAATTACAGTATTGACTCCTGGTGTACTCTGGATAACTGTGGCAGACACAGACTCCAATCCTAGACAATCCAACATTTCTACCAGGCTACAATTCCAAGAACTTCAACAACTGGTCTACTGTGTTCCCCCTCAGGGTAGGCAACTGCTATAACTGAAGTGGGAGGACCTGCCTCATAGGGAAGGAAGTCTGGGACATAGTTTGCTCACTGATTAGTTTGGTTTACATGACCTCTATGACTTCAAAACCATGGTGGGTTCTCCCAGGTCTTGGACCGGTGGGTTTGCCTTCTGCACTCTCCAAATTGCTCTCCCATATACTCTTAGTGGCCAGAAATGCTTTAGCTTCTTATTGAAAGAGGCCCGGTTTGTCAGATCAGCAGGATCTGGTCCTAGGTATCGGGATGATTTACTCCATGTCCCAAAAGACAAAATGACAAATGACGCTGGTGTTTACTCAAACTAATGCAACTGAAAAAGTCTCCTGTCATTTAGTGAACCGTTCAGCATTTATATTGGGATGAATTACTGAGTAATATCTACAGCTAAAACATAGCTTTTACTATTAATTTCTTTAAAAGACTATTTAGCTAAATTTCTTAATTAAAATGTAGAGAAGCATAAACCCTTACTTCTCCACTTTTAAAACAAGAACCAGAGTATAATGGATGAAGTTATGACAAAGTAAACAACTTATTTCTGAGAATATTTGAATATTGATTCCTCGAGATCTAGCTACTTAATACTTCAAAAGTTTTCTTTTTCAAAGTACTACAGATACTCTTACATATCAGTTCTATACTTTATTAATTCTAATATTTTGGTTACAAATAGACTAGAATGCTCATATAGTAATATAACCTTACTTATAGCACCAGATTATTAGCAATTTTTCTTATTATTTTTCTGTGCTATTGTTTTGATAACTACACTTAAGATGCTCAGTTTTTTTGATAGTAACAATTTCCTCTATCTTTGCTCACTATTGCTCTTTTTCTCTCCGTTTATTTTTCTAAGTGTTTTCTAGATTTGCTTATCCTTTTCTGATATACAATCTTTCACACTCTAGAAGCCAGATAGAAGTATTTAGAGCCCTGGAATCTGTATATAGAGACAGGTACTATCAAAACCTCCCTGATCAGGTTTGCCCCATCAAGTACACCTTCCCTGAGCTTTGTTAGAAGGGATAATAAGGTAAGCGTGTGACTTATAAGTCAGTATCTCATACTTTCATACATCATTGCCCGTAGGCTTAGAAAAATATTCACATGCATACACTCATACTTATACCTCCCTGAACAGACTTCCTTGCCGAGTACACCTTCCCTGCTCTGTAAAGAAGGATATAATTGAATGAGAGTACATCTAGTGCATCAGTAAATAGTTATTATGTAGGCACTTAAATATACAAATGCTTTTAAGTAAGTTCTACTCTGTTGTTTCAGATCCTAGAGCTTTTCGGTGCTAATATTTTTTACCTCCCTGAACAGGTTTCCCTGTCAGGTACACTTTACCTCTATAATAGTGGATTATTACACATCCAGGAAGAAACTCTGTAAGTTCACTATTAGCATGTTAGTCTTGCAAGTAAATTGCTTGTAGGCTTAGTAAAAGTATTGCTATTTCCAATACTTTTTTAATTAGTAGCTAGAATAGTTTGTCATATACTAGTCACCCCCTATGATACCCCAACGCGTTTTGCCACCGAACAACACGGCTTCATCAGGGGTATTAGTGTCTGATGAAGCCGTTTCTGATGAGGCCTATAGCTTTAGCATGATTTCCTACCTTCTGACTATCTGTGAACATGAACAGAGCAGCAAAAACATATCTTATATCCTAGACAAATTAGATCAGTTACTGCCGCATGTTGTTTCTTTATATATTAAATATATTAAACAAGTTATATATAATAGATGTGAACTTGCCTCAAATAGGCCAGCTTGTCAGCTACCTATTCATTTCTCATTGCTTGATTATTTGCTCTGTTTTCTGCTCATGTCCCTCTTCCCTTCCCCTTTTTTTCTTCTGTACCCTCCCTCCACAAAAAAAAATAAGTGTATTCCATAGAATTTTAGTAAAAAAAAAATAATTACAACTTTTTCCAAATTAATATACTCAAAACTTGTACTAAACCACACTTTCCTGGAATGAGAGGCAGACTTGGGTATTGCTCTGTCTAATGAAGAATGGTTGTTGGTCCAGCCACCTCTAATGAATAGACTTCCTGATATGCTCTCTATAGAATCTTCCTTTAAGTTTTTAATCATGTGGTAAAGAACACATCATTTTCTTTCTAAAATCTATCCTAACTACTCTGCTCATTGTTGGAGATACTAAAATGGTACTGGTTCCATTCATCATATTTGGTGGACCTGCCCCGTAATCCAAAAATACCTCTTGCAAATTAGTACAATGGGCCACATTCCATTTGATCTCACCATACTCCTTTTCTCCTCTCCCAAACTAACTTACTATTGTTCAAAACAACTCCTTATCCACCTCATTAACTCTACTAAACTCCTCATTCCACTTCATTGGAACGCCTGTCTACCCCCCCCCGGACCTTTAGGAATACCGAGTCTCTAACTTCTCTGAAATGAAGAGGTTGTACACCTTGGATCTCAATAATACCTCTACACTAGCAGTGATCTGGCACCCATGGCTACATGTACTTATAGGTCAAAGCAGAATCAATGAACCTCTCATATATCTTATTAGTACTTATATATTTAGTAAGGACTCCACTTCACGCCTTTGCCAGGCAGCTCTAGATATCAGATTTGACTGGGTAAACACTCCCATTGACTTTACCTCCTCCACTTCTCGACCTTAGCCATGTTGATTTCTTATCTCACCTTCCTTTCCTCTTTTCATGTCTGATTTTTATTTAGATTTCTTCTTAAGATATTTGCCAATATTTAATATTTGTCATTTTGTGAATCTAACAGGGCTCTGGCTATATATATTTATACTAATAAAACTTGACTACGTGTATTCTTATTTCTTACTACTTTTTGTCTGTATGTTTCTTTTTTCTCGATAAAAGTAATATTTTTAAAAAAGACTAAAAGCTGTAAATTGACAGATTCATTTATCTTCACATAGAAGCAAACAACACATTTTAAAATGGATGTGAGTATTGTAAAAATGTTATGTTTTTTTCTTATAAAAGCTTAATGGGATTTAAAAATACAATGTTAAACAATTCCCCAAGAAATCAGGTGTTTTGTTCTTAAAAAAAAGACATTATTGAACTAGGAAAAGTACAGAGACATGCAACAAAACTGATAAAGAGAGACTAGCCAAACTGAGAAATGTCTAAGGAGTGAAATGGTATCTACTTCACTTTTTTCTAATCTTTTTTCATGTTTTTCTTTGTTATTTTTCTCTTTATTTCTGCATCATTTTATTGTTTTACTTTCTCTTCAAGTGGCCTAGGGTCATGGCTAGGATTTGCACATGGAACATAGAAGGCATCAACAGTCCTGCTAAGAGGTCTCAGATTTTACAAAGAAAATTATGTATTTTTATAGGTGCTTAGTCCACAAGTGAGGTAGCTGGATGCAGTAGAGGTGCTATTATTTGCTGCCATAAAATGTGGGTATCACAGTCCAGAGCCCACATCACAGAATACTACATTAAGATGAAAGAAAGTAAAGCAGTGCAACAAGCACTTCTAAGAGTAGCAGTATTTTTGTGTAACGGTAGTATGCCTATCCACCCCCTCCTTTAGTCTACTCACATGTACTGGAGGCTTCTCCAGCCTCTCATGCATTCAACTTGCGCTGGATATTGGGGCTTACTCCAGGCTAAGAATACTATATGCATCTCTTCCCACTTAAAAAGTAAGTTCTTCATCTTCTCAGATTACGGATACATATTACTCATTGGTCATAACAATAGTCCCACTCCAAGTTTGTTAGATGGCAGCAACCCTTCTACAGATCCCTCCTCCTCCTCCTCATCTGTGCTGCTGTTAATACATTTGGCCTGGATTTCTACTTGAACAAGTCAGACACAACCATCCTGGAAACATAACTGCAGCTTGACATATGATAGCATGGAGCTACACAAGAATATGGCAGCATATCGACTTCCAACATCTTGGGTTGACAGGACATGGCAGAAGAACCTTGTACTTGTATTACTTTTAACAACATGGCTAGAGGAGGTTGTGGAGGCTGAGGCTGCATGCATGGGCAGTCGATGACTCTTGATATGTCCTACAGCAAACCCAGAGTCATCATACTCCTCTGCAGCAGGAGCCATAGGTATTATTTGGAATGAACTGTTGGCAGTGGCACACTCTCTGACACATGAATGACATAATTACTTGTCTTATCTGCCCCAGAGCCCTGGAAAAATGTTTGAAGTACTTCTGCTGCTGCTAGTTGTGGCACCTCTGACCTACTGATAGTATGTCTCCCAGTCAGACCTGTGGTTCTGCTTCAGGTGGAATCTCATAGTGGAGGTGCCTAAATGTAAACCTGCTTTCCCCTTGCTCAAGTGCTTTTTACGCAGACAACAGATAACAACATGCTTAGCTTTTAGATTCTGAGTGAAGTATCTCCATACTGTGGACTTCATTGACTGGGGGGTTCCTGAAAGGCTAATACTGCTACTGGGGCTAGATGTTCATGCAATTCTACTGATACTACTACTTGGTGTCAAAGGTGCAGCACTTCCAGCAGCAGCAGAGGCACTCGTCATAGCTAAGGTTGTGGATGTTAATTACCTGTGTTGGTGTTGTTGTTGTTCCTGGTTACTCAACAAAAGTGTGTATGTCACGGTCCCAGCAAGGAAACACAATACAAGTACTAACACCAACCTTATTAAGGCAGCAAATATACAGTAACTCACTATGCAAGATTGAAGAGAAGCATACAACGGAGCAAGAGACAACCAGCAGGAATAGAAGCCTGCTACCATGTGAGTTTCTAGATAACCGTGACCCAGCAGTGGAACAGGAGAGTCTGCAATGCCTCAGGTCTGCACTTGGGAGAAGCCAGACAGAGATAAGGGTAACCAAAGTCCCAGGTCCGCACCTGGGAGAGCCGGCAACTTGGGATGCAATAGGAAGGAATCTGCCAGAGCCACAAGCCTGCACCAGATTGGTTATCTATCTAATCGGAAGGCCAGACACAAGGTAGTTAGATAGAGCCACAGGTCAGTGCTAGATTGGGTGGTCAGACAAGCCAGAGGTCATGCACAGAGTGGGTCATCAGCCAGAGTCACAGGTTTGCACCAGGAAGGATGTCCAATGAAGCGTTGGTATGCTGGATACGCAGTGGACAGAGCCCCAGGTCAACACCAGAAAGGATAGTCAGACAAGCCAGAGGTCATACACGTAGTGGGTAGTCAGTCAAAGCCAGGAGCAATACACAGAACGTTTAGTCTGCCAGAGCCACAGGTCTGTACCAGAATGGATGTCCAGTAAGCCAAGGGGTCATACATGGAGCGGGTACTCAGACAGAGCCACAGGTCAGCACCAGATCAGTTAGTCAGACAAGCCAAATGATACACTGAGCCCAAATACTAGAACTGCACTGGAAACCAACAAAAGGGCAACTAAGCCCTGTGTCCAGGCAGTTAAAATAGGCAGGAAAGGAGGAAGAGGAGGAGCAGCTAACAGGTGGCTGTCACTTTAAATGGAGTGCACGTCCTAGCTTTTGGATGTGCGCCCAATACTGATGTCACCCGCCACCACGAGTTAGCAGGAGAGGCGGCTGAGCCGCATGCCGCATACCAGCGCCGCATGAGGCTGGAGCCGCTAGAGCTAACTGCGGTTGGCTTGAGCAGCCGCCTCAGTGTATGACTGAGTTGAACTTGGATTAGGAAGTGGCATGATGTTGATGATGAATGACAGAATGACTGTTTACTTTTTGCTATCTTTGCTTATCCAGGATCATACTTTTCAAATGGTTTTCAGTTTATAGACAGACACTAGCCTTTAGCTTTCTGCTAGCCTTTTGTCCATGTCATCATCATCATCTCTCTCGTTCTCAACTTCATCTGTATCTAAAGAAGAGGAGAATCCTGGAGGGATATATTCTAGATCTACATCATCAACATCATCAGTCATCATTAGGCCATCCTCATCAGCATTGCCCACCACTTCTTGCCCATTACCCTTATATGTGTCTATGCCTTTAGATGTGTCAAACAACTTCATTTTTACTTACACAACGTTTTTTACTACTTTTAGGACAGGTGTTTTTACTTTACAGTACACAACACAACTGATGGAGTGTGATGTCTTTCCTTAGCCCTCAACAAAATTTTCAATGTTGACTGCCGTCTGTCTTGTCTTCCTCACATAGCTAACATCAGATTCCCAGTCATCTGTCTGTCACCTAATATATTTATTTATTATTATTTATTTTTTAAGTTTTTATAACTAAAAAACAAAATCAACAACTTATTTCCCTAGAAGCAGAGATAATAACAGAAAGATCAGAAAAGAAATTGGACTGCAGCTGCCTGAGTCTTTCAAATATAATTAGTCAGACACAATGTTTAGGTATTTGGGGTCAACCTCCTTTGCTCCCTTCTCACACTCCCAGACACGTCCAGCATAGATATAATAATAACAGCAAGCAAACTGGACCCCAGCTGCCTGTGTCTTGCCAATCAGTCACCCTGAATATTGGGGTATTTGGGGTGAACCTCCTTCCTCCCTTCTAATCCCCCAGAGTGCCCCCAGAAGCCCCTAATACAAAGAACAAATGTCCTTCTTAAAAGACTCTATAACCTAAGCTTCAATTTCCCTTTTTTTGCCTATCTTCTCTAGCTCAAAAATGTGCTTCTTTCTCCTCTCTCATACACAGCATGGCATGCTGTGAGAGCGTAACACCCTTTTATATGCCTGCAGGAAAGAAGAAAAAACTGCCATGTGGTAAGGAAAAATTCAGTCTTTCCATTGATTTCAATTCAATGAAAGTTTTAGATGAAGGGAAAACATCCAGGAAGACACAGCAGAGAGGCAATTGGATACCTGGGACAGTAGGGAAGGGGAGGGGTCTGGGGAGGAGAGATAGATTTGAGTTTCATCAGCATAAAGACGATGGTGAAACCCAAAGAAGTTTATTAGTTTTCGAAGGCAAGAGGTATAGATTAAAAAGAGCAAGGGACCCAGGACTGAACCTTGTGGTCCTCCAACAGACAGTGGGAGGAATGAAGAAATGGATCCACTGTGTCGAAGGCAGCTACTAGGAGAGCGAGTGGTGGCCTTTTGACTTAGAGGAGAACTAGTGATTGGACACATTAGTAAGGGCAGTCTGATGAGGCGTGATGAGGGTGGAATACAGATTGCATGGGATCTAACAGGGATTAGGAGTAGGGGAATTTTGTGAGATCTTCAAGGAGCTTGGAGGCAAATGGGTGAAGAGAAATGGACCAATAGTTTGAGAGTGAGTTTGGGTTCAAAGAGCATATCTTTAAAATGGGTGTGATTAGTGCATGCTGTGGTTAAGTGTGAGTTTGTAAGGAGAATGGAAACATCATCCTCTGATAAGGAGTTAAGTGTGAATGTGGGAGAGGTGACAGGACTAAGTTGGCTGGGTGGTGGTGGAAGGGATGAGATTTTATGTCTGATGGCTTGATCTTGTCCTTGAAGTGTATGACGAGAAAAGTTAGTGGAGGGGGTTTGTGTTGGTGGATGTAGAAGAGATTTAAAGTTTGAGAAGAGGTGTTTGGGGTTTGAGGAAAGATTAGAAATTAGGGAGGACATGTATGACTGACCAAAGAGAGGGCAGAGCTATAATAATGTAGAATGAATTTGTGGAGTAATTCCTCCAGTGCCTTTTTTGCAGTGTGTGTGTGTGAACCTTTGGAGGTGTCTTGTGTGCCTAGGTTGTAATGGGGTTCTGCAGGAGTGGCAGAGAATTGCAGATGCAGCCCTGTTGTAGAGAACAGTAGTTTAAATGTGAAAATGTGGTTAAGAAGAGGTATTCAGATTTTTCTGCATGCTCTTACTCATGGAAAAGTAGTTGGATTAGTCAGGTATGATGAAGTTGCTGGTAAGGAGGTGGTTTTCATAGAGAGGGAAGAGAACATTAGAGAAGTTAGAGCAGAGGTTTATGAAGACCAGGTCAAGAAAGTGACCATCACTGTGTGTGTGGGAGAACTGGTGGTCCACTGTGATAGATCAAAGGAGGTTGTTAAAAAGAAGAGTTTGAGGGCAGATGGGGTGTTGGGGTTATTTACAGGTATGTTGAAGTCTCCCAGGTCGGTTTAGACACTAACAAAAATTTGATAATTACACATGGGATCACTTGGGTAGGAAAGTCCTAATGTTTTGGCCATAATAGTCTGTCTAAATCACCTACTTTCTTTACTTGGAAAAAAAGGTTGAGGTAAGGATGCACACTAGAACCATTAGCCATTTTTTAGACACAAAAATGTACTTATCTTTCTTTCCCAACCAGAAAAAAACATTTATCTGCTCTAAGTTTATAATATATTTTCTAAATTGTGTGGTTATAAAATCAATTGTACAAAATCAAAACTTATATGGAATCAAGAAGAAAGGTTAGTATAATGATATACACAGGCTAACTTTGTATGTGAGAGTATGCAGAGTCGGCCCTTACATGGGTCCTGGTGGGTCAACGGACCCAGGCGGCACTTTGACAGGGGCGGCAATTTGCTTCCCTAAAGTCATGTTTTTTCAGACGCCAGTAAGAGGAGTTGTTAGCTTAATGGCAGTCAAGCTGCCGCGAATCAAGTTGTATCCACCCACTTCCTGTGTGCAATGCTGATGCTTAAAATGTTTATTATATGCTGCTGCCTGCCGGATTTCTTTCCAGGACCATCACTGCAGCGTTTTTTTTATCCACCTCTGGCGCTTACCGATGTCTGTGACCCCACTATCACCCCGGGCCCACACCAATTGATGACGAGTGGCAATGCACGACACTACAAGCCAGCCAATTGTTGCTGCCGGCATCTGTGAGAAAGAGTGATGCCAACATAATGACGCTGGCATCACAGATTTGCAGGACAGCCACGCAAGGAACAGGAGTGAGAGGAGGGCTGGAGGCAGCAGAGTAGGTTGGCGGACCTAAAGACTAGAGAAAGGGTTAACAATGGACCAAATGTTTGAAAAAAACCTCAAAACATTTAAATATGGAGCTATTTAGTTGTCAATGTTTGTCATAAATGATAATGAAAGCAGATATTTATTATAATTTCATTTTCCAAACTACATAAATACAGATGATGTCCATTTCCACGTATGGACTACCAGAGAAGCGCACAACACAATGTAAAACCAATGGGTTGCACACCTCTCTGGACCCCAATATTGTGTGTTCTGTATTTTTAACAAACTGTATAATACAGAACACACAATATTGGGGTCCAGGGAGGTGAGCAACCCATTGGTTTTACATTGTTTTGTGCGCTTCTCTGGTAGTGCGTACTTAGAAATGGACATCAATTGTATTTATATATTTTGGAAAATGAAATTATAATAAATATCTGCTTTAATGATCATTCATGACAAATATTGACAACTAAATTTCTCCATATTTACATGGGTTTTTTTGTTTGTTTGTTTTGTGGGGGGGGGGAGGCTGGGGAATCTAAGGGTGAGTCATTTCTGAAAGTTCTCAGGTATGTCCATGGCCTGTGTTCCTGGTGAGGACATGATGTCACTTGGAGGGTAGGTAGCAGTGCGGAGACGAGTTGGGTGGTAGATGGCAGAAGATCCACTTCTTTAATGTGGTGGGTAGCAGAGACTGAAATGCTGACATAATGGGGAGCTTGAGGGAGGCCTTGAAAACTTAATGGCGATGGAGGGGTGTGGGGAGAGAGGAGGCAAGGACAGGGAGGCAGTGGGAAGTCATTTACAATTGCCAGAGAGGCGCACGGACAGGAGCAGTACTAGGAGGGACAGATTTTAGCGTGTGGCCAGTGGAAAAAGGAAGGGAGCGGAAGCCAAAGGCATGGTAGGTCAGTCAGTCATAACAATACAAATTACTCTTGTGCTGATGAGTGGGGTGGTAGGGTGGCGAAACAATAAGTTGTAAGGAGCAAATCACCTGAAGTGATGTGGCTGGTGGGAGGGTGGTGAAAGATAAGGTGTGATGGAGGCAATGGGGTGGAGAATGAAGCCAAAGGGAGGGTGGGAGTTGGCAGACTAATGAATAATGAGTTTAAAAACAAAAATATATTCATGTGAGATGTACAACATTAACATTTATTGAGTGGGGAAGACAATTATTGTAAGGATTCTGCAAAGGAAGTGAAAAAATATGGAGTGCATAGAGTGGCATGAAGTAAATACATTAAAGTGGCATAACTCATGGAGAACTGAAATAGGGGAGACACAGGGCAATTGCAAGGGATATTAAAATTGGGATTCATTGTGAATATGAGGAGACTGCAAGTGAAGGACAGAGACTGAATGGTTGCAATGTGAAAGTAGTTGTATGAGTGACAACATATATGGGAACTAAAGGCTGGTGAGATCAGGAATCCAGTGAGCTGAATTAGAAATAAGTAAGGCAGAGGGACATTGGGGAAGGAAAATAAATTGACATGCAGAATATGAGAGAGGCTAAAGTCATGGCACAAGGTAAATGTGGGGGGAGGCAAAGTTGTTAGATATTATCATGCAGATAGACAAAATGGAAGAGACCGGGTGAATGGTACAGAGGGCAAATTGTTTGGAATGCAGCTAGTGGACCACTGTTTGCATACTGTAATGTGACTTGCCAGGAGAAAAGTGTCTCTGGAATTGTTTTGAAATACTGGCAAGTTGTAGGGCTGGCAAAAAGTTGGACTCCCCTCTGACACACATAGGTTTAAAAGCCATTTCAGTATAACTATACATAACATTCATAAATGCATTTTGTGGACTTATCTAGCAGTTGTATGTTAATGAATGGGCATTCATTTGGGACCTCCAGTGTCAGGGGGCATGACCTTGGGCTTCTGACAGTCCCATTTTTACAGAAAAGAACCAATTTAATCCTTTTGTCAGATGGTCAGTGGGGAGTGAGGCACAACTGGGTGCACAACATGTATATATGGCAGATTTTCCCACAAATAGGAAGAAAGGAATTATCATGAAATAACATAAAGGATGTGGGCATGTTTTGGTGGGCGTGGTTTGGGAAGGCAGCTTTTCATCCTTGGACCAAGGCAGCACAATGTCTTGGGCCTGCCCTGAGAGTATGAGTGTAAGTGTGTGAATGAATGTATGAGCGCATGTAAGAGAGTGTATGCCTATGTAAGCATGTGAGATAAGAATTTGCAAGATGACTACTTCTCTTCCTCCTCTCAAATCTCAATCTGGCAAACAAACAAAAGATTTGTCCACTACTGGTCTAGCACTTAAATTCATATACATTTTATTATTAATTCATCTGCCTGTTGGGCAATGGATCTTCATGTTCAGCACTCACATTAGTAATATTATATCCACTGAATTTTCTAGATACATTAAAATATATTGCATACCTGAAATAATATGCATAAGTCACACTTTCTTAGAATTGTTTGTATGTTCTTTAACATGCACCAGGTTGGACAATACCCCATGGATAATAGGATATTCAATACAATAATCACAATCAAGTCCATTTATTCTGACTTCCTACTTGCAAAACAGTTCATAGACATTTAAAGATAATTGCAATGCAGTAAAGAAACAATGGGTGGTATGCTCAGATAGCAAGTAAAAAATGAATTTTGCTTCTGTAATGATTAATAATCTTAATATTGAGCTATTAAAGAAGACTTCAATGTAATGAATGATGTAAAACACTCATTGTGATCTGAGCACAAATATGATAGATAACTATATGAATTATATAATTTATTTTTTTATACTAGAACATATTCAGTGAATAACCATATAAATTCATAAATATATGGAGCTGATAATTATAATTGAAGTTGTGTTTTATTCATGGAAAGCACCATCACAAAGTACACAAGTAGTACAAAATGTTAGTTATTTGCAGGTTTACGCAAAATATACTAGATTTTACTTTGACACTTAATGGCTGACATTAAGAAGAATGCCTTCCAAGCTTCTATACCAAATGTCTCAAATAGTAATCCTCAAGGGTCACTAACAAGCCAGCTTTAAAAGATGTCCATGCTTCATCTAAAACAGGTCAATCAAAATGACAGAGCCACTTACTGAACCACCTGTGCTTAAGCAGCAATATTCTTAAAATCCATCCTGTTACTGGCCCTTGAGAATTGCAGCCTGAAACATATGTTCTATGCACAAACAAGTTTGTAGCAGTAGGGAACATGGATAGGGCATCACATCAATTGTTACAGTTTCAGAAAACTGTCTAATATTACCACACCAAAATGATTATACTATTTCTCCATATTCCTACATCATGCTGAAATTGTATTACAAAATATTAAAAACATTTGCTTGTAATACCATAAAGGCTTTGAATGCTGTGAATATTTGTTCAACAGTAAAATATTTTTAAATAATGTCAACACTGTATATCATTGTTTATGCGAGAAGCAGTAATTAAATGATTCATGAAGTACTTGTAGAATTAAACTCAAGGGCAAACATAGCCTTTAAGATTTCCCTGATCCTCCTGAGTCCTGATCTTTATTGTCCCTATCAAATAAGTAAGAGAATGAGACAAACATTTGGAACCCATTTTTTAACAGTATATGGTGACTACACCAAATACATTCCACCCCCTGTCCTTTTGTCATTCACTTATTTAGAATTCAATAACTCACATCAAATACTATTCTGGGAAAAAAGAATTAGGAGTGGACTTGGAAATATCAGCTTGGTACTGTAGCTTCCTTCTTCTCCATTGATCTGCTCAGGACTCCAAGAAAAGAGAAATGAATTACAAATTAATAACAAGGTGGTATATGACCCCCCCAACAGATGTCACGCCAAAGAGGGATAAAGTTTGGATGTTAATTTATCAATATGAAGACCAAAAGTGAGGTTGAGGTCAAGCAACATATGAAGATATTTGTAGGAGTCCACTGGGGCAAATTTACGATTAGATGATGTTACAATGAAAAGTTGGGTATTGCCGAGATTACACAGTTTATGCTTTGTACCAAATACCATTGTGACCGTTTTGTCTGTGTTTAAGAACAGTTTGTTCTTTGCTATCCATTTTTCAACTTCAGAGAAATCCTGTTGTAATATGTCCTCAAGTTGTGATACATCTGAGTTTTTAGCACAGATTATGGTGTCATCTTCATACATATGTACAGAAGACGCTTTGTAAACCATTTATATATCATTTACAAAAAGAGAAAATAGAAGAGGTCCAAGAATGGAGCCTTGGGGAAGTCCACTTGTTACTTTGAGCAAAAGGAAGTCATTGTCATCAACTGACACATAATGCATTCTGTCTGATAAGTAGGGGTGGGCAATAGGTTCCACCGTGCTCCTGTGTAAAAATCTGTAAAAATCACATTGTTGTCTGTTTTTTTTTAGAAAAGTCAGCATTAAAAACAGCAATTAAAATCTTTTCATTTTTCACCCATTGGCAAAAATTATTTGCCATTTTTCCAATGGCTAGAAAGTTCCCCCCATTGATTTACCTATTTTTCACCTTTTCAATATAAAATGTGATGTACTCAAGAAAGTGAAACACAATAGAAGCAGCTACAGAGCAAGGTAGACGTGCTGTGCTGCTATGCTGTGATCTTTTTGCAAAATTGAGGCAGGAGGCTCATAGTAACTGTGATCACTATAAGAAAGTTTAAAAGTAATAAAAGGAGGACCTGGAAGGACTCTTATGTGTCCACTGAGTCTTAGGAAGAAGTGAGCACTACAGAAGCAATGCTGGCCAGTCCTTCTAAATCACCCCTAGGGATCTTGGGGAAATTAATGTCAAGGGAGGAAGAAGAGGGTAGTAGTGAGAGCAGGACTGGTCATCTGCCTGTCCCTGCTGCCGGACGGGTTACTCCTGATGCCAGATATGCTGCACCTGCTGTCAGATGTGATGTGCCTGCTGCCCCTTCTGCCCCCATGCTGTGCCTGCTGCCTGTGCTGAACCTGCTGTCACCAGTGCTGAAGCTGCTGATAGTGTGTCTTGTAATACTCTGGAGGGGGAATGGAGACGGTGATGCCAAGTGTGACAGCAATGGACCCTAAGCCACACTCGCCATTCCAAAGCAGTCCCACTAATTCTATACCATGAGCAATTTCTTAAATCATGGAAGGACTGAAGATTACATTTTCTAAATGAACTTGTAAGTATGACTTTGGAACATGATATGACTGGTTTAATTTTGTGAACATAGTAAACTGTGGAGTGATTTCTAAACACATTTGCTAGTATGCCTGAATCCTGGAGTCTAGCCAGTTAATATTAAAGTCTCCAAGAACCATCAGCTCGCTTTTCTTGTTTAGAGTGGCAGTCTCCTTTAGGTGGTGGGCTATGTCCAAAAGAAACTGTGCTGGTGGTCTGTATATGTCAACAATTATTATTTGTTTTGAGTATGGTAGACAAATTTTGCCAGCAATGTATTCATAAGAATCAGAGTTATAGGAGTCATTTAAAAGTGTAAAGTTTATAAGTTCTTGTATGTATGTGATTACACATCCTCCTTGCTTTGCACTGTCTTTCTTAAAGCATGAGTATCCTTTGATGGCAATAGTAGCATCAGATATTTTAGAGCTTAACCATGATTCAGTGAGAATAAGGATTTTCGGCTAGTATGTATAATACCACTCTTTTAGTTCAGAGAGAGATGGAATTCCCACAGGGGGCATGACCGGGAGAGTCCCATGCTACTGATGCTGACAAAGGACAGCTGGAGCCAACCGGCATTCTGAAGACAAATCAAGAACATCATTGAGTTCTAAAGAGCAGTTGCAGATGACACGGGTATTGGACCCAGAGAGCGGTGCTACCATTTTAATCATTTGAGTAGGAATTTGGCTATTTAAGTTTGTATTTTCATCGAATATATTGTTGTACTTAGAGGGGGATCAGAAGAAAATTAAAAATAAAACAAAATCTGAGTGCTGGTCAGACAGACCTTTGTTGAGATGGGTGAAACTTTTTTCCTGAAAGAAAAACTTGTGAAAAGCAGCAATTTTTGCCTTCTGTTGGAATTCCTAGGAAAAGTTTTTCTCTTTTTTCCCCTACCCATTGAAATCATAATTGTCAGGCTGTGTAGGGAGGGAAGAAAACCTTTCACCTCAAACTAAAATCATGGAAAATGGCAGTTCCCACTTGGTGAATAACTTCCAGTGAAAAGTGCCATTTTCCCCACTTTTTTCACCTAGCTCATTCCATTGAAATCAATGGGAAGAAACATTTTTCCCAACCACATGAAAGTTTTCTCTGCTTTTCTACAGCCATATAAAACCTGTCAGGCTCTCACAGCATGCTGCTCTGTGTTTGTGAGAGGAGAAAGCAGCATGCTTTTGAGGTATAGACGGCAAATAAATGGGAGTTGAAGCTTAGTTTAGAGAGTCTTTTAAGTTGGACATTGTTCTCTTTATTCAGGAAGTGTGGGGGCGCTCTGGGGGAGAAGAAAGGAGGAAGGAGGTTGACCCCAAATACCCCAAAACTTTGTGTGACTGACTGACAAGACACAGACAGCTGGGGTCCAATTTACTTGAAGATTTTGCTTTTATTGTTTCTGTGCTGGTTAAGGCTGGTTGAATTTGTTTTTTTAGTTAGTTATATTTTTTTGTATATACAATCCAAAAACTACTATAGGATAACTAATATATAAACACACCCATGCACACACACCTTAGTTAAATTTCAAACAGAAGATAAAACCTTAATATATATATATATATATATATATAGAGAGAGAGAGAGAGAGAGAGTAAGTGGATATATGTTTATCTAAATTTAAAAGATTCTAAATTAGAAATAGAGGTCCATATGTGTATAAGAACTAATTAGATGAAATATAAGGTCATAAGTTCTGATAAATAAAAGATCAGTTACTGAAGGTCTCCTCAAATCTCCATATAAATATATTCTGGTGTCCAGCAATAACCAGTAGTATTCTTCAGATCCCCTTCTTTCTCTTTGGACGCTGCCCTTAATTTCTAGCACAGTGGAAGTGCTCGTCTCCACAATAACCTGCGTAGACTATAGGAAAAACAAAAAAGAACAGGGTACAGAGCCATCCAAGAGTGGATCTGCATTTAAATAAAGTTTTTTTTTAACCCTACCCACTTGTATGCACTCACCAGATCTTCAATGACAAATCAGCCTTCAAAGGAAACTTATTTCTTTATCCTTATGACCAAACCTCCATTCCGTTCTTAGTTCCAGCAATATTAGATCCAAATCCAGTATTTTTGAAATTTTATTGAATGATAACAGTTTAGCTATAATAGAAAATAAAAATAATAAAAGTTGTCCAACGCATTTCATATCTTGTTTAGACACTTTCTCAAGGACTATATCAAATATTCTAATAGTGATAATAAAGATACAGACTGTGATAAGATAGTGTGGACAACCTAAAAACAAAAAAAAAAAATAACAAATTATTTAAAACAAATATAAAAAATGAATACATAAACGATTAAACAAATATATATATTAGATGACAGACAGCTGACTGTGAGTCTGATGTGAGCTCTGTGACTAAGCAGACTTGATAAACAGCAGACAACATTGAGAACTTTGTTGAGGGATAAGGCAAGATATCATACTCCATCAGTTGTGTAATGTAGAGAGTAAAAAAACACACAGTAATTGAGTAATCTGCAGCAAACACACAAGGGGCAGGGGGAAAAGGTAGAGCAGTGCAGGGATATGGGAGTAAAGAGGTAGTTCAAAAACTGATTGTAGCAATGGTTGCTGCAGTGTGTACAAAAAATTACGATCCCTCTCCTCCCAGGGTGGATGCAGTTTATCAAGGTCCCACCAATCACACCACACCAGTCCCCCACCACCAATACCATACACATCTTTCACATTGCAGGTTGTACTTTATTGTTTTTTTATTACTTGGCATCATCATGAATATCCGCCAGTGTCACTTAAGCAGGAAGTTAGTGTTGTGGGCAAAGGACAAAGGCACTCTGCATGCTAACAAATTGTTCAAGATATGTTGCTGTAGGACTCACAACTTTGACTTCTGGCTACTTATTTCTCCACTACAGCCCTTAGAAGTAGTAATATTGTGCTGGGAAATGTTGCACCATAGAAACCTATTGGACTAGGAGAAAAATTAACTGAAAAGGGAAAAAAAATATGCAAAAAATGTTCAAGTAAGGTCACAAAGGAACAGAATGATAGGGGAATTCTGCAAATTATGCCAGCATAGGAGTCAAATGACAGGATACAGTCTCATGGATATTGGGCCCAGAAGGAGGGTGATAGACAAGATTTGACATATACCTCTATATTCCTTCATGTCTAAAAAAACACCACTTTTACATGATCTTCTTCCTGTGATCTTTACTATTCAGATTTGTCATTAATGATGTTAAAGGGTTTAGTACTTCTACTGGTAGTATAAAATGTCATGTCATTTTTACAAATCACCTCAACAGCCTCCTCAGGAGGAGACTGATAAACATAATTTATTTCACATGTGACAGAAGCCATGGCCACAGATACATTTTGTAGTATAACTTTACAACCACACAACATATCCATGCACTCCTCCCACTCCTTTCTCTTTGCCCTTAAGCCTAGCATTTTGCTGAATATTAAAAAAAGCTTTTTTTTAACTCTCCTTTGTCCTTTCACACACCTATACTCAGGGAACAACTGGTTATTATCACAAATATTGCTATGAAGCATTTCCAGCACCCTCTCTTTTCCTGTCTGCCTCTAGCTTCAAAGTTCAATTGCTCTCTCTCTGTGTTTCAAGCACAGACTAACAACATGTAGGAGACTGGCACCCAATTTATACTAGTATGGTAGGAATACATGGAGAACTGTTTATGTGGGGAAGAAATAAATTACTATCATTTTCTTCAAAGCTAGAAAAAGAAAAACTGCACTTTTCCCAGGAAATGTTCTGCATTGTGGGATGTTTTGAGATTATACATCTCACCCATCTCTATTTGTTTCTATGGTGCCCCAATCCTGAAATCCTAAATTTAAGTACTCAACTTAAACTAGATAACTTAATATGTGCATGTTATCAGCAGTAATATATATGATATTTACAAGTTCACATTTAAGGAATCTATATAAAGTAATGCACATTTGTTTTTATTTATTCTTTCATAATTGTCAGCTATTTAACTGGAATTTCAATAGACAGATATAGAGAGAAGAAGAGAGTCCAGCAGGTATTGAATACTGAAAGAGAATAATGTAAAAAGTGGCTGGCACTTACTAGGACTTATGTAATAACGGTTATTGCAGCATAGAAAAGGGTAAACAATTTGTCTCATACAGCCTTTCTCATGACATCTTTCTAGATAAAAGCCCCTATATAATAATAACCCTTTATTTATATAGCGCACACAGATTCCGCAGCGCTTTACACTCATATTGGTTCCTGTCCCCATTGGGGCTCACAATCTAAATTCACCTATCAGTATGTTTTTGGAGTGTGGGAGGAAACCGGAGTACCCGGGGGAAACCCACGCAAACACAGTGAGAACATACAAACTCATTGCAGATGTTGTCCTTGGTGGGATTTGAACCCAGGACCCCAGTGCTGCAAGGCAACAGTGCTAACCACTGAGCCAAGCTGACACTTTTGCCCTTTTTCTCAGCTATAATAAGCTTTTTCACTTAATTCCTCAAAAAAAAAAAAATTCACTCAAATTCACATTGCTTTAAATGGAGAGTTGAACCCCTTGAATGTTAGAGATGTCTACAATGCCTTGAAACCTCTGACATCCAAGATATTAAAGGTCCCACTTGAACTGATCCTTATGGTGCAGCTGGATTGCTCTTCATTCTGTATAATTTACCCATATCAATCCTATCATAGTCTCCTAAAGATTTAATTCTAATTTAGAAAGAGACCTTGTAGTTCAAAAATGCAATGTCATAAGGGTCTTAATCAAGTTCGAGAAACATCAACAAAAGTATCCCCACATGTAAATCCCAACGCATTTCGCCATGTCTATCATGGCTTCCTTGGTGGCTGTGCATTTTTCAACTACAAATTCTCTTGCTTAATTTGAAAATTGAAACTAAAACAAATCTAGTCTAGCGCTTGAGCAATTGTAGAGACTCCACCAAATTAAGAAATCCGTGACAAAAGAGGACAAAAACAATAGTCAAACAGTATGACACTCTTTAATGTCACAAACAACAAATGTCTAAACAATGCAAACAGATGATTTACTCTGCATCATTGTATGGAAAATTATGCCAGTACGCAATATAAATATACAAAAAGAATAAAAAAACACAATGATCTTAACTCCTCCCAATAGAGAGGAATGTTAATGCCTATATCGTAAACTACTGAAAATGCTGGGATCTGTCTCTAAGGCACCACAAATACACAGACAGACTAGGATGCAACAGATATATCCCTATATTTACTGTAAACAATGTAGCCAGTGGATGGAATTATTCCATCCCCCAGCAACAAAGTATTTGTAAATCTATCATAGACATTAGAATAATATAAAAACACATTACAATAATACTAAATTCTTATACTATCAATAACCCAATTACATACTGTCCCTATCTATATACTTGTAGTATAACATGTAGTGCTCTTGTTTCTTAGAGAACTCTATCTTTCCTTACTTCAGGCGGTTGTTGTATAAAGGGTCTATTTTCACGTCACTTGTCTGATACATAATTAACTACTTAACCAGTGATCCACTGTATGATACTAAAGATCACACGTCTGAAGAAGTGACCTTTTTATACATTAAAATTCATATATATATATATATATATATATATATATATATATATATATATAGTCTGGTTGATACACAGTTACCATCTTCCTTACTTGTTTGGATACACTTCAACCCCAAATATACACAATTTTTTTAAAGTGATACTGTTTTATAAAAACAGCAGCCCCAATTAATCTTCATAGTATTTGAGCCATAGAGAGTGTTATTTCATTACTGTGAGAGTTGTAGTTCAAGAGTAATTGAATGATAAAGTTCCCCCTCCCTCCCCTTTTACCTAGTGTAAGCCACCTCCTCTCAGATGTGGAATCCAGTCCATAGACCAGACAGCTCACATGAAGGGTCAAAATTCTTACTGTGAGAACAATTAAATCCCTGCCCCCTTGACAGGTTTTTCAGCTTTTTCCCTTATCTTAATTGAAGATTGTCCCTCTTTGCAATCTACCTGGACACTCCCTGCTGCTCTAAGCTGAGCAGTATTACATCAGTAGAAGGGGTGGGAGGGGTATATTTTATCATTAAATTACTCTTGAACTACAACTCTGCCATAATTGAAATAACACTCTCCAAGGCCCAAATACTATGAAGATTAATTAGAGCTACTTTTATTATGAAATATTACTATCCCTTTAATTATCACAGCAGAGCATAGTTTGCCACTGTTTTACTTTATGGTTTTATTACCTCCCCCTAGTGACATATACAGGGTGTTGCATTTTTTTATAGTACATTAATAAATGTTAAGTATTGGAGTTTAGGGTTCTTTTAATGCACAGGACTGGTCTGCTCCTGACAGTGGATTAACTAACACTTATCCATTAGGAGGGTTTCTTTTCTTTGTTTTGTTTGATGTGATATACAGACTTGCTGTGCAATTTGCACACTTTATTCACACCATATTTATGTTTTGTTTAAGGAAGACATAAGATATTTATTGAAATATTGCATTTTAAACCTTAAATGTTTTGTAAAGAGATTATAGAAATGTTTTAAAATCAATAAATACTACTCATGTTTTTAACAATGTTGAATAATATTATTTGATGGCTAATTGGAAACCACTGGCCTATCTGTTCTTCCCATTACATAAAAGTATTTAATTCTAAAAATACACATTTGTTTTACATTTTTAAAATAAATTACCATATTATCCCTGGTCCCCTATCATTCTGCTTGAAGGATATTGCATGTATCTACCTTATTTTCTCCTATGGTCCCCATCTTCAAAATTGACATTTTAAGAGCATAATGCAATTGAGTTTGGATATTTGTACTTTAACCTCTTAACTCCCGTTGACATGCCAGGACTGTCACGGCTGTCCAGGCATTAAGGACTGGTGACTGTCTTGGTAACTCATGGAATTCTGGGATTGCAGGGCAGCTGCATGCCGCTCTGGGATCACAGAATGCATCTGTGAAAAAAAGTACCTTGGTCCTCTAGAGAGCTCCACTCTCAGACCACATGATCCATTAATTAAGGGGTAACAAATGTTTACTCAGCTTAATCAAACTGAAAGAAAAAAGTGAACTACTAAATCTTTTACATTTCATCATTTCTGTTTTTTTTTTCATGCCCAATGGTGTAATGATTTGCACATAATATAAAAGATAAATTTGTATAAGCATTTATAACAATTTGTAAGTCAAATTTAACAACCCTTGCACATCTGAAGACCAAGCATAAATCTGTCTACTGATTTTAGCTTTGTTTCTCAAGTAAAAACACACAACATATTGCCACTTGTCTTTATTTTGCATATGTTAAACAGATTTTACTCGGCTTTCTGACTAAAACAAATAATTTAAGTGATCAATTTTTCAAAATCTTCTGCAGTTACAAAAAACATTGTCATAATCCCAACTTTCTACAAAGGAGTTGACTGAATGTATCCTGCAAAATAAGGCATTCAGCAGATGTGCATTAGCATAATGTGAAAATAATGTAAAACAAATGCCACCTTCACATTTTTTGTGGTTAAGTTTTCTATATAAAATATAGTTACATTAATTACAAAACGACTCCTGTGTTTAAAGGAGTACCAAATGTTTCTTCTTAAAGGGATAGTAATGTTTCATAATAAAAACAGCTCTAATTAATCACCATAGTATTTGGACTTTGGAGAGTGTTATTTCAATTCTGTCAGAGTTGTAGTTCAAGAGTAATTCAATGACAAAGTATCCCCCTCCCGCCCCTTTTACTGATGTAACACTGCTCAGCCAGAGCAGAAGGGAGATGCCCAGGTAGATTGCAGAGATGGACAATCTTCAATTAAGATAAGGGAAAAACTTGAAAAACTTGTCAAGGGGGGCAGGGCTTTCATTGTTCTCATAGGAAGAAGATTGTCCCCTTCTGTTATCTGTCTGGTTGTCACGGTTTTTGATGAACACTCAGACCAGATCGGTAAGGTTAAAATGACATAGCGAGGCAACACTGACCCTGGCACTGGGATCACAAATAGACTGAGGAAACCACTTAGTAGGCAGCACTGACCCTATGGTTAGGGTCACAGCAAGACCAAGGCAACTCTCAATAAGCAAACCCTAGAACGCTAGGGGTGGATTGTAATATATATATATATATATATATATATATATATATATATATATATATAAGGCAACCAGTGTCCCCTCACACTGGAGGATGGCGCAACACAACACTGGCTCTTGAGCCCAAGGCTACGGCAGTGAGGAATAAGCATGAACCCTACCTGGAAGATCCAGGCACAGAAAGGGTCAACAGGTAATGCCTAGTGAAATACTGCAACTCCCAAAGGGAGTGAGCCCAGCGCTGAAAGGGAGGTGGACACAGAGAGATCAGGGTAACATGGTCAGTGCTATGAACACTGTACTGGTACTTCGCGTGTGCAAACCGCCTGAGGCGGTTAAGAGAGTAGCTAAAGCACAAATGCTTAGCCGCCGGTCGACAGAATAATAGCCCCACGTGGCGCACACCAACTTGAGTAATGGAAAGGCCACAGTGGGTATCGCTGGACCAACGGAGGCAAGCAAGCGGTATAGCCAGGCACGGATGGCAACAGAGCGGTAATCAGCCTGACACGGTCAGTAACGGAATGGGTACTCAGCCAGGTACTGTCAGCAATGGAGCGGGTTCTCAGCTAGATGCAGTCAGCAATGGAGCGGGTTCTCAGCCAGATATGGTAAGCAACGGAGCAGGTTCTCAGCCAGATACAGTCAGCAATGGAGCGGGTTCTCCGCCAGATACGGTCAGCAACAGAGCAGCAGCAATACTGGAAACTCAGGAACGTCGTCAGGCAGGCCAGGTCATACACGATCAGCAATATATATAGAACAAATGTCAGGAACTAGTACACCACGAAAGGGCACCATAGTGTAGACATGACAGAGGTTATAAAGGCTATCACTGGGCGGAAACAAATATACTTGGCCAATCAGAGTACAGTAGTGAAATTAGAAAAATCAGAATGTCGCCCCCTGCAGCCAGGAGCACAGGCACTGTGATACCGGTCTTACAACCAGATTCCGTATCTGAGAAGAGATAGCTTACACTAGATAAAAGGGTCAGGAGGGAGAAACTTTATCCTTCAATTACTCTTGAACTACAACTCTGACAGTATTGAAATAACATTCTCCATGGCCCAAATACTATGAAGATTAATTTGAGCTGCTGCATTACTATCCCTTTAAAGTTACACAACATTGTCAACTTCAGTTCTAAGCTAGAACAGCTGGATATGGCTTTTGAGGAAAGGGCATAAATCAGATGCATGTTTCTATTACATATATCTGTCACATGCATATATCATTTAATTGTATTTGTGTTTTTATTATTTTTTTATTTTTACTGATTACCTGCTTTTAAGGGGATTATTTATAGCTATGAATCAGTGGATTCTAATTTATTCAACAGTAGAAAATTCTTACGTAGGAGTCCTTCATACAGAAGTCAGGAATATTTGTTTATATATTTTTGCATTCTGTCTGCAATTGTCAGTATGTAGTTATCTCTACTGGTGTGCTTTTCATACACTGTCACAATAAACAATGAGCTTTTATAGACCTGCATGGCTTCTAAGGATCACCATTTCAAACTTTATAAGTTTTTAAACTGAAGCTAATTAGCAGTACGATTCAACAGAGATCAAATCCATAACAGTAATGCATAGAAAAACAGACTGCTTGGCAAGGTAAAAAACGTATCTAATAAACAAGCAGTTACAGTTTTAGTTTGATTACAAAATGTTAACTATAACATTGTATACAATTTATAAAATTGAAATTACATTATTTTTAGATGCAGAGATTTACAGAGGTTGGAAGTGATTTGGACAGATTGAGCATCCATTCGATTGCAGTTGTTGCTAAACTAGAATTAAAGTAAATTAAAAAATATCTCAATCCGCTATTAATAAATAGGTTTCAGTGAAACAATTCTGGATGTTATGTATTTTTATTACACTATTATAAAAGTCATGTAAAATGTTTAGCAAAACCAGCATTTCATGAGTGTTTCAGTTGACTCATTAACCCCTTAAGGACGGGAAACTCTGAGGTCGATTTCACTTAAGGACCGGAGCAATTCTGACATTTTTGACTATGTCTTTGATCAACAGTGTTTTCCCTCTAAGTACTTTATTTTACCCATGAAAATTATATACCCTTTGTTTATGCACAATTAGGGCTTTCTTTTGATGCCACACTTATTGGATAGTCCACCATTTATTTCAGTAAAATAGAAAACGGTAAAAAAAATGTAAGAAAAAAATGCCATTTTTTTTCTCTTGGGATCATTTGGGCGAAATGGGTTAAAGTTTTATGGACACTGCATGAAAGGTATGACTGGTCAGTCATACCTACAAAATGGGCAGTTTTAAGTGGGGCACTGTAACCCTGGGTGAAAAACCCCATGTCCCTTTTTCCCACCCTATTTTGCCACTTTTTTATTGATGATATTTGGCGGTGTGTATAAATGTATTACATGGCTCCACAACAATCACACTTCCTATTTTGGTTATTGACATATTTTTTTATTTAAATAAATTTTTTGTTAAAGAAAAAAAGTGTTGTGTCTTTTAAAAAAAAACAAAAAAAAAAAACAAAAGTTAATTTTAGCAGGTCAAAAATGGACCTGCATTTACCCAGCCTCCAGCACAGCAGTGAAGGGGTTAATACCCCCAGCTGCTGCATTTTATTTGTCCACTAGGTGTCTCCTTTCTGTTTCTCTGTCCCTTACTTTGATAGCAAGGGACAGACGGCTAAGAAGAGACACTAGAGGCAGTGTAGAACACTGCCTCGTTCATTCTTTCACAATTCCAGTACATAGGATCGCTGCTGCAGCAATCCCATGACCCGGCACTTGTGAAAGTGGCTGAGACTGAATGCTCCAGTCCCAGAGCGCTCAGTCTCAGCCAGGAATTAATGAGGCACACTGCTATCATTTAACCCATGGCGTACCAGGACCATCATGGGTCCTTAAGTCAAATCTACCCATGACGGTCCTGGCACGTCATGGGTCGTTAAGGAGTTAATCAATGAGATTGCAAGGAAAAAATCACTTTAAAACAAAAATAAATAACATGGCCATTTTAGGTCATAAATGTGCCATTTAGGTTTCTATGGTGAACACATTACATTACATAGAACCAAAATTTGACAGCATGTAATAAACAATTGGTCCATCAGCACCACCCATTTCCCTATCTAGTCATCTCAGACTTATTATAATTGTACAATAGATATATGCTTACCCCAAGAGTTCATAAAAGAGATGGGCAAAAAGGACTTTTCAAGAAAAAACAATGATGTTTCGCTTTTTTTGTCCTCTAAGGTTTTCACCCATAGATAATACATACATTTTTCTCCTTTTCACCATTGCCAAAGTCTGTAATTGATCAGCATCAGCAAGGAGAGACTGGTGGGGGTGATGACTATGGTGGAGAAGCTGGGGTGGAGGAGACATTATTTGCTATTTTAGCCCAAATTGAAATAGAATGGGAGAAATATGGAGATGGGTATGGGCATCACCACCACCACCAGCAGTGAGGTTTTGGAATTTGCTGAGTTTGCTGCTGCTGTAATTCATGCTGCTGATGAGCTGTAAGCATATCAGGATGCTGAAGAGCAGGCAAGGGTTTCACAGACCACCATGGACACAGGGTGGATGGGGTCCAGTGATGTGTGACTAGGACAACTTCCACTTGCCAGCAGCAATACTCCTGGTCCTAGTTGCAGTGTTGGTTCTGAGGCAGTAGTAACAACAGCAGCAACATCATGCCCCAGCTAGTGAAGGGGGATGTGGAGGAGAGAAAGTAAGAGGCCATTCTTTTCTACTCTTCCTTGGCACAACTGCCCTGATGACAAACACGAAACACAGACACCATGACATTTATGTAAAACATGTTAAAGCGGAACTACCACCTTTAAACAACCTTAGCTTCAATAACTCCCCATCTGGCAACTAGCTCTTAATAGCGCTAGTCGCCAAAATGATTACCTTGTTTAATAGATTTATCAATTCTTCTGGGGCTGACAGGCAGGATGGAGTGCAGACATCTTGCCATAGTGACGTCCACGCGCCTGATCTGTCAGTCCCTTCCGGAGCTGAACGCCTCCTAGCAATGTCTCCTAGAGCCGGCTGGGACTGATAGAGCAGGTGCGCGGACGTCACTATGGCAAGATGTCTATGATACGTCCTGCCTGTCAGCCCCAGAAGAACTGATAAATCTATTAAACAAGGTAATAATTCTGGCAACTAGAGCTACTAAGCACCTAGTCGCCAGATGGGGAGTTATTGAAGCTAAAGTTGTTTAAAGGGGGTAGTTCCGCTTTAAAACCAAACACCCACTAAATAAATCAGGCACCACTGTTGCTGTATATTAAAAGTCAGAGATGCTCAACTAGGAATGAACCTGCAATGCAAATTTGCAAGCTCTATAGGAATGGTGTCCTAACCAGGGTGCAATCTCTTTTAGCCCACTAGTGTCATTCACAGAGAGGAAATATCCTAAATAATATCATATTGGTCCTGCCCTTACAGCAGTCCAACCACAAAATGCCAGGCAATACCTCTCTGAACAAGAGAAGCAGCCAACCCCAGATGTACGTTTCAGCCTTGTTGGGCCTCGTCAGTGAGGTGTATCTGATCTCTCTAAGCACCGTGAGCAAGGGGTCCAATGCTGGATTCCCCCTATTACCCTTGGGGTGACTAATCCCAAGGGTCATTTGCATATGTTTATTAAAATTCAGAGATGCTCAACTAGGAAAAAACCTGCAATACAAATTTGCAGGCTCTATAGGAATGGTGTCCTACCCAGGGTGCAATCACTTTCTTGCTCTAGGGTCCAGCTGTGGGAAGATAATGAAACTACATCTTCTGGCAATCCACCTTGTTCATCGGTACCTCCCCTGCCAAATGAAAGCCACTCTGTTGATGTTAGGATGTGGTAGTTCGTGTCCACACATTGCACACTGCACATGGCAGTGTGGTGGAGAAGAATTGCAAGCAGGGCATGAAGCAGCAACTGAGGAGATTCCATCCCACAGAATAAGGGGGTGCAAGTTTCTCACAGCATGCCATTCTGTGTTTGTCAGAGGAAGAGAAAGCAGCACATTTTTCAGCTAGAAAAGACAAGTTAATTAAGTGGATTTGAAGCTTAGTTTAGGGAGTCTTTTAGGTAGGAAATCTGTTCTCTGTATTAGATAAGTCTGGGGGGCTCTGGAAGGACAGGAAGAGAGAAAGGAGTTTGTCCCCAAATACCCAAAAATTATTGTGAATGACTGGGAAGACAGTGTTCCAAGTTTCTTCCTGGTCTGTCTGGTATCTCTGTGCTAGTTTAGTATAGGGGCATGAGAAGAGAGCAAAGGAGAAATACTCCAAATACCCCAAAGTTTTGTGTGACTGACTGGGAAGGCACATGTAACTGGGTTGCAAGTTTCTTCCTGCTCTGGCTATAATTTAATTACTAGGGGAGTTTGTGGAAAGAAGCAGATGAACAGGGAGTGTTTTTTAAAGTGATAGGGATGGGGGGCAGTTAATAATAGTAAATAAATAAATACAATTCATAGGTGACATAAACAGGGACCGTGATATGAGGATTTTGTGGAGATCTAAGGCAAGAAATCACAGTCACACTCAATCAGTTCTGTTGCCCACTTTACTCAACTACACTGTGTTTGTTTTTACTGTAATGTCCAGAAAACACAGAAGGGTAGGCGGAGGATGAAAGGATTAGGTGCAGTGCTGAGATGAGTGAGTAAAGTAGTAATCCAAAACTGACTGCAGCCATGGTTGCTGAAGCACGTGCAATAAATTGTGGTGATCCCTCTCCTCCCAAGGAAGATGTAGTTTGTCACAGTCCAACCAAAGGTTCCACCCACACCAGCATCAGTACTAGTAATAGACCATCTAAAAGCATTGAAGATGACAATGAGTCACATTCCAGTGTTGATGGCATAGTGCAAGAAGGTGTAGCAGTTCAACCAACTGCTGCATTTGACAGTGAGGCAAACAAGCACAAAAACACCTGTCCTGAAAGTAGTGAACACTGTTAAACTCAATTAAAGGGAAAAAATAAAAATAAGTTGTTTGCAACCTCTAAAAGCCTAGAGAAATATCAAGGTAGTGGGGAAGAAGTGTCAGGATATGTTGAGTATGATCTAATGATGATGATTATGTATATCAAGAATATATCCATTCAGCATCCTCCTCTTCTTCAGATGCAGATAAAGTTGAGAGTGAGAGAGATGATGACATGTACAGAAAGTTAGCTGAAAGGCAATGCTCAATTTTCCATGACTATAAAGGTGCACTGTGACCTGTCTGTAAACTGTTTGAGAAAACAATTGGAAACTCTTGTGCTGGACAAGCAAATATAACAAATACCTACAATCTTTCTGTAAGTCATCCTCAGCGTCATCGCCACTTCCAAGTCCCACTCAGCCACACACACATACTAATAGTATTGAGTAACCAACAACAAAAATGTATCAGCATTTTACAGCCTTAACTCTGAGTGCCTCTGCTTCTCTTAGAAGAGAATAGTAGTACAATTTTAGAAACATCTCGCCTACATAAAGAGATGGTTCACAGGATTCAAAAGCTAAGCTATTTGTTGTCTGTGTAAGAAGGATGTGAGCAGTGGAAAAGCAGGGTCACACCTCGGAACCTCTTCAATGATTTCTCACATGAAGCACAACCACAATTCGAACTGGGAGACAAGACATCAACATGTCAGAGGTGTCACAACTAGCACTAGTAATCCTAAATTCTCCAAGGGTTCTGGGCTACATAATAGAAGTACTGTTGATGTGTCAGAGAGTGTGCAAGATTTTTTGCTCCTGTTACTCTGAAGTTGTTATTGGAGATTGTCAGAGACTTTGTCCTGGTGGAGAGCAGAGGGTTAATTTTCAAAACCAAAAATTAACTAAAATTCTGTTTTAAGATGTGTATAAATGATCTCACGTTAAAACAATGGCCCATTGGTTCAAGGTAGGGGTAAAAATAACTGAATGTCAGTTATGGAGATAAATGTTTAAACTAGAGACATCAAGTCTAAAACAGAGACATCCTCCCATATGAGTGTCTAAAAATGTGACATCTTTATGTGAAGGGTCAAAGATTACATTCCTAAATTGTGATAGAAGCCAGAGAAATTATCATTTTAGGTGAGAATTTTAATGTAGAGTAAGAGTGCCCTCTATAGTTTTGATAGTGTCATGACTGAGCTACTCACATTCCTTGTATAATTAGGGATAGGAGATGGTCCAATCAGGTCAGACCGATGATGTCACGGTATAATGAGATGGATCTCTGTCCAATCATTGGGGATATGCGGAGATTACTGATAAAGAAACATTTTCCTAATATAATCCTAAGGAGAAGGTAATTTTGTTCTCTTGGTTCCTGGTTCCATTCCTGATAACATCTGTTCAATTCATTGTAACCTGTTTGCTGAGCTGCCAGAGATAATCTAGAACCCACACTGATTGACCTGGTAACTATATTTTTCTTTATTTTAATTCTGCAAAATTTCAGAATATATATATATTTCCTTGATATTTGAGGAAAGCTATGTATTATTTGCTAAATAGAAGCCTGGTCAGTTGTATGTAGCAAATATTATGATAAGCTATATTTAGTTAATGTAATTCTGAAATTACGCAGAATTAATTAATTAATTTATTGTTATAAATTGCCAGAGAGGTCATCAAATAGTGATAACAGTGAGATATATTTATCCTTGTATATATTGGTTAATATAATTTCCATTATTTCTAGAAAATTGTGCTTCTGGAAAGATTATAATAGCTAATATTTAATCAGGGGAATTCTTGGAATTCATTTATTAACTCTTTAACTGCTGTTTGTCTATTTATTTGTGGTGTTCATTATAGAGTTCTTTGTGCATGTGCATCACTGTTTGTTTTGACTCTCAGACACAGAGTTAAGATAAAAACACAACTTTATTGAAAAAAGTTAATAAGAACCCTCACAGGTCCTGAACATACACTTATGTTACAGACACACGACAAGTTCAAGTACAATAGCAAACAATAATACAGTATACGTAGGCTCTACCGGCCTTGCCAATTCCTGGTAAGGCAGCCTGGAGACTGGCACATTGAGATGAAGTAGACTCTACCGGCCTTACCAATATACCGGGCAAGGCAGCCTGGAGACTGGCATAACACGATGAGGGTGGCTCTACCGGCCTTGCCAATATACCGGGCAAGGCAGCCTGGAGACTGGCACAACAATATGAGGGAGGCTATACCGGCCTTGCCAATATACCGGGCAAGGCAGCCTGGAGACTGGCACAACAATATGAAGGAGACTCTACCGGCCTTACCAATATACCGGGTAAGGCAGCCTATGACAGAGTGACACAGAATATAGGAGGCCCCACTGGAGCAATAACGAATGTAACATCAGCAATCTGTGATAGAGTGGAGCGAACTGGTAACACATACTGGACATACAGGAAGGCCCTACCGGTGCTATCAAGGTGGTAACATATGCAAAAGGTGCAATAGTGGAGCAAACCAGTACCGCGTACTGGACAACACGGAGGCCCTGCCAGTGCTATAACGAATGCAGCAAGCAACCGGTGTAATCTTGGAGCAAACCAGTACTGCATACTGGACAACACGGAAGCCCTACCGGTGCTATAACGGAGGCAGCAAGCAACCGGTGTAAGTGTGGAGCAAACCAGTACTACGTACTGGACAACGCGGAGGCCCTACCGGTGCTATAACAGAGGCAGCAAGCAACCGGTGTAAGAGTGGAGCAAACCAGTACCGCGTACTGGACAACGCGGAGGCCCTAGCGGTGCTATAACGGAGGCAGCAAGCAACCGGTGTAAGAGTGGAGAAAACCAGTACCGCGTACTGGACAACACGGAGGCCCTACCAGTGCTATAACGGAGGCAGCAAGCAACCGGTGTAAGAGTGGAGCAAACCAGTACCGCGTACTGGACAACACTAGACAAAAGAAACAGCCTTCTGGGTGTGGCACCCTATTTTAAATCAGTGGATTAACCCTTGATGTGCCTATTAGTTTTACAATATATTGCTATAGTCATATTTATGATATATGTTGCATGAAGTTGGCATACTGTCTAGACGTATATTATTGGATTAATTCTAAGTATATTCTTGGTATAATCTCTGATTGACTATATTAATTGCAATTTATATGTTTTATTCAGAAGGTATACAATAATTGAAATCAGTACATAATTAAATTGTAGTGATTAAATCTGGGATTCTATTCCAGTTATTCTCTAAATTTGATTATTATTCGATATATGGTACAAGGATAATTGTCAGAAGACCTGGCTCATTTTAAGGCTAACTCAAATGACAATATACCTTAATATACCATAATTAGCATAGTCTATACAGTTTCTAGGGCAGGGGTATTCATATACACTGCTGCCAACTGTATTTTATTAATTGTAAGGATCAATTAACCTTTTCTATGCTGCTGAGTGCAATTATTGTTATTTAATACCTCTGAATATACCTATGTGTGGTTAACCCTTTCATTGCTGGTAATCCTCATGGTGATAATTGTGGTTTGGTTTACTATGTATCTATTGTAATTACTGATCACTCATTTATTTCATTGTTGCTGACACTTTTTATAGATATAGTATATTGTATTTTATTAAATTATATATATTTTTGCAGAAATATGCGGGATTGATTATTTCTATCAATTATTTACTGTGAAGTAGCGTGTCAATACCTAATAGAGTATAAAGTTCTCAAAATTATTTTCTATTGTCATTTATCTATTTAAGCGAAGATATCCAGCCTGATTGGTTCTCTTGTTTAACCCTTGGGATACCTTCATCATAAATAGTCCAACAAGATTAAAGAGTCTTAGAGGCCTGCACATACTGCCACAACCTCCACAAGTCAGGGTGCACAGGCTAGGGAGCGGTGCTAGCAAGCAGATGCTGCTCCAAGGAAGTCTTGCTGTAGCCTAGGCAGTGTTAGAGGTGCTGGTCGCTAAGCCAGGTGACAGGATGATAATCTAGGACACAGGCAACTACTTACCAAGTCTGGAATCAGTATAGGTAACCTACCGGCAGTATAGTTGTCTCTGTCATAAGGTAGAGACTGGAACAGCAGTCTTAGTACCTGAGGTCACAAGGTAAACACTCAAAGGCAGGTCAAACATCAGATACTTGACAGAGTTGTACTTCAATGTTGGTCGACAGCATCAATCTTGAGCAGGTGGTCGACAGCATCAAACTCGACACAATGGGCACAGGAGAACCCTCGGAGTCAAAGGAAGAATAGCTGACAAACCAAGTCAGTAACAGGTGGGCAGAGATGGTACCAAGGATGAGACAGAAGAATAATCAGGCAGGCCAGAGTCAAAACCAGTAGAGCAAAGCAGAACACAATCAGCAGGTAGAAGAGAAGTCTAATAAACAGGCAAGGTCAGAACCAACACAGGATATTGAAGCCAGATCAGGAAGCTAAAACTGAGTCTAGGAAAGCTAGGTCAATCACAGAAATCACTGGAACAAACAGGAACTTAAGGAACTAGATACCAACAGGAACGCTTTGATCACTAGTGCAGCCTAGTGATCAACAATACTTTGAGCCACAGATATTAACCATGTTGACTGCTTCCAACACATTTAGACACTATGGAAGGGATTCCTGCTAAAACTGGAGAGATAGGGAAAATAGAGACACCACACAGCATACCCAAGAGCACCTATATTATAAAATTATGCCTCATCCTCAATGATTCCATACAAACGATGCAATATCCCTGCCTAAGCTCCAGGAATGGAGGAAGGAAGAGACATTACACATCATAACATATAGGAATTGACTCCACTGTATAATCTTCTCCAAATGTCCCCAACATTGTCACAAGCCAATTGACCTCTGTGGTGAATCTTTTTTACTTCACTCTTGCTGTATGGAGATGCACCACACCTTGCTTATCTGACTGACTAAGCATTCTACTTTGCCTCCCTTGACACTCAAAGCCTTTCAAAACAAGCATTCTCAGATATAACATGGAGACTGTTGCCCCAGATTTGTTTTGTCCCATACTGTAGAACTCTTCTAGCATTACCAACCTGCGACCAACCAGGGCTATCAACATCCCTGACCCCTCTGGGCAAAGAAAACCTGGTACTCAGCATTGCCTCTTTTAGAGTCTTGGCCGGATCAATAGTTGCAAGTGACACCTGCTCTCAATTCCTTTCCCTTCTCTGTCCACAGACACTCATCTCTTCAAAAAAAAAAAAGAAAAGAAAAGAGAAAGTGGTACCAGTTATTCTATTCTGCAGATGGGCAAAGACAGGTGAGAGATATTATTACCCCACTGTAACTTAAATTTTGCCAATCTAATCAACCCTATACCAAAGGAAATGGAGAGATACTGGCAACACTTGCAGTCCTGTCAATATCCTTTACACAATTCTACACACATGCACTAATCCACAATTATTATAATCTGAATTACTTCTATATTGTCCTTGGAAAGACCTCCAGAACTGGGTAAGAAACCAGGAGAACATAAACTCTACAAATTTGCTAGAAGATAGATGGTGGAAGAGGAAGTTGAGGTTATGGATTTACCCATACCAGAGGAGGCATCTAGCTCACACTTCATAAAATTAATATTGACCTTTACCAGTTGTCAAAATGTTCTAACTTCCATGATTTATTCAGTTCAAATGGAGATAAACCTGCCATGGGCAGATCACCAAGCAATGAGAGAAAAGGTTCTGGATACACAGCACTGAGTTTCTGCTGCGGAGGTCTCAATGCCATCTATAAATGATTCAATATAATCACTGACACAACAAGTTAAATCCTTCCATAGAAAGGCAGATGATTTGAAAAATAATTCCAGAAGGTTCAATATATGTATTCTTGGAATCCCAGAAAAAAGTACAGAACCCTGAGAGTTTCTTGGAAAACTGGATTATAAACACACTGGGAGATTATGCAGTATGGGTTTCCTTTGTAATAGAGAGAGCATACAGAATGCTCCAGGGAGGGACCTCCGCCACTGGAAGCCATGCCCTATGATGGCTATGTTATTAAACTATTGATACAGAGATGCCATATATTTCAAGCAAGGCTGAAAGGAACCATTGCATTTGAGAATCACCAAATCTCTGTATTTCCAGATTTCTCTCAAGAGGTTCAACGTCAATGCTGGGAATTTCAGAAAGTTAAGCATAAACTTCATGAAAAATAAATATCATACTCTATGTTATTCTAAGTAAAGCTGAAAGTGAAACATAACGATAACATTATTTTCCTATCACGGTGCCTGTGATTGCCTCCAGTGGTGCTCTGTGGTACAGGCAACCTTGTTATCCTTCAGGTTGTCACTCTAATCTAATCGCTATTCTTATAGGCCACTAGTGTCTCCGCCCGAATGCTAGGCCTTATAGGGCTCAGCATCACCATACACCCTTGCCCTTTCGTGGTGTACCTGAGCGTTGTTCGAATTGCTGATTACTGTGTATGACTCCTGGCTTTGTCTGACTTCCGTTCCAGCTGAGACCCCTGGCTTCGTCTGACTACCCGATCCGGCTGAGACCTCTGGCTTCATCTGACTACCTGATCCGGCTAAGAACCCTGGCTGCATATGACTATTCCTTTCTGCTTTGGTTGCCTCTCACTCCACTGCGCTGCTTGCTTTGGTTGACTTTCCACTCCGGCTTACCCAGCTCCGGCTGACTGTTCCATCCTTGGCCCGCCCGGGCCTACTGTCGCTGCCACGCTTACTGCCTCTGGGCAGTATTCAGTATTGTCAGCCTTGTCCTTGGCCTCTTCTGGCCTATTGTCTGGGTAGCCTGCTGTCTCTCTAGCGTTCTAGGTTTGTCACCATTGCCTGTCAGGCTTCTAGCGTTTTAGGGTCTGTCCTGTTGCCTGGTTATCCCCAGAGCATTCTGGGGATTCTTACTCCTTGTAGGTGCTCCAGCGTTCTGGGGTAGTGTCCTTGAACTATCTTCCCACCTGTCTAGTGAATGGTTGGGAAAGTGTTGTTTTCTCTTGAGAAGGCTTAGCGTCTGAATAGATAATACTAAAAATGTATACTTTTATTTTCCTTCTTTTGATTAAGAAAGTATATCCAGGTGAAGACCATACCCAGTTGCAGATATGTACTCTTCACTGGATAATGCAATTGCACATGCATTAAACACAACAATGGTACGTCATGTTGTACTCACCCCTTAACTAGTGGGCTCAATGGGCCCGGTGCTGCTTACATAAATCCTAGAATGCAATTTCTACAGATGAGAGGACCACTAGAGGCAAGCTCTCACGGGACAACCATGACAAAGTGTAATGACTTCAGATATTTTGTAAAAATTTCAGGTTTATTTAAATGTTCAAAAGCATCAAACATGAAAAACATCCCACGTGAGGGAAAATACAGACTAATAAACATGCCCACCTAACGCGTTTCGTGAGTATCAAATACACTTAATCATACCCAGATGCATCTCTTTTTCCTATTCCTTTTTGTTTCTGCTAAAAACTCCCTCATAGTCTGTTCCATACAAGGTTCTCCAACAACATCACTCTCATCACCACCACCAGCCTCTTGCTGCTCAATGTGACTGCTTGGTGATCACAAATATGACAGAGAATCCCCTGCTATCACACTTGCCACAGCCTCAGAAGGAGGTTCACTAACAAAAGCAATCAGCTGATATGTTCAGCTCATACAGCAGTGACCACTTCATAATTGCATTTACCCATATCCCTAGGTCATTGGTTGGAGAACTGTGGACAATGTGGACAGAGGTAAGTGGGCTCCCTTTACTGCTGGATTCCTCCATGTCTTATCCAGGGTCCCCAAGCTTTTACTGCAGCTCATTGTGCTATCCATAATTGAAACCAACTTTATTTTTATTTTTTTTTCCAATCTCATTCTCTGCTATTATAGAACATGCTTCACAGAGGGAAGTTCTGGGTTTTTATAGTATGGGTGCTGGATGTTGGCCGCCATTCAAAATATAGGCGTCGAATTGAACCATTCTCGTAAGAAAAATGGTTATGTCAGGGAAAAGGTTAAAACCTTTGGGTTTCTCTATAGACAGGAATTCCTGTGGAAAAAGCAGAAAATCTAGAGTTTTTCATGATAATTCTATGGGAAGAAAACAGAACTTTTCGCCAATCTCGAGTCCATTCTACCAATATTATGTTATAGCACTCAACAAATCTAATTCATCCCTAGTCAGGACTGAAATTAGTTCTGGAAGCTTGTTCCCTAAACTAAGAATATTTGTGAGCAAACTACAGAGATTTTCCTTAGTTGTTATATTTTTCAGTTTTGGCTATACACTTCTCAGTTACATTCCCTATTTAAAGCTGATTTACCAGATCTTTGTCACATTGCAGGTGCCAAATAGAGTTACACACATTATTTTCTTTGCTAGCTGGATGTATTCAGTCTCTCTTAAAAATGCCTTATCATACCAATCATTATTATGATGTCTATTAATTCCAAATCCTCTCTCTGCATGATTTTCTTAACCCCTTGTTAAAATTCCTTGAACCAAACAATCTACTTTATTTCTTCCTGTTCACAGGCAAAACCTTTGAAAAAGACGCTGATGAAGACACCTGATACACATCATTCCCCAGTTGATTAAATTCTTTTCTGCACTGTCCTAACATCATATGAATCTGGGTCATTAGACCCAAGGGGAACAGCAATTCACAACTATCCTCAACAATCCTTACAGTCTGCCTTCTATCCTTCTGAGTATCTAGTAGCTCAAGGAAGGCACCAGATTGCCCTTTTTCTGTCATTTTTCAACACAATACCTTTGAAAATAGAATAAGCAGCTACTTTATACTGGCTTGTCCTTTCTCTTGAGCAACACAAATAACCTCCTCACCTACCAAAGAGAACTTATTAAAGTCTACCTATGAGTCTGCTTCCACAACACCTCTATTCTGATCAGAAAGTTAAGAAAATGATCTGTTCAAAGGCAGAGACTGAGGAGCATGCAGAGAGAGCCCACTGTAGTCCAAAATGCCTTTTAACTGATCTAATGCAAATATGGATTCTGAATGTGCTACTCAGAAGAACCCAGTGACAGATAACCTATCAATATTAAAATGCAATATAACAATTTCATAATGCAAAATAATCAGTTGCATTGTTCAAATCACACTAAATAAATAATTATACATTATTCTAATCATATAAATGCACTAGTGATCATCTCTTGATCAACTCTTGACTTATTCCTATCTATACATACTAAACAAACACTTACTATAAGAAACACAAGCTCAGTTAGCTTCTTTTTAAATACCTAAGCAATAAAAGAAGGTAAAACTGACAAAGTTGATAATTTACTTCACAAGTAAGTCAACTTATTCCTAGTCAATCACAGGCAATTAGTCAAAGTGTTACAAATTCTGTGATCTATAAATCCAGTAACCTTCTGATTAAAGGGATAGTAATACTTCATTTTATCTTTATTTTATTTTGTAGGCATTAAAAAAACATGAAGAACGATACAAGTCTTATCTCTCAAACCTTTATGGTTTGAGAGATATTCACAAGCAAAGTTTCCCCTCCCGCCCCTTTACCTAGTGTAAGCCATCTCTTCTCAGATGTGGAATCTAGTCCATAGACCAGACAGATAACAGAAGGGAACAATCTTCTTCCTGTGAGAACAATGAAAGTCCTGCCCCCTTGACAAGTTTTTCAGTTTTTTCCCTTATCTTAATTGAAGATTGTCCCTCTCTGCAGTCTACCTGGGCACCTCCCTTCTGATCTGGCTGAGCAGTGTTACATCAGTTAAAGGGGCGGGAGGGGGATACTTTGTCATTGAATTACTCTGGAACTACAACTCTGACAGAATTGAAATAACACTCTCCAAAGTCCAAATACTATGATGATTAATTAGAGCTGCTTTTATTATGAAACGTTACTATCCCTTTAAGGATGGGAGACGAGTCCTATTTTATTCCCACAGGAATTTTTATATAAAATGCTCTATTTTCCACTTTTTCCACAGGAATTCCTGCCCATAGAGAAACCCATAGATTTTCCACTGTATCTCTAACACAGCAGGTTTTCTCTTTAGAATGCTTCCATTTTACTTCTATATTTTGAATGGTGGCAAAAGTTTCCATCCTCATACTATAAAAACCTATAACTTCCTGCCATGCAGTATATTATAGAATAGGAGTAAATAAGAGAGAAAGCAGAGAGATAGAGAGAAATTAAAAAAATGTTGTATATATGGCTAACTAGTGCAATGTAAGCAACAGGACAAGCTGGATGCCTATTGCTTCTGATGCAGAATCAGAGGTTAAGGAATACAGTAGCAGTGCAGGGAGCACACTTTACTTTTCCCAACTGTTCCCCAGTACCCCAACATCTTTCCTAGGGACCTGGTGAAAGATAACAAAAAGTGGGTTACTGGATAGCAACATCAGCAGCAATACATGTCATCTGCCAGTGCTTGTTGCTACTATTGTCAGTGTGCCTTCTGAAGTGATGAAGAGCATATCAGCAGGCAACTCTGTGACGTGTCATCACAAAGTAGTTCTAGAGAGCGTCAAAAAACTGGTGGTGATGAGAGTGAGGATGGTGGAAGAACTGGTGTGGAAGAGAGTAGGAGAGCATTCTAAGCAGCAAGTGATGGGAGAAAGAGATGCATTTGGGAATGTGCATTACTACCACAACCAGCAGTGACATTCTGGAATTTGCAGCTACTGTAATTCCTGCTGCTGAGTTGTTAAAGACAGATATTCATCTGTCACAGTAGCAGGCTGATGTGATAATTAAGCTAGTGTGTCACAGACCACCGAGTCAACCACTGGATTGAATTCAAGTGGAACTTATATTGTACGAGGACAGGTAGTGCCTACGACATCACATCACCTTCACTCCAACAAAAATCTGCCTACATTGACACCCATCCGACAGGCTTACGAATTTTCACTCATTACATCGACAATGGCCTATTTCCATATGGAAATGCAGGATATGTTAATGTGGTACTTCAAGTCATTCACTAAACTTCGATAGCAGCCTATGCTGTCAGAGTTCACAGTCCCAACATCGCCTACCTAAGGATGGCAATGCTGGTACCTTCCTATAGCTCTCTATGGAACCAAAGGGCAATTTGCTGTCTCTATTACAGAGCAGAGACAGCAACTGCTCTCACGTGTGTACTCGATCAGATTTTACATACAAAAGAATGCACAAGAAGAGTTCTCTGATGTAATAGATACAGATGATGTGGTGTTCAGTGGTGTTATACCTTTCATTTTGAAAGGTTAACGTAAAAACATTTGTACCAGGCTGTGTGATCTGCACGGGTCCATCCCCTGTGCCCTGGACACACATTCTTACTATTCTCATGTTCCATGTCTGCACTGAGTAGTGCCTCTGCTAGCAGGTCTCACACAGGAGTCCCATGCCCTCTTCATTCACCCTCAGGAAGAGGCAAGGCGCTATCCCAGCATCAGTGGGGGAATTCTTAGTGTGAAGACTATGCCAGTCACATGGATACCATTGTCAGAAGATTCCACCGATATAATTGATTAACCCTTTGAGTGCCCTCTGGCACTCAAGGAGTTAAATCAGGCAGACTTCCCCTTCCATCCTGTGCAAAAACACTTCACCCCGGTATTCATTTATCTCTTATTTTATGTGCAGCCCTCCCAGTTTATCTGGCAATGTGAGCAGATGTGACTACAAGCAACACCACTGGAGTCCACTCAAATCACCTGATAACTCAAGGAGGGCAGAGGAGCTTATCAGCTAGCTCCAAAAATGCCTAATTTACATAAGGAGAACATTCCGGGAGCACCCCAGAAGGTGTAAAAGAACAATTAAGTGGAGCGGGATACATATACAAACATATGTTAAATGAACACTTCAAAAGACAACCATGTAAGACTTTCGATCTAGGGGAGGGCAGAGCAAGCAGGGGGAGGTGATGATGTGAACACTGCACAAGAATGGGATGTGAATTCGACAAGCAGCAGCACTCGCATCTGCTCACCTCTCTGAGCAGTTTGTCTGTTGATGTCAGCAGATGCGAGCTCTGCTACTTGTCAAATTCACATCCCATTCTTCTACAGTGTTCACTTCATCACCTCCCACTCCTCATTCCATCCTTCTCATTAGACTAGAAGCACTGCTTATCAAATTCACATCTCATTCATGTGCAGTGTTCACTTCATCACCTCCCACTCCTCGCTCCATCCTCCTCATTAGACTAGAAGCACTGCTTATCAAATTCACATCTCTCATTCATGTGCAGTGTTCACTTCATCACCTCCCACTCCTCGCTCCATCCGCCTCATTAGACTAGAAGCACTGCTTATCAAATTCACATCTCATTCATGTGCAGTGTTCACTTCATCACCTCCCACTCCTCATTCCATCCTCCTCATTAGACTAGAAGCACTGCTTATCAAATTCACATCTCATTCATGTGCAGTGTTCACTTCATCACCTCCCACTCCTCGCTCCATCCTCCTCATTAGACTAGAAGCACTGCTTATCAAATTCACATCCCATTCTTCTACAGTGTTCACTTCATCATCTCCCACTCCTCGCTCCATCCTCCTCATTAGACTAGAAGCACTGCTTATCAAATTCACATCTCATTCATGTGCAGTGTTCACTTCATCACCTCCCACTCCTCATTCCATCCTTCTCATTAGACTAGAAGCACTGCTAATCAAATTCACATCCCATTCTTCTACAGTGTTCACTTCATCACCTCCCACTCCTCATTCCATCCTTCTCATTAGACTAGAAGCACTGCTTATCAAATTCACATCTCATTCATGTGCAGTGTTCACTTCATCACCTCCCACTCTGGATCTCTGGAGCGTGATACATATACAAACATATGTTAAATGAACACTTCAAAAGACAACCATGTAAGACTTTCGATCTAGGGGAGGGCAGAGCAAGCAGGGGGAGGTGATGATGTGAACACTGCACAAGAATGGGATGTGAATTCGACAAGCAGCAGCACTCGCATCTGCTCACCTCTCTGAGCAGTTTGTCTGTTGATGTCAGCAGATGCGAGCTCTGCTACTTGTCAAATTCACATCCCATTCTTCTACAGTGTTCACTTCATCACCTCCCACTCCTCATTCCATCCTTCTCATTAGACTAGAAGCACTGCTTATCAAATTCACATCTCATTCATGTGCAGTGTTCACTTCATCACCTCCCACTCCTCGCTCCATCCTCCTCATTAGACTAGAAGCACTGCTTATCAAATTCACATCTCTCATTCATGTGCAGTGTTCACTTCATCACCTCCCACTCCTCGCTCCATCCTCCTCATTAGACTAGAAGCACTGCTTATCAAATTCACATCTCATTCATGTGCAGTGTTCACTTCATCACCTCCCACTCCTCGCTCCATCCTCCTCATTAGACTAGAAGCACTGCTTATCAAATTCACATCCCATTCTTCTACAGTGTTCACTTCATCATCTCCCACTCCTCGCTCCATCCTCCTCATTAGACTAGAAGCACTGCTTATCAAATTCACATCTCATTCATGTGCAGTGTTCACTTCATCACCTCCCACTCCTCATTCCATCCTTCTCATTAGACTAGAAGCACTGCTAATCAAATTCACATCCCATTCTTCTACAGTGTTCACTTCATCACCTCCCACTCCTCATTCCATCCTTCTCATTAGACTAGAAGCACTGCTTATCAAATTCACATCTCATTCATGTGCAGTGTTCACTTCATCACCTCCCACTCTGGATCTCTGGAGCGTGATACATATACAAACATATGTTAAATGAACACTTCAAAAGACAACCATGTAAGACTTTCGATCTAGGGGAGGGCAGAGCAAGCAGGGGGAGGTGATGATGTGAACACTGCACAAGAATGGGATGTGAATTCGACAAGCAGCAGCACTCGCATCTGCTCACCTCTCTGAGCAGTTTGTCTGTTGATGTCAGCAGATGCGAGCTCTGCTACTTGTCAAATTCACATCCCATTCTTCTACAGTGTTCACTTCATCACCTCCCACTCCTCATTCCATCCTTCTCATTAGACTAGAAGCACTGCTTATCAAATTCACATCTCATTCATGTGCAGTGTTCACTTCATCACCTCCCACTCCTCGCTCCATCCTCCTCATTAGACTAGAAGCACTGCTTATCAAATTCACATCTCATTCATGTGCAGTGTTCACTTCATCATCTCCCACTCCTCATTCCATCCTTCTCATTAGACTAGAAGCACTGCTTATCAAATTCACATCCCATTCTTCTACAGTGTTCACTTCATCACCTCCCACTCCTCGCTCCATCCTCCTCATTAGACTAGAAGCACTGCTTATCAAATTCACATCCCATTCTTCTACAGTGTTCACTTCATCACCTCCCACTCCTCGCTCCATCCTCCTCATTAGACTAGAAGCACTGCTTATCAAATTCACATCCCATTCTTCTACAGTGTTCACTTCATCATCTCCCACTCCTCATTCCATCCTTCTCATTAGACTAGAAGCACTGCTTATCAAATTCACATCCCATTCTTCTACAGTGTTCACTTCATCACCTCCCACTCCTCGCTCCATCCTCCTCATTAGACTAGAAGCACTGCTTATCAAATTCACATCTCATTCATGTGCAGTGTTCACTTCATCATCTCCCACTCCTCATTCCATCCTCCTCATTAGACTAGAAGCACTGCTTATCAAATTCACATCTCATTCATGTGCAGTGTTCACTTCATCACCTCCCACTCCTCGCTCCATCCTCCTCATTAGACTAGAAGCACTGCTTATCAAATTCACATCTCATTCATGTGCAGTGTTCACTTCATCACCTCCCACTCCTCGCTCCATCCGCCTCATTAGACTAGAAGCACTGCTTATCAAATTCACATCTCATTCATGTGCAGTGTTCACTTCATCATCTCCCACTCCTCATTCCATCCTTCTCATTAGACTAGAAGCACTGCTTATCAAATTCACATCCCATTCTTCTACAGTGTTCACTTCATCACCTCCCACTCCTCATTCCATCCTTCTCATTAGACTAGAAGCACTGCTTATCAAATTCACATCTCATTCATGTGCAGTGTTCACTTCATCATCTCCCACTCCTCATTCCATCCTTCTCATTAGACTAGAAGCACTGCTTATCAAATTCACATCCCATTCTTCTACAGTGTTCACTTCATCACCTCCCACTCCTCGCTCCATCCTCCTCATTAGACTAGAAGCACTGCTTATCAAATTCACATCTCATTCATGTGCAGTGTTCACTTCATCACCTCCCACTCCTCGCTCCATCCTCCTCATTAGACTAGAAGCACTGCTAATCAAATTCACATCCCATTCATGTGCAGTGTTCACTTCATCATCTCCCCCTCTTTGCTCCGTAAGATTTACAGAGTTGTCTTTTGAAGTGTACATTTAACATTTGTTTATATATTTATCATGCTCAACTTAATTGTTCTTTTACACCTTCTGGGGTGCACTCGGACTGATCTCCTTAGGTAAATTGCCATTTTCAGTGACTAATGAAAGAGAATGTCCAATTGCCAACCTGTTTCAGAAAGAACACCTTCCTTCTTCAAGGCATAGAAATGTATAAAACTGTAAAACTCCTAAAGGCCTGTTTAAATACCTATTTGCCGCCAATTCCTTAATGATGCGATACACACCTTGACTCATACTTATACCTAATTTTCTTTTATTAGAAACCTACAGAAAGCCAAAAAATTCCAAGTCTGCATTAAGACTTTTCAGTTGTAAAGTGTTCATATTAATGACCCATTTGGATTCAATCCTTGACATAGCTGCCAGATGATTCCCCCCTCTCCAATCGTATGTACTCTCTCAATAGCAAAAAACTGTAATTTATGTAACTTTGAATTATGAACTTCTTTAAAATTTTGGGATACATTATGTTTTTCACATCTTTTCTCAATATTTCTATGCTCAGCAATCCTAATGTTTCATTTCCATTTTGTGTGTCTTACATACTGTTTTGGACAATCACATCATAGCACATATATAACATCCTTTGAATTTCATGTTATCATGGATTTAATTTCAAACTGTTCTTCTGTGCTACATGAAACAAAATTTGTAACTATCTGGGGATTTTTTTTTTTGCTGAACACACATTTGCCACAACTGAAACATCTACTCAAATCTTTTCTTAAACAGCTGTCTTTTACATGCTTATTTTATATTAACATTTCTTACTGTAGAAGCAATTATATTGCCTACATTTTTTGAGTATTTATATATCATTTTTGAAATATCAGGTAGTATGGATGGAAGCAATGTATCTTCTTTTAAAATATGACAATGACATTTTGATAGTCTTATTGAAATATTTATTGTCAGCATTAAATTGAGGTACTAAAGCTAATTGGAAAGTAGAGTCCTTAATCTTTATCTCTGTTACTTGTAATAATTCTTTTCTATCTATTCTACTAACTTTTTGTACAGCTTGTTCAAAATTGCTTTGATCATATCATTTTCTAGAATATTTTTATTAAGCTCTGATAATTGTGTTTTAAGAATTTCATCATCTGTATTGTTCCATATTTCCCCATAGGGTATTTTCAGCCACTTGTTAAAATGGCAATTTGTGGATAAACTTAGATTATTGGTATCCACTGGCTTACAATAATTCTTGGAATAATATATATATATATATATATATATAAATTATTGGTCGTAAAACTGTGATTTTCAGTAAGTTTTACATTATACACATTGTTATTAATATAACTAATATATTTCTCTAACTCAGAAACCTTTCTCTTCACATAACATATATCATCGATATAGCACCTCCAGAGCACCAGATTTGAGCCAGAGAGGTTGTTATTCCAAATGAAACTATGTTCCCACAATCCCATAAATAAATCAACAAAACTTGGGGCAAATCCGGTGCCCTTGGCACAGCCCAGTATCTGAAGGAAATATTGTTGATTGAACCAAAAATAATTATGAATCAAAATAAACTGAATACAAGAAATAATAACATTGATTTGTTCTAAACTTAAAGTGATCATTTGAGTTAAATAGAACCTTAAAACTTTGCACCCCCTTTCATGGTCTATCACCGAATATAAAGAAGTAACATCTAAAGTTCCTAAAATGTAATCTTGTTGCTGACAAGGTTTGGCTGAGCTGCTCTAACTCTGCTGCTTAATTCTACTGTCTGAGCTAATCCACTGCTCTGCTATCCATTATTTCTGTCTTCCCTTTGCTGAATCAGGCTGACCTCTCTGTGTTTGTTCACCTGACTGCTATCAACCAACCCTCCCAGGGTATTTAAAAAAGCTTGGCTCACTTCCTGATTGCCCTTGTGTCTGATTCTGGCTGCAAGTGCTTATCCTGAGTTACTGATTATCTGTGCATGACCTGGCTTCCTCTGATGTCCCTTCTAGTTCCTGACTCCTGGCCTTGTTTCTGACATCTTTGATCTCTGTATTACTGTCCCCGGCTTGGCTGAGTACCTGTCTTGGTTCCTGACCCCAACTTGTCTTTTGGTTTATGCTTCTGGATCATGATTTTGCTCTGTTTGTTTTTGTTATTTTAATAAAGGGGATTTTGAACTACACTTTTGTGTCTGTCTGGGTCCTGGTCCTTAACAATTGCCATTCAACTGTGTCTGCAATATTAAGAATGTTTGTAGTATCTCTTATATAATATATCATTTTTTTAACTGGATTTTGTAAGAATCTATCAACATATGTTGACATTTATTTATAGCTGGTTTACTGGCTAAGTAAGCCATTCCACAAAACAGTGGCATATTTATTGGTTTCTGTAGTGTGCCCAGTATGTGCACAGACTTTGTGAAGAAATGGAATGACCCACACCTTGGTACATCTGCTATAATTAAGTATGCTGACATTGTTAATACAACACCAAGAAATCAGGTGTTCTCAGTCACTGTCCACTCATTGCAATTGTGGATAATTGCACACACTCTTCCCCCCCAAGGTAAAGCATTCTCACACCTAAGACTTCAGTGGAGGAGATAGAGAAGGGTCTTCTTGACTGCACATCTATTCTCCAGATTCACCATAAATGGCTTGTGCCTCTGATGGTTCTGCCTTATCATCATCAGCACAAGCTATAGGAAGTAGAACACCCACATGTCCCATATCTCTGATGGTAATTCCCCTACCACCACCACCATAGCCTGTGGCAAAGATGATGACCCCACTCCCACCGGTACCTAGCAAAGGGCATTCCAACCTGATGTTACTCTAACATTTCATGATGCTGGGGGAACTGAAAGTCAGACAGTTCAGCAGCAGGAACTTCAGAAATTACAACGATATCACCAACAAACAACATCAAGTGAGTGGTGGTGGTGGTGAGACCCATTTCTTATGTCTCTTGCCCACTCCTTCTCTCATTATTTTACAACTGATATCACCAAAACACTCAGCAGCAGCAGCTCCAGCACTACCACATTTTTCCCCTCCCTTGCAGTTGGTCTGAGTGACATAGGCTTTGGTCATGTACATGGTATCACACTCACAAACACAGCAGCAGCAGGTACAGAGACAGGCAGAAACTCTGTGCTGCTCGTGTTACACACAGCCACATGGGGAAAAGGCACATTTTCCCATTTCATAAATTCACCCAAGGGCCATAGAGCCAAATGCAAAAATTTCTGATTTTACTGGGGAACTCTGAGTCTGGGGATCTCTGTGAGGCAGCAACTATAGCTCACAAAACCCAGTGTTCTTTTTAAGATGAGCAAGAGTTAGCAATCCACCACTGAAAGAGTTAAAAGTGCTATTTGAAATGGGAAGGACTGTATAGTGTACCTGCTATTCCACTTCAGCCCTTCATACTCAGTTCTCTTTAACTCATGCTCTACTAGGTTGTACACCTGTGCACGATGTAGAGAGAACACGGTGCAGAATGATAGGAAGCTCCAGATTTTTATTGTAGTTGGGAGGTAATTATCATGTGCATAAAAAGCATAGGTAGGAAACAGCAAACTTCTCATAAGATATTTAAAAGAGGTAATAGAATGGTGGAAATGTTAGGAAAGTTCAATGTGTAGGAATTTTCTCAACAACAACAAAAAAAAAACTTTCCTCCCATCCCTAGTTATATTTGTTATTCAGGCTAGTCACTTGGATTACCTTGTGCTTGAGTGATATAGGGCATTTCAAAGGAAATTAGCAAAAACAAAAAGGTGAGGTCATAGGTCATAGAATTTCCCATCAAAGTTTCCCTTAGCACAGCCCTACTTAGTGTTTAACCATTTGAGTGCCAGAGGGGTAATCCAAATCATCAGTTTTGCAATGTACTGGATAAACTTCTGACACTCAAAGCTGAAGTTGCATTCCCACTTTATTTATGAAATGCATGACGTTGCATTTGAATGTTTTGAATTGCATTTGCAAGGACTAGCCCAGTCCAATGTTCTACTCAATTTCTATGGCATTAATATTGGAAAGGGATAACTCCTAGGGAAATATATGTGTTAAATTCTTATATTTATTTTCTTTATTTCATTTTTTTATCCCCTTAATGACACGCCATGTCTATCACAGAATTTCGTCCTTTAAGAATCATTGATGGTCCTGGCAGACATGTCTTTGGTTAAATGATCACAGCTTGTTTCAGGGCATGCTGTGATCATGCCGGGGAGGCTGCTTCAGGATCAGTTTCAGCCTTTCCCTCGGTGAGCCTATACAATGATCAATAGTGCTGGATGAGCCAATGAAAAAGGCAATGTATACTATACTATATATATAAGTATGTAATTCAATGCCTCTCTTTTCTTTACTGTGAGAGGAACAAAGAAGCAGAGAACAGAGCTCCCAGTGCCTCATATGGTAAAAAGTAGGCAGTTTTCAGGTAGTGGGAGCTGTTGAGGATGTACAAAACGGAACAGAAGACCATACATTGTATATCTTGCATAAAATAATAAATATATGGTTAAATATATGCAAGACCTTTTTCACAATCTAGGTATGACACACTTTTCCAAAGTTAGCAGAATTGAGTAAAAGGAAATCATATATTCATATTCATAAAACAATATATGTCATTTTATTTAAGGATAAATAAAACATGATATATAAAATAATAATAATCAGTGAATTGGGAAATAAGGGTATATAAAATTGACTCAGTAATCTATCTTAATGTAACCAAGTCCTATACTAAGACATAAATATAATGAAATTATAATATGATAAAATAAATCAGATGACTATACAGCTAACATATCAGTAGATATATGGTTAAACCTTAAATATCGGTATCCAGAGGTATAAGCTAGCAATATATGAAGACAGCAGCATAGCAAGTGTTCCTTACAATACATTTGGTGGCAGTGTACAAGTACCTGTCCCACCTTGTATATACTAAGGTAACTAAGTTACAGGAGATTTGTCACGTGAGATGTGCTCAATAGGACCATGTTGCGTAACAACCCTTTAAAACCACATGCACAATATTGCAAGAATTAACAAGCTATCTGAAAGACAAAATGTCCCAGATCTATAATCTAATAAATAGAATGTGACTATTTATCTGCTGTTTTCAGTATGCACACCTACTGGATGTGACACAGAATAATGAAATACATTTTCCAGTAACAATTTTCATTACCACATTATAATCCTAGCAATAATAATATGGTTATAGAAAAACAAGGATAATATGAATATATCAGTGCAATATATTCTGTACCATAAAGATTATAATGGTAAAATCATGTCTGTTACACAATACAGCACTGCAGGGGTTAACAAGAACTATGGACAGCAAGGATCAGTCGTTACTCAATCCAAAATGGTGTACACTGCCTTGTTCTGTTAAGATTTTCAAATGTGACTATCTCAACAGTTCAAGATCACGCCCTGATACCACCAGACATACAGTTCAATGAGCAAACAGAACACAGGAATCTGTCACCAAAACCACATACAAAAAGAGAAACAAAAGGAATACAAGGGTTAATTAAGAACACCAGATCAGTGGAGCACAATGACCATCTCAGAACAGCTCTATGTGAATCATCTGCACATGCTTGTAGTGGGTTTCTAGCATATCCCACAGCATTCATATGCAGACCGACACACACACACACACACACACACACACACAATAAACAAGTGGCTCTGCAGGTGTCAGCCTTGCTAGCTAACCAAGTAACTCTCAATTATCTAAATTGCTATCAATCTGTTCTTACCCTATTATGTCTATGATTGGACTGTATGTCTTTTAAAAATGATTTTAACTTTACAGCCAAATGGCTACTATGTAATAGTTCCCAGTAGAGAGGCCAAGTCTACCGTGAAGTTTTCAAAAGAGGCTATCCCAGAATAAACTGGGCTATAATAATTTTAGAAGCATTACAGTTCTTATATCAAAGAAATTAAAATATTTTCCCAATCCTACATCAAGGAATGGTCTCTCAGGCTCAGTGGGATTCAGCTTGCAAAAGCCCTTGTTTCCCCCTGTACAATGCTTATATTATCTAAACCCCTTAACAGAAAGGTATACCCATTCTACTCTCATAGGTCACTCCTTAAAGAATTAGAATACTAGGAAATATTTAAATTCCACCAATCTTTCTAATTGGTTAATAGAATATACCCAACTCTCCATATAGACTTGAAGGAAATATTCTTACATGCCACTAAATGTCAGTCTACTACCAGAAATCTTCAGGGAAGACAATAGACATACATCAAAATTAATAAGTATGCAGATAAGAAAATAATTAGAGAACACTGGAAAGCTGCCTCTCTCAGGAATGTGAAACCAGTATCTGCCTACACAGAAACTCCAGGTGTATCCCTCCTACAATAGATAAAATTCCTGTTCAAGGCAGGAAAGAGTCCTTTTCAATGATACAAACATGCTCTCACTGGATGCAAGTTTCAAAATCCATTTCTAGAGAAATAAAACTAAGCGTCTCTTAAACATACAGGCTTCATATAAATATATACAGACAAGATGGTTTCTGGATGGCATCTTAACCATTTCCTGGCCATTAAAAGGGTAAAACCTCTGACAAAATCCTGCTTTTTAGCATAATGTTACAAACTTAGTGAAAGTTCTGAAATGTTATTGCTAAAACTGGAAGAGAATGTCTGTTATATCTTTATACCAGTGACTGGGATTGTCACTGAAGTGGTAAGAGTTCACTCCATTTCATCAAATGGATTGCAGCATAGACTTGTTCCTAAAAGATGAAGTCTTTATTGTTCTTGTAAATAGCTAAGACAATACCTCCCATCAGGAATCAATGAACCGGATTTGTTGATGAATAAAAGAAATAATATCTGGTATGAACAGTTGATTGGGCTACTCAAGGCTCTCCTTAGCCTTGGCTTGAGATAACTTGGCTTGCATAACATATCAGGCTTCCAGCCTTTGTATCACAGTGCCTGTGATCTAGCTGTCACTCTCTGCTATGTACAAGGGTGATTTGTTCACTTAGTTTGGCCCGCCCCTTGGTTTCCTTTTTATACCTGGCAATTCCATCTGTCAGGCGCCCTTTCGTGGTGTTTCTGAGCCAGTTGTTCTGTTGCTACGTTTCTGATTCCTGTGTACCGATTTGGCTAGCCCTGACCATTCTCCAGTGTTCCTGCTTGTGTATGACCCGGCTCGTCTGACTATCTCCTCCGGATCTCGACTCTGCTTGGCTGACGTTCCTGCTTGTGTATGACCCGGCTCGTCTGACTATCTCCTCCGGATCTCGACTCTGCTTGGCTGACGATCCTGCTTGTGTATGACCCGGCTGGTACGACTACCTCATACGTGCTCCGATCCGGCCTTGCTGACTTCCTCCCGCAAGATCACCTCCAGCGTGTTCCAGAAGACCCACGTTCCGGTTTGTCGCCGTCGCGACATTATCATCCACTGTTCCAGTACTTGTGTGGCTGTCTTGCCTGGTGTTACTTCTTGCAGTGCAGTGTTACTATCGTGCAGAGCTGTGTGCGCCTCCCTCAGACCGCAGTGCTGTGTTACCGCAGAAAAGCCTTGTGTAAACGTGCCTTTTAACCCTACCACTGCTGTCTCGGTCCCACTCTCCCTACTCGTGTGAGCCTCGTTCATAGTGAAACTCTTGCTGAGTTGGCCGCTCTCCATCGGCAACTCGATACCATCCCAGGAGAGTGTTCACTTCCTATTAGGCCGGTTGGGCGCTTTGGCTCTCTATCTCTCTCGTTGTATACACTGGGCGATTCCGTTATACCGAGTGGTGACGGGCACAGGCTTTAGCACTAGCATTCCGGTACTACTTCTGTTGGGCTTTGGGCCCTGTCTCATTATACTCAGTCCGGTAGAGTCTGAAGAGGCTTGGGAGCTCTTGCACTGCAGGCCGGTTCGATACACGCCTGTGGGGCTAAGATCACTTGCACCAGCAGTAGCCATTCCTGTAGGTACGCCCGTGGGGGGCTATTGGGCTCTGCTATATTACACACCGTGGCGAGACAGTCCCTATCCACTTGTTGGTGAACATTTCTTCAGCACAGCTTATCTACACCTTGGGCGTGCCAAGCATCCACTTAAGAGACTGTTCATAATCAAGGACTTAACCCTCTGTGGTTACCTTAAGCTTAGCCTACTTATACCCAGGGCATGCCAAACAGTTCCTTTGAAACTATATTTATCAAGGACTTAACCCTCTGGGGTTATACCCCTTCCTTGGTGGTATTTGTACTTGCTGTCTGTTTGTACATTTAACTTTGCATTTTCCAGTCACTAACATTTATGTACACCCAACCGCCACTAGAGGGCGACCTTTTGTGTTATTATTGCTAAATAAAACTGTGTTTTATTTTACATACTGGTCTGAGAGTCTTTAACAAAACAGTGGCACTTTGAGGCTGAATGTGAGGAATATAACATTTCTTCATAATGATGATCTTTAGATCCATTCTGACAAAGATACTCTGGGAGTCTCTTCTCTGTGAGGACAAATCCTGGCATCTCTCTCCCAATGATCCTTGACAACAGTTTTAGAATCACGATTGGCTTTGCCTGGAACTCCCATCACAAAAGAAGGATGATCCATATCATGGCCTTGGTCTGGACGTCCATAGTAAATAGATTAGTCATCTGACCTCTCAATCTGTCAAGACCTCTTAGCATCTAAAAGAAATAGCTAATGAGTAATCTGACATTTGAAACAATTTAGCATAATAGCATTACAGCTTCAATGTAAATCTCTATAGCATTAGTAATATTAGGATAACTGCCTATTCCTCACTAGTCTACTTGTGACACTTTTTGCCTTAAGCTGAGCTAGAAAACATTAACACCTGCTCTTCCCCCTTACACAAAGGAAATACAATCTCAGATTCATGCTTAAAAACAAAAACCTTCTTGGGAGGAAAATATAATTAGCATTAAATACATTTATGAGAATTTCTTTGAGCAACATTTCATTTGGGGAAATGGTATTAGAAGTGTTAGTGGGGAACATACATGCAACACAAACAGACAAAAGAAACATATGGAAGACAATAGAACCAGACATGACAATGTCAAACGGACAGTCCATGAATACTTATCCATCTATTGAAGGAATTAGATTCTTTTTTTCTTCTACAGCTTCTCCCTCTATGACCTGTAACTGAGATTTAGCGTGACAAGCATGCACTTGGTTAATATGAACCCACTTCTCTAAAGTCTCACCATTAGTAGGGATAGAAACCTTATAGGCAACTGGAGATAGTTTATCAGTTATGAGATATGGTTCTCTCCATGAGTGTAAAAATGTCTTCTCTTTCACCTGGTTTCTAGCAAAATTATACAGATAAACATGATCATTTATCTCATATCTTATTAGTGGTCTTACTCTTTAGATCATAGTAAGTCTTAGTACTTACTGCTGCCTTCTCCAGATTTTTCTGGGCAAACGCAAATGAATCTCGTTAATGTTTGCACAGGTTATCTATGTATTGATGTGTTGTGGAAGCATTTATTAGATTATGATCAGATGTGCAGCACAGCAAGTGTTGGGGTAGGATCATCTTTCTACCAATCATCAACTCAAATGGTAACACTTTTGTGGCTGAGCTAGACGTAACACGAATAGCCATGAGGACTTGGGGTAGCTTAAGCTTCTAGTCCTTACTGGATTCCTTAACAATTTTTTTAAGAATGTTAACAATGGACTGATTTTACAGTTGTAATCAAAATTATTCAACCTCCATTGCAAATCAGGTTTATTGTCAAAATTTACAGACTTTCAGCTGTTTTCAATTAACAAATCAAACAAAAGCAATTGAAATAGCTCAACACAATGAATGCTTCAAGTGGTTTCACCAAATTCAACTAAAAATGCAACTTGTAATGACTTCTCCAGTCTCAAAATTATTCAACCCCTTCATGGCAAACATCTATACTACTTAGTAGATCACCCTTTTGCTGTTATGACCTGCTGCAAATGAGATGCATAGCCAGACACCAGCTTCTGGCAGCATTCATGAGGAATCTTAGCCCATTCCTCATGAGCAGTGGCCTCCAGTTCAGGAATATTCTAGGGTTTGCGTACTGCAACCGTCTTCTTCAAATCCCACCAGAGATTTTCTATGGGGTTCAAGTCAGGTGACTGTGATGGCCACTGTAGGGTCTTCCAGGACTTCTTCTGCAACTAAGCTTTGGTGGAATTTGAGGTATGTTTGAGATCATTGTCCTGTTGGAAGGTCCAATGATGCTCAAGTTTCAGTTTCCTCACAGAAGGCATGACATTTTCTCCTAGGATTCGTTACTTCAATGAATCCATCTTGCCTTCCACACACTGCAGGTTTCCAGTGCCAGAGGATGCAAAGCAGCCCCAGAGCATCACAGAGCCACCACCATGCTTAACTGTAGGCAGTGTGTTCTTTTCTGTGTATGCTTCATTCTTCTTCCTCCAGACATACCGCTGATCCATTGGGCCGAAAAGATCCAGTTTTGTTTCATCTCTCCGCAGAACGTAATCCCAGAACTTCTGTGACTTATTTATATGATTTCGAGCATATTGTGCTTTTGGGTCAGTAGTGGTGTACATCTTGGAGTTCTTGCATGGAAACCTTCTGCATTTCGTATGCACCTTATTGTGCTCACTTAAACCTCAGTGCCTGTTGCCACTAAGTCTTGCTGCAGGTCTTTTGCAGTCACTTGAGGGTTTTTCTCAACCTGCCTTCTCAGAAGTCTGGTTGCAGCCATTGATAGCCTCCTTTTTCTGCCCCGTCCAGGTAGTGTAACCACTGTTCCTTTGACTTTGAACTTGCAACTATGATTCCAAAGGTGTCTCTAGGAACATTCAGTGAACTCACTATCTTTTTGTATCCTGTTCCTTGTGTGTGAAGGGTGATGATCTCTTCTCTAGTTTTTTGGACCATTCTTTTGACTTAGCCATATTTCTAACATGCAATCAAACGTGACACTCAACAAACCCCTAGCCAGTTCAGGTATTTCGTGTGTTCCAGCTGAAGCACACCTGGTGCAACTAATGATTAATTGCATCAGGTGTGCTTGACACAACATCTGTTTTGCATATTTATGCTGTTGTGAGGGATTCTGTTCAGGGGACTGAATAATTTTGAGACTTGAGAAGTCATTATAAGTTACATTTTCAGTTGAATTTGGGCAAACCACTTGAAGCATTTGTGGTGTTGAGCTATTTCACTTGCTTTTGTTTGATTTGTTCAATGCAGACAGTTGGAAGTCTGTAAATTTTGACAATAAACCTTATTTGCAATGGGGTTGAATAATTTTGATTACCAAAGTATCGCTCCACCCTGCAGTTTGAGGCAGTATGGTATGCAATATGTAACTTTCTCTTTATCCCCAATATTTTCCAGAGTTTACTCATCACCTCACTGGTAAAATGGCTACCTCTATCAGATACAAACTACTGGGATACAGGGGATGGATGCACACTCCAATGGCTTCAAAAGCCTACACTTATTTTCAGCTGGGTGCAGAAACTCCAGTGGTCTGCTGGTTAACCACTCGTGAATGTATATGTATGAAGGAGAACACACTCACAGCAAAGTGCAATATAGTAACAGCTGTTGCTGAATCTTTATTGATGAGAGAAACACATGCAATGTTTTGGGGGGCTCAATGCCACCCTTCTTCAGGCATAAAAATCAAATACCCATAACTCAGTTTAAATCCCTACAATGTAAGCCTATCCACCAATCACATTGTATATTTTTGCATACATAATTACTAAGTAATTAACACCACTCTATCAAAGTGGAAATGTCCATAGCAGGCTTTGCTAGGACAAAATAGTCATATGCATAACACAAAAATCAGTAATAGTACATAGTAGGCAATGCACAACATATAAAAGCAATATCAATTGTACCAAAATGCCAGCTGTAGTTCATCACAGATCGCTGAATCATATTACATCTTGTAGTCCAATTTCTATGTGCAGATTACAAAGTTACCTGAATGATAAAAAAACACTTCAGGCTAAAGTCCTCATTTAACCCTTTAGGGTGTTTATTGTCAAGTTTATAAATCCAAAAGCATTCACGTTGTAACAGTAATCTTTGCATATTCCCACCTCTTGCTGGTAATCTCACTGTTTCCAATATTTGCCAACGAAGTTGGGATACATTGTGTCTCATGTGAAAAAAATGTTTTACTACAGGTAACGATTTCCCCTCAGGGTTGAAATTTCTAATAGTAGGCTTATGTTCATTTAATCTGATTTTAATCATTCTACTTGTTTGGCCAACATATTCAAGGCCACATGGATATTTCAATAAGTAAATGATGATTTTACTGTTACATGTACTAAAATTCTTCATTTGGAATGCCATGCCCTTGGATGGATGGATGACTGTGTCACCTTTGATTATTCCTGTACAATTACCGCAATCTCTACATGGATATGTGCCATTTTGGGGTTTGGATAAAAATGTTTGTGTGATCATTGTTTCTTTAATATCACTTTAAGTTACAATGTCTCCAATATTACTACTCTATTTGTATGAAAATAGTGGTAGAACTTTAAATAGGTTACCGTACTCAGGGTCCTTTTGAATAATTTCCCAATGTTTATTTATGATGCGTTTTATTTGTTTGCTTCTGGTGTTAAATTTTGACACAAAGGGAATTCTATGAATCTTGGACACAATAGGTTGAAAATAGGAATCCAAATATTTGGCTAATGGTTCAAGGATAGATCCCATCCCTGGCACGATAGGGCGACCATGGGGGTTAAGGAGATCTTTGCAAACTTTAGGGAGTAAATACAAAATAGGAGTAATAGAATGTGCAGTAGTAAGGAATATTTTCTCCTTCTCAGTGATTAAACCTTGTAAAAAGGCATCATTACGCACTTCATCAATCATAGACTTCTATTTCCAGACTGGATCATGTGTCAGTGTCTCACAATGACAACCTTTGCTTAACTGATTGAACCCCTCATTCACGTATTGTTTATCATTACAATACTCCCACCTTTATCTGCTTTTTTGATAATAAGTGATTTATTAGATTTCAGTTCCAGTAAACTGTTCATTTCATCTTTACTTATATTATATTTAGTAAGCTTTTTACTAAGCCACAAACTTTTGGCATCAGTCTGTACCAATGTGATAAAGGTCTCCAAATAATTATTTCTGATAGGGGGTATAAATACACTTCTGATTCTAATGGTAGAACTCGGTTGTCTCTCCGTGTCATAGGCATGTCTGAGAGACACTACAGACTTCATCACTAGTATCAAAGAGATTAAGTTACCCAACAGTGAAATTTTACTGTGTAGCTTAGATGTGGTGAGTCTGTATACCTCTGTCTCACATGAGGAAGGCATGCAGAGCATATATAAAGCATTATGCAAAGAAGAAATTCCTAATGCTAAAATTAAATTTCTCATGAATGTATTGTACTGAAATTTCATTATTTCAGATTTGGTGATACCTACTATAGATAAAAACAAGGGTCTGCATATGGAACAAGTATGGCACCTACATATGCAAATATATACATGCATGAAATAGGGAACAAAATGTTTCTTACAGATCCCCAATTTTGAGACAAAATATCACATTATTGCCGCTTTATCGATGATATGTTTTTTGTCTGGGTAGGTGCCAGCACTGAGCTCAATGAGATGCTATTACATATCAATTCTATGCACGACACTATTAAGTATTCACTATGATCCTATTAGCATTCATTTTCTGGATGTGCAGGTTACTATTGAGGACCAAACCATCACAACTGACTTGTACTGTAAGCCTTTGGACAAAAATAATTTACTACTACAGTCCAGTTTTCACCCAGATGGGGTTAAAAAAGGCTTACCTAAAAGCCAACTGATGAGAGTCAAACACATTACCTCAGACACTCAGAAATATGATGTAAGAGCAAATGAAATGATACAGAAATTCCATGAATGTGGATACAATAAAACAAAACTTCTTAAAGATAAAGATGCAGTAGCAACTATGGATAGTGAGGAACTCCTTACACTTTAGCAGAGACCACAAAAACCTAAAATTCCCTTTGTGTCTAAATTTAACACCAGAAGCAAACAAATAAAACGCAACATAAATAAACATTAGGAAATTATTCAAAAGGACCCTGAGTACAGTAACCTATTTAAATATCCACTACTATTTTCATATAATCGCGGTAATAATATTAGAGACATTGCAACTAAAAGTGATATTAAAGAAACAAAGATCACACAAACATTTTTATCCAAACCCAAAAATGGCACATATCCATGTAGAGATTGTACTTGTACAGGAATAATCAGAGGTGACACGGTCATACATCCATCGAAGGGCTAAGCATTTTAGTACATGTAACAGTAAAAATGTCATTTACTTATTGAAATATCCACGTGGCTTTGGATTTGTTGGCCAAACAAGTAGAATGATTAAAATCAGATTAAATGAACATGAGTCTACTATTAGAAATTTCAACCATGAGGGGACATCGTTACCTGTAGCAAAACATTTTTTTGACATGAGACACAATGTATCACAACTTTGTTGGCAAATACTGGAAATAGTGAGATTACCAGCAAGAGGTGGGAATATGAAAGATTACTTTTACAACGTGAATGCTTTCTGATTTATAAACTTGATACTAAATACCTTAAAGGATTAAATGAGGACTTTAGCCTGAAGTGTTTTTTATCATTCAGGTAACTTTGGAATCTGCACATAGAAATTGGACAACAAGATGTAATATGATTCAGCGATCTGTGATGAACTACAGCTGGCATTTTGGTACAATTTATATTGCTTTTATATGTTGTGCATTACCTACTATGTACTATTACTGATTTTGTTGTTATGCATTGAGCCCCCCCGAAATGTGGCATGTGTTTCTCTCATCAATAAAGATTCAGCAACAGCTGATACTATATTGCACTTTGCTGTGAGTGTGTTCTCCTTTATACATATACCTCTATCAAATTCAATCCTCTGTGGTAGGCCAAACCTGGAGAACACATGATTAATTAACAATGCAGCTGTGGTTTCTGCTGTATTATTGTTAGCGGATAAACATTCAACCCACTTTGTCAATAAACAAGTAACGGTTAACATAAACTTGTCCCCCCTTGCTGTTCTGTTAACTTGTCCTACAAAATCAATTTGAATATCCTACCATGGTAATGACATCCCCCTCTTCTGCAGTGGTGCACAATGAGTGGGGTTGTGTGGCTGGAACGGGGAACACACCAAACAACCTTGACAATAGGTTTGTACATCTTTAAACATATGAGTCCAATATGCATAGTCACAGAGAATTTCATATGTGATTTGGTCTCCATGATGACCTGAAGTAGGTGCATCATGAATATGTTGGAGCATAACCCATTACTGTATTCCATTTCTGATTAACAGACCATCTTGTTCATGGAACTGTGCTCTGGATCTCATCAAGATCCTCAATTCTTCTTTACCTGCACAATCTTCATCAGAGATTGTTTGGTTTTGGGTGTTTATAGAAGAGAACTGTGATAGGATCCCCCTTCTGACTTGTAATCAAGACCTCACTAGGTGAGTCTTTAATCCACTGAACTACTGGGGTGTCTGTTTCGTTATGTGCATGTTACCTGGTAACAGCATCTACCTCAGTAGGTGTGAAATTTCTAAGACTTCCCCTTTAAGGGCACCTTCTTTAGCCAATAAATCTGCTAGTTAATTTCCCTTTTTTTCAGGGCCTATGACTTTGGAATGACCTTTTCTCTTTTTCCAATAAATAATATGGTCATTTGAGGTCACGAGATTATCAGGCCCTCAAAACAACTTACTATGTTTCACTGGTTTATAATTGGATCAGAGCATATGGCTCCTTTTCCAACCTGGGAGGTACTTAACAAAACTATTGTGAATATAATAGGAATCTGTTATGAGCACAGATTCCTTTATGCCATGTTCAATAACTAATTGGACCATCTTATAGACTGCACAGGCAATCCCTATACCTGCCACCAGTTTTCTTTCATAACCAGTTATGAACAGTCAATATATACGCGGTTGGCAATATTATACAATAAGTCTTGTCAAATGCCTTATAAGGGAAAAGCAGTTGTTCTTTAAGGTAGTCATCTCCAAAGGAGGCGCTGAACAGTCATGGAGCTCAGCTAACCCTTGAGCTACAGGAATCTTCCTGTTCTGCTTATAATGGATTTCCAGTTGTCATCTCTGTAGGGATAAGGTCTACGCGGTGATTCTACTATTAGAAAGGTGTCCTTCCCTTATTTTATCACTTTGCAAATATTGCAAAGGCTGATGGTTGATTTCAATGCTGATTTTCTTATCATGGATGAAACTACTGAAATGTTGTAATGCCCAAACAGTAGCTAATAAAGCTTTCTCACAGTCACTGAATTTCATTTCCATGGAAGATAGGGATTTACTGGCATAAGCAATAACCTTATTCAGGTTATCATGCTTCTGATACAAAACCCGACTGAGACTAAGATTGGTGAATCCTGTCTCAAGATAGAATGGATTACTTCCTTCTGGAAAGGCCAGACAAGGAGCCTGGATGACACAGCTTGTTCCTGAGCTTCATCTCAGATCCATGGTTGATCCTTTTTCAATAACAAAAACAATGGTTTTGTTATTTCCGCATAGTTATTAATGAACTTCCAGGAATAATTCATCATACAGAGGAAGGATCTCAGTTCCTTGAGGTCTGTATGCATTTTTGATTTAACGATCACCTCAACCTTCTTACTTTGAGGGTTTAGCCCTTCATTACCACGAAACTTAACTTTAGTGTGGCACATATGTGCCTTTTTAGCAACAGTTTAACACCTGCTTCCTTTAACTGATTAAACACATGTTTAATCTCTGATATGTTTTTGGAAGGTAGTACGTTTGAGCAGGATATCTTCCATAAAGGAGAGTGTCCCCTCTTTCTATAATATCAGGCATGGTCTTATGCATGAACACAGCAAATTCATGACCTGCGTTAATATAACCAAAAGGCTTTTTAACACAAGCATACTGTACTTCTCCAAAGGCCAATTATATCTGGGCATTCACTCCATAACTTCCAATCTATCAGCTTATTTAGAAATACATTGTCTATTTACCAAGCTATATTAGAGACACACAACATGTGTTAGAACAACTACAGAATATACAACATCAAGACAACTATTATTGGGTAACTATGGATGTGGAGGCATTATATAGGAACACTGAGCATTCCAAAGGCCTCGAGGCACTATCTTTCAGTCTAGGACAGGATACTACTATACCAACAGTACAGAAACAGTCTCTCGTCCAATGTGCAGACTTCATGCTTACCCACAATTATTTCATATTTCAAGATAAGTGGTATTTGCAAACCAGGGGTATTGCCATGGGCACGAGATTTGCCCCTTCATAAGCCAATCTCTTTATGGGCCATTGGAAGGCCCATAACGTGTGGTTGAGGGAGGTGGGGAGGGGTAGTCTCGTGTTTTATGGCCAATACATAGATGATATTTTTATAATCTGGCGGGGTAACTTGCAAGAACTACAGACTATGATAGAATATTTTAATAACAACAAAAGAGTATTAAAATTTATGGTACAAATGGATCAACAAAAAATTGAATTTCTTGATGTAACCCTATTTTTCGGAGCAGAAAACTGTATTAAAAGTACCATCTATAGAAAACCAGTAGCCTCAGATCAGTACATTAGATCGAACAATGGCCATTATCATAAATGGCTCTCAGATGTCACCTTCGGACAGTTTCACTGACTGTGCCATAATTGTACTGATTTGAAAGACTTTGAAAGAGAGGGTGAGATCCTGAAAGGGCAATTTAAAGAAGAGGGCTATGGGGAAAACATTCTAGATTCTGCTTACAATATTGCAAAAAATCTAGATAGGGAGATGATTTTAAAGAAGAAGAAGAAAACAAAGAATAATTTACAAGGCAACAGAGCAGCCTTCTTCACTCAATTTAACTCATATTACTTCAGGATCCGAGTCTGAGGGATAACCTTAGTAAACATCCCACCGTTACTTTCTGAATGAATCAGAATATTAGATCCTATATAGCACATAGCAGGCTGAAAATGATTAAAGATAATGAACAATTAAAATCTAAAATCTGGGGCACCTACAGATGCCAACACCCGAGATGTAATACATGTCAACACCTATGACATGGGAGTATATCTTTCCCAAATGCAGACAATACAGAAAGGTTTAAGATCAAGCGATATATTAATTGCAATACCACTTTTGTCATTTATTTATTGTTATGTGACTGTGGAGCCAGATATGTTGGCAGAACCACATGACCACTCAAGATCCGTATAAATGAACATTTAGAAGATAAAGAGAAAAGATATAAATCATGATGTCCCCAGACACTTTAATAACTGCAAAAAAGGAGATCTAAAAATGTGATAGTCCTAGGATTAGAGCTTATCCAGGAGAACACTAGTAACAGATATAACACCTTATGCAAAAGAGAGACCTTTTGGATATTTAAACTAAAAACAATGAGCCAACGGGACCTGAATGCGGAAATAGATATAGCATCTTTTCTATAATTCCGTCTGAATCAGATGTATCCATCTGTATATGTTCCTAGTTGATTTATTTATTTATTTATTTTTTCTTTTAATTATTTATACTTAATTTGGTTCATATATGTGTGTGTGTGTGTGTGTAAATATATTTGTTTATATTTTATATTTTATTTTGTTTATATAGTTTTATGTTTATTATTATTTTTTTGTTCTGTTTTTATTATGTTTACTTTTCCATGCTTTGCCTTTTTCCATGTCCGGTATGGCTGCTAAAGATACATGTGTACCCTGCTCATCTCCGATGTGATATAGATGCTGTAGGCTATTCATTCTTTCTGCTGTGCTAAGGGACCTGATATGAGGCTATGGACCATGGAATAGTCGGTATGGGCCCCGCACAATGTGTTTTGCCTTCTGTAAATGGTGGAAGCTATTGTGTGTTCTGCTACCCCTGTCTGGCTCCTCCTTGGTATATGGCCTGAGAACTGTGTGGCCTATCATGCTGGCTTGATAGATGAAGCAATGACAGCCTATGACGCATCTGGTGTGTTCCACAGATGGAACGCATGTGAGCCTAGAACAGATTCCAATTAGAGATAGGTGGTCACGTGGGCGGAAGCGTCCGGGTGGTGTTTCCTCTGGAATTGAAGGCACGAATCCCTGTGAGCACAAAACCGAGTAACATAGTAACATAATAGTTTAGGTTGAAAAAAAGACTTGTGTAGATCTAGTTCAACCTTTTTCCTATTCCTGTTTTATCCAAAAGAAGGCAAAAAAACACCCTCAATATAGCAATTTCAAATTCTACCTTGAATGGGGGGGGGAATTCCCTCTTGATTCCAAATGGCAATCAGATTTCTCCTTGGATCAACAAGTCCTAAGTAAATATTAATCCCAATACTAACGTACATAGCCCTCTATGTTATGCTCTTTTAAATAAGTATCCAGGCCCTTTTTAAAGGCGTCTAATGTATTCGATAGCACCACCTCCTCAGGCAGTGAATTCCATACCTTTATTGTCCTTACAGTATAGAAACCCTTCCGCTGTTGTAGATTAAATCTCCTTTCCTCAAGTCTAAGCGGGTGGCCCCTCGTCCTATGTACTGTTCTGTTAATTAACAGGTCTTCGGAGAGCCCTTTGTATGGGCCCTGAACATATTTATATAGTGTTATCATATCCCCTCTAAGATGCCGTTTCTCTAGTGTATACAAGTTTAACTTTTCTAGCCTTTCTTCATAACTAAAACTTTCCATTACCCTTACTAGTTTCGTAGCCCTCCTCTGCACTTTCTCTAGTTCCATAATGTCCTTTTTCAGAAAGGTCGCCCAGACACCATCTGGCGGCGAGTGTTTGATGTGGGCGAGAGACCCCGGTGGAGGGCACTCTATTCCACCTTGGTGCCTAGACCCATCGGGGATTTGAGTTGGAGAGTGCCCCATGGTGCACTGAGCACAGGGGAGTACCTGGCCCGTTTCACGGACTCCCCTGCCACCTGTCCTTTCTGTGGCAGGGGCGAATCTGTCTATCATATTTACTTCTCATGCAGCCGACTGCAGCCCCTCTTGTCATTCCTGAGGGGACTCCTCCTGCAGTTCTTGCTGCACTTCTCTCCACACCTTTTCATCTTTTGGCGCACGGTGTCTCGGACAAGTAGGGCTGAGGACCTCCTCATAAACCTGCTCCTGGCGCAGGCTAAGATGGCCATCTATGTATCCAGGAAGCAGGTACTGTCAGGGGAGGTTCCAATGACGCCTGAAGCTTTATTCCGGGCATTTGTGCACTCCCGTATCCAAGCAGAGTACACCCAAGCCCTTGCCACTGGGAGTATGTCATCTTTTACCTCCCAGTGGGCCTTAAATGGTGTGCTCTGCTCGGTGTCCCCCCATCTGGATTCTTTTCAGTTAATACTCCATATTTAAGTTACCTTTACTTTATGTTACAGTTAGTTTTCTCTATTCTTTTTCTATGTCCTTTTGGATGCTGGGGGAGCGTGGCGTGTTGATTGATGGCACGCTGCTTGCTCCTCTGGCACTCAGAGGGTTAATGTTTCTTTAAAAAAAAAAAAAAATACAACCTTTTAAACTTTTAACCCTTTAACCTTCTTACTGCAGGTTAGGATGTAAACACAAAAATCAGTATATTACAACACTTTTCCAATGCTGTGATGTCCCAACTGTTCACTTATTTCAGAGCACACTACAATTTGTGAGCAAGCTTTACGGAGGCAAGCTTTACTCTCCCTTATAGATCCTGATGAAGTGACATCCATTGAGACAGTCACAAAATGCACTGAGCAAATTTAGAGCAAGACAGCTGTGTATTAACACAGTATTCTTTTATATTATACTAGCTGAAGAGCCCGTTACACGGGCCACAGTGCCACTGCCAGCTGGTCGTGGTGCAGTCATGCTCAGTAGAGACTGCCCGCGCCGCAGCTGACACTCCTTCGGAGCTCCCCGCTCTGTATCGGCGTGGTCACTGGCAGTCTCTACTGCTCATGACTACAGCACGTGCAGCAGTCTCTACTGCGCATGACTGCAGCATTACGCACACTTTAGCAAATTATTATATAGGATTATTTTACTATATAGTGGTGTCATTGGTTTATACACACCACTAGTTTGCTTTTACACTACAGTAGACATACCCCTATGGGTATTGCTTTCTATTATTTACTAGATTTCTGTTTTCTATATATTATTTGTTTTATTTTTTGCATTTTGTATTTATATATAAAGATTATGCTCATATTTATTAAAGTATATTCTCATACTTTCCTTTAAGACTTATGTATACATAATATACTATAGGATCTTCTTCTCTCTAGTTTATATACACTCTTTTTATACCACTAAAGGTTCCCAGTATGTCTCCCTAGTTGAAGTTTACAGTCCATATATTTAATATATACGCTCTGACATACACACTTATTTTTGGGAACTACAAACCATCTTTAAACTACATCATAAGCAATGGTTCCTAAGATATTGACGTGGATTGATATATAAACCGGGAGGCAGGAGAAGCCTCCATAGAATGTGAGTACAACTATGTGGGATAAGGGCAAAGCAAGATTTATTGGGCATACTATGCTTAGAAGATTGTATTATGCTGTCTTTTTCTTTGTTTTTGTGCTGGGACTTGTGCCCTTGATTATTAGAGGATTTATTTTTATTACACCTCTTCGATGACTTATTCTGTTTTTTCTGTTTTTTGTTATAACTCTGGTATTTCTTGACAAAAGGCTTCTGGGCTTTTGCTTATGTGGACCCCTGGGAGCTAATGGAGGGAGGCGCAGGGTTAACTGGAGGCTGATCATGAACCTGGGGAAATGTTAACATCTCTGCATAGGTCCTCTTGCCAGATTCAAATGGCAAACTTTCCTCTACTTTAGTCTCTGCCACACACTGGGGGGTAGGCTTCTTGTCCCTGGCTGGGGTTCCCTCACTCTGCTGGGCATTATATAGCTTTAAGGCTTGGGAGAGTAGCTAATCTAATGGCAACCTGGGTGAATAATCCCTGGCCAGATTGGTTCTCATATACCTGGACAAAGCATTAAAGAATAACTCCTGAAATTCAGAAGACTAAAAATCCTTATCAACTAGGAAGTATGCATACTTTAATTCTGACAAGAATTGCCTGGGGTCAATCAAAGGGTTAACCCTGTGAATTCCAGAAAGGTGCATTGAGTACCCCTCTAGTAGTCAAAGGGTCAAACAATGCACATATTTACGAGTTATGTTTGTCAACCATAATTAATGTTTTTTTCTCGTTTTAGAAGAAGAAGAGGATGAAGAGCAGAAGACAGAAGATGGAGAGACTGATGAAGAAGAAAGACAGGAGACTGAAGAAGAAGATGGACAATATCTCACAAGAGTGCTGAAAACTCCATCGGACATAATGATTAATGGTAAGTGTTTATTGTCAGAGGCTGCATCAGCACTTTTTGAGATGAGTTAAGGGACTCTGCGCCCAAAAAAAACTGGGTGCAGATTTTCACCCACTAGAGTGGGTTCCTTAACGTATCTTAGTGCTAATGCATGGAACTGAATGGCAAATGTTGATGTTTTGTTCATGTATTTTCATGGGCACAAATGGGCACAATATTATGCCCAAAGTGCTTTTTTTCCAGCTGTATTTCTTCATAGCACAGGTAATTGAATTACTTACAGTCTGATCGCCTAAAAGATGGACACTAAGGTGGGAAAAATGTAAATAGGGGTGTTCACCTTAGAGAGACAGTACCCCTAAAAAGGGTGTTTGGAAGTTATTAATGACTATATATATTTTCAAAAATTATGACAAGAAAGCCTATAAAAAGCTTTGATTTTTAAATGATTTTCTTTCTTCTTTTTTTTGTTTTATCAAATTAATTTGTGGGATATAATATATATATATATATATATATATATATATATATATATATATATATATATATATATATATGTATGGTTTCAAAATGAAGGCCTCCTTATGCTTAAAAGTGGTATATAGTTTGTGTGGGTGAACTAAATGAATTTGCGGTAAAATATGGTTGAATAAAGGAATGCTAAAATGGCCTCAAGAGTAAAAATGCACTGATCATTAAAGGGTTAATGTTTCATTCCTATGTTACTCATTTATTCTTAATCTATGCTACATTTGTAGATATCCCCCCCATTTATTTAAGATTCTTAGTGCACAAATGTTAATAACAATACTTATAAAATCTCTAACATAAGACGATATATGCTGTATAACAAAACTAATATTAAAATGAAAATTTCCTAGAAACTGTTAAAGTTAGCATAGTTTATCTATTGAAAAACAAATCGTCTTAATAAATGCCCTGGGGCATGCCTAGGGACATTAGCAGTAAAACATCTTATATGTTTTAATATTCAGGGAGGATGTTTCACATGTATGGCCACAGGGGAGGATACGTTCCTTGCCACTGAATTCAAAAATCCTTCTAGGAAAATGATCACTTGACAAATATTATAAAGGCATTCACATATTAGGAAAGTAGATAACGATAATTCTGTTGGGATGCATATGAATAAAAAAAGGTTTCTATTTTGTTTTATTGTAATTTTTATTTTACTTATTTTCTTTAATTCATTTTTCAGTTCCTACATTTTTTATTGCTTGTGATTAAGAAAAGGATTCAACAGTCCATATAGAAATATACAATATCAAAACCCGTTATAACTGGAGATGTGTCGGAGGGTGAAAAGTAAGAACAATTTCCTGTGTGACTTTTTGTAAAAAAAATGATGATTTTTGCCAATGCAAAATGTTCCTCTTTTTTGCCAATTCCAACAAATCTTTCTCCTGTTCCAACACATTTTTCGCTGATGTTTCCTGTGATGCAACATTTCCCAGCACAGTATTACTTCTTCTGAGGGCTGTAGTGGAGAAATAAGTAGCTGGAAGTCAAAGTTGTGAGTCCTACAGCAACATATACCTTGAAAAATATGCTAGCATGCATTGTGCATTTGTCCTTTGCCCACAACAGTAACTTCCTGCTTAAGTGACACTCTCTACAGTACACAACTGATGGGGTGTGATGTCTTGCTTTAGCCCTCAACAAAGTCTATCAAGCCTGCCTCAGTCATACAGTTCACATCAGGTTCCCAGTCAGCTGTCTGTCACTTAATAAATTTTTTGGTTTATTTATTATTTATATTTTTTTTTGTTTTCCACCCTATCTTATCATAACTTGTAAAACAAAATATATATATAACTAAAAACACAAAATCAGTGACTTCTTTCCTCAGACTTCCCCAACATAGAGACAATAACCGCAAGATTAGCAAGCGAATTGGAACCCAGCTGCCTGTGCCTTGCCAGTCAGCCACACCAAATTTTGGGGTAATTGGGGTCAACCTTCTTCTTCCCTTCTACTTTCACAGAGTACCCCCAGACTCCTCTAATACAGAGAACAAATGTCCTACCTAAAAGACTCCTTAAAATAAGCTTCAATTCCTCTTTATTTGTCTATCTTCTCTAGCTCAAAAATGTGCTGCTTTCTCCTCTCACCACCACAGGCTGCATCAACACAGGCTGTTCCACTACAGGCTGCACCACCCCAGTACAGTTGCTGGATGAAACAGGAGGAGCTACTACCCTCCAGCAGCAGCACCACCACCACCAAGGAGGCAATGGCTGCCAGGGACATCATAATTTTCTCCCAGATTCCAAGTGATAAAATTGGGGGACTAGGCACTATTGTGTCTAAGGAATGTGATCCTTAAAGGGTTCAGATACCATATCATCTCAGAAAATTATATTTGCTGGTGGATTCACACTTTCATTACAGTTATTATTATTATTATTATTATATGTTAATAAATGACAAAACATTTTCTAGAGTAAACAACATTTGGAGAACATTTGAATGTAAAAGACAATGAGATGAGAAACGAAGAACAAGGAATACAAAATGTTTGAAAAGAAATGCTTTTATAATTGAACAATTGAGCATTCTTTATATAACATAGGAACCATTCAAACAAATAATAGCATAAAAATACCTTATTAAAAATTCAGCAAGTGAATACATTTCTTTGAAGGTACTAGTCAAAGGAATAATGCAAAAGCAATTTACCTCCAGCTGCTTCAAAATAAATTGTAAATGTCTTAATGTATTGTTTGTCTATGAAAATCAAATGTGCTCTAAGTAGTTTGCTGAAGTTTATTCAATAGGTCTATTGTTTTCAAGCTGATTGCATAAATTGCCTAGAATTCATTTTTTTTCTACTTTGCAAACACTAATAATACCAATGGGTGGGGAAGTTTAATAAAATGTACTTGTTTCTAAAGGCTATACACATACATCAAAGTTTGGAGAAAATATTTTACAAATTAGATGATGTTCTATGAGTCAAACCAACACTAGTTATAGAACATATTGCATGCACACAGTGCCTTATGATAAATAAATGAGAAGAGATTCTGTGCCATATTGGACATATAAAGTTAATAACAATTCTCATTGTGCAATGTGTTTGCAACTTCTCTAATATTAAAATGGTTAACAATGCCATTTAAATATAATTAATGATTAATATTTGTCCCTTATGATAGTCTGCTCCAGAGTTGCTTCACTTTAGGTAAATTAAAAGAATGGACAAGAGTGTGGCAGCTGCAGTTTAAGGTAGATAAATGTAAAATAATGCACTTGGGATATAAAAATCCAAAGGAAAAATATACTATTAAGGGTACTGTGCTGTCAGAGACAACAGAGGAAAGGGATTTGGGAGTAATAATTTCTAATGACTTAAAGGTAGGCAGCCAATGTATTAAAGCGCTGGGAATGCAAGCAGGGTGCTGGGTTGTATAGCTAAGGGCATTAGTAGCAGCAAAAGTGGTCTCTAGTTAGACCTCACCTAGGGTATTGTGTACAGTACTGGAGACCCCATCTCCAGAAGGATATAGATACTCTAGAGAAAATTCAGAGAAGGGCTACTAAAATGGTGACTGCTTTACAGGAAAATAAATATCAGGACAGACTAAATGATCTGAACATGAATAGCTTGGATGAGAGAAGAGAAAGAGGGATATGATAGAAACATTCAAATACATGAAGGGATTCAACAAAGTGCAGGATGGAAGTACATTTCAAAGGAGTAAAAATGTTAGGACAAGAGGCCATAGTCTAAAACTAGAGGGACACAGGTTTAGACGTAATGTAAGAAAGTTTTACTTCACTGAGAGGGTAGTAGATAAGTGGAATATCCTACCAGCAGAAGTGGTAGACGTAAGTACAGTGACAGAATTTAAGTGTGCATAGGATAGGCATAAAGGTATGTGGCTTTTACAGTAGTAAAAAGGGCAGACTAGATGGGCCGAATGGTTCTTATCTGCCGTCAGATGTTTCTTTAGTCTTACGTACTAATACTAAACAATTCTAATTGCCATATGATTTTTGCAAATGGCCCACAGTCTATATATCTAATTCTTCCATTTTTTTATAAACAAAAAAAATACAGCTTTATTAGAATCAGCTTTGTTCTGACTTTGTCAAACCCTTGTTAGAATAACAGTAAAAGTGATGTCCTACTGCATAATTTTGATTGTTTCATATGCTTTTGTAAGCTTTTCTTCACTAAGTATTACAAACATATATAATGCCGTAAGTATTTTTACACTTATTAGTCACATTTTAAATAATAATTAGACAAGGAACAATACATTATAGATTTCTTGTTTATATCTCATTCTATAAATAAGTAAAAGGAAATCAATTGGCAATGTTAATATTAAACATTCGACTCTAGACAGCCTAATGATCTGAAGCATGATATTGGTCAATGTGCCACTGAAGACTTGAGAAGGTCCATCTAGAATATTATTTCTGTACTACAGAGAAAAAGAAGATAAATGAAGATAGCATATTTCAATTTAAAATGTATTATGTACTGCCATTCCTTATTTAACTGATACATACCAACTGTAATATCGTAAATAAACTTTTAATGGATGCAAGAACACTGCAATTTTTACAACGTTGGACACATCTAAGAACACATTTTTAGAAATGTGGTAGTTAGAAACAAATAAAATAGAACTGAAAATTATGTGTTTTAAGGCTTTGTTAGTACAAGACATATGATGGATTATCAGAACAAGATATGCCGCTTGGCACAACTGAACTCTCTGCTGAGAGTTAGTTTGAGCATCTGTCTTCTTTGAAAACTCAACCCAGTGGAAGTAATAATTTTAGTCCATTAAATGAATTGACTGGAGAACATATTGAACATAAACGCCCACAGAAACAAGGACATCAAACCTTTTATTTAAGAAAATGGCATAATAAAAACTAACATTCTCTATTGAAAACTCATAAAGGTTCTTATAATAAAAACATTGCAATTTTCACCATATTTGACATTTACTGATCACGCTCTCCCTTTGACATGCATAAGCTTTTTCATTATTTTACTAGAAGTGTAAACATAAATCTGCCCTTAAAAGGAGGCAAAATCATTCAGTTACTATTTCCATCATTACAAATGTAGTAGGTAAATGACAGTTAATGACAAGTTTGCAGTTGAAACTCTTTCTCCAGTCTTGGTAAATATTGGAAATTATACGGAGTTAAAATGATCGTAAAATATTTACTCGTTATTGAGCATTATAACTTTCACTTGTTCATGGACAGAATGAGAAAAATCAGAATTTTAGTTTTATAAGTTTTCAATAATATTTTTGTTTTCTTAAAATATATAGAAACTAAATATGTGGTAAATTTCATGGTTTTTAAACTAATTAAAGGGATAGTAATACTTAAAGTGATAGTAATGTTTCATATTAAAAGCAGCTCTAATTAATCTTCATAGTATTTGGGCCATGGAGAGTTTTATTTCAATTCTGTCATAGTTGTAGTTCAGGAGTAATTTAATGATAAAGTATCCTCCTCCCTCCCCTTTTACTGATGTAACACTGCTCACCCACAGCAGAAGGGAGGTGCCCAGACAGACTGCAGAGAGGGACAATCTTCAATTAAGATAAGGGAAAAACCTGAAAAACTTGCCAAGGTGGGTAGGGCTTTCATTGTTCTAATAGAAAGAAGCTTGTCCCCTGCTGTTATCTGTCTGGTCTATGGACTGCATTCCACATCTGAGAAGAGATGGCTTACACTAGGGAAAAGGGGCAGGAAGGAGAACTTTGCTTGTGAATATCTCTCAAACCATAAAGGTTTGAGAGATAAGACATATCATTCTTCATGTTTTTTTAATGCCTACAAAATAAAATAAAGATAAAACGAAGTATTACTATCCCTTTAATATGTAAAAAAATATATATTGTAGGTTTTATTCCTCTGAGTAAAACAAGGGTACTCCCTTGAAAGGTGTCTTATTTAAAAGTTATTACAACTCGAACTTGCATTTTTTAGGTGCAGTATTACTCTGACCTGAAATTGTACAGTGGCACTGTTGCTACACCATCTTATGGACAGCTCTGGTCAGTTAAACAAAGATCTCCATAGGATGGTGCAGCAACAGAGCCGCTCTACAATTTCAGGTCAATGTGATACTGTACCTAATAAGTTCAAGTTTGAGCTGTAATAACTTTTGGATAAAACACAGCAGCAGGATACCCTTATGTTACTCAGGGAAATAACCCCTACAAAATATTTTTTATATTTTAAGTATTACTATCCCTTTAAGTTTCAAAATCTTAAAATGTACTGTACTTTAAATGGGAAAACTGTACTTCATTATACTCTCTTCAGTTTTTGTATAAAGCATTTTCTATTTTGATATAGCCCGTTATCTCAATTGCAGTGTTGATTAAGTAGAAATTAGGTGAAAACCCCCAAAACAAAACAAACTTAACTCTAAGTGCTAAAAGGCTTATATCATTGTTTTCAACATTCTTCTGTCAGGGCACACCAAAAGGTCAGACTTTCAAGATATCTCTGTTTGATCACCAGTGAGTAATCAGTATATCACTCATTGTGATTGATTTACCTGTGTTTATGAAATTATATCCTTTTTATGTGCCTGGAGACTGGTGTTGGAAAAAAGTGGCTTAGATATTCAGTTACCTCTCATCTTACCACAATGTAACCATGGAGTGAAAGTAATGTTTCACCTGGCTATGTTTTTTGAGATAATATATTTTCAAAACTAAGTAAAAAAAAAAAAAGTATCAAGAAGCGAGGCGTAAAAAGACAAATCGGTCTCTTCATCACTCACAGACTGAATTGTTGACACTATCAGTTTTCTAAATCGAACACAATCTAATTAAAGACATATGGAATACTATAAAGATATGGGCAGCTTCTGCTATTGTATAGGTTCACGCTGACTGAAAATCTCATCTATTTAAAATAATGTTTCCCTGTGCCGGTACCTTTTAGGTACATCGCTCTCCCCGTCAGATAATTCCAATGAAATAGAAAAAGGGGAGCAAACAGAATATTTAAAGGGTACTCATTTGTCTTATGTCAGACCCTACATCCTACCCACAAAGATTTGACTTTTTTCTCCCACACTAACAACAATTAGTCTAGATCTGACTACCTCTTTCTCAGTCATTTTCATTTGGGTACAGCAATGCAGGTGATTATAGGCAATAAAACTCTCTCTCTGACTATGCACCAGTCTCTCTCACCTTTGCCCTTCCCTAATTAAAATTATCCCAACATTCCAAGACAAACTGAAGCTTTGCTCCAAGAATACATTAACTTAATTTATTTAGAAAATGTTTTACCAGGAAGAATACATTGAGATTTCTCTAATTTTCAAGTATGTATTGGAGGGCTTTTGCAGTTGAAAAGTTACATGTTTACAAAAATAGAGAAATATTTTAAACACACATACACACATGCATACAACAAATTATATACAGTTACACTTTTTTAGATACAAAGAAGCAATTATTTTTAGGGATTTTAGACTGGGAGAAGATCAGATTTTTTTGAGTAGGTTATTACAGTCTTTCGGATCTCTGAAGCAGAAAGCTGATTGACTGGCTACTTTTGTTGTAGTGTGAAATACTTAGTGAGCTGTTAGCAGTGGAGCGGAGGTTATAGTTAGTATGGAGAGAGTGAGCATACTGCTCAGGTAGTGTGGAATAGTCAGTGAGTTGTTTGCAGTGGAGCGGAGGTTATAGTAAGTATGGAGAGAGTGAGCATACTGCTCAAGTAGTCTTGTAGCTTTCTAGATAAGTGGTTATATATTAGGCAAGAAATTTGAAGGGCATGTTTAGCTTTGATTGGTAGCCAATTTCGGTCTTTAAAAATATCACATTGATGGGTGGTATAATTTAATTGGTGAACAAAGTGGTATAATGAGTTATACAGAGTGCTGAGTTTGCCAAGCATGATTTGTGGCACAGAAGCATATACTACGTCCCCATAGTCTGTGACTGGCATTAACATCTTTTGAATAATATGTTTTCTTACCAGGGAACTCAAACAGGATTTATTGCTAAACAGATCATCTATTTTAGTATAAAGTGTGGTTGTTAAGTTATCAATATGAAGACCAAAAGGGAGGTTGGGGTCAAGCCACATGCCAAGAATTGTGTATGTGTCGACATGGGCCAGGTTATGACTAGACTTTGTTACAATGGTTTGATGGGTATTGCAAAGTTTAACCCTTTGAGTGCCAGAGGGTTACAAACTAATTGCAAAGCAACGTATTGCATACCCCTCTGGCACTCAAAAGGTTAAGTAGTTTGTGATTTTTACCAAATTCCAATTTTACCATTTTGTCAGTTTGGTTTTAGAGATCTATCTTTCAACTTGAAAAAGCATCCTGTAATACTGCTTCAAGTTGTGATACATTTCGATTTTAGTGTAGATTATGGTGTCATCTGCATATAAGTGCACAGAACATGTTTTTCAAACAATGGGTAGAGCATTTATAAATAGATGATATAGAAGAGGGATAAGAATGGAGCCTTGGGGAACCTCACTTTTTACTTTGAGCAGAAGGGCATCAATTCACACATTCTTTCTGATAAATGCAATGCAGAACCAGTTTAGAGAATGATTACCCAGTCCTGAACTTTTGAGTTTACTTATCAGAATATTATGGTCTACTGAATATAAGGCCTTTGCAAAATATTAATAAATAGCTCCAGTGAGTTCATCATTTTCCATGTCAGTCTAGATATCATTGCATACTTTTAGGAGGGCAGAGACTGTTGAGCATACCTGGGAACTTTCAAAATGAGCTGACCCTGAGATTGTGTAAATATTAACCCTTAAATCTCCCATTATATAGATTGTCTGCGATATATCCCTGATCGCTGTAATCGAGAGTCGCTCCAATCAGCATTCAAGGAGCCATTAATACACAACAACTTACAGATATCACTGCATGAACACACACAAAGCAAGCAGGACTTCTCCCTCTGCCTTTCTGGTACAAGTAGCACCAACTTAGAAACTAAAGAAGCATTTAACTGGAGCAGAATATATAACAGGTAGTAGTGATGATCGAGCACCCCAATGCTCGGGTGTTCGGGTGCTCTGGCCGAGCACCCCCGGAGGCTCGAGTGCTCGGCCGAGCACCCGAGCCCCATTGAAGTCAATGGGAGGACTCGAGCATTACACCAGGCACCCCCTGCTCTGATGAGGGGAGGGTGCCTGGTCCATAGGAAAAGGGCAGAAAATGATGGAAACACCACAGAAATGGTTCAGGGACAGCATAGGGAGGATGTCTGGATGTATCTTGGACTCCAACGTCGCTGCTGGGAACGATGTTTCGCCCGTAGTACGCCATTTTTACAGACTGACCGTAAAACACACAAAAAGGAAGATAAAAACGACTTTAGGCGAAAAATTGTTACCAAACAGTATTTGCTGTATATTTACTTGTATATCATCTGCAAATTCTGCAAAAATTTCATCGATTTTTCTGAACTGGGGCCATGATTAAGAGGGAAACATGCGCAGAGGCAAATTCTGCAAAAAATTTCATCGATTTTTCGGAACTGGACCCATGATTAAGAGGGAAACGTGCGCAGAGGCAAATTCTGCAAAAAATTTCCTCGATTTTTCTGAACTGGGGCCATGATTAAGAGGGAAACATGAGCAGAGGCAAATTCTGCAAAAAATTTCCTCGATTTTTCTGAACTGGGGCCATGATTAAGAGGGAAACGTGCGCTGAGCCGACCATCTAAAACATTATGGGTGGGGGTCTGCTGCGGAGCTGACCATCCTAAACATTATATGCGAAGGCCCGCTAGTGAGCTGACGCTATAAAACATTATATGAGAGGGCCCGCTAGAGAGCTGACCCAATAAAACATTATATAAGAAGGCCCGCTGGTGAGCTGACCTATACAAAAAGTTGTCAAACAGGGCCCGCTGGTGAGCTGGCCCTATATAAAAATTATATCACAGGGCCCGCTGGTGAGCTGGCCCTATATAAAAATTATATCACAGGGTATATGGAAGAGAGTCAACCATATACCCGTTTTTTGGGTGGAAGGGGTGAATGGGAATACAGAGTATTCCCATCATTGTAAATAACATATCTAAAGTGACTTTATGTTCACCCGGGGCTTTCCTCCAGTGGAGTGGAGAAGTCAGGGGAAATCCAGGCCTTGTTCATTTTTATAAGTGTCAACCTATCAGCATTTTCGGTGGAAAGGCGGATACGCTTATCTGTTATGATGCCACCAGCAGCACTAAATACCCGCTCAGACAGAACGCTGGCGGCAGGGCAGGCCAGCACCTCCAAGGCGTAGAGTGCCAGTTCATACCACGTGTCCAGCTTGGACACCCAGTAGTTGTAAGGCACAGAGGGATCAGTGAGGACGCTGACACGGTCTGCTACGTACTCCTTCACCATCTTCCAAAACTTTTCCCTCCTTGTGACACTAGGCCGCGCATCAGGGTGAGGGTGCTGGCGGGGTGTCATGAAGGTGTCCCACGCCTTGGAGAGTGTTGCCCTGCCTTTGTCGGAACTGCTGTGTGCTCCCCTTTTCTCCCCTTCTCGGTTGGCCAAGGTAGCACGTACTCTGCCGCCAGCGTTGTGAGATGGAAAATTTTGGAGCAATTTTTCGACAAGAACCTTCTGGTATTGCACCATTTTGCTTGTCCTCTCCACCAGAGGAATGAGAGATGAGAAATTCTCTTTGTAGCGGGGGTCCAGAAGGGTGAACACCCAGTAATCCGTGTTGTCTAAAATGCGTATAACGCGTGGGTCACGGGAAAGGCAGCCTAACATAAAGTCAGCCATGTGTGCCAGAGTACCAACAGGCAAGATTTCGCTGTCCTCACCAGGAGGATGACTCTCAATCTCCTCATCCTCTTCCTCCTCTTCTGCCCACCCACGCTGAAGAGATGGAACTAAAGTTCCATGGCTACCCTCTGTAGCGGAGGCAACCGTGTCTTCCTCCTCCTCCTCCTCCTCCGCCTCCTCCAATTGTCGCTGAGAAGACGAAGTGAGGGTGCTCTGGCTATCACCTTGTGTAAGCTCTTCCTCCCGCATTTCCACCTCTTCCACATGCAAAGCGTCGGTTTTAATTGTGAGCAGCGAGCGTTTCAGTAGACACAGAAGTGGGATGGTTACACTGATAATAGCGTTATCGCCGCTCACCATCTGTGTCGATTCCTCAAAATTGCGTAAAACCTCACAGAGGTCTGACATCCATTCCCACTCCTCACTTCTGATTAGAGGAAGTTGAACGGAGAGGCGACGACCGTGTAACAGCTGGTACTCCACTACTGCCCTCTGCTGCTCACAAAGCCGGGCCAACATGTGGAAGGTGGAGTTCCAGCGCTTGCTCACGTCACACAGCAGCCGGTGAGCTGGCAATTGTAAGCGCTGCTGCAGCTTCAACAGGCCGGCTGAAGCTGTAGATGACTTACGGAAATGTGCACACACGTGGCGCACCTTGGTCAAGAGATCATGCAAATTGGGGTAGGTTTTTAGAAATCGCTGAACCACTAAATTAAATACATGCGCTAGGCATGGTACGTGTGTGAGCTTGCCGAGCTCCAAAGCCGCCACCAAGTTACGCCCATTATCACACACAACCATGCCTGGTTGCAGGTTGAGTGGCGAGAGCCACTGCTCGGTCTGGTGACTAATCCCCTGCAACAGCTCTGAGGCCGTGTGCTGTTTGTCCCCAAGGCAGATCAGCTTCAGCACGGCCTGTTGACGCTTCCCCACTGCAGTGCTACACTGCTTCCAGCTACCGGCTGATGGGTGAGTGGCGCTGCGCGCAGAGAATTCGGAGGTGGAAACGGAGGAGGAGGAGGAGCCAATAACGTAGGTGCTGGCGGAAACCCTGATGGAGGTAGGGCCCGCAATCCTCGGCGTGGGTAGCACCTGTGCCATCCCAGGGTCCGAGTCGCTCCCAGCCTCCATGACATTCACCCAGTGTGCCGTCAGGGAAATGTAGCGTCCCTGGCCACAAGCACTTGTCCATGTGTCAGTCGTTAAGTGGACCTTCCCAGTAACTGCGTTGGTCAGGGCACAGGTGATGTTACGGGACACATGGTGGTGTAATGCGGGGATGGCACACCGGGAAAAGTAGTGGCGACTGGGGACCGCGTACCGAGGGACAGCTGCTGCCATCAGGCTGCGGAAGGACTCAGTCTCCACAAGCCTAAATGGCAGCATTTCGATGGCCAGTAATTTGGAAAGGTGTGAGGTTAGTGCTATGGCCTGTGGGTGGGTGGCTGGGTATTTTCGCTTGCGCTCAAATGCCTGGGGTAACGACATTTGGACGCTGCGCTGGGACAGGGAAGTGGATGTGGTCGCTGATGGTGCTTCAGATGGTACAGGTGCAGGGCGGGAGGTATGCGGGCCTGCGCCTTCGACAGGCGATTGGCCGGCACCGAAAACAGGGGAAGAGGAGGCAGTGGTGTGGCCTGCAGACACAGATTGGCGATCCGGGCGTTCCTCCCACTTATTACGGTGCTTGGATGCCATGTGTCAGATCATGCTGGTGGTGGTGAGGTTGCTAGTGTTCATGCCTCGGCTCATTCTGGTGTGGCACAAGTTGCAAACTACAATTCTTTTGTCGTCCGCACTTTCCTTAAAAAAACGCCATACCGTGGAACACCTAGCCCTTGGCAAGGGAGATTTACGCAAGGGGGTGCTCCGTGGAACATTTGCGGGCCGGTTTGGTGCGGTCCGCCTTCTTTCTTTAGCCACACCACTGCCTCTTCCAGCCTGTTGCGGTGCTGCAGATGGCTCACCCTCAGGACTGCTGTCATCGCTCGGCTCTCCACCTTCAAATGAAGGATTGGTGATGAGACGAGCTCCTCACACAGACTCTTGGCTACTGAGAGTGGACTTGGTGGAAGACAGGGTGGTGCTTAACCGACTGGAAGCAGTATCACCTGAAATCCAACCGACCACCTGTTCGCAGTGGTCTGACCTCGAGAGTGATGTCCTGCGACGCCCTGTAAACTGAGACATGAAGCTAGGTATGGTGGATGTCTTTCTTTCTTGTGCTCTGGCACCAGGCACAGTTTCTACGCGTCCTGACCCGCGCCCTGAACTATCAGGATCACGTCCACTTCCCCGTCCCTTTTTACCCGCCTTCTTCATATTACACGGAATATGTGCTGCTAATCTGCAACTTTGCACACTAAACAGAATGTGCTGCTAATCTGCGGCTAGGCACACTAAACAGATTGTGCTGCTAATCTGCGGCTAGGCACAGTGAAAGGAATATGTGACGTTTATTTTTTACACTTTGCACACTAAACAGAATGTGCTGCTAATCTGCGGCTAGGCACAGTGAAAGGAATATGTGACGTTTATTTTTTACACTTTGCACACTAAATAGAATGTGCTGCTAATCTGCAACTTTGCACACTAAACAGAATGTGCTGCTTATCTGCGGCTAGGCACAGTGAACGGAATATGTGACGTTTATTTTTTACACTTTGCACACTAAACAGAATGTGCTGCTAATCTGCAACTTTGCACACTAAACAGAATGTGCTGCTAATCTGCGTCTAGGCACAGTGAAAGGAATATGTGACGTTTATTTTTTACACTTTCCACACTAAACAGAATGTGCTGCTAATCTGCAACTTTGCACACTAAACAGAATGTGCTGCTAATCTGCAACTTTGCACACTAAACAGAATGTGCTGCTAATCTGCGGCTAGGCACAGTGAAAGGAATATGTGATGTTTATTTTTTACACTTTCCACACTAAACAGAATGTGCTGCTAATCTGCAACTTTGCACACTAAACAGAATGTGCTGCTTATCTGCGGCTAGGCACAGTGAACGGAATATGTGACGTTTATTTTTTACACTTTGCACACTAAACAGAATGTGCTACTAATCTGCAACTTTGCACACTAAACAGAATGTGCTGCTAATCTGCGGCTAGGCAAAGTGAACGGAATATGTGACGTTTATTTTTTACACTTTGCACACTAAACAGAATGTGCTGCTAATCTGCAACTTTGCACACTAAACAGAATGTGCTGCTAATCTGCGGCTAGGCACAGTGAACGGAATATGTGACGTTTATTTTTTACACTTTCCACACTAAACAGAATGTGCTGCTAATCTGCAACTTTGCACACTAAACAGAATGTGCTGCTAATCTGCGGCTAGGCACAGTGAAAGGAATATGTGACGTTTATTTTTTACACTTTCCAAACTAAACAGAATGTGCTGCTAATCTGCAACTTTGCACACTAAACAAAATGTGCTGCTTATCTGCGGCTAGGCACAGTGAACGGAATATGTGACGTTTATTTTTTACACTTTGCACACTAAACAGAATGTGCTGCTAATCTGCAACTTTGCACACTAAACAGAATGTGTTGCTAATCTGCGGCTAGGCACAGTGAACGGAATATGTGACGTTTATTTTTTACACTTTCCACACTAAACAGAATGTGCTGCTAATCTGCAACTTTGCACACTAAACAGAATGTGCTGCTAATCTGCGGCTAGGCACAGTGAAAGGAATATGTGACGTTTATTTTTTACACTTTCCACACTAAACAGAATGTGCTGCTAATCTGCAACTTTGCACACGAAACAGAATGTGCTGCTTATCTGCGGCTAGGCACAGTGAACGGAATATGTGACGTTTATTTTTTACACTTTGCACACTAAACAGAATGTGCTGCTAATCTGCAACTTTGCACACTAAACAGAATGTGCTGCTAATCTGCGGCTAGGCACAGTGAAAGGAATATGTGACGTTTATTTTTTACACTTTCCACACTAAACAGAATGTGCTGCTAATCTGCAACTTTGCACACTAAACAGAATGTGCTGCTAATCTGCAACTTTGCACACTAAACAGAATGTGCTGCTAATCTGCGGCTAGGCACAGTGAAAGGAATATGTGACGTTTATTTTTTACACTTTGCACACTAAACAGAATGTGCTGCTAATCTGCAACTTTGCACACTAAACAGAATGTGCTGCTAATCTGCGGCTAGGCACAGTGAACGGAATATGTGACGTTTATTTTTTACACTTTGCACACTAAACAGAATATGCTGCTAATCTGCAACTTTGCACACTAAACAGAATGTGCTGCTAATCTGCGGCTAGGCACAGTGAACGGAATATGTGACGTTTATTTTTTACACTTTCCACACTAAACAGAATGTGCTGCTAATCTGCAACTTTGCACACTAAACAGAATGTGCTGCTAATCTGCGGCTAGGCACAGTGAACGGAATATGTGACGTTTATTTTTTACACTTTCCACACTAAACAGAATGTGCTGCTAATCTGCAACTTTGCACACTAAACAAAATGTGCTGCTTATCTGCGGCTAGGCACAGTGAACGGAATATGTGACGTTTATTTTTTACACTTTGCACACTAAACAGAATGTGCTGCTAATCTGCAACTTTGCACACTAAACAGAATGTGCTGCTAATCTGCGGCTAGGCACAGTGAACGGAATATGTGACGTTTATTTTTTACACTTTCCACACTAAACAGAATGTGCTGCTAATCTGCAACTTTGCACACTAAACAGAATGTGCTGCTAATCTGCGGCTAGGCACAGTGAAAGGAATATGTGACGTTTATTTTTTACACTTTCCACACTAAACAGAATGTGCTGCTAATCTGCAACTTTGCACACGAAACAGAATGTGCTGCTTATCTGCGGCTAGGCACAGTGAACGGAATATGTGACGTTTATTTTTTACACTTTGCACACTAAACAGAATGTGCTGCTAATCTGCAATTTTGCACACTAAACAGAATGTGCTGCTAATCTGCGGCTAGTCACAGTGAAAGGAATATGTGACGTTTATTTTTTACACTTTCCACACTAAACAGAATGTGCTGCTAATCTGCAACTTTGCACACTAAACAGAATGTGCTGCTTATCTGCGGCTAGGCACAGTGAACGGAATATGTGACGTTTATTTTTTACACTTTCCACACTAAACAGAATGTGCTGCTAATCTGCAACTTTGCACACTAAACAGAATGTGCTGCTAATCTGCGGCTAGGCACAGTGAAAGGAATATGTGACGTTTATTTTTTACACTTTCCAAACTAAACAGAATGTGCTGCTAATCTGCGGCTAGGCACAGTGAAAGGAATATGTGACGTTTATTTTTTACACTTTCCAAACTAAACAGAATGTGCTGCTAATCTGCAACTTTGCACACTAAACAAAATGTGCTGCTTATCTGCGGCTAGGCACAGTGAACGGAATATGTGACGTTTATTTTTTACACTTTGCACACTAAACAGAATGTGCTGCTAATCTGCAACTTTGCACACTAAACAGAATGTGTTGCTAATCTGCGGCTAGGCACAGTGAACGGAATATGTGACGTTTATTTTTTACACTTTCCACACTAAACAGAATGTGCTGCTAATCTGCAACTTTGCACACTAAACAGAATGTGCTGCTAATCTGCGGCTAGGCACAGTGAAAGGAATATGTGACGTTTATTTTTTACACTTTCCACACTAAACAGAATGTGCTGCTAATCTGCAACTTTGCACACGAAACAGAATGTGCTGCTTATCTGCGGCTAGGCACAGTGAACGGAATATGTGACGTTTATTTTTTACACTTTGCACACTAAACAGAATGTGCTGCTAATCTGCAACTTTGCACACTAAACAGAATGTGCTGCTAATCTGCGGCTAGGCACAGTGAAAGGAATATGTGACGTTTATTTTTTACACTTTCCACACTAAACAGAATGTGCTGCTAATCTGCAACTTTGCACACTAAACAGAATGTGCTGCTAATCTGCAACTTTGCACACTAAACAGAATGTGCTGCTAATCTGCGGCTAGGCACAGTGAAAGGAATATGTGACGTTTATTTTTTACACTTTGCACACTAAACAGAATGTGCTGCTAATCTGCAACTTTGCACACTAAACAGAATGTGCTGCTAATCTGCGGCTAGGCACAGTGAACGAAATATATGACGTTTATTTTTTACACTTTGCACACTAAACAGAATATGCTGCTAATCTGCAACTTTGCACACTAAACAGAATGTGCTGCTAATCTGTGGCTAGGCACAGTGAACGGAATATGTGACGTTTATTTTTTACACTTTCCACACTAAACAGAATGTGCTGCTAATCTGCAACTTTGCACACTAAACAGAATGTGCTGCTAATCTGCGGCTAGGCACAGTGAACGGAATATGTGACGTTTATTTTTTACACTTTCCACACTAAACAGAATGTGCTGCTAATCTGCAACTTTGCACACTAAACAGAATGTGCTGCTAATCTGCGGCTAGGCACAGTGAAAGGAATATGTGACGTTTATTTTTTACACTTTCCACACTAAACAGAATGTGCTGCTAATCTGCAACTTTGCACACGAAACAGAATGTGCTGCTTATCTGCGGCTAGGCACAGTGAACGGAATATGTGACGTTTATTTTTTACACTTTGCACACTAAACAGAATGTGCTGCTAATCTGCAACTTTGCACACTAAACAGAATGTGCTGCTAATCTGCGGCTAGGCACAGTGAAAGGAATATGTGACGTTTATTTTTTACACTTTCCACACTAAACAGAATGTGCTGCTAATCTGCAACTTTGCACACTAAACAGAATGTGCTGCTAATCTGCAACTTTGCACACTAAACAGAATGTGCTGCTAATCTGCGGCTAGGCACAGTGAAAGGAATATGTGACGTTTATTTTTTACACTTTGCACACTAAACAGAATGTGCTGCTAATCTGCAACTTTGCACACTAAACAGAATGTGCTGCTAATCTGCGGCTAGGCACAGTGAACGGAATATGTGACGTTTATTTTTTACACTTTGCACACTAAACAGAATATGCTGCTAATCTGCAACTTTGCACACTAAACAGAATGTGCTGCTAATCTGCGGCTAGGCACAGTGAACGGAATATGTGACGTTTATTTTTTACACTTTCCACCCTAAACAGAATGTGCTGCTAATCTGCAACTTTGCACACTAAACAGAATGTGCTGCTAATCTGCGGCTAGGCACAGTGAACGGAATATGTGACGTTTATTTTTTACACTTTCCACACTAAACAGAATGTGCTGCTAATCTGCAACTTTGCACACTAAACAAAATGTGCTGCTTATCTGCGGCTAGGCACAGTGAACGGAATATGTGACGTTTATTTTTTACACTTTGCACACTAAACAGAATGTGCTGCTAATCTGCAACTTTGCACACTAAACAGAATGTGCTGCTAATCTGCGGCTAGGCACAGTGAACGGAATATGTGACGTTTATTTTTTACACTTTCCACACTAAACAGAATGTGCTGCTAATCTGCAACTTTGCACACTAAACAGAATGTGCTGCTAATCTGCGGCTAGGCACAGTGAAAGGAATATGTGACGTTTATTTTTTACACTTTCCACACTAAACAGAATGTGCTGCTAATCTGCAACTTTGCACACGAAACAGAATGTGCTGCTTATCTGCGGCTAGGCACAGTGAACGGAATATGTGACGTTTATTTTTTACACTTTGCACACTAAACAGAATGTGCTGCTAATCTGCAATTTTGCACACTAAACAGAATGTGCTGCTAATCTGCGGCTAGTCACAGTGAAAGGAATATGTGACGTTTATTTTTTACACTTTCCACACTAAACAGAATGTGCTGCTAATCTGCAACTTTGCACACTAAACAGAATGTGCTGCTTATCTGCGGCTAGGCACAGTGAACGGAATATGTGACGTTTATTTTTTACACTTTCCACACTAAACAGAATGTGCTGCTAATCTGCAACTTTGCACACTAAACAGAATGTGCTGCTAATCTGCGGCTAGGCACAGTGAAAGGAATATGTGACGTTTATTTTTTACACTTTCCAAACTAAACAGAATGTGCTGCTAATCTGCAACTTTGCACACTAAACAAAATGTGCTGCTTATCTGCGGCTAGGCACAGTGAACGGAATATGTGACGTTTATTTTTTACACTTTGCACACTAAACAGAATGTGCTGCTAATCTGCAACTTTGCACACTAAACAGAATGTGTTGCTAATCTGCGGCTAGGCACAGTGAACGGAATATGTGACGTTTATTTTTTACACTTTCCACACTAAACAGAATGTGCTGCTAATCTGCAACTTTGCACACTAAACAGAATGTGCTGCTAATCTGCGGCTAGGCACAGTGAAAGGAATATGTGACGTTTATTTTTTACACTTTCCACACTAAACAGAATGTGCTGCTAATCTGCAACTTTGCACACGAAACAGAATGTGCTGCTTATCTGCGGCTAGGCACAGTGAACGGAATATGTGACGTTTATTTTTTACACTTTGCACACTAAACAGAATGTGCTGCTAATCTGCAACTTTGCACACTAAACAGAATGTGCTGCTAATCTGCGGCTAGGCACAGTGAAAGGAATATGTGACGTTTATTTTTTACACTTTCCACACTAAACAGAATGTGCTGCTAATCTGCAACTTTGCACACTAAACAGAATGTGCTGCTAATCTGCAACTTTGCACACTAAACAGAATGTGCTGCTAATCTGCGGCTAGGCACAGTGAAAGGAATATGTGACGTTTATTTTTTACACTTTGCACACTAAACAGAATGTGCTGCTAATCTGCAACTTTGCACACTAAACAGAATGTGCTGCTAATCTGCGGCTAGGCACAGTGAACGAAATATATGACGTTTATTTTTTACACTTTGCACACTAAACAGAATATGCTGCTAATCTGCAACTTTGCACACTAAATAGAATGTGCTGCTAATCTGTGGCTAGGCACAGTGAACGGAATATGTGACGTTTATTTTTTACACTTTCCACACTAAACAGAATGTGCTGCTAATCTGCAACTTTGCACACTAAACAGAATGTGCTGCTAATCTGCGGCTAGGCACAGTGAACGGAATATGTGACGTTTATTTTTTACACTTTCCACACTAAACAGAATGTGCTGCTAATCTGCAACTTTGCACACGAAACAGAATGTGCTGCTTATCTGCGGCTAGGCACAGTGAACGGAATATGTGACGTTTATTTTTTACACTTTGCACACTAAACAGAATGTGCTGCTAATCTGCAATTTTGCACACTAAACAGAATGTGCTGCTAATCTGCGGCTAGTCACAGTGAAAGGAATATGTGACGTTTATTTTTTACACTTTCCACACTAAACAGAATGTGCTGCTAATCTGCAACTTTGCACACTAAACAGAATGTGCTGCTAATCTGCAACTTTGCACACTAAACAGAATGTGCTGCTAATCTGCGGCTAGGCACAGTGAAAGGAATATGTGACGTTTATTTTTTACACTTTCCACACTAAACAGAATGTGCTGCTAATCTGCAACTTTGCACACTAAACAGAATGTGCTGCTAATCTGCAACTTTGCACACTAAAAAGAATGTGCTGCTAATCTGCAACTTTGCACACTAAACAGAATGTGCTGTTAACCTGCAACTTTGCACACTAAACAGAATGTGCTGCTAATCTGCGGCTAGGCACAGTGAACGGAATATGTGACGTTTTTTTTTTAAATCTGTGCCCCCCCAAACAAAATATAACTGCTGCCCCCACACACAACAGTCCTAAAAAGGACTTTTGGGTCTTTATATGTTGTTCAAACACACTTTTCTTCTCCCTACACTGACTTTCCCTTCCTATCCTCATCTCTCCCTGGCTAAGACTGAGCCGAACTCGCTGGTCAGGTGCTATACAGCACCCGATCACGGGTTCTGGCCAGCCAATCAGTGTAATGCCAGCAGCCAACATGGCTGCTGGCATTACACTGATGTCAGAGCCTCCCCGCACGTTTATTGGCTGCGCAGCAGCCGCGAAACGTGCGGGGAGGAGACCCGAACATGCCGGGCGAGCACATGCGGTACTCGTACGAGTACCGCCATGTGCCGAGCAGAGCGATGCTCGAGCCGAACCGAGCTTCGGCCGAGCATGCTCGCTCATCACTAACAGGTAGCACTGAACTCTCTCACCCTGAGATTTTGGCTCTTCACCCTGAGACCCTGAGATTTGGGCCAAAACCCTGAGTCTCAGGGTCAAACCCTGAAAGTTCCCAGGTATGCTGTTGAGTGATTTGGATGAAATCATTATTGAAGTGGACAGTTGGTAATACTTGCATATGGACACATTTCGTCAGGACTTTAGATAATGTGGGGAGTAGGGATATTGTTCTCCAATTTGATATTACATTTTTACCACTACTACTCTAGAAATTTTCCAGATAACAAGGAGGCATTATGTAGTTATGCAATAGGATGGGCAATGACCGTGGTACTGAGCTTTAGTAACATTGCTGATAGTTGATCAGGCCCAGATTGTGATTTCATTTTTGGGTTGAGAATGTGGTCATATATTGTATATATCAGTTACTGGCATGAAATTGAATTCATTAGTATTGTTGGACCAGGTTGAAGACAGCTGTTCATGCGTGTGTCTACTTCAGAATTACTTTTGTTTTTTTGCAATCAGGGAGGTGGCACATCCAAAGAAGTAGTTGTTGAATGCATGGCTATTGATATTAGGTATTGTATTATTTCAATGACTATTTTTATAGTTGAGGAGTAGGAATGTTTAGGGGGATTCTAGATATGTTTAATCACCTTCCAAATGTTGGCTGATTTGATATGTTACTGATTAAGTTATCAGTAAAATACTGAGCTTTGACTTGAATGAATTGCTTTGTTCAGGTATTCTACAATTGTCTGTATGCAGTGTGATCAGTAGAGACTGCTTCTCTAAATTTTGTCTATAAGGCGTCTCTGTAACTGTATGTCATCAGAGGCTTAGGTTTGATGGGCTCCTTTTATCCTGGCCTTCCTTAGTGGAGCATGTGTATTACATCAGTGGAATTTTTTTTCCTGCAGTATATATATATAACATTGGGTGGGAGGTCTCTGCCCGAAAGCTTACAATCTAAAGTGGTAATGGGAGACATACAGAGTACATAAGGGTCAAGTGCTGAATACAGTGCTAGTTCTGATAATGATAGAAGAAATCAGTAAAGTAAATAATTTATAAGAGCATTCATTGTACAACATCAGTGCCTTCTAGCATGTTGGGATTTTATCCATGATCCATGAGGTGCATTTTAAGTGGGATTTGAAGGTTATCAGAGAGGTGCAGTGGTGCAGGTTAAATGGCAGAGCATTCCATAGATACGGAGCAATGAATGAAGGTTTGATACATGACAGGGCTATAGACACAAAAGGAGCTGAGAGAAGACAATCATTGGCCGAACGTAAGTAGCGGGATGGGGTATAATGGGAGATCAGAGTGGAAATGTAAGAAGGAGTAGAGGAGAGAAGTGTCTTGAAAGAGAGAAGTAAGATTTTGTAAGATATCCGGAGTTTAATAGACAGCCATTGGAGAGCTTTGAGGAGGAGTGGGGCAGGGACAAACCGAGGTGACAGAAGAGTGATTTGTGCTGCAGCATTCTGTATAGATTGAAGTGGATGGAGATGGGAGGAAGGAATGCCAGACAGAAGAATGCTGCAATAGTCCGTGCTGGAGAGGATGATTGGGTGTATAAGGATTTTAGCTGTGGAGGAGCAGAGGAAGGGATGGATTTTAGCAATGTTACGCAAAAGAAAGCGACAGTATTTAACAATGGCATTAATATGCGGGGAGAATGAGAGAGACTTGTCAATTATCACCCCTAGACACAGCACTTCTGATACTCGATTTATAATAGTGCCATTTACAGTCACCTGGAGAGGCGCTACAGGGCCAGGCCTAGGTGGGATGAGGAGTAGCTCAGTTTTAGACATATTGAGTTTGAGGTGCCTATGAACCATCCAGTCTGAGATAGCTGAGAGGCAATCTGTGACTTTAGCCTGGATATCAGAAGTCAGTCGAGATGCAGATAAGTAAATCTGGGTGTCATCTGCATAGAGGTGATATTTGGGACAAAGTGTTATTGTGTAAAGGGAAAACAGAAGTGGTCCTAGAACAGAACCTTGATGAACCCCAACGGAGAGTTGGACGGGAGAGGATAAGGAAGTGGCAAAGGAGACACTGAAGGATCTCTTAGATAGATAAGAGGACAGCCAGTCCAGTGCTGTGTTATGGATTCCTAAGGAGTGAAGAATGTGGAGGAGGAGAGCATGATCAACAGTGTCAAAAGCTGCTGAGAGATCAAGCAGGATAAGTATTGAATAGTGACCTTGAGATTTGGCAATGTGAAGATCATTAACCACTCTTGTAAGAGCAGTTTCGGAGGAGTGAGCAGTGTGCGAAATCCAGATTGTAAAGGGTCCAGCAAGTCATAGGTGTTAAGAAAGTCAAGCAGGCGTGAGTAGGCTAGGCGTTACAAGAGTTTAGAGGTAAAAGGCAGAAGAGAAATGGGTCAATAGCTAGAGGGTGTGTTACTGTCAGAAGATTTGTTCTTGAGGATGGATGTTACTAAGGCATGTTTGAAGTCATCAGGAAAAGTAGCAGTGGCAAACGAGGAGCTAAAGATTTATAATAGGATAGGGATTAGTGTGGGGGAGAGGGGCTGGATGAGGTAAGAGGGGAGTGGATCAAGGGAGCATGTAGTGAACAGAGTGGTGGAGAGCAGGTTAGTCAGTTCCTCCTCCGTGACTAGTGAAAAAGAGTCCAGAGTGCCAGGAGGGGAAGGAGGTAGGCTAGGAGGAGATGTACAAGGTGGTATATTATCCCGGATGGAGTCCACCTTGGCTTTGAAATAGTCAGCAAAATCTTGTGGCTGTATGGAGTTTATGGGGGAAGCAGATGGAGGGTGGAGGAGGGAGTCAAAGGAAGAGAAAAGGAGTCGGGGGTTGGATTTATGAGTGTGGATAATTTGTGAAAAATAAAGTTTTGTGGTGAGGGACAGAGAAGAGTTAAAGCAGGAAAGGAGGAACCTGTAGTGGAGAAAGTCTGCAAGAGAACCAGACTTTCTCCACAGTCGTTCAGCTGAACGGGTACAGGAGCGGAGGAAGCTGGTGTCTTTATTAAGCCATGGCTGCGGGTTAGTTCTGCGAGTGGATCAGAGAGAGAGAGAGAGAGAGGTGCATGCAGGTTCAAAGTAGTGTGGCGAGAGCACTAATTCCTTATAAGTAATAACAATATATAAGTAATAACAATATATTTTATTATAATAATATACAAAGGTACATACGATAAAATGGTACTCTGCACCCTAACTAATTATCATGGTGCCCGTGATCCTTATCTGTCACTCTTGGTTGTGTTGCGCTCCCATTGTCTGAGCTTGTTTGGCCTGCTCATTGTGGCCTTTTTATACCTGGCCTTTGGCACCTGTTAGGTGCCCTTTCGTGGTGTTCCGGAGCAACTGTTGATGTTGCTGTGTTCCAGTGTTCCTGTTTCCTGTGTACCGATTTGGCCTGTTTGACTACGCTCCTTGTTTCTTGCTCCGTGATCTGACCCAGCCTGGCTGACATTCCTGCTTTGTGACCTGACCCAGCTTGTCTGAGAATCCTGCTCCAGGATCGACCCGGCCTGGCTGACTTCCTGCTCCGTGACCTGAACCGGCTCGCTGCTGACCCTGCCTCTGTTCCTGCCATTGCTGTTTGGTGTCGCCGAGGCGACATTCTGACTTCCGCTGTGCCTGTGGCATGGCTGATCATGTCATAGCCTCTGTTAACACTTGCGGAGCTGTGCCTCTGTTCGCTGTGCCTCCGTTAACGCTTGCAGAGCTGTTATCTCCATTCCCTGAGCCTCCGTTTACACTTGCTGAGCTGTGTCTCCATTCCCTGAGCCTCCTTTAACACTTGCAGAGCCGTTGTCTCCGTTCTCTGAGCCTCCAGTAACACTTGCAGAGCTGCTGTCTCCATTCACTGAGCCTCCATTAACACTTGCAGAGCCGTTGCCCTGAGTCTTCCGCTACACTTGCTGAGCCCGGTTATCTTGCAGGGCCTATGTATAGGGCAGTGGCTCTTTTTGTCTATCTTGCAGTGTAGTCAGTCACCGTAACCGCGCCCGCCTTACAATGCCGTGGGGGCTATTGGCTCTAGCTCTTGCAGTGATTAGTCTCTGTTACTACGCCCGTGGGGGCTATTGGCTCTAGTATCTTCACTCTTGCAGTGATATTAGTCTCCATTAAATGCCTGTGGGGGCTATTGGCTCTCGCTCTTGCAGTGTAGTTTGTCTCCGTTGCTATGCCCATGGGGGCTATTGGTTCTAGCTCTTGCAGTGTGGTTATCTCCGTTGCAACGCCCATGGGGGCTTGTGGCTCTAGCTCATCTCTAGCAGAGTATTTGGCCTCAGTTCCTGTTCTGCCTAAGCAGCAATCTCTGTTCAATAGACTGACGGTGTTGTTTCATCTAGCACCACTTGCTGCTCCATTACCACCTTGGGTGTGTCAAACACCACAACAGAGACTGATTGATTTACATGTACTTTAACCATTGAGTACCCTTATGTTTCTATGCCTGTCCTGTGACAGTAAATGTATATTTATTTCCTCTGTATACTAGGCCTGAGAAGGCATCTGTAAGCCACTGTTCTTTCTATTATTCTGTATTGCCTATAGAGGGTGGTCTTTCTTGTTTTATTAATAAAACTGTGTTTTATTCTAACCTGCTGGTCTGAGTGTCCTACAAAACCGATACACTAATATAGAGCTGCATTAACAGTAAATGTGAATTCACATATATATAAAATATTATCACCAACTTAAATAATTGCCAGGGTTTATGAGAGTTCTGGTGTGAATGTGGGCAGGTAAATCTGTAGAACTAAAGCAGCATATGCTGTTCCCCCAACTAGGATCACTGATATAATATATAAATGTCAATACTGGAATAGCTCCTGGTTAAACAATTTTAAATGGAGCAAATCTCTATATCCACAAGCTCTTCCATCTGATCCGTTGAGTGGGCAGAGTCAATAGCTCACCTTGTAAGCGCTTAGTATAACATTTCCTGTCCTCTGTGAATATAAAAGGTAACCGGTATTGTTCAGTAATGTTGGTGATATAATTAACAAGCGATGTAGTGGTGCAGTCCTCTTTCAATGAGTTTCATGCCCATCGTGGTACTTCCTTAGGGAAATGGGTTTGGTGTATGCCAGTTAAACAAAGAACGCTAATATATACCTGTATATCTATTTCGAACAGGTGTGTGTGATGTCATCTTTTACTGACTTAACTCTTTGTATTCTAGACAGGCTATGGTTATATAGTAAACATAACTGCTTATATTCAAAAATATCAAAATAAACGGAATACTTCTATGGAAAACATAAAACATTATATATATATATATATATATATATATATATATATATATATATATATTCTTACTCCATCCGACTTTCACCTCAGGGACTGCCATTTAGTCGACTACACTTTTATTCAACTCCATTTTTTGTCTACTCCATTTTTTGTCTACTCCAATTTTAGTTGATTACACTTTTAGTTGAGTCTTTTATTCAACACTTAACCCTTTGCGTACCAGAGAGGTAGCAAATGCAGTGTATGTCGGAGAATGCTATTCAGAATTGTTGTAGCTCTACCTGCTGTTTCTCCATAGAAAAGCACAGGGGAGATCCCAACTACGACAGCCTGAGTTAGGTGAAGTGGAGACTGGGAACTCTGACAGCAGAGGCTGCTATTGGAGTTTACTGAATGAGTCGAAGTGTCACATTAACATGTCAACACCCCCCCCTGCATATTAATGGGTCTCATTATGCTTCATTTCCATATGGAAATGAGCAATTGTCTATGCGAAGAGTAAAAATTCGTAAGCCAGTTGAAGGAATGTCGGATTGATGTCGATGTTGGCATTTTTTGTCAGAATCATGTCGATGTGATGTTGTAGAGACTTTGGTGAATACTGCGGATGTGCCTATGACCCTGCTCCAACAGTACATCGACATTCGTAGCCCTCTTCAACTTTTAGTGTATCTAGGCCATGGTGTCACAATGATATATCCAAAAAATCTCACTCTGATTAAGTCTATGAAGTCTACCACCTTCACCTTGTCCCACTGTGATGTGCTCCAAAGGTAATAGCGTAGTCCCATCCATGACAGAACTATGATATTTGCTATAATGTACTGCCAAGGGGTATTTTTTATCATTATTTAAAATTGCTCTTCTATGTTCTAAGAACCTATCTTTCAAACGACTTTTAGTATGACCTATATAGATCTTTTTGCATGGGCATTTTATACTATAAACTATATCAGAATTACAATTTATATAAGCATTGATTTTATTATTTTTACCTTGTGCATAAATAATAAAATCAATGCTTATATAAATGGACCACAAGTGACCAAAAGGCACTAAGAGATCTTTCAGCATTGCTGGAGGATAATGAGAGTGAAATTACAAGAATAAAGGGTCCATTCACAGATTTGAAAGTGAATAATAAATTCACTCCTCCAGTTACAGTCTTTCCACATATTTAAGTATTTATGGATTTAGTATGTAAATCCCTGGAACAACTGTATAATGACAAAACGCCAATGAAGGAGAATAATCTGAGTAAATCAGAAACACTAGCTTTAAAGGAACTGATTAATAATGATACAATAATCATTAAACCCTCAGACAAGCGAGCGAATATAGTGATTCTATCTAAGAGCTATTATGCTAGTGAGTGTGAGAGACTTTTAAATGATACACAGTGCTATAGAAGATTATCTGGTGATCCAACTGGTGTTTTCCAGATACAATTGAAATTGATACTGGATCAGGCACAGGAGAAGGGATTAATCGATAAAAAATTTTTATGGTTTCACAGTCCCACTATTTCAACATTCTACATCGTTCTTAAATTACATAAACATAAGACAAAACCTCCAGGTAGACCGATTGTATCAGGGATTGGCAATCTTACTATCACGGTGCCAGTGCTTCCTGTTCTGACAGCGACATTGTTATACATTGCTGTACTCTGATTGGCTGGTCATATTGCTCCACCCAGGGCTTGCCTTTATATACCTTGGTATGTCGTTCCTAAGGTGCCCTTTCGTGGTGTACGAGTTCCTGATTGTGTATCCATGCTATTGCTTATCGTGTATGGCCTGGCCTGCGTGACTACGTTCCTGAGTTCCTGTTTGCTGCTGTTCCGTTACTGACCATATCTGGCTGAAGAACCCGCTCTGTTGCTGACCGTCTCTGGCTGTTGAACCCGCTCCTTTGCTGACCGTATCTGGCTGAAGAACCAGCTCCGTTGCTGACCGTATCTGGCTGAAGAACCCTCTCCGTTGCTGACTGTATCTGGCTGAAGAACCTACTCCGTTTCTGACTGTATCTGGCTGAAGAATCCTCTCTGTTGCTGACCGTATCTGGCTGAAGATCCCGCTCTGATGCTGACTGCACTCGGCTGTGAACCGCTCCGTTGCTGACTACATCTGGCTGCAGTACCTTCTCCGGTACTGACCGTGTCTGGATGAGCTACTTGGTGACCCCGTGAGGTCACTGAGATTACTGGGCCATATTGCCATTGTCGGTGTGCGCTGCGTGGTGCTATTTCTTGTTGACCAAAGGCTAAGCCCCGCGCTTATGCTACTCTATTAACCGCCGCTGGTGGTGTGCACAATCAAAGTACTGGTACAGTGTCCCATCACTGACTGTGTTACTCTGATCACTCTCTGTGTCCGCCTCCCTTGAAACATTTGGCTCACTTCCTCTGGGAGTTGCAGTTATTCTCTGGGCGTTGACCATTAACCCTGTTTGTACCTGGATAGTCCAGGTAAGGGCGAGTACTGTTCCACTGCAGAAGCCTTGAGCTCTAGAGCCAGCGTTGCAGGTTGAGGGGACACTGGTTGCATTCCATCTTCTTACTGTTGCCTCGATCCACCCCTAGCGTTCTAGGGTTTGTCTATTAGCAGTTGCCTTGGTCTCCGGTAACCCTTCCCTAGGGTTAGTGCTGCCATTACACGGTTGCCTCGTTACCTACTGTCTAGAGCCTGGGTCAGTGTTGCCTTGTTTCCTGCGGTCTAGAGCCTGGGTCAGTGTTGCCTCGCTACCTGCAGCCTAGTACCAGGGTCAGTGTTGCCTTGCTCCTATTGGTTCGGTACCCATGCATCTGGGTTCTGCCAGTCCTCCTATATTGGACCTACTGTGTCCGCTCTCCTGTCGTCAGCTCCTGAATGGTGTACCTCCAGTCTCACTGGTTCTGCCAGAACATTCACTGCCAGTCTGTGCCCAGTCCGTCCAGTCTACCTATACTGGGGCCTCTGGCTGTATCCTAGTATGTATATATTTGTATGATCTGTATTGTGGGCCTTAGGGCCTATATTCGTGTATGCTCTTTATACTAATAAAGTCATTTTAATCTTACTGTTCTGTCTGAGTGTTCATCATAAACAGTGACACTTACAGAAAAATCCAGTATGTACATTGATACAATATTACACACATTTTTAAAATCTCTACCGTCATATAGCCAAGATTCTCAAGATGCACTTAAACAAATGGAAGGCATCAATCTGGAAGAAACACACTTTCTTGTCGTCCTGGACATCGAGTCCCTGTATACGAGTATAAAACATGAAGTGGGTCTATGCGCTGTAAGACACTTTTTGAATACCGAGGGGCAACAATTTATGGATCACACAATTACTTTTTGTTTGATAATAAATACTACCAACAAATCCAGGGCATTGCCATGGGCAGTACCTGTGCTCCCACCTATGCCAATCTCAATCTTGGTTGGTGGGAGGATCAACTGGTATTCACTGATGCAATGGTAAAATTTACTGACAAAATAGCCTTATGGCTGTGTTACATCGATTAAGTTATATTGATCTGGACAGGCACTTCATCTGTGTTTAGAGAATTCACGGATATCCTAAATACGAATGATATTAACCTAAAAGTTAGTACTGCCTTCGATCAACGAGAGGTATCCTTTCTAGATATTAAGATAAAAAAGAATGAACAGGGTTAATTCGAAACCACTCTTTATAGAAAGGAGACAGCAACAAACAGCCGACTCAGAGCAGATAGTGGACATCTGGAACCGTTGAAGAATGGAATACTCACTGGTCAGTATTTGTGTCTTAGAAGAATTTACAGCAACATTTTAAGATAGAGGCTGCATAATTACGAACGAGGTTAAAGAATAGTGGATATAGTAATAGGGTTCTCAAAATGGCATACCAAAGAGCATTGTCATCAGACAGGGACTCTTTACTAGTAACATCATCTCGAACAGCGAAGAAAAATTAACCCTCTCCAATCAGGCTGATAGGTACTTATTGCCACAAACACAAGGAAATACAGAATATTCTGTGACGACACTGGGACATTCTCATGGAGACATAAGAGAATGTATAGGGGAAGTGTCATAGAGTGACTTGAGAAATAAAGACACTGACGAGTACAGATAAAATGAATACATTTTATTGAAACACAGTAGTAGCAGCAAGATACCTCTCACTTTCATGAGACCAGGGAAGGACAGTGCACACCCTTTCTTCACCCTTCACTAGGCAAGTGTGAAATGGACCCACGTCTGTACCCTAACGCTAGGGTAAACCCAGGCAACAGGAGCGAGAAACTCCAGAACACTGGAGCACCAAAGCAGCAACCCTAACTCCACCACCTTCTCGAGAACAGGTGTGAGGACAGTGCACAACACTTCCTCAACCCTTCACTAGGCAGGTGTCAGCTAGTATATGTATGGCCCGTAGTAACCTTCACGAGACTAGATATGAGGACAGTGCATGGCACTTCCTCAATCCTTCACAAGGCAGGTTAAAATAGTGCAAATATACCCTACCACTAGGGTATACAGAAGGCAAGGTAAACTGTACCTAGAACACTAGGTGAGGCAACAAACCATCCAAACCTAGACCACAGAAGGTCACTGATGAGGACTGACCTAACAAGCACTGCTACAGGAGCAGCAAACGTGGCAGTAACGGTAGGCTCAGGAAGCCGAGGATAAAGACAGCTGGGGCTGGGTAGCCGAGGCTGGCAGTAAACCAGGCCAGGAGTTCAACAGAGGAGGAGGTAGTCAGACGAAGCCAGGAGTCAGAGCCGGATCGGGTAGTCAGACGAAGCCAGGAGTAATACACAGGAATCAGTAAATGGACCAACACACCACGAAAAGGGCACTGGGTAATGGAAATGCTGAGACCTTTAAGGCCTAGTAGGTGGGCGGAGACATGACAGCAATTATCAGTGACCTATATGAACAGCGACTTGCATTGAGCGACAGCCAGGAAGTAGCAAGGTCGCTGTTACAGTAATGCAATACTGGAGGCAATCACGGGCGCCGTGATAATGAGGAGGGTTCCTGGGAACCTCTAATTAACATCCATGCTCCTGCTCACTTACTAGCCTTTTATCAAGCTCGTCCTGATCACCCACAAGCTTGGGGATCGTGTTGGGGGGCATCTTTCAGGTCTGTGCATGTTATGCTTTCCCTACCTGCCAGGTGCCTCTGCATTGGTATAGTGGTATGCGTTGCCTTAGCCCATCAGTATGCTGAGCCGGTGGCCCATTTCCGCATACTTCTACTGGCTTTGTCAATGTCATTTCAATGCTGTGAAGTTGTGTATAAGTCTTATGTTCAGAACACTATTCATTGATTCATTTCCTGGTTTTGAACCTTTGCTACGTTTCACCACTCTCCTTGCCACCTGCCCTGACCTCTGGCTCTGTTTAATCACTTTTCCTGCTGACCTCTTGCTACTGTGACCATCCTTATTGCTGCCTGCCCTGACCTCTGTCTAAGTCTGACCACTCTTCTGGAATTCCCTCTGGCTCTGTTGTTTCGGTTAACATATATTTGTCTGTCCTCCTTTGGGCTTGCATGCTTGAGCTCCACCACTATAAACTAAAAGTCATACTTTTGGGGGCTTGTCTACCATTCCTGCCTCTCTGCTTTAGCTTGTTACAGGTCTTCACCTCTTCAGATTTTGACACTAACTCACTTCTTGGACCAATAAAGTGTGGTTTACCTTCCAATTACTCCCCAGAAACAGCTCTGACAAAAGTTACTAAAGATCTACACACAGCAAAGACAACTACAGTATATGAATCATACTAGGCCTCTCTGCTGCTTTGGACACTGTTGATCATGCACTCATCCAGAACACACACTACACACCACTGGCTTGCATGAGAATTATATAATTGAGTGTTTAGTTCAAAATTATACCCTTATTTTATGAAGGGATATTTACATATTTTAATATTGTTTCATGCTTTTGACTTGCCAGTCTTTCTTGTAGGTGCATAATTACATGTATTGATTAATTAGCTATTCGGGTGTACAAAGTTTTATTTTTCCCTTTGAATGCTAGCTCCTTTGTCCCGTTGCAATTACTACTTTTGCTCCACTCTCCGTTTGTGGAGCAAAAGTAGTAATCGCAACTGGACAAAGGAGCTAGGGAAGTAGACATCAATGAAATGTTACTTACAATTCCATTTCTGAAGCAGCCCTGTGCTCTGATCACTTAATCTGTCACCCATTTTGACCTCGGCGACTGATTAAATGATGGGACTGCAGCGCTTTCATTCATTCTTGTTGCTGCCAGCAGCTGTACAGCCAACAGCAGCAAGAATGTTATAAATGGCTTTGGGGGTCGCCCCATGGATCAGCTATCCTTTTGGATAGCTCATACATGGTAGGGGGCCTATCAAGAGGGGTCCTGGTGCACCCCCATAGAGGTCTGATTGTAATATATGGGCAAAGAAGTGCATATGAGCTATGTGAAACATAGCTTATATGCGCTTCATCTTATTTCAGTGCAAATGTCGGCCTCATGTTAGGGGGGTGTCATGAGGGTTCATGACACCCCCCTTGAGGTCTAATGTCTGTATGTCTAATTTTAGACAGTTTTTAATAAAACATAAATGTTACACACACACACACAGGCAAGGTATGTAGACCATAACTTGCCCATTAACCCTTTGGGTACCAGAGGGGTAGGAAAAACATGCTAAGCAATGCTTTCCTACCTCTCTGGTACTCAAAGGGTTAATTGTCGAATTAAAGACAGGTTTGAGTACTATATGTGAGTCAATAAAGTGAATGTTGGATGGAGTTAGTATGTCGAATATATGCAATATATGTCAACATACTAAAAGGGGGGATGTCGAAGGGGACGACATTGTGTAGTGCTTGGTGTACTCTTTCTGTTTATTGTAACCCTTTGAATGCCACAGGGGTGAGTAATGTACATCCCTATGGCATTCACTGCTGTCCATGGTGCTGACAGCCTTCTCTGTGTTCCCCTACTGGCTAGGTAGGGAAGCACAGAGAATGCTGTTCAGACTGTCATAACTCTCCCTGCTGTTAGTCCATAGGAAAGTACAGGGGAGAGCCCAGCTACGACAGCCTGAGTGAAGTGGAGACTGTGAACTCTGACAGCAGAGGCTGCTAATGGAGTTTACTGAATGAGTCACATTATAATATCAACACCCCTCCCTTGCATACGAATGTATCTGATTATGCTTCATTTGCATATGGAAATGAGCAATTGTCGATTACAAGAATACTAATTCGTAGACATGATGAAGACATGTTGGATTGATGTCGATGTGGGTATTTTTTTGTCGCAGTTCTGGTGAAGTGATGTCATAGACACTTTGTGAATATTGCGGAGTTGATATGACACTGTTCTGACAGAACATCGACATTCGTAGCCCTCTTCAACCTTTAATGCATCTAGGCCAAGGTGTGGTTAATTTAGTAGTTTGTTTAGTGGTTATGGTTAAATGTTGTTTCTATTTAATGTACATTCACAATTATCAAGTGATATAACTGTCTGTTGTAGAAACAATTTGTAATGTAATCACTCTACCACCTACAACACCATCGCAATCATGCTATTTTCCAAAGTCTTTCTCTCAGACAGGGCCACTAATTGACTGGGCCTCTGCACACTAAAGCATTTCTTTCTCCAGTCCACTGACAGGCAGTTCATGTGGCAGGAGGTGCTTGTATTATATCTGCATAAGGAAACAGCCGCACTCCAGGATATAATGCAAGTCCATATTTTCCAATAAAAAACATTAAACTTTATTCATTTTATAAAAAACATACTTTGGTGCCATAGATAGACAAGGTGAGGGAAAGGTGCAACAAAGAAGGGGGTCCCACAAACCGTCTTAGGTTTGTATCCTTAGCACTTACTCATTCTGTATCCCTCCTACCTTACTCTAGACTCTAAGCTATCATGAATAGGGCACTCTGATGTTTTTGCTTGTATGTTCCATTTGTACTGTTTAATGTTTCTGTGTGTCTCTTCTCTGTTGGGCAGCTCTGCAGAATAAGTTGACACTACATAAATAAAGGACAATAATAATATGTTTTTAAGAGACAAACTATAGTATTGTAAATTGCAAACAATCTAAACAATCCTCTAACTTGACACCCCACTTTTAAAATTTTGCTTTCCTAAGCATAGATTGCATTTAAATCAGAATAGCTTGACACTCTAGATACGATGGCTCAAAGCCCTCAGGCTTAATTAAAGGATTATAGACGAAGATTATTTTTCCCTTTTTCTAGATTCTAAGTGGGCAGAAGTAGAAACAAATCAATGCCTCTTCAGAACAAGGGCAGATAATTCTTCACATTAAATTGACCCTTGGGACACATTTCAAACTTATAAGAAGAATCAAAGGCTTTTACTTACTTTTTAACCATTATTAGAATAGGTACATTTAAAATGGTGAAACGTATTGGATGGAATACCTTCAGGGAAAGATGTGAATCTTCATAATTTGAACTAAATCTACTTATGCTTTGAAAATATTTTTAGATATTAAAAGATTATTTCATTCTTTAACCAAATTGAGTTTTATTGTGTTTTAAATCAACTGTGCCAATGTCTGGACTTCTTTCAAAAAAGTAGTATTACATAAAATCTCAGCTACAAAAAAGACAGGTTTTAAAGAAATACATTTCTATTCAGTAAACCATTTCACACTAATGGGAATAATTTTAAGGTCAATTTATTAATACTGAAATTAAATTCAGAATATACAAAACTACATAGATTGTGTAGAATTTGGCTTATAACTCTCAGAAACATACAGGGCCGGATTTACATCTCAGGAGCCTGTAGGCACAGAAATCTGAAGCGCCCGCCCACATTGGCCATCTCCACTGGACACCTCCACAATGCTCTAAATCACCCCCTATATCCATATCACCCTCACATTTCCCCTCATCATCTCCACATTGCCACCATCAGCTCCAACTTGCCCCCATCAGCACCAACTTGCCTACATCAACTCCAACTTTCTCTCACATTGCTCCCATCAGCTCCAGCCTGCCCTCACATTGCCCCTGTCATCTCCACATTGCCCCCACTTTGCCCCAAATATCCGTTTTCTACCTCCCTGGTGGTCCAGTGGCAGGAGAAGTCTGTGCCTCCTTCTGCACAGACCTGTAGCTGCTGTTTCTCCCGTACGGTCTTCTCTTTATGAATGCAGATCTCTGGGAGATGATGTCATCTCCCAGCGCTCTGCATTACTAAAGATCCAAGGAGGGAGCAACAGCAGGACCTCACCATGCGGCGGGTAGTGGGTAGGGTTACTGTTACCACAGCACTAAGCACTGTGAACGAAAAATATAAAAAAAAAAAAAATGATTCCAATGACAGGAGCCCCTCTGTGGGGTGCGCCTGTAGGCAGATGCCTACTCTGCCTTATGTCAAATCCGGCCCTAGAAACATAGGTTTTCAAAGCTAAAAAATATTAGGCTAGGTTCATATTGTGACAATATAGCAGTATTTCTAACACTGTATTACTATCTCCACAAAATAGAACTGCTAATGGACAACTATCAACCTGTGTGTCAGAACTGCAATGCAGCATGCTGCCTATATTGCAACCATATAGTGCATTCACACAGATGATTATATCATTACCTAGCTCACTGCAGCAATACAATCAAAGGGTTTTTAGTCAATCATATCTCGCTAAAGCCAAAATATTCCACCCATCAACCTCACCTCAAAAATGTGCCTCCAGTGACTCGATTACTGAGATAATGCAAGTACAGTAGAGGGGAGTTAGCACGGGTAGCTTCCCCTGTGCTGCATCATATCACTGTTAAGTCACCATGTGAACCTTGACTTATGTTTATTAATAAAGCTCTTGCAGGTTGCAGGTTCAGAGGCACTAAATCCCCAAGTGAACCTAGCATTAATGTTTACTAATAAAGAACTAGTAGATTTGCAAACACTAGGTACATTTTTAAAGAAACAGACTACGTCACTGAGGCTGAGGTTCAAATGGCATCTTGCACTGCACAGCTTCACATAGCTGATAAAGTCGATTGTGCTATTATTTCTCCTCTGTACCTATTCCCTCAGTAATCCATTCACTACAAAGAAGGGAAGGATGAAAAGTCTAATTTTTCCCCACAGGAAATTTTATGAAAAATACATGATTTTCCTCTTTTCCCATGGGAAATTGTCCCAAAACTTTTGTCAGTGAATTTCTGCCCTATATTTTGTTGCAGGCATACATTTCCCACAACTTACAGTTTTCTGCCTCTCAGTAATTTTGATGTTATGAGGTGGGAATTTCCTGCCTCAAGGAAAAACACCCCTTTATGGAAAAAAAAAATAGGAAATTTGTCACACGGTGGAGAAAATTAAGTCTTACCATTGGTTTCAGTGCCATGAGCTAGTGCAAAACATCTTGCAGTGAAATTCCATTTTTCTGCCTGTTGCTTTAGAGGGAAACATTTTTTAATCCATCCCTAGTCTGTGGTACACTAGCCCTTTATTTATCATCCTGCTGCTGTGACAGATCATTATATGTCTCTAATGACTAGTTAATAGCATAAAACTCCACTGTTGGATGATGACAGTGATGCCCATCTCCACTTGCATCTTTCTCCCATTCCTTATTGCTTTCTGCCAAAAACACCTTCATACACTCCCCCACACCATCTGCACCACCATCACCCTCATTCTCATCAGCACCACCACCAGTCTCTTGTTGCTCTTTAGAACTGGTTTGGGATTACAAGTATCACAGAGGGTTCTCTGTTGCCACATTTGCCATCTCCTAAGAAGAAGGTGCACTGGCAGCAGTAGCAGCAGGCAGCTGTCTTGTGCTACTGCCCATCCTACTAGCCAGTTCCTCATTTTTCAATATACTTACCCAGAGGGACAAAGTAAGGGGAATGGTAATCATTTGGTCAGGGTTATGTGAGCTTCCATTACTGGTGGTGCTGCTGAATTCCTCCTCCTCCTCCTCCTCTGTATCAGCAGCACCAGTGTCCATAGAACCTCTCTCCCTAGTCATAGTGCTAGCTAGCACTTATAAAAATTATAATTTAAACTTTTAGTGTTACGTTTTTTTACTTTCTGCCTGCTTCCATTTTCCTTTTCTTTTAAACTACACCAGGCTGCATGATGTAAAATTCTGGGATTTTATAGTATGGAGACAGGAGGTTCACCTCCATTGAAACAATTGGTGGGAAATGAAGCCATTCTCTTAGGAAATTCTGTGGCGTTTGCAAAATTGTGGGAAAACTATGGGTTTTACTATCGGCAGGAATTCCCACTGAATAAGTGGTAAATCGTGCTTTTTCATTAAAATTCCCATGGGAACATGTAAAGTAAATTATACATTGTGTGAAAAGCTTTGAAGTCATACATACAAGACATAGTTTTACCTACATACATAGCCCGTAATACCCGTAATTGCCAGGAGCACAAATGTATGATTTTTCTCTTTTTTTCTTGAAAGTTTTCTCCAATGCAAAATTTTCCTCCTTTCCACGTATTCCAGCAATTTTGTCACCTATTCTAACTCATTTTCTCCTATTCCAACACACTTTTCACCTTTATTTCCTATGGTGCAACATTCCTAAGCACAATATCACTTCTAATGACGGCTGTAGTGGAGAAATAAGTAGCTGGAAGTCAAAGTTGTGTGTCTTACAGCAACATATACCTTGAAAAATGTGTTAGCATGCAGAGTGCCTTTGTCCTTTGCCCACAACACTAACTTCCTGCTTAAGTGACACTGGCACATATTCATGATGATGTCAAGTGATAAAAAATAAAGTACAACCTACAATATACCAGATGTGTATGGTAGTGGTGGTGGGGGACTGGTGTGGTGTGATAAGTGGGACCTTGACAAATTGCATCCACCCTGGGAGGAGAGGTATCATCATGATTTAATGCGCACACTGCAGCAACCATTGCGGCAGTCAGTTTTTGAACTACTACTTTACTTCCCAGTCCCTGCACTACTCCACCTCTCACCCTCTCCCTTGTGCATTTGCTGGACATTACTCAACAACTATGTGCGTTTTACTCTCTACAGTACACAACTGATGGAGTGTGATGTCTTGCATTAGCCCTCAACAAAATTCTCAATGTCATCTGCTATCTATCAAGTTTGCCTCAGTCATACAGCTCACATCAGGCTCCCAGTCAACTGTCTGTCACCTAATATGTTTATTTCTTTAATTATTTAAGTATTCATTTTTGTAATTTTTATATTTATTTATTTTAAGTTGTCCACCGTATTTTATCACAGTTAGTCAGTAAAAAAAAAAAAGGTTACCAAAAAACAAAGTCAACAACAGCTTTGCCCAGATGTCCCCATCACAGTGACACTAAAATTAAAATTAGCAAGCAAACTGGATTCTGGCTGCTTGTGTCTTGCCAGTCAGCCACACCGAATTTTGGGGTATTTGGGCTCAACCTCCTTCCTCCCTTCTACTCCACCAGAATGCCCCCAGACACCCATAATACAGAGAACAAATATCCTACCTAAAAGACACACTAAACTAAGTTTCAATTACCATTTATTTGCCTTCTATCTTCTCTAGCTCAAAAACATGCTGCTTTCTCCTCTCACAAACAGAATGGCATGCTGTGAGAGCCTCACACCCTTTTATATAGCTGTATTGAAGTAGATAAAACGTTCATGTGATGGGAAAGATTTTTCTTCCCATTGATTTCAATGAAATGGGCTAGGTGAAAAGAGCATTTTTTGGTATGAGGCGAAAGTTTTCACCCATTCCTACTAGTGTATTCATTAGCGACTGCTCCTCTGAGAAATATGGCACCCCACTGGTATGTGCTGACCACTCATTTTTAAAATTCCACAGGAAGGTAAATAACCTTAAATGTACAAATGAAATTGTATTATTACAAATCATATTTATGGATCCTTTCCTGTAAAAAACTTTATATATTTTTTTGCTAAGTGCCTAGATTAAATAATGCCAGACTGACAGTTTAATATGGTATCATGACCCCTGTATTGAAAATCCTTTGCAATAAGCATAACATACAATTTAAAATTATGGCACACAACAGGCAAGGGTATTTTTAAAGTCCATCAAATCAAAAAATATTATGTTTTAATTAAAATTGCAAATACTGAAGAAAATACATATTATTATTATTGTTAGGTGTGTGGTCCACCAGGGTATCCTTTTAATATGTCACATGCAAAACAGGGTGTTACTACAGGGCAATACACGACCTTTTAAAAGTGATCCAACAATTTCTCTTTCTCATGTGGGAAATTACATATTGAAACTGCTGTGCCTATCACGCTTTTTTCCAGATCACAGTAAGATTAATTTAGATGCATATTTGAATAGGATGTATAGCCACAGCCTAACAATAGGAGAGCATAAGATTTCACAGAGGATAAATGATAAGATGAACAAAATCAGACGGTGTAAAGAAGGAAAACTGACACATAAATATTGTATAGTGCATGTTTACAGTGTTTAAACCCAAAATTTGAGCCCTGGAGGAGGGTGGTCAAACTTTAAAGACCAATGCCATTTTTGTGAACATTCTGTACCTCTGCACCCATATTTTAAGTGTGTTACACTTAGCCTGGCACACACTTCTGAGAATATTTTACAGCGTAACAGATACACAATTTCCTTTCTCCTTCTTGTTAGGAACAAGAAAAAAGACCTATACAAAATGCTTACATGCTATATCCATGCATCTTACATGCATGTGGTTTCATATATTACAAGTATAAAATGTACATAGCACATAAATATACATACATGCAACCTTTACCACATGTTTTTCTATTGATTGAACAGGCACTAGAGGACGGATCACTTTTAAAAGGTTGCACGCAAAACAGAGTGTGACCACATAGAGAATTAGGCAACCTGAGAATCTCGCAGTGCATGAAAGAGCAAGATTCTCAGGTTGTGTTATGAAATGTCGCAATCTAGCAATACCTTGATCCCAAATGTTGATGAGCTCTGCTCCAGGCTCTCTCTCCCTTTCTCTGTGTGCTCCGCTTTGTCAGTCTGCACACAGAGAAAGGAAAAGAGAGCCCGGAGCAGAGCTTATCAACATTGGGACCAGGGTACTGCTAGAGCTATACTACCATAGTTGGGATTAAGTTTGCTCCCCCCATCTGCACACGCAGCCTGAGTCTTCATGCCACTCTTCATGTCCTCCTTGTTTGCCTGCAGCTAGTCCACAAAGGATTATTCAACAATGGATAACCCTCCCCCATCAATCAAAGGGTTAAATGCCCCCTTTGAGATATGGTAATTAAGAGTTTATGTATTAAGTTTGGATATTTCTTAGTATGATTGCAACATTTAGGATTACTCTTTTGAGGCTTAAATGGGTCCCGATAGGTCATAACTTGCATTAATGATCATTGAAATGTATATGTCACTATCTGATAGATTCCTGGATAGGAATGATAACAACACTGAGTTTCATCTGGCTTCTATTATTTGACATCAACTAATCAATCTATAAACTACAAAGGTTTGTTCAATTTTGGCAGTACAGGGGTTAAAAGCAGGTGCGTTCAAGTTCCTGATAGAGGATGCATATACGTTTTTTTAATTAATTGAATAGAGGTTATGTCTTTTACAATCTCTTTCAAGCAACATATCTACTGGGCCATCCACATAAATGTGCTTTCTTTATGTAAGGTGCGATGATTTGCCCCAGAAGTGCTCCTATCTAGGTTCTTAAACTACGCCCTGATGGACTCAGACTGGCTTCCCAGGGGTTAAAGTGAATCGGTTCCCACGGGAGTGTTTCACTATATCGAACTGTAAAAAGCCTGAACTGAGAGGGGCAGCTTCAAACAACAGTGGCAACAGGGCCTGTGGGAATGGGAAGTCATCTACCCTGGAACCCCGGCTGCCATGAAGACTCAGGTTGTGGCATGCCAAGAACTGGCAGCATTAAAACTCAGGCTGAGATGTGTAGACCGGGGAGCCAACATGCACTGACAGAATGAAGACTTGGAGTGAGGTGTGCAAATGGGGGAGGCAACTTAACTGCAGACAGACAAACCTGAATCATTGGCAACGTTTTATTCCGCAACATGAAAAGCTTGCGCTTTTCTGTAGTGCAAGATTCCAATGTCGCCATTTTAATGAGGGAGACATGCTGAATGTGCCCTGTAGCGGCACGCTATATTGCATGCAACATATTAAAAGGATACCGAAATTGTGTGCCCAAGTTATGTTTCCATGGGCTATACTGTAACATAATATACTGGGCCTCTCAGTCTTCATGAGGAATAAACACAAAATAATATATTTTCTTTTCTGATTTTTATTCATACTGATGCAAAAAATTCATTTTCAAATGCTTATGAATATAGAGAGACGGGTTATCTAATGATTTAACTATGATAACACAAATCCATGCATCAGTTTTTATTCCATTCAATCATTAAAGTAACAGTGAAGTATATTTAAAGGAGCAGTAAACTTTTTTTATGAAAAAATATATATTGTAGGGATTTTCCTATTGAGTAAAATAAGGGTACTCCCACTGCTGAGAGATTTATATTTCCAGAGTTATTACAGTTTAAACCCATGTTTTTTTTTACATTAGCAGTGCCCTCTAGCGGTCAAATTCTAATTAGATTTCCTATTAGATTCTAATGGAGAGGAAAGTCAGAAAAGTCAGCCATACAGTTCTCCATAGAATGTGATAGAAACTGCCTGTCACTTCCTGTCAGTTAGAATTATCAGGAAGTAAACACAGTAAATTCACTTCCTGGTTATTTGAACTGATATAAATTTTGAATAAAACAACTGACAGCAGTGGGAGTGACCTTGTTTTATTCAGCAGGAAATGCTCTATAAAATATGTGTTTTCATATATAAAAGTTTACTACTCCTTTAATGAAACCATGTATACATATAGGGGAACTACCACCCCGCAAAATCTTTATCTCAATGAAGTCTCTATCTGGCGACTAGCTACTTAGTAGCGCTAGTCACCAGAATTATTACCTGGTTTAAATGATTTATGACTTTTTCCAAGGCTGACAGTAGCAGGAAGCAGAGACATCTTGCCATAGTGATGTCCGTGTGCCTGCGCTGTCAGTCCCTTTTGTGATCTCCCTCATACATCCCCAGCAATATGACAATCCTGAAGTCTGAGAGCATTTTCTCTGCTTCCTCACTTGGCCAGGAGGGAATGGAGAGAACACTTTCAGCACCATAGACATCATCACACCCTTATCTCTTTGAGTGTCATAGGGATGTGCCTTGCTCACCCCAGTGGCACTCAAAGGGTTAAAAAAGTACATCATTATACAGCATTATTTTGTTCTTCCAGTGATGCAAAATAACAGGGGAATGAAGATGCAGGGGGGCAAGTGAGTAGGGAATAACAGGGTGCAGGGCGAGATGAACATTGAGATTGAGATAACGCTGAAACAGACTGATAGACACAACTAATTCCAGCAGTTTAAGAAATGTAGGATTAGCATAAGCACTTAAGGTAAGCAGAGTGAGACAAATAAAGACACTTAGGCTGCGTTGCTGATGCTGCAGTAAAATGGGGGCAAAAAGAGAGATAAAGTAGGTAATATGTGAAAAACCAGGAGGGAAACTTATGGGGGAGAGGGAACATGAATAGGAGAGGGAAAGAAAGGCAGGGCAGAAAACTAAGGAGAATGGGACTAAGAGGGATGTCTGTGTGTATAGGAGGAGAGTCAACATTAGCACTGGATGAATGGTAAAACAGTGTGAAGCTGAGTGTACTTTGTTGTCCCAGATGACTCAGGTGACAACTGAAGAAGTAAGAGCACCACTGATGTAACATGAGTTCACGGAGGAAGCCTGAGTTCACTAGGGCAAGGTGAAAAGAGGTGGGCTGGATTGAAGGGTTTTAAAAGCCTCCCGTTCCTTACACAAAGCAGACAAAGCCTTATACACACACACACACATATGTATATATATATATATATATATATATATATATATATATACACACACACTAATTGAAGAGCCCATGTACACGGGCCACAGTGCCACCCGGCAATGGCCGCGGTGCAGTCATGCACAGTAGAGACTGGCCGCAACTGATACAGAGCAGGGCCCTCCGAATTCAGACCATAGTCCTCTCTTCAGACTACGGTCTGAATTTGGAGCACCCCGCTCTGTATCAGCCACGGCGTGGGTAGTCTGCACATGACGACTTCTGACAAACACATTTAGCAAATTATTATATAGGATATATATATATATATATATATATATATATATATATATATATCCATACGTATACATTGAAAGCTAGATAATCACTCATGATATCTAAAAACTTAAAAGGGTTTAAGATAAAATATTTTAGACAGACACACACACACACATATATAATTTTTTAATTGAGATACATAGTATCTTCCTAATAATTAAACACTGTTTAAAATGTAAAAGCTAACCAGTATTAAACACATGCTTGATTAAAACACAACTCAGTGTACACTTTGCTATAATGTTGAGAATATCCAGTTGGGCATGATTATCGTTTAGCTGGCACACAGTCTCTGCATGAATAATAGGAGATGTGTTGTTGTGTGAAACCATAACTCTCTCATTTTATGAGTGTGGAGAATAATTATTTAGGTACTAGACTTTCAAAGAAAATCTTAGGTAGATTATCATTGCATGTACAAAACAAACTTGATATGTTAAAGTCCAAAATAAAATAAATGGTACTGCATAGTCTATGTTCGTTAACCTTTTGGGAACCAGAGGGTGAAGGCTTGCACAACCCTCTGGTCCTTATGGGATTAACCACTTTCATAAAAAAAATATTTCTGCATTATGCAGAGCTAATCTAAAGCAATAAATAAATGTAGCAAAAGCATATGCATGCCTGCTAATATCTCATTTATTCTGTATCCGCCAAAATATCCGGTTTAAGCAATCTTGAAGTAATTATGCAGGGATTAACTTATTTTAATCTATTATAGGCATTTAGTTTATGTTGTTTTAGGATTTGTGGTATGATATATACACTCACACATAGTGTATATTGGATTGGTATATAGTTTTGCTATTTAACAGTTAATTGTGTGTGTTCATATTAAAATATATCTTAATTTTTGTTTGAAATTTAGGGTATTGCTACTGATCAAGAGGCAAGTGCATGGAAGAATAATATAGTGCTTTTGCCCTTTGGATGAGCAATTATACCCCACAGTTAACCCCTTTCTCTTGTTATCTTTTGTGTATCGTTAACCTGCCAGACAGGTGTGGTATGACAACGGGTTAATTTTATGGCCCGATTAGTCTGAACACACACCTGTTGGGTAGGAGCTATCCTTTGGTATATATGATAGACCTAAATCACTTATTGATTGGCCAAGCTGAGATTTTTGAAACACCCAATCACAATGTGGAAAAAGGGTTTTTAAACGGAAGTTTGGAGTTACATTGTATCTATGATGAAGCGCTTGTGCAGCGCAAAACGCATTAGCCAATTTGTTTGAGTTTAAATATCCTGCTCCCTCCATGTTAGACTGCATTGACCTTTTAAACATATGAATTAAAGTTTGGAAGTTTTTATCATCTCCGAGTTACAGCTGTTTCTATCCATTATAAGCCACTGACTCAAGGGTGCTCCCATACCTTTTGCTTCTTGTTTCAATACTTTGTTCAGCTCTGGAGAGCTGATCTGGTGTAGCACCTCGACTTATTTGGTGAGTTGACTCTTACCCTTGGAGTGTGTTTCTAAGTTGTGACGTTTAGCACCTGTTCTCCTTTTTCAACATTTTTTTCTGTTTACAGATGTGTATACTTTGAAACATCTACTTTATCTGTTTCCCTGCATGGTACATGTATAGCATTTTTATAAGACTTGCATCAAGATTTGTCAGTATATCTTAATAAAAAAATAATACTCCTTGTGGCCTTTTATCTTCTTAGTTGCATAAGTCATACATTAACATCAGTACTTTATCAGGAAAATTAATTTTCTCATGTTTTAGATAAAGAAACAGCATGACCCTTGAGTCATTAGCTTGAGGTTGGTAAAAGTAAAATTCAATGGAGCATAACATATCAGGAGGGGAAATTAACTGTAGTCAAGAATACTGTTACAAAGTGGTGATGGGATAGCAGGGACTTGTCAGCTATTTGACATGGAACATTGGAAATAAGATATAATAAAACCCATAGAATATGAAATGAAGAAAAATATTTCTACTGTGCTGATGAGACTAGGAAGAAATGTCCTTGGTATACCAAAATATTAATCCAGTGATTATTTCCAGAATATTAGGGCTCAACAATTAAGAAATAAAATAAAATAAAATTAATAATATATATAAATTCTTGAGGAAGGCCCCAGCTTGGGCCAAAACATTGATACAATAACTTTATTTTATACTTAAACACACACATATATATATATATATATATATAGAGAGAGAGAGAGAGAGAGAGAGAGAGAGAGAGAGAGACAGACAGACAGACAGACAGAGAGATTTATAATGTGCCAAAGTTTTAGGCAGGTGTGAAAAAATGCTGTAAAGTAAGAATGCGTTGAAAAAGAGACATGTTAATAGTTTATATTTATCAAGTAGCAAAATGTATAGTGAGTGAACAGAAGAAAAATCTAAATCACTATGAGGATGAGAATGAGTGTCTGCAGGCAAGAGTGAAGCATGGTGGATATTCCTTGCAAGTTTGGGGCTGCATTTCTGCAAATGGATTTGGGGATTGATCAGAATTAATGGTCTCCTCAATGCTGAGAAGTACAGGCAGATGCTTATCTATCATGCAATACCATCAGGGAGGGAGGTATCCGATTGGCCCCAAATGTATCCTGCTGCATGACAATGACCCCAAACATACAGCCAAAGTCATTAAGAAATATCTTCAGCATAAAGAAGAACATGGAGTGCTGGAAGTGATGGTACGGCCCCCACAGAGCCCTGATCCCAACATTAGGGATGGGAGAAAATGTTTTCCTCAAACTGAAATCAGCGAATAATGGCACTTCCTGCTTGGCAAATAATTTTCCATGAAAAGTGCGTTTTTTCCGGGGTTTTTTCGCCTAGATCATTCCATTGTAATCAATGGGAATATTGAATTTGCACACAATACATAGCAAATATTATTTTATTTTCCAAAGACATAGTATAACAGGGACATGAGGGTGCCTAAGTTGGTGGGGAGTAGAGAAGGAATCAGTTGAACAGGGGGTTGTTTACTGGGATTGGGGGGCAGTTAAAAAAAAGTCTAAATACAATTAAAAAAAACCATGTCATGGTATAAAAGGGGTCTGAGGATGCTGCCTATGTTGGTGGGTGGAGTCTGGGGTATGTATCAGTTGAACAGGGAATATTTTTTTGGGGTTCTTGACTGGTATTGAGGGGACAGTTAATAAAAAAATAAATAAAATAAGAAATTTGTATGTAAAGTGATAGAGACAGGAAACCCCTGACATAAGCTGCCACTGGGGTAGACTGATACTTGAGGTGATAGAGTATTTTGTAGAGGATGATTTGTTAGATTTGTTGTTAGAGGCCCAAGCCCTGAGGAAACATTGATTTGTAGGTCTTAGACTTATTAGAGGCCCAAGCCCTGAAGAAACATTGATTTGTTAGAAATAAACCCCCCAAAATAGTTTAGTTTTTTTGTAAGACTATCTTTTTTTAATTATTATTTTTGGTATTTTTTTTAAAGCATAAGCCCTGAGGAAAATACAAATGTTCTACTGGCCCAGTGCAAGCAGGTCTTGCTGCTGCTGCTGATTAGACAGCTGAAAGGGAAAAGGGATCAACAATAGCTGTAACATGGGTGATGGATGATGAAGGTTCCACTTGTCGCCACTAGCTCCAGTGATGCATCTGAGGCAGTAGCAGCACAATAAGTAGCCCCCAGTATATGTGGAGAAGTTGGCCAATAATTCTTCTCTACCTGTCCCTCCTCCAAAATCATGGGTTTGTTGTTATTAGAATAAAAATTTTTCCCTTGAGAGCAGGAACTGTGCCTCTCATCATCAACTTCAATGTGCACAGTGTGTGTGTGGTAAATAACATCTGGGGGCACAACTGCATCCAAACACCATGACACCAGAAGCCAAGTACTGCTGCTGTCACTATACCCCTTGTCCAGAACCCACTAAGGACACATGACAACTTGCTGACAGTTTAATAGTAATGATGAACCCTCGCTGCCACCGTGTTAGCATATTCTGTGGGATGGAATTTCCTCAGATGCCACTTGGTGCCCTGCTTGTGATTCTCCTCCATCACCCTGCCAGGTGTGGTCAGTGCATCACACAGTGTGCAATGGGTGGACAAGAACTGCCACAGCCTAACATCAACAGAGTGGCTATCATTTGGCAGAGGAGGTAACGATGAATGAGGTGGATTAGCAGAAGTTGTAGTTTCCCTAGAGGAAGAAGGTGATGATGAGCTATTTGTTGCACTCGTCATGGAACTTCCAATCTCTGTCTGGGTTTCTCTATTCTTCCTCCTCTTTGATCTCCACCTTGCCTCTTGTTGCCTATCAGGAGAGTCAGGGGGTACAGCAACAGTGGTGCTTCATTTCTGTGGTGGGTGTTTGGCTTTAAAATGTTTGTCATAAATGTCATGGTGTTTTTCATGTGTGATATCATGGCAGTTGTGCCAAGGCACATTCCCTCGTTCTCTTTCTTTTTGTCCTCCACATTCCCCTTCATTGTCTGTGGCAGTGTATGATGTTGCTGCTGTTGCTGCTACTGCCTCAGAGTCAGCACTAAAACTAGGACCAGTTGCAGTGGTTAGCACTGTTGCCTTGCAGCGCTGGGGTCCTGGGTTCAAATCCCACCAAGGACAACATCTGCAATGAGTTTGTATGTTCTCACCGTGTTTGCGTGGGTTTCCTCCGTGTACTCCGGTTTCCTCCCACACTCCAAAAAACATACTGATAGGTGAATTTAGATTGTGAGTCCCAGTGGGGACAGGGACCGACATGACCAATATGAGTGTAAAGCGCTGCGTAATCTGTGTGCGCTATATAAATAAATAAATAGTATTGCTACTAGTGGCAAGTGGAACCTGTCCTAGTCCCATATCATTTGTTGACCCCATTCCCACTGTGTCCACAGTGGTCTGTGGCACACTAACTTGCTCCCCAGCATCCTGCTGCACTTGCAACTCAGCACCAGAAGGAATTAGAGCAGTTGCAAATTACAAAAGCTCACTGGTGGTAGTGATGCCCATCCTCATCCCTGTCTTCCATTCCTTCTCAGTTTCTGTTAAAAAGGCCATCGATGTCTCTTCTTCTCTTCTCCAGCATCATCATCACCACCACCACTGCTGGTTGGAGGAGGTGACAAGCAATGTGACAGAGGGTCCCGTAATTTCACACTTGCCATTTCTTGGTGATGTGAAGAAGACAGACTGGCAGCAGTAGCAACAGGCGCAGGCAGCTGATCTGTGCTTCTGGTGTTGGTGGTATTATTTTTATTTCTGCGCTTGCTATCCACCAGCAGTTCCAGTCTCTTCAGGATCATGTTCCACTTGAACACTGTAGTGAAAGGAAGGGGACTCCTGGGGCCGGAGGAATAGTGTGGGCTACCTTGACCTCTAGTCTGGATGCTCTCAAATGCTTCCTGTACCAATCCCCTAACACTAGTCCCTCTGCTGCTACTACTAACACCAACCACATTAAGTTCAGCCTCAGAGTCTTCCTCCTCACAGTCACTATTATTATGAGGATATTGATTACCCACCACTTCACTCCTAATGCTAACAAGCTGCTGGACTTTAGTAGTAGTAGTACTAGCACTGGTGGGACTGCTTAGAATCCCTTGCTGTCACACTTGGCATTATCTTCTCCTTCCCCCCTCCTAAGTACTACAAGACACACTAGCAGCAGCTTTAGCACTGGTGGCAGCAGGTTCAGCATTGGTAGCAGGCATAACACTGGTGGCAGCAGGAGCAGCAAGTCTAACAGCAGACACAGTACTGGTGGCAGCAGGTTCAGCACTCGGCGCAGCACTGGTGGCAGCAGGGGCAGCATATCTGACAGCAGGCACCACAATGGTGGTAGCAGTAGCAGGAGCAGCATGTCTGACAGCAAGCACAGCACTAGTGGAAACAGGGGCAGCATGTCTGGCAGTAGGCACAGCAATGGTGGCATCAGGGGCCGCACTTCTGGCATCAGACACAGCAATGGTGGCAGCAGGGGCAGCACGTCTGTCAGTAGGCACAGGCAGCTGACCTGCCCTGCTCTCACTACTACCCTCTTCTTCCTCCCTTGACATTAATTTCCCTAAGATCTCTAGGTGTGATTTAGGGGGACTGGCCATCATTGGATCTGTAGTGCTCAGTTGCTTCTCCTCTTCAGACTCAGTGGACACATAAGGATCTTTCCAGTTCCTTATACTTTATCATAGTGATATCAGTCATTATGAGACTCTCCTGCCTCAATTTTATATAGCACCACAAGTGTACACAACTCCAGCAGAACAGCACAGCATGTCTACCTCACTCTGTAGCTGCTTCTATTGTTTTCCACTTCCTGGAATGCATCACGTTTTTATTGCGAAAAGGCAAAAGACACTTAAATCAATGGGTGGAAACTTTCTATCAATTGAAAAAATGGTGAAGAATTTTGGCCAATGGGCGAAAAATGAGAAGATTTTAATCACTGGTTTTTAAGTGGATTGTCTTATGAAAAAGTGGACAACAATGTGGTTTTCATGTGATTTCTCATGGAAACACAGCAAGAGCTTTCACCCACCCCACCTCAACATCATCGAGTCTGTCTGGGATTACATGAAAAGAGAGAAGTAACTGAGGCTTCCTAAATCTACAGAAGAACTGTAGTTAGTTCTCCAAGATGTTTGGAACCACCTACCTGCTAAGTTCCTTAAAAAAACTGTGTGCAAGTTTACCTAGAAGAATTGATGCTGTTTTGAAGGCAAAAAGTGATCACACCAAATATTGATTTCATTTCTAAGTTGGAACACACTCCTTTATGATTAATTGTAGATTATGCTAACATAGTGTACTGATAATCTTAATTTTAGTAGTGACAGGAGGCGAATATTTTGCTATCCTTTCTTTACTTTAAAACCATAGCAGCACAGATCATTTACATAACCAACCAGAAAACAGACATTACAGCCATATAAGACCCTTACTCCACCGACTCCTCCTCTTTCTTTGACTAAACAAGCAACAAATTTAATAACAACAACAGAGGGTTCAGCCATCACAAAGCAACGTCTCTGAACTAGTGACCGATGTCCCCATCAACCTCCGAAGCTGGCGTCAAGGCAGAAGTCATGATGGAAAGAAAAAGAGATGTATAATAGTACATATGTCATAATAGTCAATTCAACAATAATTCTTACAATATGCAAGCACATGAAAATAATGCATATAATCATATCAAACCCCCTCCAAATCCCCAAACAGACCCCTAGACATCAAAACCTAAACCCAGGGTCCAGAAGAAAAAAGGGGGGTAACACTAAGGGGGGGGGATATTTGCCTCCTGTCATTACTAAAATTAAGATTATCAGTACATTACGTTAGCATAATCTACAATTTTACCACATGACAGGAGGCTTCATATTTTGCTTTTTTAATGCTGAGGAACCAACGAAAAAGCAGCATGAGAAATAGGGCGAAAATAAAAAGTGTGAAACCTGTCCTCCCTGGACCAATCCGCAGAGCGAAAAATGTCCACCAGGGAAGCCCCTGCCGAGAACGCCAGCGATGCTGCAGCTCCCCTAACGGAATGAGCTCAGAAAGAAAAATCAATCCCAGCCATAGTCAGAATCCACCTGGTCCACCTCACCAACGTTGTGGTTGAAACTGGTTTGTGAGGATTGACATGAGAAACCAGCAACTGACCAGATGACTGAAACCGAAGAGGAGCCGTAACCTCCATATATCTCAATAAGACCCCAACCACACAAAGTTGGGGCACCTCCTTAAAGAACGGATAAAAAACTGAATCAGAATCCGTCTTCGTACGTCGAGAAATGGAAAAAGTAACCCCCTCAGGGGAAACTGAAAACCTATCAACATCGAAAGCCCGCACATCTGAAACTCTCCTTAAAGACACTAAACAAAGAAAAAGCACAAGTTTTGCCGAAAGCTGTCTCAGAGATAACCAATCATTATCCGGCCAAGATTTCAAGAAGCGTAACACCACTTTCACGTCCCAGAACCAAACATATCTAGGTGCTGGCATACGAGCCAACTTAATATCCCTCAGAAGATGATAAATCAAAGGGTTACTCCCTCCCGACAACCCCGCTACTGGAACATCAACCGCCGAAATGGCGGATCTCATCACATTAATGGACCTATAAGATTGACTTAAGGAGAATAAATTGGACAAAAAATTCAAAATCACAGGAACAGTGGCTGTAAAGGGATTTCAATCCCTCTCCAGACACTAGCTAGCCCAGGAACTCCATGCAGAGATGTAACCTCGTCTTGTGCCAGGAGCCCAAGATTCCCACAAAAGGTCCTTAGCTGTTTGCGATAAGCCATCGACAGCCCAGGATCCCTGAAAAGCATCCAAGCCACTAGCGAGAGATGGCCCAGCCACACTAGAGGATGTGGGTTCCCTCGAGGGTCGACAAGAAGATGCAGAAGATAAAGAAGAAGAAGAGGATGATCGCAGGACATCTCCAGCAGGTCCAGATACCACAGTTAACTTAGCCATAAAGGAGCAACCAGAAGAAGAAGCATCCTCTGAGACCTGATGCGATTCAGGACTCTGGCTAGCATGGCAAACGGAGGAAAGGCGTACGCCCCCTCCTTTGGCCATACCTGAAGAAACGCGTCCACAGCTGCACAACCCAAATCTGGGAGCCAGCTGAAATACCGAGTCAGTTGATAATTGGTGCGGGAGGCAAAGAGATCCAAACGCAGGGGACCCCTGAGAGAGCGTAGGAGCTGAAAAACATCTGTATCCAGTTTCCAATTGCTGCTGTCCCTCCAATAACAGGAGAACCAATCCGCTGTCATATTGGAGACTCCGGGAAGATATTCCGTCTTTAGCGTGATGTTGCAATCCAAACAAAACCGATAAATTTCCTTGGTGGCCTCTCTAAGATCCCGAGACCGGGCGCCTCCCAATCTGTTGATATACTGGACTGCTGAGATATTGTCCATCCGAAGAAGGATGCAACAATCCGACATCTCTCTGGCAAGACTGCAAACCGCAAAGGAACCTGCAATTAACTCCAGACAGTTGATATGAAGGCCTTCTTCCTCCTGTGACCAAGAGCCCCCTGTGGAAAATTCTGCACAATGGGCCGCCCAGCCTCAAAGACTGGCATCTGACTCCAGAACGAAATCCGGCAAAGGTCCGAAAATCACCTTGCCATTCCAGGCTTGCATGTGCAGCAACCACCACCTTAGCTCTGTGCAAACCTCCAAAGAGAGAGCCACTAGTTGATCATACGAATAATCCTCTCGCAGATGTCGAGACTTCAACCACTGCATCGCTCAGCAATGAAGAGGGCCCGGAAAAATCACCTGGATAGAGGATGAGAGAAGTCCCACAATGAGAGCGAGAAGGAGAAGAGGCACCTGATCCATTCAGAGCACCTTTCGGATCTCCTTCCGAATGGCCGCAACCTTGGACAGAGGAAGCCACAGCACACAGGAGACCAAATCTATCTCAAACCCTAGAAACTGAATCACTTGTGAAGGTACCAGCGCCGACTTGTCTCTGTTGACAATAAAATCCAAGGATTCGAGAAACCGCAAAATAAATTTTGTCAGAGAGCGCAACCTGGACACGTCATCGCAGAAAATCAGTAAGTCATCCAGATAAATAAGGCACCAGATCCCTCTCGCTCTGAAGTGAGCAACTACCGGTTTCAGAAACTTCATGAAACACCATGGAGCTGAACGGAAGACAAGTGAACTGGCACAGCCTGCCCTTCCAAAGAAAACACAGAAAATGTTGACAATTCACCACCACTGGAACCGACAGGTAAGCATCTTTGAGATCCAATCTTGTGAACCAGTCGCCTTTGGCCAAAAGATTGCGCATAAGATGGATAACCTCCATCTTGAAATGACAGTATACCACAAACATGTTGAGTTGTTTCAAATTGATGACGGGGTGAAATTCTCCTGTCGTCTTTCTTGCCAAAAAGATATTGCTGACAAAACCGCCTTCGTCCGGCGCGAACTGAACTGCGCCTTTGGAAAACAGTGCCTGAATTTTGGCATCGATCAATGCTTCGCCGTCCCTCTACACCACTGCCAGAGAAGGAAGAAACGGCTGGATGGGGAGAGAATGAAACTCTCTCACATACCCTAGGACTGTCTGAAGCACCCAGGCATCCTTCGATAACTTCTCCCAATTCTGCAGAAAGAGAGACAGTCTGTCAGCCATAATCACTGAACAAGGAATTGGAACTGAAATACTCACCAGAGGAAAAACTTGCCTATGCCTCATCCTCGGGTCCCCCGGCCTCTTTCAGATCCTCGTTGAAATGAGACAGGTCGGTAGTTGTCGGATGGGAAGAAGGAAGCCGAGGGTGGATTGGCCCTGGGGCCTGATGACCAGAATCTGCTGGTGGCACGGCCCCTCTGCCAACCAGCCCTTCCAAAAACACCTCTCGATGTCTGGGGACGAAAAACCTGTTTCAGTGAGTTTTGCACCTTACTCAAAGTGGTGAACAGGTTAACATGTTTCCTCAATTCCGTGATGAAGGAATCTCCGAACAGAAGACAGTTGGCCGCTGGGCCCAATTCCTTAGACCCGAGATCAGCAAGTTTAGGGTCGATGTGTAGCAGGGCAGCCTTGCGTCTTTCAGAAGATATTGCAGCATTGGAATTCCCTAGAAGGCAGATGGCATGTTGCGCCCATTCTCTTACTGCATTAGCATCCAAAGGTGAGCTATCCGAAAGCAAGAGATCAGCAAAATATAGGATTCTCACCAAAGGTCCCAGAACGTCTAACATCTTGTCTTGCACCAACTTTAGGCGTTTTTCAATACCCTTAAGCGGGTCATGCCCAGACCGGGTCATGAATGTCAGCATGGTAGGGTCAAAATCAGGAGTGAAAGACACCTTATCTGGGAGCAATGGCCTGGGGCATTTAGCCCGCAACTTGTTGCGAACCTCTCCTTCCAGGGGCTTCTGAAGCCAAAAATGAATAAAATGAGCTAGGTGGTCTGGTAGACTCTATTCAGAAGATTTCGGATGTCTTAAAATCGAGGGTCAAACAGCGGAGCACCTTTGGTATCGTAAAAACAGCCGTCCTGTGACCCTTGACCAAAGGAATCTTCTAAAACTGATTCTTTAACATACGGTGATTCAAAGCTGCCCCATGGAGCGTCTGTGGCATAGGAAGGAGAATCCACCTGCCATTTGTCAACAACCGCCAAATCAGGCTGAGAAAGTTTCTTCGTCATCTGAGGAACAAACGGGTGGTGGCAAGGTGTCAAGAGCCTCTGCTTGCCTCTGTTTCTTGAGTGGAGCTTTACCAGCCATCCCACGTGGTTCAGCCAAAGATCCCTTCCAGTGGTGTTTGGGAGCAGAAACCTCAGCGGCCGGAGAACCACCAGACTGAAGATCCTCCTAATCTCTGACCGGATCCGAAGGAAAATCCGCTACCCCATCTGTAGAATGTGATGCCAACACTCTGGACAGAACCTTCTCCACAGACTCCACCACTGCGGCATTAATGAGGGACTGAAAATCCGGAACAGAATGAGCTGGAGAGTCACTCATGATTGAAGTTTGGTAGTAGGAAGCAATGTGGAACCTATGGCAGAGAGAGAAGAAATCAGAAGGGTAACTCCAACACTTTCCAAAAGCTGGAGTACCCTGGACAGGTACAATGGGGCTCACCCAGTGAAAAAACCTCCGTAATAGGTGGTGAGGAAAAGACCCTTAGCAATAAAAAGGCCAAATAGACTCCGCCCCCTGTACCATAGGATTAGTATTATTTTTTTTTTGTGTGCCACACACTAAATGAGGGGGCTTACCCCAGAAGTACCTGCAAGGGTTAACCCCCACAGTATCCAATCAAAATGGGCAAATACAATGATCCAGAGGGGCACACCCTCTGACTGACAATCACAGAATGTGAGAAATGAAATTAAACAAATTAAATGAAGGAAATGAGTGCTCACCCCACCCTGAAAGGAGTGCAAAAACTCTCCAGATAAAAGCAGCTGAGGGCTCACCTCAGAATGCCAGGGCAGAAAATAATGTGAGGGTTTGTAATAATGTGAGGGCTCACCTCAGAAAGGCTGACCGAGATTAGGAGGGCCGCAGACACCCACCTATATAAGGTGGCAAGGAAAAGGGGGGCTTACCCCTGTATGCTCCAAACAACAAAGTATATGTTTTATATGGGAACCAAATAGCAAATAAATGTGCAGAAACAGATACTTGATTCAGATGTACCACAGGCTTTAATAAATGCTTTGCATAATGATTTCCAACTTTGAAAGTCAGCCCACCGCGGTCCAGTCATTGAACATGGCCAACACCGGAGGCAATAAGCTAGAATCAAGATGGCTGCAGAGAATCTTGTCCAACACGAGATTCAAGATGGTCGCCATACCCAAACGCTAGTCGCAGTCCGCTGACTGCAACCTTGTAAAGTCCTGATGGAAATGGAGAACAAAACAGTAGTCCGCCGCTCCTGATGGAAATGGAGAACAAAACAGTAGTCCGCCGCTCCTGCCGCGTCCGACTAAACAAACAGGCAGAGCGCAGCCGAATGGTCAGAGCAGACCCAAAAGGAAAAAGAGCAATGAGGGCAGGAACCAGAACAGAAATACCGGACCACGGCACCGCTGTACTAGTTCAGTAGGCAAAAAACAATTAGGAAAATAACAGGAAATAAGTTCCTTAGAGCATATAAGAAAATACACCTAGGACAAAAGTCAAAATTGACAGCCCAACCATGTTTAGAAACAGTTTAGCAAACACTGGGTAAGACACACTGACCTGCACTGCTTGGACTAGCAGCAAAGAAAGAGGAGGAGTCGGTGGAGTAAGGGTCTTAAGTGGCTGTAATGTCTGTTTTCTGATTGGTTATGTAAATGATCTGTGCTTCTATGGTTTCAAAGTAAAGAAAGTATAGCAAAATATGAAGCCTCCTGTCATGTGGTAAAATTATATTCTCTCAACACCCGGTGCAGGATTCACGTTGACATAAACACTTTAAACAGAGAACAATCAGCACTCTTATCAAGGCTTCAGTGGAGACCAAAATGTTTAAAGTATATATATATATATATATATATATATATATATATATATATATATATATATATATATATATATATATATATATATATATATATATATATATAGTATATACAATAGGACTATGCACAAAAGAGAGCTATATTAATGCTGGCGCATACCAACTGCAACTTAATTGAAAAAAAAATCACCAAACTCCCATTGATTTAAATTGAATTAAATTATGCTTTTAAATGTGCTTTTATCCCCTTGAATCTCAGAAAGGTCTGACATGTGTTGGAAATCACTCTGCAATTGAATTGGTTAAAAATCCTATTTCAGCCTACGGGAAGCTTATTTGTGAAAGAAAGGGATAGGCAAAAAAGTGAATTCATGTCTACCAGAGCATATGTTGTGACTGATCACATGGACTAGGTAAATAGCTAGCTCAGTACTTTACAATGTAGCAGAATTAATTGCAGGTTTACTAAAATTAATTAATCACTTTATTAACCATTTCAGTGCCAGTGACTGGGAGATAATTTTATATCCTTTTTTCCAGATTGTAAGCTTCTGATTCTGAAGCTAACAGGGCTATCATGCACTTTGTATTTTAAAGATTAACACTGCAGTGCCTGGGAGAGAAAGGGATAGCTGCTGAAATGTTGATGCTAGGTAGTGTAGGGGCATACTGAGGAGATAGAGTTGCTTAATTAAAGCAGTTGTAGTAGCAAGTTCTCTGGAGGGTTCACGGAGTGTGCGTGTAATTTTTAGACACTAGCAGTTTCAGTTGAAATCATCATCATCATTATCAGCCTGTCGATCAACTGCAAGATGAAGGCCTCCTCATCAAGCCTTCAACAACTTCGGCTCTGTGCCTCTTGTTTTTGGTCTTCTTTTTGGGCATTTAGTATCAAGTGGAATCCATTCCAAAATGTGTTTGGTCTATTTAATATCAGATCTTCATGTTATGTGGCCTGCCCATTTCCATTTCAAGCACTTTACTCTTTCAATTATATCATATACCTTTGTTTGCTGACAAATCCACACACATGTTTTTCGGTCTATTTTTGTTATGCTTAGAATTAGCTGCTCCATACTTCTCTGTGTAACCTTAATTTTTTGTATGGCTTTGGATTTCAGTGTCCATGTTTCACAGCCATACGTAAGGACTGGGAGGACACAATGGTCAAAAATCTTTTGTTTGAGGCAGAACAGCAAGTTTGTCTTAAAGACAGTACTGCTAAGTTTTCCAGATGCTTGCCATCCCAATTTTATTTCTATCATGGTGTTTCCATCTGTTCACATGTCCTGTCTAAGGTAAACATACTTGTCCACTTCTAGTTCTAGTCCATCTACTGTGATTTTCCTTGGTATGGTAAATTTGTTAAAAACGACTTGCATTTTGTTAATATTCATCTTTATCTTCAGACCAAAATATTCCTGTTGTAGCTCTTCAGTGCTTTCTAGTTGCAGTTCTTCAGGACTATTGGCAACGAGTATGATATAATCTACAAAACATAAGTAATGTAGATACTCTATCATGGACCTGATTTGCCTGTGCATTGGTGGAGACTGATTGGCCCGCCCAGGATGTGCCGTTATATGCTGGAGCTTGGGCACTTGTCAGTTGCCCTTTTGTGGTGTTCCTGTTGCTGCGCCTTGTTGCCGTATTCCTGTGTCTCCTGTGTACCGACCCGGCTAGTCTGACTCTTCTTCTGCTTCTGCTCCATGATTTGACCCGGTTCTGGCTGACGACCCTGCTCTGTGAATTGACCCGGCTCTGGCTGACGACCCTGCTCTGTGAATCATTCCGGCCTGCCTGCTGTTCCAGTTACCGTTCCGGTTCTGCCTGCTGTTCCGGTTGCCATTCCGGCCTGCCTGCTGTTCCAGTTACCGTTCCGGTTCTGCGTGCTGTTCCGGTTGCCATTCCGGCCTGTCTGCTGTTCCAGTTACCGTTCCGGTTCTGCCTGCTGTTCCGGTTGCCGTTCCGGTCTGCCTGCTGTTCCAGTGTTCCTGCATCGTTCCGGTCGCTCCGGCGAAATTCTGAACTGTTTAAGTGACTCACTGTTCCTCTCACTAGTCTGTAGCTGTAGCCTGAGATTGCTTTGCCTTCTGCTGGTTGACAAGGTGCTAGCTCCTGTGCAGAACCACTTAACCCTTGCAGTGCCTGTAGTCTCCGGTCTAGTGCCTCCGATATATCCTGCCAAGCATACGTTTTCTGACTTGAGCCTTTACTCTGAGTGCTTCTGTGTGTCTCTCATTCACCCTCAGAGCCTTGTCTGCTCCGTGCTCGTATTCTGGTAGCCTGCTCGCTCCCACTGTGATCATTTGGTACGGCACCAGAGGGGTGTTCGGGCTCCGGCCCACAGACGCTGAAGTTACATTTCCCATTGCACTTCAGAGGGCGCCGGCTCTACTACAGCTTGTGCAGTCACCATCAGTATAGCATCCAAGGGGTGTCAGGGCACAATCCAAGTGGCACACGCAGGGTTACTACTTTTCCAGTTAAGGGCGATTTTGGTTCTGATCACTACAGCGTGACAATAGCATTCCTCTGTAGCCCACGGTGGTGGTATCGGCTCAGCTCTGGACTTTGTTGCGCTACTATACCCACTTGAGAGTGTATTCAGTGCAGTTACTTATTTCTATCCAGCTATTGAGAGACTGTGTTCCAGAGACTGCTATTTATCCCGGGCGTTGGCCAATCTTGTTTATATCTCACCTATTGCATTTGTTAACCCTTTGGGGGAATATTCCCTATCCATTCATAGCACCTATCACTATCATTGTGTGCATTCTCTTTGTCAGTATTGCCATTACTGCTATTCCTGTACTGGCCTTTAGGGGCATTGTTTTATTTTCAATAAAACTGTGTTTTTACTTCATACCCTGGTCTGAGTGTCAGAAAACCGTAACATACTCTCCATTTATCTTAAGTCCTTTTTTCCAAATTTAGTTTCTTCTAAACAATCTAGTTTAGTTTCTTCTAAACAAGCTGAAAATATTTTTGGGGAAATTGTGTCTTCTTGTTGGACCCCTTTTTCTATGTTGAACTAGATTTATCATTGTTTACCTGTATTGTTGCAGTTGCATTTTCATATATTGATTGCAGGATATTGATGTAAGCTCTATCTATTCCTTGGCTGAGTAGGGCATCAATTATTGCTTGCTTTTTTAGTGAGTCAAAGGCTTCTTTGTAGTAAATGAAGGCTATGCATAATGGAAGGTTATATTCATTATGTCACTTTATAACTTGTTGCACTGTCTGGATGTGGTCCATAGTACTGAAACCACTCCTGAAGCCTGCTTAGATTGTGCTGTGTTAAAGGGGGACTACCACCCCGCAATAAATTCACATTATTCAATTCTTCATCTGGCGACTAGCTACTTAGTAGCGCTAGTCACCAGAAATATTACCCGGTTTACAAGATATTCCACTTTTTCGAGGCTCACAGTAGCAGGAAGCACGGACATCTCGTCATAGTGACGTCCGTGCTCCTGCACTGTCAGTCCCTTTTGGAGCCACTTGGCACCAAAAGGGACTGACTGCGCAGGTGCACGGACGTCACTATGACGAGATGTCATTGCTTCCTGCTACTGTGAGCCGCCGAAAAAGTGGAATATCTTGTAAACCAGGTAATATTTCTGGCGACTAGCGCTACTAAGCAGCTAGTCGCCAGATGAAGAATTGAATAATGTGAATTTATTGCGGGGTGGTAGTTCCCCTTTAAGTAATGTGTCCATTCTTCTTAACCCCTTAAGGACCAGGAAAATCTGAGGTCGTTTTCCCTTAAGGACCAGAGCAATTCTGACCTTTTTGACTATGTCTTTGTTCAACAGTGTTTTCCCTCTTAGGCTTTTATTCTACCCCCATAAATTATATACTGTTTTTCTACGCACAAATAGGGCTTTCTTTTGATACCCCACGTATATAGATAACCCACCATTTACTTTATGAAAATTTAAAAAGAAAGTAAAAAAAAAAGTAAAAAAAAACACCATTTTTGATTTTTCTCTTGGGATCAATTGGCCACAAAGGGTTACATTTTTATGGAGACTGCATGAAAAGTATGAGCGGTCAGTCATACCTACAAAATACGCAGTTTAAAGTGGCCACTGTCCCCCCTGGGTGAAAATCCCCATGTCCCTTTTTCCCACCCTATTTTGACACTTTTTTATACCTGGCGGTGTATATAAGTGTATTACATGGCTCCACAACAATCACACTTGCAATATTGTTTAGTTATATATATATTTTTTATAAATATATATATATTTTTTTTTAAAGTGTGTTGTGTTTTTTTTAATTAAAAAAAAAAAAAAGTGTATAATTGCAAATCAAAAATGTACCTGCATTTAGCCAGCCTCCTGCACCAGCAGTGAAGGGGTTAATACCCCCAGCTGCTGTTTTTTTTTTTTTTGCCACTAGGTGTCTCCCGTCTACTTCTGTCTCCCTTACTTTGATAGCAAGGGAGACAGAAAAAGAGGAGACACACAGAGGTAAGCATGCATTGTGTGCTTACCTCTGTCTCAGAATGCCGGTACATGTGATCGCTGATACAGCGATCGCATGAACCGGCAGAAGAAAGAAGGGCTGAGACTGAATGCCCCGGTCTCAGAGTGCCCAGTCTCAGCCTGGAATTAATGATAGCAGCCTGCACGGAGGCATGCTGCTATCATTTAAGCCATGACGGTCCTGGACCATCATGGGTCGTTAAGGGTAGAACAACCTATGACGGTGCAGGACCGTCATGGGTCCTTAAGGGGTTAATAGTACCTTTGTGAAAACCTTGCAGACTACCGGAATAGGTTTATTTTAGATCATCCTTATCACCTTTTTTTGTGCAGTAGGATGACTTCTGCATGTTTCTGTGTTTCAGGCACTTTGCCGAGTAGTAGGCATTTTGAGAATAGTTTAGCTAGGGCTTTGAATAAGGGCTGACCTCTGGCTTTCAACATTTCAATAGTAACTATATCAGGTCCAGCTGATTTGCCATTTTCATTGATTTTATTGCAGTTTTTACTACTTCTGCCAAAATTTCTGGCTTAGCTTCAGCCTATGACACAGCATTCAGTTGTTGTCCTTCATCCCTACAAAGATTTTAACAAAATTCTTCAACTGTAGTGTTTGTTGTTGAGTTTTTGCTGTTGGCTCCTATGTGTGGCCATCTTTTGTTTTGCTTTCTTCAGCTCTTGATTTTCTTCCAGTGTCCTTTTGATTAGCTCAACATTGAACTGTATGTTTTGTCTTTAATGCAGTTCCTTATGGTCTTGCACATTTCTACATATTCTACCCTGTTTCTAATATTACTGTTTTGCTTAATTTCTTATTACTTTTTTAACCTTGGCAACTGTTTCTTTTGATATTTGGGTTGTTTGTTCTTGATTTACAGTAGTTACAAGAGCATCGGCAGTGTCTTTAATAGTCTCAATAACTTTTTCATTGTGGGTTGAAATATCTATGCCTGGAAGGTCTTGCAACACAATGAAATGATTAGACAGTGCTATGTCAAAATTCTTATGATTTTTTATAGCTGGCTAGAGTCGATCTTCACATTTGTTGATTTGATCATTTTCTTTCTTTCTTGCAGACAATTTAGAGTTTTGCTCTCAGTAGACAATGGTCACTTCCAATGCTAAATCAATTTAAGACTGAGCAGTCAGTAAAATCGTTATATTATTTGCAAGTATGAAGTTAATTTCACTTGTATTACCATTAGGGCTTTTCCATGTCCATTTTCTGTGGGTATTTTTTCTGTAGAATGAATTCCTGATGTACAAATTTTGCTCTTCTGCAAATGTGATCAGTTGGTTGCCTCTGTCATCTTTTTTTCCAGTTCCATGTGGTCCAATTCATTTTTCTCCATTTTGGATCTTACCAATTCTTGCATTAAAATTTCCCATTACAATTTTGTAGTTGTAATTTTGCTCCTTGTAGAGCATAATAAATCACCATAAAATACTTCATCATCAATGTTGCTACTTGTAGGAGCATAAACTTGAATGAATTGAAGAACATAGCAACTGTTTAGTTTGATAATACAATACAAAAGAAAAAACCTACAGAGAGATGGAATGTATCCAGGCTGATGCATTAACTCTTGCACCCGCACGGCTACAGCCATCCATATGAACCAAGAAACCAGTTCAGTCTATAATGGGGATTCTTAAAGTTATTAAAACCCTTTGATACTTAGCAATAACAATAGCATACCACACATATTGATACTAGAGTGGAGTTTAGCAGGGGTGCCTGTAGGAATCTTTAGTGATTGAAATTTTCTAGCCAGTGCAAGTAAGACACTTTGTATCAATATACATTGAACATTCTGATAGCTCGGAGATATATCCAGCTGCACTGTGATTTTACATAAAGCACTATTCACTCAATTAGTAGCTTTATATATGTTGTCATGTGTGTTTTTATTTTAATATTTGATTAATAAAGGCTTATTTTAATAACTTTAAGAATCCCCATTTTAGACTGAACTGGTTTCTTGGTTCAGATGGATGGCTGTAGCCGTGCGGGTGCAAGAGTTAATGCATCAGCCCGGATACATTCCATCTCTCTGTAGGTTTTTTCTTTTGTAATTTAAATATATTTAAACCTGCGGTCTGAATTACAATAATTCATTAACTGAAATAGCAATCCAAGTTTTTTGTATAAGATAGTTTGATAATACAGGAAGCAATTCTTTCTGAAATACTTTCTACTTTTACGACAGAGTCTGTCAGTCATTTGTTAATCAATCAAGAATCTGATTCCTCCACATGGTCAAGTATTTGTTGCTTTATAGTAAAGCCAGTGTTCATCTTCTAATTTAACTAAATCTTTACCATTTTTTGTGAGTCTCACTGATGCTGATGATGTCCCAGTTGGTATGAAATAGTTCTTCTACAAGTTCCTCTAAGCATGAAACCATACTCATAGACTGAAGACCAAAGACAGCCTGTGACACCCGGTGATTCTTAGCACCCTCTGCCATTGAGCTGGTCTTCCCGCTGCCATAGGCAGTAGCTCAGAAGCCTCAGGAGAATTAGGACCATTGTTTTTGTTGTAAAGCCATGCTGAATGAATGGACTATAATCTTCCATGCTGGTCCAGTGCATGTTAGCAGATTTTGAATCGATTTAGTTTGGTGTCTTAGCCTTGATCTCTCCACCATGGGTGACTCTGCCAGGAGTATATTCTCCCGATGGCATAGTTCTCAGCTTCATAGTAGGGGGGAGCGAAAAGTGTGGAAAATTTCCCACATTACTTTTTGTGAAAACATTCCGATTTTTCACTTTTTCTGGGAAACATTTTGCCTTTCCTCCTATGCAAAAATATCCTCCTTTTCACCTATATTAACACATTTTTCACCTATTTAACACATTATTTGTCTACATTTCCTATAGGTACTACATTTCCCACTGTAATATATTTTCTTCTGAGGGCTGAAGTTTAGAAATAAGTGACTGAAAGTCAAAGTTGTGAGTCCTACAGCAACATATGACTTGAAAAATATGTTAGCATGTAGAATGCATTTGTCCTTTGCCCACAACACTAACTTCCTACTTAAGTGAACTGGCACATATTCATGATGATATCAGGTAATAAAAAAATAAAGTGCAATCTACAATGTGGCAGATGTGTATGGTAATGGTGGTGGTGGGGGACTGGCATGGTGTGATTTGTGTATGTATATAGTTTTTACCATTGTCATGTGCTGTCCTCCTTCCCAGATTATTGACACACATTACTTATCATTACTTACTCCTCCACTTCCTGATATGTGCTGCTGTTAATATATTTGTACTGGCTTTGTCTGTCATGTGTGGTTTCTGCTACTACTGCTACTACTACTGGGACTAGATGATGCAATTCTACTGCCACTACTACTAGGTGTCAAAGGTGCAACACTTCCAGCAGAAGCAGGAGAGGCACTCGTCATATCTAACATTGTGGATGTTAATAACCTGTGTTGCTGCTGCTGGGTACTCAAAACAGGTGTGTGGCTGAGTGGGACTTGGACTTTGAAGAGGCAATGATGCTGATGATGACTGATAGGGTGACTGTGTGCTTTTTGACATCTGTGCTTGTCCAGGGTCAGACTTTCCAATGGCTTTCTTAAGCAGTTTATAGACAAACACAGTGCTCCTTAAAAGTGGTGGAAGATTCAGCCTTTGACTTTCTGCTAACCTTCTAGCCCTGTCATCATCCTCACTCTCAACTCCATCTGCATCTGAACAAGAGAAGGATGCTTGAGGGATGTATTCTAGATCTGCATCATCATCAGTTATCCTTAGGTTATCCTCAGCAGCATCAGCATCACCTGACAGTTCTTGCCCACTGCTACCCTTATATTCCGCTAAGCTTTTGGATGTCTCAAACAATTTCTTTTTTACTTTTACTATAACAAAGTTCCCTACTATGGGTGTTTTGGTGCTTGTTTGTCTCACTATCAGATGCAGCAGGTGGTTCATCTTCATTGTGGTTCTTTATTTCTACTGGCACTGGTGGTGCTGGAACAAGTTTTGCTGGGGCCTTGACAAACTGCATCCTCCCTTGGAGTAGCGGGATCATCATCACTGATAGCACACGCTACAGCAACCATTGCTGCATTTTTTTTAACTACTACTTTACTCTCATGTCCCTGCATTGCTCAACCCCTCCCCCTTCCCCTTGTGTGTTTGCTAGACATTACACAACAACACTGTGTTTTTTTTGATGGAGCTGTATGATGCCTTGCCTAAGCCCAGTTAGCTCTCTGTCACTGTCACCTAATATATTTTGTTCTTTATTCTTTTTTTTGTTTTTTTATTTTGTTTTTAAGTTGTCCACCCTGTTGTCCACCCTGTTGTCTTATCACAGTCTGTCCAAAAAAAAATATAACTGAAAAACAAAATCAACAACGTCTTTCCCCAGACTTCCTCACTCAGCACAGAGATAATAACAGCAAGATCAGATAGCAAATAGGTCCCTAGCTGCCTGTGTCTTGCCAGTCAGTCTCATGGAGTTTTGGAGAATTTGGGTTCAACCTCCTTCCTCCCTTCTTCTCCCTAGAGTGCCCCACTGACTCTCCTAATAAACACTTACACAGAACAAATGTCCTACTAAAAGATTCCCTAAACTAAACAACAATTCCCCTTTCTGTCTTCTCTAGCTCAAACAAGGTGCTGCTCTCTCCTCTCACAAACACAGAATGCTGTGAGAGCCTGACAGCCTTTTACATGGCTGTAGAAAACGTTTGTGTGGTGGAGAAATATTTTACTTCTCATTGATTTCAATGTGCAAAAAAGGTGAGAAAAAGAAAAATTGCACTTTTCACTGAAAGTGCCATTATTCACGAACACTCCTGCCATTATAATGCATTGATCCAAGGTAGTACTATATAGGACAAGAGACAGCAGCACTCACAGGTCTTGTATTCAAGGAGATGAAAATGTATTAAAAGATCAATGTTTGGGCCAGGCACAGCTGACTTTCCTTAACCCCTTAAGGACACATGACATGCCAGGACTTTCATGGGATAACTTCCTTAAAGGACCCATGACGGTCCTGGCATGTCATGGTTTTCAGTGCTCCCTGCACAGCAGCACTCTGTCTGGGGAGCCCTGAATCGGATTGGCTAAAAAAAAAAATGCTACGTGGTCCTTAAGTGCCGGCTGGCTCCCGGACTACCACCTAGATGTCTAGGTCTACTCTTCATCCTAATTTTCCTTCATCTTTTCCTTTTATATATGCATGCAGGAAAAGACGGGAAACTTGACATTGTGTAGGAAATTCAGTGTTACCACTAATTTCAGTGCAATGAGCTAGGCAGGAAAAAGCATAACATTGGCACTTTTTGAGAAAAATGTCACTCTCAGCAAGACGTGTCGTTATTCACCTGTTTCTCTTTTGAGGCAAAAAGTTTCACCCAACCCTACTAAAGAGTACAGATGCTCTCCTCCCTTCATTATCAAGGTACTGAAGGCCTGATAATTTTTATGTAGTCATACCAGCTGTATATCTCACATGAGTGTAAGTAATCATTATTATTTGAATCAAAACACAAGACTATTACTCTTGATTGTGTACAGTTAAAATGTTTTTCATAAAAATAAATGGCGATGACATTAAATTAGGATCTCAACTTCATTTGGCAACATAAAGATACAATTTAAAAGTAGAATTTAACATAATAGATGTGGATGCTGGTGATGGTGCATACTATATGAAGATAATGAGTAGGAAGGAATGATAGACAAACTATATTCAGTATCATGTATGGTTCCAATGTAAACTTTCTTTATTACTTGTCAATAATTCATCAGTGTTCATAGCACTGGTCCCAAGTGTCGTAGATCATAGCAATTGTGCAAATACTGCTCTTACAACATGTGCCATATGCTTCTCTGACTAGCTTGTTTGTTTCCCTTTTTCCACATGTATTCTACGCTTTTTATTTTAAAAAGTATGTATACAGATATTGCTGCTGCTGGATAGCTGTGTCTTCCTACTGTCATTAAAGTTATAACTAGAAATGGGACAGAAAGAGGAATAGTTTGATGCTAGGGAAGACAGTCAATGAGAAGGAAGCTGGAGTTTATTTTTGAGAGTCAAGTTGATCTCTGTGTGTGGGAACTCTGGAGAGTGTGAAGGTAGAAAGGAGAGTTGCAATAAGAAAAATATATTTTTTTAATGGAAAAAGAGTAACCGTTAGACAGGCAGGTGATCAAAGTTACTACCTGAGCTGCATGAACTTCTACTGTGACTGACAGGTATACTTTGCAAAGAGATATATCAGACACCCAAGAGACAGATAAGCTAAAATTACCTGATACACTCTCCTACAAACACAAAAAGAAGACAGGCAAGCATATAGAGGGACAAGCTGCTGTGTAGTTCAGTGAATCCCATATTACCAAGTATTGATTCTAAAGCTACGAGGTCTATCCTCATCATTTACTGTATTGTAAAACTTGACTGTGTAGATATTGAGAGAGATCTGTTGCAAAAATGTTGACACTAGCTATGTGTACAGGAAGAAATACAGGCAAAGAGGGGAGAAGGGGTCACTTGCAGTTGCATGGAATTTGCATCTGATTTTTACTTTAGATACAAGACAGTGAGAGCGGCAGAAAAGGACAGTTTATTTATTAAAAAAAAGTGATAGATACTAGTGATAAAGACATGCATTATAAAGTATATTGAGAGTAACAAGACATCACTTTGCACATAAACAGTTCTGTTTTGTACTTTACAGTAAAAAATGAACACTAGTTTCATTAGGTCCAGCAAATGTATTAATGGCAGGGGTAAGGGGAATACAGAGTAGAAAGGCATGAACTTCTAGTGGTAGAAAATTGACAGTATTCCTGGTTGTTGTAGTGTTTGTAGTAAATGATAAGGATCCTCCTTCTAGAGATGTTGTTTGTAAAAGTGACATGGAAAGATCTACCACCAGCTGCAGTAGTCATAAACCTTTTAGGAGCACTAAAGATGAAAAGTCATATTCTAGTATTGTTGACACAGTGGAGGAGGGTTTAGAGGTTAAAACAACTGCTATGACTGACAGCGAGAGTAACACCCACTGGGCAATTAGTGGCAAATGTTCCTCAAAGGGCAAAAATAAAAATAAACTGAGACTTTAAGGAGCCCAGAATAATATGAAGGTAGAGTGGAAGTGAGCTATGCTGGTGATGACCTAAGTAATGATACTGACCTAGAATGTATCACTCAACCATCCTTCTCTTCCTCTGATACAAATGAAGTAGCGAATGAGTGATATCATGAGATGTCCATAAAAGTAGATGAAAGGAAAAGGCTCAGTCTTACTGAAAAGGTGCATTATGCCTATTCACAAACTCTTTGAGAGATCAGTTGGTGTGTCTGACTCTGGACAAGTAAAGATGCCTAAATATAAGGTTTAATTCCCACAGATCCAGTGTTAACAAAAAAAGACAGAGACACCAGTGGGAGAACATTTTTGCCAAAATGGACACTGTCTCAGGAATATTAAATTGACTGTGCTGATGGGACGGTTTCACACTCAGAGGGACAGAAAAATATGGGAGGTTAAATTAATGCTGCAGTTTAATGCTTTACAGAATGGTCTGAATTGAGACAGAGAATTCCTGTCAAATTATCACATTGTGGATTATCCTTTACCACAGTCAAACTGGGATCATAAATACAAAAAAAGAAACTAAAGGATTGTTCATTAGCCATTTATAAAAATAGCAACTATTGGAAAAATCATACTACTGGTGTCTACTGGTTTACTATAATTCTTAATTTTAAAGGGATAGTAATGTTTAATAATAAAAGCAGCTCTAATTAATCATCATAGTATTTGGGCCTTGGAAATTGTTATTTCAAGTCTGTCAGAGTTGTAGTTCAAGAGTAATTGAATGATAAAATATCCCCTTCCCGCCCCTTTTAATGATGTAACACTACTCAGAAGAGCTGGGAGGTGCCCAGATAGACTGCAGAGAGGGACAATCGTCAATTAAGATAAGGGAAAAAGCTGAAAAACCTGTCAAGGGGGCAGGGTTTTCTTTGTTCTCAGAGTAAGAAGATTGTTCCTTGCTGTTATCTGTTTGGTCTTACAACCAGATTCCACATCTGAGGGGAGGTGGATTACACTAGGTAAAAGGGGCAGGAGGGGGATGCTTTGTCATTCAATTACTCTTGAACTACAACTCTGACAGTATTGAAATAACATTCTCCATGACCAAAATACTATGAAGATTAATTGGAGCTGGTGTTTTTGTGAAACATTACTATCCCTTTAAAGTTAACTTTAACTTATGGTGAAATCAGACGTCTAAAAAGAAATTGCACTGATCCTGATGTTTTTTTGAATGAGCTACCAACGCTGAACGACAAATTCATAGAAAATAGGTATTCCCAAGATGATATCAATTCATCTTTGGAAAAGGTCAATTTATTGAATAGAGAAGAATTACTTAAAGATAGATCAGAGATGAATAAACAGACAGACTCTAGTTTTCAATTGGCTTTAGTTTTACAACTAAACTAAACAAAAATTAAATATAAGAATAGCCGAACATATTCGGACTATAGAAAAAGGTTTTGATAATCATAGTGTTTCACCCCACTTTAAACAGTTCCACAATTCTAATGTAGAATTTTTAAATTTCTTTGGTATAGAAAAAATTCAGATTAGTTGGAGAGGAGGAGACCACATAGCTACTATGTCTAGAGCTGAGACTAGATGGATATTTAATTTAAATTATTTACAACCTAAAGGGTTAAACTCTGACATGGAAATATTTTGTTTTCTGTAAAAGTTAAAAATGGTTTATGTGCTATAGAAAATGTATACTGGTATTACAGTTCATTCAGTTAATGGCAAAAATGAAAATTAAATAGATTAGGGATGTACAATGTAAGATTAAGTTTTTGGGACGTGCTTTTTTCCTTATTTTCCAATATGCCTTTAAGAAATGTGAACAGTCAATCCTTTTAATGTTTTTGTCAGTGTGTTTACCTTTTAAGATGGTGGATACAGACAATTGTTTGATTGCTTTGAGAAAGGAAACAACGATTTCAGAAAAGCGTTCAGATTCTGTAGCAATATTTTATATTTGAGGTTTTACTTTTGAGGAATTATAGTCTGCATGACAGCCAAATGTTGGACAACATTCTGCATAACATTCCATCTATAGGTTGTGGTGGCAGGACAACCTTATCTTTGACTGCAGCTATCAAGCATGTTCGAACACTGTGAGGAAACATCTTTACAAAGTGTTACAAGAAGGCGTGCATATTGAAATTAACGTTGATAAAAAAACCCAAGTGAAGACGGCAACTGTAAGTACACTAAAACAAACACTGATTTTCTATATTCATAATATACTACACTGCATTGGCAGAACTTTGATTATACTTGACTGACAAAAAAGTTTTGATGATGTAATAGAGGATAGAACCAAGTGAAGAACTGACTATAGTCAGCATCTGCAAGTACATAAGAAAGTTCCCGAAAAAAAGACCAATTCCTCTACTTGCAACAAACTGTAAATGAGTGTATAGTTTTACGCATCCTGTTAGCTCTAAAAAATCTTGGTGGTATTGCGCTAAAAGAAATTGAAACTTTGTAACACAAACGAAATATAGTTGTGGATGGCTAATTATTTATGAGAAATCAAAGACATTGTTTTCCTCATTTTTAAACAAAATAGAAATATATTTCTTCACATTATTGTTATATTGTATTTGGTGATATTACATGCTGTCATATTTTTATATATATTGGAGTGTTGAATGAGAACCTACTAGATCTGTTCCACTGTACACAATCACATTTTTTTAGGTATTTTGTAAGGGCCCCACAAGACACCTCCTGTTGGTCTCTGTTGATACTCCGTGGGAACGGAATGAATTTACTGTTTAGATGTGACTTTATTCTCTGATAACTTATTCAGATACAATAAACTCTTTGTACGTTTGGTCTTGCATCCTCTTGTTACATTTTTTTTTAATAATTGATTGCGTGTTATACGCACATAAGCGCTAGGATATTATTTCTTTTTTGGGGATCATAAATACCTTGGACTCCTCAGAGGGAGACTGCAATTTACATCACTCCTTTACCATTGACTGATCAAAGAACCTGGTTCTGGACTGAGCTTTCTATCTGATGTCCATTCTAAATAATGCAAAGTGTACTTGTATATAGCAGGGATGTTTTCATATTTATCTGTATAACATGCCTAAGGAAGAGACCTAAGAGGTCTTGAAAGCTTGCACCCTAAATCTGATTAGTTAATAAAGGTGTCATCTTGACTGTATTTGCCTCCTGTATTTCTATGGCTAACAAGGTATCAACTCTCATCTGTTAAATATACACAATCACTCTGGAGCCACTTTTAAATTTGATTAGGAACCATCCGCTTATTCAAGGTGTTTTCTCTGGTTCAGACCACACAGTGGTGTCTAGTTTTGCTGATGACATTCTGCTGACCCTCTCCTCTCCCGAATCCTCTCTCCCTCCTCTTCTTGAGCTTTTTGAGGAATATGGCACCCTTTCGAATTTTAGTATTAATTATTCCAAATCTGAGATTCTTCCACTGAATATACCCGAGGAGGTGAGAGCCCGGCTAAGTTCTCACTATCCCTTTCGATGGAGCCCTGATGGGTTGCGTTATCTAGGGATTTTTCTTACTTCTGATGTCCGATCTATTCCATCTAAGAACCTGGCAATTGTATCACATCAAATCAAGACGGATCTCCAACGTTGGAATGGTCTGTTTGTTTCATGGACTGGTAAAATTAATCTGATTAAAATGATAGTTTTACCCAAACTGATCTATCTTTTTAAAACTTTGCCAATACAGTTCCATACTCAAGAGATCCTTGCTCTCCAGTCTGCACTCAATTCTTTTGTTTGGGCATATAAAAAACCCAGACTTGCAGCTAACTATCTTTATAGACCCCCTGCTCAAGGTGGACTGGGACTGCCTGATTTGCTTCAATATTACCATTCATGTGCACTGGGGTCACTAATAGATTGTCTAGCGGATACTCCGAAGGAATGGGTTGTTATAGCCCAGGCGTCATGCCCCACTTTGGATTTGGGTAATTTGTTGTGGCAGTCCCCAGCCCAGGCTAGGAGAGTGTTGGCTGATAACCCTGTTCTCTCCCATGCCCTGATGATATGGGATAGGGTTGGACAGAGGGTTGGGCTGACGTCCTTCCCTTCCCCCCTTCTGTCTATATATGGTTCCATACACTTCTTACCAGGTGTCCGAAATGGTCCTTATAAGTTATGGAACGAGTTGGGCATTGACACTCTAGCTGCATTACTTCCGGAAGGGTCTCTTCTCCCATTTGAACACCTCTGTCTTCAGAAGTCCCTACCGAGATCTCATTTTTGGCAGTATAGACAGGTGCAACATTTTGTTGAATCTGTTCACCAGAAAGGACCTCGGCTTCGCTCACTTACCAAATTTGAAATGCAACTCCAGGCGGGACATTTTAGAACCAAGACCATGTCTCGAATTCGCCTCCTCCTGTCTTCTCCTGTTTCTTTGACCAAACCTTTCTATCTAGCACACTGGGAGGCGGATCTACACGTGACGTTATCGGTTGACCAATGGAATCTGACCTTTTCCAAATTGTATGGTGCGGCTCATGACTATGCGTAGAAAGAAGTTAATTTTAAGTTGGTCTCCCGTTGGTATAGAACTCCTGATCGGGTTGCCCAAATTTTTCCGGATGTTTCGGATACCTGCTGGCGATGCAAGTCGGATAGGGGTACCTTTTTCCACATCTGGTGGACATGTCCAGATGTGTCAACCTTCTGGTCAGATGTTGGCAAAGCTCTTTCTGATATCTTCCATGCTGTTATACCATGTGACCCGTCACTTTTTCTTTTTGCGATTTTCCCTGACTCCATTCGGTTTGATAAGTCAAGATTGCATTTATTCTATTTTCTTTCAAATGCAGCAAAACTAACTATTCCCTTATTGTGGAGGGAGGATAGACCTCCGTCTCTTCATATGTGGATCACTAGGGTTCAGTCGATGGCGGCTTCGGAACGTCTCCATGCAACAATGAATGGTACCCTTGCTGGTTTTTATTCCATCTGGTCCAGGTGGTTCTCCTGGAGAGGAGTCCAATAAATGCCTCTGGAGAGGTCGTGGTGGGGGGCACCCCGTCCTGGTCTGGTTGGTTGGCCAACGGCTTCGGATTTCAACTATTGCTCAGATTAATTGCTCGGATAGTTGGAGGCTCGGCGGCCTTGCTTCAACTGGGGTCGGATCCGCGTGCTATGTGGGACTTGGGCCCGCATGGATGTGGATCTGATACTGTAGTTTCGTCCCTTTCCTCCCCTCTCTTACCTATCTGTCTATCTGTTTTTTTTTTTTTTTTCTCTTTCCCACCTCTCTCTCCCCTGTGTCGTATTTGAGCTGTATTTGCACAGACCACAGTAGTTAGAACCTTTGTTTTACTTCTCACAGAATAGTTGAGATCTTTAACTTGGTTTTTTTTTTTCTCTCTTCTCTTTTCTTTTTGATCTCAAACTGATGTATACTTGCTGATGCATTCATAGTTGTCACAACAACTGTTGTTTTTTGTACCATTTATGCAGTATTGTATGATCAAAGATGTTTCTTTATCGCACTTTGTACCATGTTTTCTATTTCAATTTGTATTCCTTTATATTCTGTACTGTATATCTTTTTTTTGATTCAATAAAGGAATTTAAAAAAAAAAAAAAAAAAAATAAATAAATATACACAATCATCCTGCAAGTCACCATCATCACCTTTTCCAAGTACAAAACCCACCCAATGACGCACAATGGCTGAGCGAGCAGCAAAAGAAGACATAATCAACATCCATAAACCAAGTTATGATGAGTGCCTTTGCTGCTTTTGGATGTGCAGCATCATTGACACTTGCTGCTAGTACAAATGCAACATCTAGCCCCTGTAGTAGAAGAACCTCTCAGGCTATGATATCTACAGTGCAGAGATACTTCACTCACAGTCTAAAAGTTAACATGTTCCTACTCGTTATCTATTGTCTGTTTTAAAACATGAGAGCTGTGGAAAGCAGGACCCCCTTCTAAATACATCCTCACTGAGATTCCTCCAGAACAACAATCACAGCTCTCATCGGTAGATATACCAGAAGCTCCAACTCAGATGTGCAACATCTAGCCACAGTAGAAGCACTCCTAAAAGTTCACAGGGCTCAGGGACACATTATAGTAATGCACTTGATGTGTCAGTATGTGCGTGCTTCAAAATTCCCCTCATGTACAATAATGCCCATGGCTGCTGTAAATGCAAAATACAGAAGTGACAAGAGAAGAGAGACAAGAGTCATAGAGTGCCCTGCTACTGCCATGGCCACCATTACTTCCACCATCACAAATCATGTTGTTAAAGCAATAAAGTTAGACAGCTCTTCTGTTACGTACTGCCAACCTATTCTTACTTAGTTCACAGAAAGGAGTCAAAACTTATAAAAAAAAATCCAGAATTACACCCGATAAATTGACAATTGATATGCTGCCCTTTTTCTTTTGCTGAAAACAGTGGTTTTGAAGAACTGATGTCACGTGTTTCTTCCTGCTGGCATATCTCAAGACGCAGTTATTTTTCAAGGATGGCTGTACCACAAGCGCTTAGTTAGTATCATGGGCAAACAACAAAGCCTTTTAATGTTTTTTCAAGGTATATGATGCTGTAGGACTCAACCTTCTTACCAGTTACCAAGTTTACTTTCAGTTATTCATTTCACCACGTCAGCAGCAGCAGCAGTTTTGCTTCAGTAAATCTTGCATAAAATGCACAGGAGAAAAAATGTCAATGTTCTTGCAGGAAATTCATTGTCAATGGTTAAAAAGAAGACATTTTATAAAAATTTCTATGGCCAGAAATTTTTAGGGAAACTGCTCATTAAGGATGAGTGAAAATTTTCACCTTAAACTAAAATCAGCAAATAATGGCACTTCTCACTTAGCGAGTAACTTCCTCAAAAAGCTTATTCTATTGATATCAAAGGTAACATTGAATTTACACACAGCACATAGCAAATGTTATTATATTTTCTAAAGGTATAGGATGAAAGGGATATGAGTGTGTCTGTATTGATGGAGTGTGGGGAAATAATCACATGGACAGGGAATTTTTTTGGGGGGTTGTTGACTGGGATTGGGGGACAGTTAATTAAAAAATAAATGCAATTAAAAATAAGGCATGGTATAAAAGGGGGTCTGAGGAGGGTGGAGTCAGAGGAAAGAATCAGTTGAACAGGGAATTTTTTTGGGATGGGGTTGTTGACTGGTATACGGGGTACAGTTAATAACAAAATAAATAAATACAATTAAAAATAAAATAAGAAATTGATACATAAGTAGACAGAGACAGGGACCCCCTGTTGTAAGCTGTGACTTGGGCAGACTGATACATGATGGGATACAGTGTTTTGTAGAGGATGATTTGTAGGATTTAGACTTGTTGTTGGAGGCCCAAGCTCCAAGGAAACATTGATTTGCAGGACTTAGACTTGTGATAGGCCCAAGTCCTGAGGAAGCATTGATTTCTTGTAGGACTTAGACTTGTTTGGAACAAGCCCTAAGGAAACATTGATTTGTAGGACTTTGGCTTGTTAGGAACAAGCCCCCCAAAATAGTTTTTTTTGGCCTTTGGGGTTTTTTTTTGACAGAACAAGCCCTGAGCAAAAAAAAAAATGCCCTACTGGCCTATTGCCAGAAGGTCATGTCATGGTGGCCATTGGCAATTGCCCCGGTGTAATTGCAGCATTTTCAACTTCTGTTCTTGCTCCTGCTGAGTTGTTAAAGCAGCAGGATGATTAGGCAGCTCCAAGGGAATATGATCAACAATAGTAGTGATACGAGTTATGAATGATCATAGTTTCACTTGCCACTACTAGTTTTAGTGATGTACCTGAGGCAATTGCAGCACCACAACTAGGCCCCACCACTTCAGGTGGAGAAAAGAAGTTGGTCAATAATGCTTTTCCACCTTTCCCTCCTCTAAATTCATGGGTGTGTTAGAATATTTTCCCTAGAGAGTAGGACGGAACTTTGCCTCTCATTAGCAACAGCACATGTGCACAGTGTGTGTAGAAAATAAGGGAAGGACTGGGAACAATAGACATATCTGCACTCACATCAAACACCCAGCACAACTGTGTGAATTCAACCCAACAGAAACCAAGTACTGCTGCAGTCACTATGCTCCTTGTCCAATCCCAGGTCAAGACACTGTGGAATGTAATCTTCTCAGATGCCATTTGATGCCCTGTTTACGATTATCCTCCACCACACTTCCAGGAGTGGTCAGCACACCACACAGTGTGCAATGGGTGGACACAAACTACCACATCCTGACATCTACTGAATGGCTATCAACTGGCAGGGGAGGTAAAGATGAATGAGGTGGATTACCAGAAGATGTAGTTATTTGATATTCCCACGGTCAGACCCTGGAGCAAGAAAGTGATGGAGAGCCATGTGTTTTTCATTCGCACTTTCAGGCTCAGGTTGGGTTTTTCTATTCTTCCTCCTCTTTGATTTCTAACTCGCCACATGTTGCCTTTTAGGAAGAGTCATGGGGTACAGCAACAGCAGTGCCCGACTTCTTTGATGGGTGTTTGTTTTTAACATGTTTCACATAAATGTTATGGTGTCTGTTTTTCATGTGTGCTATCAGGGCAGTTGTGCTAAGGTGTGTTCCCTCCTTTCCCCTTCTCACTGACTTTTCACAAATTGTGCACAGTGGTGTTGCTGATGACTGCACTGTGCCTGTCCCAAGAGAAAAATTGTCCCACACTCATGACTTCAGAGGGTAGGGGAAAGTTGGAGAAAAATGGCCTCTTTCTTCTTTTCCGCCACATTCCTCTTCACTGGCTGGGGCAGAGGATAATGTTGCTGCTATTGCTGCTACTGCTTCAGAATCAGCACTGTAGCTAGTACCAGGCATATTGCTTCTGCTAGCAAGTGGAACCTGTCCTAGTTCCTTAACACTTGTTTGCCCCTTTCCCACTGTGTCCACGGTGGTCTGTGGCATACTACTCTACTCCTCAGCATCCTGGACATGAACTGCCACATCCTGACATCTACAGAATCGCTATCAGCTGGTGGGGGAAATAAAAGTGAATGAGGTGATGGCAAGCCAGGTGTTTTGGTCTCTATCAAATGTTCTGGCTGTAGCTGGGTTTCTCTACTCTTCTTCCTCTTCGATTTCCATCTATGTTCTTGCTGTCTTTGAGAAGAGACAGGGGGTACAGCAAGAGTGGCTCCCAATTTCTTTTGTGGGAGTTTGGCTTTAATATGCTTCACATAAATGTCATGGTGTCTGTGTTGCATGTGTTTTATGAGGGTGGTTGTGTCCAGGTGTGTACCCTCCTTTCCCCTTTCCACAGACTTGTCACACACAGTGAACAATGCTGTCATTGATGACTGCAATGTGCCTGTCCCAAGAGAACAATAGTCTCATACCATGACTTCAGGGAGGGGACAGGTGGAGAAGAATAGCTTATTTCTTCTTCTCCACAATCCCCTTCACTGGCTGGGGCAGAGGATGATGTTGCTGCTGCTCCATCAGAATCAGCACTAGAACTAGGACCAGGATTATTGCTGGCTAGCGGAACATGCCCTAGTACCACATCACCATTTCTTGCACCCAGTCCAGCTGTGGCTATGGTGGTCTATGCACACTAGCCTGGCCCTTGAGACTCAGCAGGAATTATAGCAGCAGAAAACTCTGCAATGTCACTACTGGTGGAGGTTGTGATTCACATGCCCATTTGAATATCTGTATCCCATTTTGTTTCACTTTCTGCTTGAAAGTCCCTCATGCTCTTATCCACCCCAGCTACTCCACCATCACTTTCACTCTCATCATTACCACCACCAGTCTTTTGCTGCTGCTCTATTGGAGTGGGACTGGTTGAAGGGTCCCCTACTGCCACACTTGCCATATCTTCAGGTGAAGAAGGCACACTGGCAACACTAGCACCAGGCACAGGCAGCTGATGTGTGCTGATGACAATACTTGTAGCCATTTATGTCTCCTTCAGCATCATGTCCCATCATGCCTCGCCTCTTGTTGCCTTTCTGGAGAGTCAGAGGGTACAGAAACAGCAGTGCTTGATTTCTGCGGCGTGTGTTTGGCTTTAACATGTTTGACATAAATGTCATGGTGTCTGTGTTACATAGTAGCATAGTAACATAGTTGATGAGGCTGAAAAAAGTCTGGTGTCTTTCAAGTCCAGCCCATGCCAAAAACACCCCTGTTGATCCAGAGGAAGGCAAAAAAACCCTCTGGAGCAATTTCTAATTTAGCCCCAAGTGGGTAAAAAAAATTCCTTTCTGATTCCAAACGGCAGTCAGATATTTCCCTGGATCAACATCCTATCTGCTTTGAAGCCATCTGTTATAATTTTCAATATTGTTCTGTGCTAGATAGGCATCCATTGCTTTTTGGAAAGCAGCTGCATTACCTGCAAGTACAACATGCAAAGGTAAAGAATTCCATAGCTCTACCACCCTTACTGTAAAGAATCCCTGCCTTTGTTTTAGTTGAAAGAGCCTTTCCTCTAGCTTTAATGGATGATCTCTTGTTCTTTGCTCAGCTCTTTGCGTAAATAATTCATTGGCTAGTTCTTTGTATTGACCTTGAATGTATTTTTAAATGGTAATCATATCAGACGTCTCTAATGTAAACAAAGCCAGTTTGGCTAGTCTCTCTTTATAACTCAGATCCTCCAATCCCTTTGTCAGTTTTGTTGCATGTCTCTGCACCTTTTCCAGTTCAATAATGTCTTTTTTAAGAACTGGTGCCCAAAATTGTACTCCATATTCTAGATGAGGCCTAACCAAGGATTTATACAGAGGTAGGATAATATTATTTTTATGCAGGCTTGCACCCTATTTGCTTTCAGCAGCTGAGTGACTGCACAATGCTGTGAAGTCTATCATCTATCAGAACTCCTAAATATTTCTCTAATGAGGATTCCCCAAGCTGTTTCCCATTTAGAGTATATGTAGCAAGTTTATTTCTACAGCCCAAATGCATAACCTTACATTTATCTACATTAAATGTCATCTGCCACTTTCTGCCCATTTCTACAGAGAAAAAAACATCTAGCTCTGTACATATTTTCTTACATAGCTTAGTGTCATCAGCAAAGACTGAGATGCTACTTTCAATTCCCACTTCTAGATCATCAATAAACAAATTAAAAAGCATTGGTCTCAAGAATGAACCCTGTGTTACCCCACTTATAACTTTAGACCATGTGTGTTATTAGAGTACTTGTGCCAAGACACGTTTCCTCCTTTTCCCTTCTCAATAACTTGTCACAAATTGTCCACAGTGTCGCTGGTGATGACTACACTGTGCCTGCCAAGATAAAAATAATTCCACACCTATGACTTCAGGGGATAGGGAAAAAGGTGGAGAAGAATGGCCTCTTTCTGCTTGTCCTCCACATTCCCCTTCACTGTCTGTGGTAATGGATGATTTGTTGCTGTTGCTGCTCCTGCCTCAGAATCAGCACTGCAACTAGGACCAGGAGTATTGCTGCTGCTGGCAAGTGGATCCTGTCCTAGTGTTCCCACATCATTTGTTGACCCCATTCTGTCTGTGTCCATGGTGGTCTGTGGCACACTAGTCTGCTCCACAGAATCCTGCTGCCCTTGCAACTCAGCAACAGAAGGAATTAGAGCAGTTGCACATTCCTCAAATTCCAAATGCTCACTGCTGGTTGGAGGAGGTGACAAGCAATGTGACAGAGGGTCCCCTAATGTCACACTTGCCATTTCTTGGTGACATGAGGAAGGCAGACTGGCAGCAGTAGCAGCAGGTATGGGTTTCTTATCTATGCTCCTGGTTGTGGTGGTATTATTGTGGTGGTGACAGTTCTGTCTTCTTTAGGCTCATGTTCCACATGGAAAATGCCATGGGGGAACGGGGACTCCCAGGGTCATGGGAATGGTGTGGGCTCCCTTGACCACTAGTCTGGATGCTCTCAATTGCTTCTTCTACCACTCTCTTAACACTAATCCCACCGGCTGCTTCACCATCACTGTTAATACTACCAATAACACCAACCACATCAATTTCAGCCCCTGAGTCTTCCTCCTCACAGTCACTATTAATATGATAATTACCAGCTCCTTCACTCCTAATACTGACAAGCTGCTGGACCTTCTTATTAGTAATAGCACTATCACTGGCGGAACTGCTTGGGGATGGCAAGTGAGACTTCAGTATTACAAGACACACTGGCAGCAGACACAGCACTGCCAGCAGGGGAAGCAAGTCTGGCAGCAGACACAGTACTGGTGGCAGCAGGGGCAGTACTGGCAGCAGGCACAGCACTGTTGGTGGCACTGGCAGAAGGGACAGCACGGCCTGACAGCAGGCACAGGCAGCTGACCTGTCCTGCTCTCACTACTACTACCCTTTGATCCTCCCTTGACATTCATTTCCTCAAGAACCCTAGGGGTTATTTAAGGGAACTGGACAACGTTGCTTCTGTAGTGCTCACTTCCTCTTCAGACTCAGACTCAGTGGACACATAATGGTCCTTCCAATTCCTCCTTTTATTATTTTTAAACCTGCTGATAGTGATAGCAGTCACTATGAGCCTCTCCTGCTTCAATTTTGCTATAAATACACATCAGAACATCGCAGCATATCTACCTGGCTCTGAAGCTGCTTCTATTGTTTTCCACTTCCTGGAATATGTCAAGTTTTTATAGCGAAAAGGCAAAAACCACGTAAATCAATAGTGGAAACTTTCTAGCCATTAAAAAAATGGCAACGAATTTTGGTCAATGGGTGAAAAAAAATTAAGATTTTAATCGTAGGTTTTAAAGTGGATTTTCCTGTGAAAAAGCAGACAATAATTTTATTTTTTGCAGATTGTTTTGCATTTAAAGACCTGTAATACAATAGTAATACATGTAACAAAATCATTAGCTACCCATATCACATGGTCCAGCATAACATCAATATCTGTCAATCTAAAACACAGGTAAATGCTTTTTTGTTGGGATTTCCACATGAAAAGTCCAACTGACACCAATCTGCCATTGAGTATTAAGATTTTGCATACCTTATTTCCCCTTTAGACTAACATTAACTTCTTCTGCTCTGTCCGAGAAAAAGCTTTTGCTGTAATATTTGAGTAATACATCATTGTATGCGCTCATTAGTAAATGAGAAGGTTCAAGAGTAGAGATGCTAATTAATACACTGGAGAAATCCAAACATGTCAGAAATGTACAATATTTTATGTGATGTCTTCAATTTTCCTTATTTGAATCACATAACATTTACCATGTCTCCATTTCACCCACATACAAAAATATACTTCATTTTGCAGTATTATTATGAATATGTACAATAATGTAGCAAAGTCAAGCTGTAAAAAAAAAGGCTTTCTAGGTGGATGTAAGGTAAAGATAAAAATGGGAAGACTAAATGAAGACTAGATGAAAACGTCTTACATACCAACTTCAAATTATATATTTATGTTCAAATGTATTGTGGCAGCTAACATTAGGGATGGGTGAAACATTTCGCCTCAAACTGAAATCGGCGAATAATGGCACTTCACAGTTGGTGAATAATTTCTAGAGAAAAGTGCAGATTTTCCATTTTTTTTTCACCTAGCTCATTTCATTGAAATCAATGGGAACATTGAAGTTACACACAACACATAGCAAATATTTTTTGTTTCCTAAAAGCATAGTATAAAAGGGGCATGAGGGTGCCTGTGTTGGGGGTGTGTGGGGAAAGAATCAGTTGAACAGGGAATTTTTTTTAGGGAGTTGTTTTCAGGGATTGGGGGGCAACATGCAAGAACATTTGTATGAACAGAACAATGCTACCAGTGAATATACAATGCTTATATTGATGGTTTTGGAGGGGTGTACATCTTCGTCCCCTGGTCATTGGCAGCTAATGTGGAACCTATGGGTGCTGAGGAACCCACCTTGCTGGTTAATTGTGCTGATTCAGTATCAATGAGATACAGATAAAGAGAGGAACCAGGTGCAGAATGAGATGTTAGCATCATGGTTTCAGCAGGAACCTCCTCACATAGTTTCCAATAAAAGCAATGATGAATATATTCTTACTTCTTGATGTACATACCATTTCTGAATTTGTGCCAACACTTGAGCAGAAGCATTCTGAAGAATTGAATGAAAGATTACATTGAGAGAGAACTTGAGAGAAAGAGATATGTAGGGGGCAAAATTACTAAAATATATAAGTAAGCAAAATTATTTTACCCTCCACAGCATCAGCATTTATCAGACCACATCATCATGTCTAGTCAGATCTGAGTCTTGCCTTGGGACATTATCTTTCCAGGTTTCTGAGTACAGACATAATGCTTCCTGGACATTATCATACTCCTCAATTTATCATGAATTTAAATTAAGAAATTAATTTTAATTTTCGATTTTGTTGGTTGTATAATAAAACCATTTAATAATCAGATTTCCCAATATAAGCAAGTGTTCTATTTGAGTCTCTACAAAAAGATAATGTGGATATTCATTCACATCAGAGAAAAATGGTAAAAGGTGCATTCAAGTGTCATAGCGCAAGGTGTTTAACTTGTTCTATGATTGTTGATAAAAGTAAGAGCTTCACATTCAAGTGTAAGAAACAAAGTGTTTTCCATCCAAAGTGTTATGAATTGCAACACAAGTCATGTTGTCTATCTTTTGTCATGTACATGCAATTTACAATACGTGGGACGCACAACCCAACAGTTTAGAGAAAGAATAGGACAACATAATAAAGATTTTAGGGACCTAAAGGCAATACCCATAGAGCACATTGTTGCTCAACCTATAAATAGTAGAGAACAGCGGCTCAATAATAGAGAATCCTATTGGATATTTAGGTTATCCACGCTATCTCCTTTAGGGTTAAATGAATCAATAGAATTGCCTAGATGATGGATCAAAATAAAATCTATAAAGGTGAATTAGATTATATATTATATTTACAGATATATACATATTCACTAAAGAGGTTACTATTATTATTATTTTTTTTTTCATTATTATATATAGTGGGGGATAGTTCATTATGAATTTATAGACACTTAAGGTTTTCTTTTCAATACCATATGTTTTTCTTCTCTTTGTTCTATTTTATTTTATTTCTTTTTCTTTTATTTTCTTTTATTTCTTTTTATTTCATTTCATTTTATTTCACTTTAGATTCAGAGTGCACAGCTCTTAAGAATAGTGTAAGTATTCTTTGGTTATATATTCACCAGGTTAGAAGTTCAGCTTCAATTAGAGATCCCTGCTCACTACCCCTGTATCATTCCTGCCACCTACATTATTTTTCTCATCCTCCCTTGTCCTTCCTCACCCTGAACTCCTTTCCCTCTGGTCCTCCCTGATTAGTTACAAATCAATATGGAAGGATCTGGAATTTCTTTCCATATCTTCCAGGTCGACCTACCAGAAAGCCTCCAAAAAAGATGGCTGTAGACTATAGTCCTTTTGTAGTAGTAGATTGTTGATATATATAAATAGTCTCTGGCCTTTCTATCTCTCCCTTTGAACATTGTGAACATGTCTAGGTTATCTGACTAGCTCTCCAAAAAATCAGAATTTGTCAAACTAGGTGAATAATTCACCTGATCTGACTAAGAACCACTCAGCAGCACCTCAATATATATGACTGCTCCCTATAATAACACCCAGACGAATAAAAAAGTAACTACATGTTCATTAACCATGATTTAAACATATTACTTAATGTTTTATTTGTCAAAGGGCCTTACGTTCAAAAAGAAAACAGTAGTAATTCTGCACCATATGGAGAATTCATCAGCTTGTTTTGCGATGCTTTAGTGACCTCTCTAGCATTCAAGGAGTTAAAATTAATGGGAAGTTGTTTCTCCCTATAGTGAAGTTGGTTTAAAGGGATAGTAATACTTCGTTTTAACTTTATTTTATTTTGTAGGCATTAAAAAATATGAAGAATGATAAAAGTCTTATCTCTCAAACCTTTATGGTTTAAGAGATACTCACAAGCAAAGTTTCCCTTTTACCTAGTGTAAGCCATATCTTCTCAGATGGGGTATCTGGTTGTAAGACAAGACAGATAACAGAAGGGGACAATCTTCTTATAATGAAAACAATGAAAGCCCTGCCCCCCCTTGACAAGCTTTTCAGGTTTTTCCCTTATCTTAATTGAAGATTGTCCCTCTCTGTAGTCTACCTGGGCACCTCCCTTGTGCTCTGGCTGAAAAGTGTTACATCAGTAAAAGGGGCGGGAGGGGGACACTTTGTCACTGAATTACTCTTGAACTACAACTCTGACAGAATTGAAATAACACTCTCCAAAGTCCAAATACTATGATGATTAATTAGAGCTGCTTTTATTATGAAACATTACTATCCCTTTAACCCAGTATTAGTCAATACATCACTCCTTAGTTTCCATTGGTGACAAAGAGACTCACTCTAAAACTTTCCAGTTTTGAATGGTGTACTCGCTAATGGCCTTATTCTGCTTGTACAAATGCTCTAGCATCTACATTGTGGAATTTCACCTTGTAGGGACCTCCATTTTCAGCTGGTGATGGGGCAGGATATAACACTCTTGTATGGAATATAGAACTTGGCTTGCACTGTAGGAGTGACTAAAATGGGCACATATGTTGCAGGCAATATTAAGCATCTCTCTGAGGGTTTTGGATTCTGACAGGAATCTGGTCACAAGTAAATTTAGCACATGGACTAAGCAAGGCACATGCACCATATCTCCTATTCTCAAGGCAGCGATTATGTTGGAGCCATTATCAGTAGGCACACAACCAGCTTTTAAGGGGTGGGGTACAAGCCATTCCTCTATCACAACTGGCACTATCACCACCACCACCAAATTCTTCCTCCTCTCTTACTGATGGAGGTTGTAAGTATGGCATATGTGTAGCTGGTGTACCTGGTGTCACACTCACATAATCATCATCAGCAGGCTCAACTATGTGATGCTACTGGAGCATTCAGTCACCTGAGGAAAAGCTAATTTTTCACCTTTCAAAAATTCAGCCCAGAGTCTTGGGGATATGGTGGCAGCACTAGCTGTTGGGGTGGTGGCAAATGCAACAATATATGGCACTGCTGATGGGCTCTCAGTCACATTCACAGCAGATGTAGTTGTAGTGCTGACGGGAGCATTACTATCTGCAGGTAGACTCTGAGATTACAACAGGAGATTATTGGTGGATGGTGTCAGCGCTATCTGCTTCTGGTGGGGTTTTGATCAGTCATAGGGTATGTGGCAGGGATGGTAGCAGCACTATCCACTATTGGTAGGTTCTGAAGTATCTCATTCATAGGGGATGTGGTGAGGGTGGTAGCTTGGAATGGGTAAAAATTTGCTCCCAAAAAGAAAAAACAGAGAAAAATATCTTTCTGTGGCAATTTAAGCTAAAATTTCAGTTTACAGCTTTTTTCTGCCACAACCCCCAGCCTTGTTCCACTAGATAGAACCACACATATTGACTCCCAGGCATTGTACCTTTGCCTTGGTAGTCATACACTCCGCTGACTTGTCCTGCAATAGCCATAGAACCACACACATACTGACCTCCCGGTTTGGTCCCATGGCAGCCATAGAGCCACAAATACTGACCACTCAGCTTTGTCCTACTGTCTGGTAACCAGAACAAACAATATTGTGGATACTAAACTGTAAATATAATATTAAATTTAATTAAATCACAGGTATTAAATTATAAACCACCACAAACAAATTAGAAAGGTAAAGGAGAATTGACAAGTTGTTACCCACAATGGTTTTTTATTTATGAGTAATTATAGCAATATCAACTTTCACAGAAGACCAGTTCAGCATGTTAAGTTGTTGCTAAACAGCCATGTTAAGATGTAACCTTTATTCAGAAATATTTGAAAAGAACCAATATACCAATTATTAAACAAGGCAAAGGTAAATAAAACAACCACAGGTCTACCTATAGTGAGAACTGGCACAAATAAAAACAAATATGCTGCTGTAAAAACATACCTTATGCACCCCAGATGGTTATTTTATTTACTGAATATTAAAACAATTGGTATGTTTGCAAAAGAAAGTTATTAGAACACATTAAATTTAAGTGGTCCTATCTATCTAATATTATTGTTTTAGTAACATACTGACAGTTCCCTTTTATCTTTTTGCTTTGTCTGGTAGCCAGGACAGGCAAAGACAGCTGCTGCCTAACATTGCCAGATACTGCATTGTCCCATTGTAGCCACAGGATCACATATACTAACCCTCAGCCTTGTCCCATGGTAGACATAGATCCACACATATTGACCATCATCCTTGTCTCACTGTACTGGTAGTTATAAAACCACACATACCAACCTCCAGCCTGGTCTTCTGCATTGGTATAGCCAGAACAACACATATTTAGCTAATCCCTCTAGCAGAAATTCATATGGGTTAGCAAAACGGAAGAAATTTGGGGGTTTCTATATGAGTGGATTTTTACATAAAATCAGCTGGTTTTCTTATAAAATTCCAGTGGGGAAGAAAAACTGGACTTTTCATCCATGTGTAATGGTGTATATGCATAATTGCTTATTAAATTTTCCATTATAACACCCACTGGTGCTGCATCCCTTTTCTTGAATCTGTATCTTCATTTTGAGGATTGTGCACCTGGGCATTTAATGATTATTAAGAGTGAGTGCCTCCATCTTATGTTTTAATTGAATGTATATATGTATATATATATATATATATATATATATATATATATATATAGTAAAATTTCTTATATACTTTGAGATATGTGATGTATAATCTGCATGTACTGTAGCATTACATTGGAATTTTTTTCTTTTTTTTTCTCTTGTTATCCTTTTTTAAGCATTCAACATGTATCCATATATGGAGATGTTCTTATATAGCTATTTTTATGACCAGTGTGACCTTGAATTATGGATTAATACATTCATTATTATATTTGTATGGAATTGTGGAAGAATATATTCATTTAAGTATTCCAGATTTTTATGATTGATTTATTAGTATACCACCCATCTTTTGGGATGTTTTGTCATAATGATTTCTACTATTAGTGTGACCTTTAACTATGAATGAATGAACTCATCTACATGTCTGTATTGTATTGTGGATGAGTGGATTCATTTATATGCTTGTATTGTGGCATTGCAATATATGCGGCGTTACAGTGCGAGCATATGTTGAAAAATATGTAGTTATGTACACATACATGTGTGTTTATTGTCTGTATTGATTTAGATTTAGTGGGTATTTGTTAAAATTATTTTTGGAAAACCTTTTTTAGACATGTTACCCTTATATACTCTGTATGTCTCCCATTACCACTTTAGATTGTAAGCTTTCGGGCAGGGACCCCCCACCCAATGTTTCACTCTACAAAGCACCTGTAACCCGGTATTGTTTAAACCCTTAAATTGTATAGCGCTGTGTACACTTGTGGAGCTATAACAATAAACATATTCATTCATTCATTCATTCAAATGTTCTTTTATAGCAAATCCCATGACGAGTGTAATTTTGAATCATGGATGAATGCATTATTTTATGTGTTCATGCTGAATTGGGGATGAATGTATTTGTCATGTGTCCTGAATTCATAGGTCTAATCCATTGATACCTCCATCTTTTGAGATGTTTTTTCATAACGACTTCTAGGATTAGTGGGACCTTTAATCATGGATAAATGCACTCATTTATATGCTCGCATTATACTGTGGATGAATATATTAATTTATATGATCTTATTGCTATCGTTATATGTTGAAATACATACTAAAGGTATCAACTTGACTATATTCGCATACAGTAATGTATACATACATGTATGTGTTTACTGTCTGTATTGATGTATGTTTAGTGGTTATTTGTTAGAACTTTCTTTTGTATTGTTTTTAGGCAATGAGATCTGCTTGGAGTTAATTATGTCTCGTTTCACAGATTTTATTTTTGATACAGAAGTGTAAATTTTATAGTGTAATTTATAGAAAATACCTGAGAGAGGAATAAGACAATGGGTAAATAGTTATACTAAATTATTAAGTATGGTTTTTACTACTTGATTTGTATGGATTATCAGATAATATTCAATTTGTCCATGATCATCTTAGAGGGAGCTTTTGTTTCTTGCCCTTTAAGTTTTTCATTGGCAGTTTTAGGGGGATTTCACATTGTATATTAAAGGGATTGTTCATTCACTTGCAACAGAGTACTAAATTTCCTAGCATGCATGTGTTTTTTCCATTCTCAGGGCTTTAGTTAAGTGAGACGGAGAGGATCTTTCTATCAAATTTAATTTACTCTATTTTAATATCATTTGCCCTACATTTTATATTTAATTTACATTGAATTTTGAAAATAACACCTTGGTTTGGTAGATCTATCTTCACTTTCCACTTTACTTGTGGTTATATTTTATGATAGCTATGGGGAATGTTAGATCTGGAATAAATTGATTTTGGAATTTATGTTATGATTCAGTTAGGGTTAAATTAATGACCCATCTCGCCCAAAAACATAATTCCCGAGTTTTTAAATCTTGGCATTCCAGATTGAATCCTTTGTTATCATTTTTTGCTCCTGATGAAATAACTTATATTATGAAATGGGTTGCGCTATGTGCATAGGTCTACAGACCAAAAAAAGTTTTTAAAGTCCTTTTTTTGTGTTGATATCATATAGTAGACTATTTTATAAATTTTTTTGTTTTATTTTTGGGAATAAATTTAATTTATTTGTACTTTTTCTTGTATATATATATATATATATATATATATATATATATATATATATATATATATATACATTATCTCTGGATCCTGACGATAGAAGTTATATCATCTGGACGGGAAGCGGTTTAGAAAAATACCCCACAAGCTTTCTAAGTCCTGGGAAACCCATGTGAACTTCCCAAGCAGTTTAAAGAAATATCAACTGTATATACTGCTCCTGTCCTACAGAAGAGCGGAGTTAGGGTAGCTTGTAAATTACCCAATATGTCATCAAGCTTGACTGGTTCTAATATAGACCAATGAAGCGAATTAAGAAACAAGTGAGTTCCTGAGAGTATAATACCAAAAGATACATTTCTATCTGTTTGATCCATGGACTCCTTTGAGTTTAAGAATTTCAAGATGTGTAAACTGCACATTTATATGATTTCTTGGGACTTTCTTTGATGCAAATAGTAATGTAATATTTGTTTTATTTAAAATATTTTTGCACAGATCATGCTATGTGTTATTTTTTTCTCTTTTTTATGCACTTAAATGTATGAGAGCATGATCAGTTCTACACCCAATATCCACAATTGTGAGTACTTTTAAGTTTTGTACAATGTATTTTGTGTGAATTGTCTTGTACATTTGATATATTGTGTCATTTGATTCTGCCTTACCAAAGGGATACTGTTTCATATCATTTATCACTTTTTAATATTGTGACAAACACATATCCAGTGTGTCTGAGAACAGGGGATTCTTAGTGCTCACCCAGATCTGATACATAGAGTTATTGTTAGTACTCTCCTTTATCTATTGTGTTTTGTCTATTTTTTGACCTGCTACACAGTTCACTAGGATAATAGCGATTTGCTGTTTCTGTTATATTTGATTTCTTGATTTTAACTCACCCACAGGATTGATTGGTGCCATATATACACCTTTTGGTTTTGTATTTTATATATATAGACATACACATACAACAATCACTCCACACCATACATTTCTGTCACATTTATAGTATGGTGAACCTATTATTTTATTCTGTTTTGAAATAATAGTTAGCCAGCATAGCACAGAGTAAATAATTGTTTGCAGGGCTCAGACTTGCAACATATACAAGATCAGATTTTTTTTTTATTAATCTGTGTTGTGCCAACGTTGTTTGTCCTCTCCTTTCCCTTTTTCACAACCTTGCCACAATCTCAAATAGTGTACAGTACAGTCACTGATAACTGCACTGTGTTTTTCTAAAGGGAAAAATATTCACCATGATTTCAGCGATGGCAGGAATGGCCTTCTTTTTCTTGTACACAATCACCTTCACTAGCTTGGGTAGGTGATGCTTCTGCCTCAAAATCATTACTGCAGCTACGACAAGGATTACTGGTGGCAGTAAGAAGCTGAAGAAGCTAGTCTCATGGTTGGCATGGCCCTCAGCCTGTGGCACACTAACCATCTCATCACCATCCTGCTGCTTAGATAGATGAAACAAGTCTGCTGTCCCCTAGATCACAAGAGAGGGATAATGTTGGGGGTCTCTGCCTTAGGTCTGGGGAACGTGGGCTCCCAGTCTCTTTATCACTGGTGGTGTCAACTGCTAGTGTTAGTGACACCTTCTCTTTAGTGAGTCATTAGCCTCAGGGTTCATCCAGCTTTGTCACTTTGTCTTCTTCCACTTCGCTTTTTTCCTAAAATACATCTCAGTAGAGTGTAGGAAATTATGTATATGGGCAGGAAGTTTTGCCTTATTGAGTAACATAGGAGAAAAACGGGAGCATTTTTGCAATTTTTTTTCTGTTTCTAGCAAAAAGGCAGCAAATCAACGTGTTTATAAATAGGTGAAACTTCCTGCGAAGCGAACAAACATGCTTTTTCACTAAATTTCCCTGTGGAACACAAAAGTACTTTTCACATAACCCTACTTTTCATCCACACCACCTAAGTTAATTTACAAAAAACCTGAAGAGCTACTTGGCACAAAGCATGTTTAAGGATAATGTAAAAAATAACACAAATAAAAAAGGAATAAGAAATACGGTGGATAGAGATGTTATACAGGGAAACTTCATATGTGGACATATTCCTGGGCGTCACTAAGCGGTTGTAAAGTGGAGATGACTTCTCCAGTTTATCACTTCAATTCCAATGTTATTCTATGGAGCCTATTCACTAAAATTTCTTCAGCTTTGGAGTGTCACGGTTTTTGATGAACACTCAGACCAGACTGATAAGGTTAAAATGACTTTATTGAAAATAAGGTCACACACGTAAATAGGCCTTAGGCCCAAGCCAACAGGACAGCAATATAGGCAGGTATAACAGGAATAGCAAATAGTGATAAGTACAATAGTGTGAATAATACAATCAGTGGTAAGAATGTTGAGGCTGGACCTGAACAGGTGGCAGGTAACACAGTCCGAGCACTGACCACAGGACCTTGGCACAGATGGTCCAGGGGGAAGTGATTGGCACCACCCAGACGCCTGGGAGGAACGGAACCCAGAGGAGCAAGGTGACACGGCTGGCATAGCCCAGATGTCTGGGCGACACTGAACCCAATGGAACTAGGCAACACTGACCATGGCACAGGATGCCAATGGACCGGACAACTCTCAAGGGGACCCTAGAATGCTAGGGGTGGATCATAATACAGTAGGATATAGATAGGCAGCCAGTGTCGCTTCCACAGAGGATGGTAATAGTGCAACACTGGCTCTAGAGCCCAAGGCTACTGCACAATGGATTGAGCACGACTCTACCTGGAGAGACCAGGCAACGCAAGGGTCAGTAGGTAATGCCCTATGTATCTGCAGCTCCCAAAGTGAGTGAGCCCAGCGTAGTAGGAAGGTGGACACAGAGAGATCAGAGTAACTCAGTCAGTGCAGAACACCGTACCGGTACTTCTCATGTGCACTCCTCCAATAGCGGCCAGAGAGTAGCCACAGCACGAATGCTAGAAGCCGGTCGACAAGTAATAGCGCCACACGGCGCAACCAACCAGATAACGGTAATGCCACAGGAAGTCTAGCGCAAGTAACGGAGGCAACCAAGCAGTAGGATAGATGCACTGACAATATGCTAGACACTGTTGGCACTGAAGCACTGAGACAGCCAGGAATGGTGAGTAACAGAAGCGGGTTCTCAGCCAGATATGGTCAGCAACAGAAGTGGGTCCTCAGCCAGATATGGTCAGCAGCAGAAGTGGGTCCTCAGCCAGATACGGTCAGCAACGGAAACCGGAGAAGAACAGCAAACTACAGGAATGTCGTCAGACAGTCCAGGTCATACACGAACAGCAAACACGGAGCATAAGTCAGAAACTAGTACACCATGAAAGGGCAACATCATGATGACATGACAGGGATTATAAAGGCAGTTGCTGGGCAGTGACAAGGATACTGACCAATCAGACAGCAGAACAGGAAAATAGACAGTCAGAATGTCGTCGTCTGCCACCAGGAGCACGGGCACCATGATACGGAGGTCTTAGTGCATGGACGCTATAGAATAACGTAGGAACTAGAGAAGTGATAAACTGGAGAAGTCATCTCTACTTTATCACTCTTTATCACTGCTTAGTGAATATTCCCCTTTGCATTATCTGTGGTTTTATAAAACATTAATGTATGCACTTTAGTTCTAATACTACATAAAAATAAGGATATGAATGTCCAGGTCCTGAACAAGGATATGAATAATAATAATAAAAATCTTTATTTATATAGTGCCAACTTATTCCGCAGCGCTTTACAATAGGGGATAGACATACAGAGATATTAAATAGTACAAATCATATGTGGAGAACAGAAGGATCAGAGGGCCCTGCTCGTGAGAGCTTACAGTCTAGAGGAAGGTGGGTAGGACACATAAGGTGTAAGTGCTATTGGGTGTAAGTGCCTCCTGCCACATGAGCTGCCAGTCAGTGGGTGGGAGACAGTAGTGCTAGTGAGTGTAGTGGTCCAGGGAATGGTTGGTTCTTGGTGATAATATTTATGGAGGTAGTTGATAGGCTTGCCTGAAGAGGTGAGTTTTCAGGAAGCGTCTGAAGATCTGAAGGCTGGGGGAGAGTCTGATGGGGCGGGGGAGGGAATTCCAGAGCTCTGGTGTAGCACGGGAGAAGTCCTGTAGGCAGGAGTGGGAGGATGTAATTAGAGATGTGGAGAAGAGAAGGTCATGTGCAGAACGAAGATGGCGACTGGGAGTGTATTTGGAAATGAGAGATGAGATATAGGGGGGTGAGGTGTTAGTAAGGGCTCTATAGGTGAGCACCAGGATTTTGAATTTAATCCTGTGTGCTAATGGGAGCCAGTGTAGGGACTGACAGAGGGGACTGGTGTTGGAGAAGCGGTTGGTTAGGTAGAGTAGATTAGTCGTGCTGCTGAGTTCATTATGGACTGTAGTGGGGTTAGGCGGGCAAGAGGAAGGCCAGTTAGTAGTGAGTTACAGTAGTCAAGACGGGACATGATGAGTGTTTGGATTAGAATTTTAGTAGTGTCTTCGTTAAGGAAGGGTCAGATTCTAGAGATCTTACGAGGGTGGAGGTGGCATGATTCGGAGATTGACTGGATGTGAGGAATAAATGATAGGGCGGAGTCGAATGTGACCCCCAGGAAACATGCTGTATGGGTTGGTTTGATGATAGTGTTGTTGACAGTGAGGGTAATATCTGGAGTAGGACTGTAGATTTGAGTGTCATCAGCATAGAGATGATGGTGAAAACCCAAAGGAGTTTATTAATTTACCCAGGGATGCAGTGTAAATTGAGAAGAGCAAGGGGCCCAGGACTGAGCCTTGAGGCACTCCAACAGACAGTGGGAGGGGTGGGGAGGTCCTTGTCCTGAACAAGGATATGAATGTCCTAAACAATATGTGGGGCGAACCACAAGCCAAATGAAAGAAAAATTCATGAAAGTCACTAAACTATCTTGAAGAGTCTAGTGAAGAATGGAGTATCACGTCATTTCAAGAAAGTGCATACAGATGAAGAACAAGGTTAGTAGAAGAATGGGGGGAAAAGAAACAAAGGGTGACCCTGTGTCTCAATCTCACTGAATACTAAACCACCACCAACTCCTGATAGGTGTATATCTTGTTGGAAGGTAACTTATGCTAGTTCCAACAAACAGGCAGCTGGGGAAGGTACAACTGCCCCAGAAGCAGTATCAAAACTTCAGTATAAGACAGTAGACAGCTTCTCTCTAATCATGTTCTCCCAAGTGCCATGTACAACTCAGAACCAAAAAAGAGAGAGAAAGCACCAAACAGATGCTAAGCTTGTTTGCTTTGATAAAGCTGTTTGTACACCGTAACACCAGTAAATGTTAGTACTTCATATAAGTGTGTTTTACTTGTTTTTAATAAACTTATATATAGGGATGGGCGGAAATTTTCGCCTCAAACTGAAATCGGCGAATAATGGCACTTTCCGCTTGGTGAAAAATTTCCTGTGAAACTGACATTTTTCTGCTTTTTTTCCGCCTTTTCCACCCATTGAAATCAATGGGAAGAAAAATATTTCGACACCACACAAAAGTTTTCTCCAGCCATATAAAAGGGTGTCAGGCTGTCACAGCAGCCATCCTGTGTTTGTGAGAGGAGAGAGCAGCATGTTTTTGAGCTAGAGGAGATAGGCAAATAAAGGGTAATTTAACCCCTTAATGACCCTTGACGGTCATAGTACGTGAAGGGTCGATCTGACTGAACGACCCATGACGTACTATGACCGTAATGGAGTTCTGGGCTCCCCCCGCGGCTGCACGCCGTTCGGGGAGTCCGGAACCAGAAAACGAAAAAAAAAAAAAATGCTCCGCGGACGTTCAGTCACGTCCCCGCGCAGATTCCCCAGTCGTTAAGGGGTTAAGCTTAGTTGAGGGAGCCATTTACGTAGGACATTTGCTCTCTGTATTAGGGGAGCCTGGGGGTACTCTAGAGGATAAGAAGGGAGGAAGGAGGTTGACCCCCAAATACTCCAAAATTCCATGTGACTGACTGGCAAGACACAGGCAGCTAGGGACCTATTTGCTTGCTGATCTTACTGTTATTGTCTTGCTGGGTGGGGAAGTCTGGGGAAAGATGTTGATTTTGTTTTTCAGTTATATTTTTTTTTGACAGACTGTTATAAGACAACAGGGTGGACAACTTTAAATAAATAAATAAATAAATAAATAAATAAAATAAATAAATAAAAAAATAAAAAACTAAATATCTTGGGAGACAGTGACAGACAGCTGACTGGGCTTAGGCAAGGCATCTACAGCTGCATCAGTTGTGTTGTGTACCATACAGTAAAAAAACATAGTGTAGTTGCGTAATGTCCAGCAAATGCACAAGAGAAAGAGGGAGGGGTGGAGCAGTGCAGGGACATGAGAGTAAAGTAGTAGTTCGAAAAATGACTGCAGCAATGGTTGCTGCAGCATGTGCAATCAATGATGATTATCCCTCCACTCCAAGGGAGGATGCAGTTTGTCAAGGTCCCAGCAAAACTAGTTCCAGCACCACCAGTGCCAGTACAAATAAGCAACCATATAAGAAGAACAATGAAGATGACAACAAGTCGTATTCAAGTGTTGATGATGCTGGCAATAGCATAATAGAGGAAGGTGTAGCAGCTGAACTGCCTGCTGCATCAGACAGTGAGACAAACAAGCACCAATAGATGAGAGTTGGTACCTTGTTAGCTGTAGAAATACAGGAGGCAAAAATGTAATTGATACCTTTATTGGCTAACTAAACAGATTTAAAATGCAAGTTATACCAAAAATGCCTGAGGAAGAGACCTAAGAAGTCTTGAAAGCTTGCATTTTAGATCAGTTTAGTTAGCCAATCAAGGTATCAACTTTACTAAACAAGCACCAAAACACCCATAGTAGGGAACTTTGTTACAGTAAAAGTAAAAAGAAATTGTTTGAGAAATTCAAAAACTTAGAGGAATATAAAGGTAGTAGTGGGCAAGAACTGACAGGTGATGCTGATCCTGCTGAGGATGACCTAATGATGACTGATGATGATGCAGATCTAGAATATATCCCTCCAGCATCCTTCTCTTGTTCAGATACAGATAAATATGAGAGTGAGGATGGTAACAGGGCTATAAGATTAGCAGAAAGTCAAAGGCTGAATCTTCTATAACTTTTAAGAACTGTGCCTGTCTATAAAGTGTTTGAGAAAGCCATTGGAAAGTCTGACCCTGGACAAGCACAGATCAGTCACCATCAGCATCATCACCTCTTCAAAGTCCAAGTCCTACTCAGCCACACACACACCTGTTTTGAGTACCCTGCAACAGCAACACAGGTTAACATCCACAGTGTTAGATATGACAAGTACCTCTGGTGCTGCTGCTGTAAGTGCTGCACCTCTGACACCTAGTAGTCAGGGGCGGATTGTGGTGCAGTACCAGCCGGGGGATTTTTTTATTTAACCGGCCCACTGGGGGGGGGGGGGGGGTTACACAGTGCGTTGCTCAGCAATGTGCGGTGCACCCCTCTGGCACTCAGAGGGTTAAATACAGCTGTTTTTCCCACACTCTGTCCTCCTGCTCCAGCCTATTACTTCCACCCCCCCCCCCACACACACACACACCACTTTTCTAAAGAGGCACAAATGCTCATCTATTAACCCCTTAACCTACTGTATGCAATAAATTATCAGTTATAAACCCCTTGTATGCCAGAGAGGTATACAGTAATGTGTTCTGCCATTAACCCATTGAATGCCTCATAGGTGCACAACACATTGCACAGGAATGTGTACCTCAATGAGTAACCCTTTGTGTGCTAAAAAGGCATAATTCATCATTAACTAACACCTTTATTCACCTTTGTGGTACAAAAGGGGTCAGTTACTGATGAATTATGCCTCTCTAGCATGCAAGGGGTTAATCAGTGAGGTACTTCACATATGAGGAATCCAATGGGTTAATAACAGAATATTGCTGTAAATTATACTTCCCTAAAGCATACAGGAGGTTAAAGGTGTTCAAAGGGTTAAAACATGATAAACTAGCCTCTCTAGCAATGTGTACAGTTAGTTAGGAAGAATTAAAACATACCAGTTTAAACTGCTAGGCATTTGGGACTCAGAAGCTCTGCTTGCTAATCACTAACTGCACAGGACACACACACAGGCAGAGCAGGGCCGGCTAAGACAGCCTTGGGGGTGGGACAATTACAGAGCACAGGACCCGGTCTCTTCTCTGCACTGCTGCACAGCTCCGGTGAGTGAGATATCCCTACCAGCCCATGACAGGGCGGCCCACCGGGGGATTCCCGATCCCCCGATAGGACAATCCGCCCTTGCAGTAGTAATGGAAGTAGAATTACATCAACATCTAGCTCCAGTAGTAGTAGCAGAAACCACACTTAACAGACAAAGCCAGGACAAATATATTAACAGCAGCCCAGATGAGGAGGTGGAGGACAGATGGGACCACTGCTATGACCGATAAGTAATGTGTGTCAATAATCTGAGAATGAGGATAGAGTATGACAATGGTAAAAATAGATACACAAATCACACCATGTCAGTCCCCCACCACTACCGCTGCAATACATATCTGCCACATTGTAGGTTGTACTTTATTTATTTTTTTATTACTTGATATCATCATGAATATGTGCCAGTGTCACTTAATCAAGAAAGTGTTTTGGGCAAATGACAAATGCATTCTGCAAGCCATATTTTGCTGTAGATCTCACAACTTTGACTTTCACTTATTACTAAACTTCAGCCCTCAGAAGAAGTAATATTACAGTGGTAAATGTAGTACCTACAGGAAATATAGGCAAAAAATATGTTAAAATAGGCAGAAAATATGTTAACTTAGGTGGAAAATGTGTTAACATAGGTGGAAAATTTGTTAAAATAGGCTAAAAGGAGGACGTGTTTGTACAGACGGAAAGGCAAATTTTTTTGCTGGAAAAGCGAAAAATCGGCACGTTTTCGCAAAATGCGGAAAAATTTGCACACTTTTGGCCCCCCCTACATATATATACTTTCATCTGGTCCAATTGGATTTTGATTGTCATGTATGTTACCGGAAAGAAAATGGGTTTATAATCTCGGTGCGCCTGCATGTCAGACTACCTGGTATCAGCTGCCTGACCACACTGAAATGTGGGATGTTTCCTATTTTTGTGAACAACATTTTCCACTGATGTTGCTAAAATATTTGGGTCTTTCTCTTTCTTTTTATTGGTTCAAGGGTTACACTTTACAGCTAGTTATCACTGATCATTCACCCCCAACTAAAAGGAGGGAACCATTATAACGTGTTTGCCCATTAGGAAACCAAGTGGATTTTCAAACTGGAAACCGTGGCACCACATGGCTTTAATAAAGGATCTATGGTGCTTCTAACATGGAATACATACTGCCTCTTGTAATTATTTATATTCCTGTCCTTTCTGGTTTATATATCCCGTGCCTCTCCAATTTGGGCACTGGGTGGTCCACCATTACTGTTTAGGGAGCCCTCCCCATTCAGTTTCCATTTATACTATTCCAATAAGCCTATTTGTATGTTCCAATTACAGTTTTTCTATTCATTTACTAAGAAACCAGTTAATTTGACAATAACATAATTGTAATGTGTAAGACAAAAAGAGGGAAGGCGGAGCGCATTAACGTCAAAAGATCAACTGTGACACCAACCCGCCACCGATTTAAGAATGTACTCACAATATATTATGATCATCTCGACACATATGTCACTGTTGATACTCTCTCTTAGGGGGTATGTTGACACTGTCCCCCAAACAGTGCTGCTGACAAGTCGCTCCTCAAAGCAACTCCCCGGTAGTGTAAAATATGCAAGAAAATCACAAAGAGGGCACCCTCTTTTGGCTTATGCTGAATCTGTTGAAGTAACCAGGTGACTATGAAACGTTTAGCTAGCCTTTGATTTTTTTATATTTAAAAAAAAAAAACATTTTTAAATAAAATAAAAAATCTTAGGGCAACCAGCAGCATCATGTGGATTTTATACTTTAGTCCAGTGTTACCTGAACAGAGACAGGTTAAACTCTCTGTAAGCCTGCTCTGTTGTGTTTGGGCATAAGTCCCTCCACAACCATCACACTTGTGAGTACCATTTAAACTTTCTCTGTCAATTTCATTGTTGAGATAACAGGCACTATTGGGCACCCTCTTTGTGTTTTTCTTGCACATCATTGTAATGCAAATGTTTTGTTGTTATCCACTTTGCTAGAAAAAGAAAGCTATGCAATTGCCACTTTTAGATTACTATATATATATATATATATATATATATATATATATATATATATATATACATTTATTTATACAAGTATGTTTTTACACATTTTCTGTGTTAATTGATATGTCAGATTCCTTATACCTTACAATCCGTATTCCTACCAATAACATGGGGAGACCCTTTTTTAGTTATTGGTCAAATTGTTTACATTTAGAAATACTCACTAAGACCATGATTGGGTTTGAAAAGACGATGTAATTGACACTTATTGACTTTCCTGATGAAAGCATTAGAGCATGACGAAACATTTTATGTCTCTTGATTACACTTATGGACTTTTGCCATTGGTATATTTTATGTCAATCGCTTCCACAATTCTCCAAATTACAGTGAGTAAAACAAAACCCATATCTGTGTGATTAAAAGCAAACCTGTGTATTTAATACATTACCACCTAAAACACTCACATATTAGCTCATCTTTTTTTTCTCATCTTGGTCAAAATATGCCTAAGCTTGCCAAGGGACCCCACTTTAGGCAAGTTCTATCTAATACATTTTGCCATTTATATGGCTTACAGCCTGCTACACATTAAAAGCTCTAACCAATGCCTTTGTAGGCGTAACTAAACTGCCTTTCGAATGCTTGTGTGAGAGTAACATAGTAAATTAGGTTGAAATATGACATGTCCATCAAGTTCTACCCTTGCCTCATAAACCAGAGACATGAAAATTATATATCTTTCCTGCTGCCAAATAATTTAGCCTATCAGAACTTCCTGTTTTGCCTAGTAATACACAGTATAACCATACCTGGGAACTTTACAACATGTTCTACCCGGAGGGTAGCTACCGGGTGAACTCTATGACGTGATTCGCATCATAAAAAGGGGCAGGGCTTAATTGTGACAGGGGGTGGGGAAAAAAATACACAAAAAGAAAAAAATAGGCAGAATAGCCCTGGGAAAGTAGAAGAATAGGACAAGAAGTGGGAGGAAAGGGGCAGGATGGAGCACAAGTGGGCAGAGTTTCAACAGAAACTCCCCACATCCTGCAAATTATACTCTGCCCTGGAGACCCGGTAATGTAGTGTTAAATCCGTAGTCTCCGGGGCAAAACCGGAGAGTTCCCAGCTATGAGTATAACCCTGTATTTTCCCTTTTGAAAGAAATATATCTAATCTACTCTTAAAGTGGAACTTTCACCTTTAATGCACAGTGTCTCCTATGATTATTCTAGTAAATGGTTTGTAGATTGCAGTTTGTTTCTGTGTGCACATTCATACTTTATGAGATATTCGGTCTCAAAATTAGACTTCATATAGGCACTTACACATTCTGAGGCACAAACTAATGTCTGCACAGCGGTGCAGGACTTCCCAGTCCTCAAATTTTCCTCCCACCTCTGTCCAAGCTCTCCCAGGGATCTTGTTCACATTTCCCTTCGTATTCATGTGAATCATGTCTATTATAACTGCAAACTCCATTTGTTTACATGAAGTCTAATTTTGAGAGCGAATGTCTCATAAAGAATGTGCTAAGAGGAAAAAAAATGCAATCTACAAACTAGACTAATCATAGGAGACACGGCGTATTAAAGGTGAAAGCTTTAAATGTATCCATTGTATCTTCCATAACAGAGTGAGTGTGTGTGTGTGCATATGTGTTTGTGCACACGTGTACATTCCTGTCTCATTCTGTCAGCTATGGCCATCCAAACATTTTCTAACTATAACTGCATCCATTAGCCTATCTTAAGATTCATTTATGAGAGATTTTAGAGCTTTCTGTAAAATAATGCTGACTAGGAAATTATATTGAAATGCATATGAGCATTTTACTTTTCTGTGATAATGTATCTTTAATGTTTCAAGAGTCCAAATTTATTTTGGCTAAAAAAAACTTATTATTTCTAATAGATGTCACATGGTATCCACACAATGAATAAAAAATAAACAACAAAAAAACACACATTTATATTTGCAATCAAAAATATCACAGTGATAAAGCACACTATGTATTTCACTAGATGGTGCTGTTATGATGACATTTGCAATTCTGAAACAAAGGATCATTAAGGCTAAATATTTTTTGTTTAACATGATTGGAACACTGCATGGAAAGTTTGAGATTACAGTTTAATTAAGAGGCTATGGGCTAGATTTAAAGGCAGCCGTTAGTAAAAAAAAAAATCACTAACGGGTGTGTTAAGTGTCATGTAGCAATTCAAAGATCCGTCTAAAGAACAGCTAACGGCAGTTTCAGAATCCTTACGGCCGATACACTTACGTGCATTCAGACGCATGGAACAACATTCCCCAGAGCTAATCAAAGGCTTGCGGTACTGATAATGGCTGAAAAAAAGACACACCTAACGACAAAAAGTTAAGACCCACTTTTCTCAGACGTTAGACACTTAACGGGCAAAACCAAACACCCGTTACATAGGAAAATACACAAAATGCTTACTGCACAAGCATGTAAAGGGAAAAATTAACCCGTGCAATGCCAAAGCAACACAAAAACATGGACACACAACACAAATCACTGTCACACACAACAACAAGCAACACCACAGGGACAAGGACCCCCAAAAAAACAACAACACAACATGACACAGAATAATGGGGGTTATCACACAAAGCGGACACCTGCAAATATAAGCACACCCGCAAATGGCAGACACATACCATGCACAACACACCTCATCTTATAACACACACACATCTGCTGGACAAAAACAACTCTCCATTGGTCAGCACTCACCTCATCACCACACCTACACAATGCCTTATCAAGTACTTAAAGGGACAACTCACCACACTCACTTGTGGCTTGTTTTCCACTCAGGGAGGGAGAGAGAGAGAGAGATAGAGAGCGTAATCAGTATGTTGGGTTACATATTGTTGCGAAGACTGAGGAGAAGGCGTGCAAGGGAGAGAGCTAGGGAACATCAGCAACCCCCAGGCACGCCTGATCAACAGCCTTCACCTGCTGCAAGTGAGGAGGCTCTGGCTCAGCAGCCACACAGGAGTCCATCCCCACCTGGAGGACAGCACCTGCCTGCAGATGCACAGCTGCAGCAACAGGATGCTCCACAGCAGCAGAGGATGTATAGACGACCACCAAGGCCCAGGGTATAGCGCCCAAGGGTCTCCATCTTTGGAATAACTGATGATGAGGTCATTGATCGCTACAGATTGAGGCCTGACAGCATCATTGCCTTGTATGAGGTCATCAAAGATCAGGTGGATCCCATCTACATCCACAACCATGCCTTAACTGGCCTGCAAAACCTACTGTGTGCCATACACTTCATGGCAAGTGGGGCCTTCCAGTCCACTGAGGGTTACACATCTGGCATGTCACAGGCCACATTCTCCAGGGTGCTGGCCCAGGTCTTGCCAGCCCTCAAAAGCAAGGCCAGTAGCTATATACATTTTCCCACCACCGACATGGACTGGATACACGTCAAGCAGGCCTTTTACGCAAGGGGAGGCATGCCCAGGGTCATGGGTGCTATAGATTGCACCCATGTCCGTATTAAAGCCCCAGCACGTGACGCACAGCTATTCATCAACAGGAAGAACTTCCACTCCATCAATGTACAGATGGTGTGTAACAGCAACATGAGGATTATGAATGTCTGTGCAAAGTATCCTGGCAGCTCACATGATTCATACATTTTCCAAAACTACTCAGTCCACAGAGATTTCGAGAATGGAACTTTTACAAGGGGATGGCTTTTGGGTGAGTTCACAATACAAAATCACACCACATACACAGGCGTACACACAATGCTGCTCAGCATGCACCTGACCCACAGCTAGTATGTCCACCACACAAAACATCATTCACACAACATGTGCTCCCTGTCTCACCATGTCACTCACATTACACAGGTGATGCTGGCATTGGCTGCAAGTCCTGGCTACTGACCCCTGTGGCCAATCCCCAAACACATGCCCAGGAAAGGTACAGCCAGGCTCATGCCAGAATGAGGAATGCCATTTAGCAGACCTTTGGCCTCCTCAAGTCAAGATTTAGATGTCTGGACCACTCGGGGGGAGCACTGCAATATGCACCTGCAAAGGTGTGCAACATAATTGTGGCGTGCGCAATACTGCACAACATAGCAGTGGACACCAGGCTGCTGGATCACATCCAGGACCCCCCCATACATGAAGTGCCCATGGACATCGGCCATGTGGAGGAGACCTTGAGAGGGGCACAGATCAGAGACACGCTCATCACAGAATACTTCAGCTGTGAGTATAACACAGGCATGCAAGCAATCCATGCAAGTCCCCCATCAGTCCTGTGACACTAAGCACACTGCACATTATGTTCTGTCTCACCCCACAGGAACATTGACACAGCACTGCACTGGCAGCAGCATGGCCCCAAACATCAACCATACCATGGACGTGGCAAATTGTGTGTGTGGATTCAAAAACCATCCTCCATTCCTCTCTCCACGTTGACATACAGACCCCAAGGATATCACGCACACCCCCAGGAGAAACAAGGTACAACATATAACCCACGTTCATCACCTTACAGGGCTTGATTGACAGCAACTAACTGGATATGCCATGATCATAGCCTGAGCAACCATGCTAGCCCAGTAGCTAAGGGTTAAAGGGCTATTGGACTCAATATGGGACCTGTACTGTGCTAGAGCTGAGAAGAGCAGCAGAGGGGTGGATGTACAGTGGTGTTGTCACACAACGTAGAGGTCATGAAACGTAGATCAGATTACCAGGGACTCCATGCTGACCTGTGAGTGTGCAGACATATGTGCCCCCGACATGAATACACAAATCAACAAATATGTCCTAATAGTTCCATGGAACAAATGACATTGGGCTGCCACTGTCACTTTCACAGTGACAGCACAATGTCATTACTTCCATGGAGCTCTCAGAACACTTGTCGATGTGTGTATACATGTCAGGGGCACATATCCATAGGGCTGGTGCACATGTCCTTAGTTCTCCACATAATTGGTTACAGATAAGTACACAACACATTGTCAAGCAATGGTTTGTGTACTCACCTGTAACTGAGAAAATTGAGGGGATTAAAAAGTCAAAATTGTTGTTGCTTGATGATCAGTTCAGGTCTACTGCTCCAAATCCTGTCCTCTTGTCCCACAGGCATCCATAACATGATTCATCCTTGAACTGAAGATCTTCCATGTGACTGGATTGATGTCTTGAAGATCACTCCTTACTGTTTCTGGTGATGTTGTTGGTGATACAATGTTTGACCTGAGGTTCACACAAACCTCTACTGGAACATTCTCATATAGACACAGAAAACACAAATTCTCGAGTGTTATAACCTGCACAGTTAGGATGCTCATCTACAGAGTTGTCAAACCTTGTGGACAACACATGAGCAGGGCAGCAGTGTTACTAAAGTAGTACGATTTAGTTTCAAAGTACATTTAGTGTTCTCATACAAGTGTTCAATGCATATAGGCAATACACACAGAAAACACATGTATGTTCTAATGTACTTTGAGACACAATAAAGATGAACCATTACCATTCTATCTTTGTCTGTATGAGGATATATTTGATAACACATTTGTCAATGCGTAACCACACTCAGGATAGAGTATCCCCCATACATGGAAAGGCATCACCCACATCACAGGAGTCCAACACTTGTTTGCCAGTAAGTGGACTCTGTGATGTATCCATGCAAACAGATGATGGTGGCAGTGATACACTAATGTGTTGTGGGAGTGATAAAGAGGTGATACAGGGGACATACTTCCACCATGAATTCCTGTCCACAATATCTGTGCTGCTCAGTATAATCAATGCTCTGAGATTTTGCTCCACTTTGACAGTACACGGGCTACATCAACGAACAACCAGACTAAGTGGACATGTGTTATCACTGGTGAAGTCTGTTACACCCTTAGGGAAACAACAACTCAACTTACCGGAGACACCAATGCTCACCCCAGGATATCAGTGTGTGTGCTACACATTGAAATCCTAGGTTAAAAACATTGGCTTCCCCAGTAAGTCAGTTGCACAATGAGTGTTTGAATCCAAGACAATATTGATGCATGTCCCATTTATCTGTCCTGCTTGTTATGTCCCCGCTAAGTCACATAGCTGTTTGTTTGGTTATCCCATTAACACTCTGAGTGCCAGAGTGGTCCCCAATGCATTTCTTTGCAATGTGTTGCCTACCACTCTGGTACTCAAAGGGTTAAACACAACATATGATGTAGACGAATGTTCAATGTTGTACCATTTGTTGTGCTAAGGGGTATGTTTTGTTGTTCAAATTCAACACACAACATCGCCATATAACACAGTGGTGTAATATGGCTCCAGTGATGTATTTCCAGTTGAATTTGTACAACGGTGTGTGTGTGTGTGTGTGTGTGTGTGTGTGAACCCATGTTGTAGCATCCCACAAACATTTCACCCAGGCAGAGGATGTGTTCACTGCATTGTATGGCAATGCATTGGAGACAACCCTGCCACCCAATCCATAACTGAAGACACAGCAGATCAGACAGGAATCAAAAAAAAAAGGTTTCTTTATTGAGGGGAAATTTAACAGGTTGGGCCTTTCATTTTTTCTTTTTTGGGTGGGGGGCCTTAGCCTGGGTGCCAGAGGTGGATGCCCTTGTTGATCGCCTGGTAACCCTCTGCCCTCTAGGTGTGGCTTCAGGGGTAACACTGGAGAGTTTGGTGGTTGCAGTAGACCCCTTGGTGGAAGGCAAGTTCTCCCTCTCCATCCTCAGGTTCTCCCTGCAGTTGATCTCCCTCAACTCCACAAGTAACTGTGTCAAATGTCCATTAGACCAGTCCTGAGCTGTGGAGTAGTGTGTTCCCCCTGGCCACCTCCGACTCCAGGGCTTGGATTTTGGTCTCCAGTCGGGCTATGTTCCTCCTGGATTGCCTCCTGCTCCTGGTGATGTTGCTGTCTGTACTCCTGCTCGACGGAGTAGTCGCCTCTGAAGGGCCATACACTCCGCCTCCATCCCTGTGAGGCGTGCAGTGCTAGAGGTGGATGTGCCCGGTGTCCCTGGTGCTGCTGTTTCTTCTGCTGTTGAGGGTGCTGTTTCCTCTGCTGCTGAGGGTGCTGTTTCCTCTGCTGCTGGAGGTGCTGTTTCCTCTGCTGCTGCTGGAGGTGCTGTTTCCTCTGCTGCTGCTGCTGGAGGTGCTGTGGCTGCTGTGACAGCTGTTGGAGTGGCTGGTGCAGATGATGGGCATATGCCCACCACATCAAGTGATTCTGAGCTGCCCAATGATGTGTGTGCTGGTGGAGGTGTGAAAATGTCCCTGGGTAGGGGGCGCTGGGGCTCACCAATCAGGCCCAGGTGTGGGTAGTCCAGTGGCCAAGGGTCATATGTTGGCACTGACAGGTGCTCGGACCCGACCTCGGATCATACCTTGGGGCATGCTGTGGAGCCATCCAGGAGGGTTGGTTGAAGTGGGAGGCATATGGCCCATATGGGGTGGTGACCACTGTTCCTGGCAGCCATTGCCTCCCTGGAGGTAGTTGTGCTGCTGCTTGAGGGTAGTAGCTGGTGGAGGTGGCTGGATACGTCCACCTCTCCTCCTGTTGCATCCAGCCACTGTACTGGGGAGGTGCAGCTTGAAGGGGTGCAGCCTGTGGTGGTCCAGCTTGAAGGGGTGCAGCCTGTGGTGGTGCAGAAGGTGGTGGTGCAGCCTGTGTTGGAGGGGATGGGGATGGTGGGTATGGTGACCACCGACTGGTCCTCTCCTCTGTGTACTCCTCACTGGGGGGTGACATAGCCTCCTCCACTGGCTCCAGCTGGGCTTGAGGGCCATAAGCTGTGTGAAGAAATAAGATGTTGTGATTAGTGACCTTAGCCATATGTTTGGGTAGACAATTATACTTTGATATGTGGTGAAGAAAAATATATGTGTTTAGGTTAATCACCCTGGGTAAACAAGGGTACTCCCACTGCTGAAAGGTGTTGTTTGAGTTATTACGGGTGAAGGTTTCATTTTGAGGTGCAATATCACAGTGGCCCGAAATAGTACAGTGGGGCTGTTGCAACATCCTCCCATGTAGATATCTGGTCCCTGTACCAGAGCTGTCCATATGATAGTGTAGTAACAGCACCACTGTACAATTTCAGGCCACTGGGATATTGCCCATGACATATCCATGTCTGAGCTGTGATACCTTTTGAATCACCACACCTTTCAGCAGTAGGAATACCATTGTTTAACTCGGGGGGGTGGAATCCAACAACATATATTTGTCTTCACAACTTGTAGGGATGGCTATCCCTCCAAGGGGATGGCAAAGGTTAAGTCTACCTTGATGTCAGATTGTAGACATTATGAAAACAGATGTTGTTCGCTGTTAGTCCTATCCCTCCTACCCTCATGGTTGTTCAGATATTGCTCTATGTGACAGATGTAGATTTCAGTCATTTGTCCACACGAGGGCTCTTCAGCAGAGCCAAAATCGCCCCATTTAGAGAATAATACTTAATTGGAATGGTGTACAGAGTGTGTATGGTTTGCAAGCACACTCTGTGGACCATTCCAAAGAGGTATTTATCTCGAAATGTTGCGACTTTGGCTCTGCTGAAGAGCCTCCGTGTGGTGAAATGACAGATATCTCCACCTGTCACATAAAGCAATATCTGTATAACCATGAATGTTGGAGGGATAGGACTTAGATCAAGACACATCTTTTTACGATGCCAAGGATATTACATCATGATGATATTACCCATTGCTATCCCATTACAGTCACACACAAGTAGAAATGGTCATATATGTATGTGGATATGTACCCTTAATATAGATACAGTAATATCCTTCCAAGATGTGAAGCCAGAGAGCAGTTCAGTAGGTGTGATTGCCTTACTGGCTATATATGTGCACCCATCCAACAATACATTGGATTGATATGATGGATATGAACATACCTCGTATATCCCATCTACGTAGAGTGTGATATACTATGTATGTGTATTTGGATGGTAGCAATGTAGGTTGATTTGTGATGGGTGCACATATCTGGCCAGTAAGGCAATCACATCCAGTGAACTGATCTCTGTGTTCACATCGTGTTGGGACATATTTAGAAACATTTGAATCCTAAGGGCAACAAGCAAGCCAGTAGAGCGGGATATCTTTGATTGAGGCCAGTTTTTCTCTGTGTATGAGCCCATCCATCCTTCTGTGTGAGGCAACCGTACTTAATCCTAGATATCCATCAGTCATGGCCTGTTGGTGACCAAGGTACAATGTTTGATATTTGTTTCCCATGTGTATCCTGCAAACAGCGGCGGATGTACCATTCATCCATGGCATCAGCACCCCTGTGGATCCATGTGAGAATCAGATATGGGATATGTCATTTCAAGTCAGAGTAAATGATTGCAGCCACAACACCAAGGCCTATTTTTTCCACCTTTAATTCTGTGGAATAGTTTTTGGCCTGTGTGTTGCACATACAAGCATTTATTCTCTGGGACACTGTGATGTGTGACCTGATCCACCCTTTTTGTGATTCAGTAAGCGGTGATGTTGAACTGATGAAGTGAACATGATGGTGACTAGTGATGATCGAGCACCCCAATGCTCGGGTGTTCGGGTACCCTGGCCGAGCACCCCCGGAGGCTCGAGTGCTCGGCCGAGCACTCGAGCCCCATTGAAGTCAATGGGAGGACTCGAGCATTACACCAGGCACCCCCTGCTCTGATGAGGGGAGGGTGCCTGGTCCATAGGAAAAGGGCAGAAAATGATGGAAACACCACAGAAATGGTTCAGGGACAGCATAGGGAGGATGTCTGGATGCATCTTGGACTCCAACGTCGCTGCTGGGAACGGTGTTTCGCCCGTAGTACGCCATTTTTACAGACTGACCGTAAAACACACAAAAAGGAAGATAAAAACGACTTTAGGCGAAAAATTGTTACCAAATAGTATTTGCTGTATATTTACTTGTATATCATCTGCAAATTCTGCAAAAAATTTCATCGATTTTTCGGAACTGGGGCCATGATTAAGAGGGAAACGTGCGCAGAGGCAAATTCTGCAAAAAATTTCATCGATTTTTCGGAACTGGGGCCATGATTAAGAGGGAAACGTGCGCAGAGGCAAATTCTGCAAAAAATTTCATAGATTTTTCGGAACTGGGGCCATGATTAAGAGGGAAACGTGCGCAGAGGCAAATTCTGCAAAAAATGTCCTCGATTTTTCGGAACTGGGGCCATGATTAAGAGGGAAACGTGCGCAGAGGCAAATTCTGCAAAAAATTTCCTCGATTTTTCGGAACTGGGGCCATGATTAAGAGGGAAAGGTGCGCAGAGGCAAATTCTGCAAAAAATTTCCTCGATTTTTCTGAACTGGGGCCATGATTAAGAGGGAAACGTGCGCTGAGCCGACCATCTAAAACATTATGGGTGAGGGTCTGCTGCGGAGCTGACCATCCTAAACATTATATGCGAAGGCCCGCTAGTGAGCTGACGCTATAAAACATTATATGAGAGGGCCCGCTAGAGAGCTGACCCAATAAAACATTATATGAGAAGGCCCGCTGGTGAGCTGACCTATACAAAAATTGTCAAACAGCGCCCGCTGGTGAGCTGGCCCTATATAAAAATTATATCACAGGGCCCGCTGGTGAGCTGGCCCTATATAAAAATTATATTCCAGGGTATATGGGAGAGAGTCAACCATATACCCATTTTTTGGGTGGAAGGGGTGAATGGGAATACAGAGTATTCCCATCATTGTAAATAACATATATAAAGTGACTTTATGTTCCCCCAGGGCTTTCCTCCAGTGGAGTGGAGAAGTCAGGGGAAATCCAGGCCTTGTTCATTTTTATAAGTGTCAACCTATCAGCATTTTCGGTGGAAAGGCGGATACGCTTATCTGTTATGATGCCACCAGCAGCACTAAATACCCGCTCAGACAGAACGCTGGCGGCAGGGCAGGCCAGCACCTCCAAGGCGTAGAGTGCCAGTTCATACCACGTGTCCAGCTTGGACACCCAGTAGTTGTAAGGCACAGAGGGATCATTGAGGACGCTGACACGGTCTGCTACGTACTCCTTCACCATCTTCCAAAACTTTTCCCTCCTTGTGACACTAGGCTGCGCATCAGGGTGAGGGTGCTGGCGGGGTGTCATGAAGGTGTCCCACGCCTTGGAGAGTGTTGCCCTGCCTTTGTCGGAACTGCTGTGTGCTCCCCTTTTCTCCCCTTCTCGGTTGGCCAAGGTAGCACGTACTCTGCCGCCAGCGTTGTCAGATGGAAAATTTTGGAGCAATTTTTCAACAAGAACCTTCTGGTATTGAACCATTTTGCTTGTCCTCTCCACCGGAGGAATGAGAGATGAGAAATTCTCTTTGTAGCGGGGGTCCAGAAGGGTGAACACCCAGTAATCCGTGTTGTCTAAAATGCGTATAACGCGTGGGTCACGGGAAAGGCAGCCTAACATAAAGTCAGCCATGTGTGCCAGAGTACCAACAGGCAAGATTTCGCTGTCCTCACCAGGAGGATGACTCTCAATCTCCTCATCCTCTTCCTCCTCTTCTGCCCACCCACGCTGAAGAGATGGAAATAAAGTTCCATGGCTACCCTCTGTAGCGGAGGCAACCGTGTCTTCCTCCTCCTCCTCCTCCTCCGCCTCCTCCAATTGTCGCTGAGAAGACGAAGTGAGGGTGCTCTGGCTATCACCTTGTGTAAGCTCTTCCTCCCGCATTTCCACCTCTTCCACATTCAAAGCATCGGTTTTAATTGTGAGCAGCGAGCGTTTCAGTAGACACAGAAGTGGGATGGTTACACTGATAATAGCATTATCGCCGCTCACCATCTGTGTCGATCCCTCAAAATTGCGTAAAACCTCACAGAGGTCTGACATCCATTCCCACTCCTCACTTCTGATTAGAGGAAGTTGAACGGAGAGGCGACGACCGTGTAACAGCTGGTACTCCACTACTGTCCTCTGCTGCTCACAAAGCCGGGCCAACATGTGGAAGGTGGAGTTCCAGCGCGTGCTCACGTCACACAGCAGCCGGTGAGCTGGCAATTGTAAGCGCTGCTGCAGCTTCAACAGGCCGGCTGAAGCTGTAGATGACTTACGGAAATGTGCACAAACGCGGCGCACCTTCGTCAAGAGATCATGCCAATTGGGGTAGGTTTTTAGAAATCGCTGAACCACTAAATTAAATACATGCGCTAGGCATGGTACGTGTGTGAGCTTGCCGAGCTCCAAAGCCGCCACCAAGTTACGCCCATTATCACACACAACCATGCCTGGTTGCAGGTTGAGTGGCGAGAGCCACTGCTCAGTCTGGTGACTAATCCCCTGCAACAGCTCTGAGGCCGTGTGCTGTTTGTCCCCAAGGCAGATCAGCTTCAGCACGGCCTGTTGACGCTTCCCCACTGCAGTGCTACACTGCTTCCAGCTACCGGCTGATGGGTGAGTGGCGCTGCGCGCAGAGAATTCGGAGGTGGAAACGGAGGAGGAGGAGCCAATAACGTAGGTGCTGGCGGAAACCCTGATGGAGGTAGGGCCCGCAATCCTCGGCGTGGGTAGCACCTGTGCCATCCCAGGGTCCGAGTCGCTCCCAGCCTCCACGACATTCACGCAGTGTGCCGTCAGGGAAATGTAGCGTCCCTGGCCACAAGCACTTGTCCATGTGTCAGTCGTTAAGTGGACCTTCCCAGTAACTGCGTTGGTCAGGGCACGGGTGATGTTACGGGACACATGGTGGTGTAAGGCGGGGACGGCACACCGGGAAAAGTAGTGGCGGCTGGGGACTGCGTACCGAGGGACAGCTGCTGCCATCAGGCTGCGGAAGGACTCAGTCTCCACAAGCCTAAATGGCAGCATTTCGATGGCCAGTAATTTGGAAAGGTGTGAGGTTAGTGCTATGGCCTGTGGGTGGGTGGCTGGGTATTTTCGCTTGTGCTCAAATGCGTGGGGTAACGACATTTGGACGCTGCGCTGGGACAGGGAAGTGGATGTGGTCGCTGATGGTGCTTCAGATGGTACAGGTGCAGGGCGGGAGGTATGCGGGCCTGCGCCTTCGACAGGCGATTGGCCGGCACCGAAAACAGGGGAAGAGGAGGCAGTGGTGTGGCCTGCAGACACAGATTGGCGATCCGGGCGTTCCTCCCACTTATTACGGTGCTTGGATGCCATGTGTCGGATCATGCTGGTGGTGGTGAGGTTTCTAGTGTTCATGCCTCGGCTCATTCTGGTGTGGTACAGGTTGCAAACTACAATTTTTTTGTCGTCCGCACTTTCCTTAAAAAAACGCCATACCGCGGAACACCTAGCCCTTGGCAAGGGAGATTTACGCAAGGGGGTGCTCCGTGGAACATTTGCGGGCCGGTTTGGTGCGGTCCGCCTTTTTTCTTTAGCCACACCACTGCCTCTTCCAGCCTGTTGCGGTGCTGCAGATGGCTCACCCTCAGGACTGCTGTCATCGCTCGGCTCTCCACCTTCCCAGGTGGGGTCAGTCACCTCATCGTCCACCAAGTCCTCCTCCACTTCCTCACTCTGATCATCCTCCTCATTTCTTGATCCCACCACATACTCAGTCATTGACAACTGTGTATCATCCTCCTCATCAAGGTCTTGAGACAGTAATAGTGGTTGATTTGCTGGCAACTGTGTCTCATCATCATCATCCACTTCCTTTGACCTTAAATGCCGTTCCCCTCTGTCATCTTCTTGTGATTGGGTACCCTCTAGAGGTTGTGAATCAGGGCACAAGATGTCATGTTCCTCTGCAAGCGTGCTTGGAGAGAGGTTCAAATGAAGGATTGGTGATGAGACGAGCTCCTCACTATATCCCAGTGTGGGATCACTTCTTTGGCCAGACCCTCTATGGTGGGAGGAAGGATGATCAGGGTGAGGATTATGTTGACCAGACTCTTGGCTACTGAGAGTGGACTTGGTGGAAGACAGGGTGGTGCTTAACCGACTGGAAGCAGTATCAGCTGAAATCCAACCGACCACCTGTTCGCAGTGGTCTGACCTCGAGAGTGATGTCCTGCGACGCCCTGTAAACTGATACATGAAGCTAGGTATGGTGGATGTCTTTCTTTCTTGTGCTCTGGCACCAGGCACAGTTTCTACGTGTCCTGACCCGCGCCCTTAACTATCAGGATCACGTCCACTTCCCCGTCCCTTTTTACCCGCCTTCTTCATATTACACGGAATATGTGCTGCTAATCTGCAACTTTGCACACTAAGCAGAATGTGCTGCTTATCTGCGGCTAGGCACAGTGAATGGAATATGTGACTTTTATTTTTTACACTTTGCACACTAAACAGAATGTGCTGCTAATCTGCAACTTTGCACACTAAACAGAATGTGCTGCTTATCTGCGGCTAGGCACAGTGAACGGAATATGTGACTTTTATTTTTTACACTTTGCACACTAAACAGAATGTGCTGCTAATCTGCAACTTTGCACACTAAACAGAATGTGCTGCTTATCTGCGGCTAGGCACAGTGAATGGAATATGTGACTTTTATTTTTTACACTTTGCACACTAAACAGAATGTGCTGCTAATCTGCAACTTTGCACACTAAACAGAATGTGCTGCTAATCTGCAACTTTGCACACTAAACAGAATGTGCTGCTTATCTGCGGCTAGGCACAGTGAACGGAATAAGTGACTTTTATTTTTTACACTTTGCACACTAAACAGAATGTGCTGCTAATCTGCAACTTTGCACACTAAACAGAATGTGCTGCTTATCTGCGGCTAGGCACAGTGAACGGAATATGTGACTTTTATTTTTTACACTTTGCACACTAAACAGAATGTGCTGCTAATCTGCAACTTTGCACACTAAACAGAATGTGCTGCTAATCTGCAACTTTGCACACTAAACAGAATGTGCTGCTTATCTGCGGCTAGGCACAGTGAATGGAATATGTGACTTTTATTTTTTACACTTTGCACACTAAACAGAATGTGCTGCTAATCTGCAACTTTGCACACTAAACAGAATGTGCTGCTAATCTGCAACTTTGCACACTAAACAGAATGTGCTTCTTATCTGCGGCTAGGCACAGTGAACGGAATAAGTGACTTTTATTTTTTACACTTTGCACACTAAACAGAATGTGCTGCTAATCTGCAACTTTGCACACTAAAGAGAATGTGCTGCTTATCTGCGGCTAGGCACAGTGAACGGAATATGTGACTTTTATTTTTTACACTTTGCACACTAAACAGAATGTTCTGCTTATCTGCGGCTAGGCACAGTGAATGGAATATGTGACTTTTATTTTTTACACTTTGCACACTAAACAGAATGTTCTGCTAATCTGCAACTTTGCACACTAAACAGAATGTGCTGCTTATCTGCGGCTAGGCACAGTGAATGGAATATGTGACTTTTATTTTTTACACTTTGCACACTAAACAGAATGTGCTGCTAATCTGCAACTTTGCACACTAAACAGAATGTGCTGCTAATCTGCAACTTTGCACACTAAACAGAATGTGCTGCTTATCTGCGGCTAGGCACAGTGAACGGAATAAGTGACTTTTATTTTTTACACTTTGCACACTAAACAGAATGTGCTGCTAATCTGCAACTTTGCACACTAAACAGAATGTGCTGCTAATCTGCAACTTTGCACACTAAACAGAATGTGCTGCTAATCTCCAACTTTGCACACTAAACAGAATGTGCTGCTAATCTGCAACTTTGCACACTAAACAGAATGTGCTGCTAATCTGCGGCTAGGCACAGTGAACGGAATATGTGACGTTTTTTTTTTAAACTCTGCCCCCCAAAACAAAATATAACTGCTGCCTCCACACACAATAGTCCTAAAAAGGACTTTTGGGTCTTTTTGTTGTTCAAACGCACTTTTCTTCTCCCTACACTGACTTTCCCTTCCTGTCCTCATCTCTCCCTGGCTAAGACTGAGCTGAACGCGCTGGTCAGGTGCTATACAGCACCCGATCATGGGTTCTGGCCAGCCAATCAGTGTAATGCCAGAAGCCAACATGGCTGCTGGCATTACATTGATGTCAGAGCCTCCCCGCACGTTTATTGGCTGCGCAGCAGCCGCGAAACGTGCGGGAAGGAGACCCGAACATGGCGGGCGAGCACATGCGGTACTCGTACGAGTACCGCCATGTGCCGAGCAGAGCGATGCTCGAGCCGAACCGAGCTTCGGCCGAGCATGCTCGCTCATCACTAATGGTGACTTCTCCAGTGATCTCCTTTCCCCATTTCCAGTGTTTTCCATGGAGTCTGTACAATGGGACCCTATGAACTTGATTCTTGTTTTTACATATTCTCCACAGACTAACACTGGTATTGGTGAAGTGAGGGTGTGTGAGGGTTAGTTTGTGTCCACCATCTCTTTGTCACCGCTTAGTGAATGTCCCCTGTGTAGCATGTGATCGTTGGCCTATTGACTTGTTTGTTGTCTGGTTAACCCTTTGAGTCCCAGAGGGGTTGCCAAAGCATTGTTAATCGATGCATTGATGATCCCTCTAGCACTCAAGGGGTTAGGTGCTGACTTCCCTGTGGGGAAATGGGTGACACTGTGTGTGAACAGTGATGATATTTAACAGACGACATTTTGAACATAATGGTTTGTGTATTGTGTGTGATGAGCACAGCAACAGGAGGGTTGAAGTAGGACTTTGACAGGTTTGTCCCAAGTTGGACCTTGTCATTTGTCCTGGTGTTGTGTCCTGTTTTTAACCCTCAGGGTGCTGTGTTGGTGCAGTTGTATGGATGAGTGATGGGCATGTGTTGAGGTGTGACTGTGCATGCAGCTGGTGTTGGTTGATGTAGTGTGTTGTTATGTAGTGTTGCACTTACCGGTAGTGTGGAGGCTCCTCTCATCCCCAGTGTCGGCTCCTCCAACGACCCCCTCGATCATGGTCGGGGACATGGTCTGATGCTCCATCTCCTCCCAGCCTCAGAAGGTGATGGGGACAGATGTGCCACCTCCGGTGCCTCGGGCTTGCTTGGCCATGTCAGACATCTTGTTCTTGACCACCCTCCGGCAGTTGCCCCATCTCTTCTTCACAGACTCCATGTCCCGCCTGCATGTAGCCACCGCGTTCACCGGACTGCATATCTGGTTCCAGGCTGCCTTCCTCCTCGCTGACAGGCCAGGGACCTTCGCTGTCAGGTGGAGGACACTCTGCCTCTCCAGGACAGCTTGCACGAGAGCCGTGTTCTCCTTTGTGTATTTGGGGTCCCTGATCCTGCCCTCGTCACCTCCGGCATGGGATGATTCTGAGCCGGAGTGTCCTGCCTGCTCTGACCCTGAGTGTGTGGGGTCCTCCCCAGCAACTACCCCTCGTCCCGCTGCATGTTCTGTCCCTGTCCTTTGTGTGCCTACTCTTGTTGGCCGGGTCCCCCTCTGCCCTGCGGATCTCCCTCTCCCACCCCTGCTCTGCTGAGGACTATGTGTATGTATGTGTATGTGTTTGTGTTTGTATGTGTGTATGTAATATGTACAAAGGTGTGATATGTGTCGAATTATGTGCAATGCTTGCCAAACTCCAAACTCCAAAACTCCTCTTCCTCCAATGAACGCTCCTGTCTCCCTCTCTCTGATCACTATCCTCTGCATCTGGGTCCTGATATCTAGCTCTGAAGAACTCAATAACAGACAGTGTGTGATGGTTATTTTTGGGTATATATAGGTGTATTTGAAGTTTTTTGATACATTGGGGCTTTGTGATTGGCTGTGTGTTTGAATTTGTTTTTGCATCAATCAGGGTTGCTAGACAACGGCAGCCATTATGTTACATGTTGTTTTGAGCAATGTTATCGTGTGATTTGGCGGCCTGTTGTGCATTAACATGAGCGACAACGGGTTTTGTGTTACGTGTTTTGTGTGTGCCTACGCTCGATAGCTATTCTTGTAGAGTACCTATTGAATCTGCCGTAACGCATGTATTATTTGCAACCGATGTGCCTTTTTCACTTAGCGGCTGGTTTAACGTGAGCCTTTAAATCTAGCCCTATGTTACCTGGATCTTTCATTACGGATGCATACAGATAAATCAACAAATGTTGTATATTATATCCAATTTAAGTAAAACCATTTTAATGATACTAACTTGAGTCTAGAACAGAGGAGGGAAAAATATGAACCATGGACCTGATTTGACCTTCTGACCTACTGGCCCAAAGGCCTTTTAGGAAATAAAAGAGAATCCTTCCCTTGAAGATAGCAGGATTCCCTGAAACCTGATCTGATTTGTCTCTTTAGCAATGCAGGTCAATGTCAATGTCAAGACAGGTTATTGCTAAAGAGACAAGCCATGTTTTACCAGAACAGGATTGTTTTCTTCCACAACATTCAAGGGTGCTAAATTAAATAAATATTACTCTTCCCAAATGAAGAACTGCTAACCAAAGGGTTAAATAATTATTTCAAATAAGGGGGTCACGTTAAAAAAAAAGTACAAAAATCCCCCTTTCTTAATGGCAAGGGAGTATCTTTGTATCTTCCAGAATCATTCAATATATTATAACTCCTGCTTGTGGGAAGTATGCTTGAGAGTTGATGTTTCTCTTTGTGTATATTAGAGTTTGTGGGGGGAAATTTGTTTGTCAGCATGCAAGATAACTGTCATAGCCCAAAACACACACATTCTAGCTCCAAATGTGTCCTCTGAATAGAAAGAAATGCCTGCCTTGGGCCCATAAAATATATTTTAGAGCTTTCAAAAAAGCTTTGAAACAAAATTTTATGTGAGGGTGTCCTCCTGTCTGTACCAATGATTTTAAATCACACGTACAGTATAGTACAGTGGCAGGTGTGAAAGAATGCTGTAAAGTAAGAATGCTTTCAAAAACAGACATGTTAATAGTTTATTTTTATCAATTAGCAAAATGCATAGTGAGTTAACATAAGAAAAATCTAAATCAAATCAATATTTGGTGTGACCACCTTTTGCCTTCAAAACAAAGGGTTTTGTTAAGGAACTCAGCAGGTAGGTTGTTCCAAACATCTTGGAGAAATAACCACAGTTCGCCTGTGGATGTAGGCAGCCTCAGTTGCTTTTCTTTCTTCATGTAATCACAGACAGGCTCAATGATATTCAGACAAGGGCTCTGTGGGGACCATACCATAACTTCCAGGACTCCTTGTTCTTCTTTTCACTGCAGATATTTCTTAATGACTTTGGCTAAATGTTTGGGGTCGTTGTCATGCTACAAAATAAATTTGGGGCCAACCAGATGCCTCCCTGATGATATTAAATGATGGATAAGTATCTGCCTGTACTGCCTGACCATTCATTTTGACCAAATCCCCAACTTGATTTGCAGAAATGCAGTCCCAAACTTGCAAGGAACCTCCACCATGCTTCACTATTGCCTGCAGACACTCATTATTGTACTACTTCCCAGCCCTTTGGCAAGCACACTTCCTTCTGGTACAGCTAAATACTTTTGACTCATGAGTCCAGTTCACCTGATGCCATTTTTCTGCACCCAAGTTCCTGTGTTTTCATACATAGTTGAGTTGCTTGGCCTTGTTTATATATCGGAGGTATGGCTTTTTGGCAGCAAATCTTTCATGAAGACCACTTCTGATGAGACTTCTCTGGACAGTAGATGGGTGTACCAGGGTCTCACTCTTTTCTGCTAATTATGAGATTATGACACTGCTGGACATCTTCTGTTTATGAAGAGAAGTAAGCATGGTGTGTCTTTCATACAATTGTTTAATCATACACCTGATTATGGGTTTGATTCAATTGTCCCCTTTATGCCAAAAACCTCCGACCACATTTTTTCAAGCACTGTAAGCCATTCAATTCACAGTGCTATGAAAAAATGCCGGCAAAAAAACCCCTCTCCGAGCGATAAAGTTACAGGTATTTTGACCCATTGACAAATTAAACAAATGCCACTAGTTGCAATTCAATACACTGCATTACTGTTAAGATCTAATAAGGGACTCAGTTGAGCTCTTAAATTTAAGACGTAGTTTTTTACTGACTAAAGTCCCTTATTGAATCTTTAATCAGCCGAGGTAGCTATTGAAAGTAAAAAAGCCCCATATCAATACATCCAAAGTACATAAAGAGTGTTCAGTGTAGTGGAATTAACCCTATGAGTGCTAGTGGGGTACAAATCAACATCACAAAAAATGTAACACTTACCATTAATCCTGAGGTCCAGTGGAGTCCTCAGAATTCTGGTCAACTACTGTCCATCTTCTTTCTTCTCCTCTGTTTTCGATTCTTTCTTCTCTTCTGTCATCTCTTCTTTCATCTGACTTCTAGCTGTAAAGAAAAAGGAAAAGTATAAATAAATGTTTTGCTAAAATATCCCACACACTTATACATAGTTTAACCCCCAGAGAAATGTGTTGCACACCTCTCTGGGGCTCAGAGGGTTAAAGATGTATGTGCAGGTGAAGAAAAATAAAGATTCCTCCACATAGTTTTAAAGAATGCCTCCACATAGTTTTAAAGAATGCCTCCACATAGTTTTAAAGAATGTCTCCACGTAGTTTTATAGAATGCCCCAATATTTGTATATAATAAACCTATACTTTTCTATTTCTTCTCTGCTGTGTGTGGCCACGGAGGAGCAGAAATGAAAGTGCACAGAGCCCCTTGTCCTTGCTTCATGGGCTGATGCCTGTTCCAAACTGAGAGAATTTGAAAAGAGACTGCCTTTATGTATGGACAGTCTCTTTTCAAATTCCCTCAAAGCTATTGGCTGGGTTATGTGCTTTGCCAATCAGCACAAAGCAGCAGCGCTTGAAGCTGATTGGCTGGGAGGTTCATAAGCACATCCCAGCCAATGGCTGTGAGGGAATTTGAACAGAGACTGCCCATATATAAACTAAACTTAATGCACAAAACAGATGTTTGGCGACAAGACCTTTTCTGTCCTTTGTGCTTCATAGCCAGTAGGACAATTGAACACCAACATTTTCTTTTTCCGGTCAGTATCCATTTTGCCCTACCTGCTTTTTCAATGAGCTCAACTGAATCAAGCCCTATATGCCTACAAAAACCCTGACTTAGTGCAAGTGTAACTAGAAAAAATATGCTGTTTTCAAGGCAAAGGGTAGTGACACCAAATATTGATTTGATTTAGATTTGTCTTCTGTTCACTCCCTATGCATTTTGTTAAATGACACAATTAACTATTGACATGTCTATTTTTGAAAGCATTCTTACTTTGCAGCATTTTTTCACACCTGCCTAAGACTTTTGCACAATATTGTACATGTGTTTTAAAATCATTGGTATAGACAGGAGGACACCATCATTCTTACTTTACAAACTTTTTTCTCACCTGCTTAAAACTTTTGATTATTAAGCTAGTTTGTCTTATTCACATTTCAAAAAGTGAATGACAAATATTGGTGAAGTTAAATAGCATTTAGCTCAACTGTCAGAGCTACACAAATTGTCCCCTGTGTGCCTTGCAATTGCTAACTAATACACTGCAAACCTCTAGCTTGGAAAACCTTTCATGTATTGTTAGTTTGAATTATAAAATAAAATGAAGAAGAGTTTCTTTTCATTTGCAAAGGATTGTCTTGTCATTTATATTGTTTGATATAATAATAGTGAGTTTAAGCATGGATGAATTTATTGTAAGCAATCACTATTCCTCATATATCAGATCTTCCTTTTTAAATACTTTGCAGTGTGTTTTAGATTAGTTTCATGATTTTTTTTTTTGTAAAAATAATGTGATAAATAGTGTCAATGTTACTGTGGAACATTTCTACTCAATATAATTTTGAATAGCACACAGCTGTCTATGCAATTTCTATAAAAATAAAGTTTAGGTAACTTTAACTGGTTCAGATCTTTATTATCTCTCATTTCTTATAGTAAGACTCCATAGCTCTAACTATGGAGGGAGATATGTGGGATTTTTAAGCAAAAGATGATCTTTATTTTTACTAAAATGACCAATACAAACATAGTCAATAATAATGGTTAAACAGTGATGTATGTGCTTATTTTTTCTGTGTTCTTCTGAACTATAAATCCTATATAATAATTTGCTAAATCGTGTGTAACGCCACGACATGCGCAGTAGACACTGCTGCGCGTGCTGCAGTACAGACTGCTCGCGCCGGAGCTGATACAGAGATGATACAGAGAGCGTCCAGCTCTGTATCAGTAGTGGCGCGGGCACTGTGGCCCATGTAACGGGCTGTTCAACTAGTATCTACAATAAAATTACAGATTTAATAGATATCTTTCAGCTCTTAAAATAAAACATAACTAATTCCTTGGTTGTTAGAGATGTCTCCAACATATTGCTACACATTAAAGTGATAGTAATGTTTCACAATAAAAACAGCTCCAATTAATCTTAATAGTATTTGGACCATGGAGAGTGTTATTTCAATACTGTCAGAGATGTAGTTCCAGAGTAATTGAATGATAAAGTATCCCCCTTCCGCCCCTTTTACTGATGTAACACTGCTCAGCTCAGAGCAGCTATACTGTCTAGATGGATCGCAGAGAGGGACAATCTTCAATTAGCATAAGAAAAAAAGCTGAAAAGGCTGTCAAGGGGGCAGGGTTTTCATTGTTCTCGGAGTAAGAAGTTTGTCCCTTGCTGTGATCTGTCTGGTCTCAAGACCAGATTCAACATCTGAAGGGAGGTGGCTTACACTAGGTAAAAATGACAGCAGAGGGAAACTTTATCATTTAATTACTCTTGAACTACAACTCTGACAGTATTTAAATAACACTCTCTATTTCTCAAATAAAATGAAGATTAATTGGAACTGCTGTTTTTTTAAATCTGAAATGCCCCTAGCATACAGTGAATGAAAAAACACAGCATGGAAAACACACCAAATCTAAAAATAAATGTATAGTATTATGACATTGTACCAGTTTTGTAGCTACATATAAATATACAGCCTTGACAAAGGTATGCCATATTTTGGATTATGTAGTTTCTGCTCCTTGTTTTGAATGGAAATGTTTAAGAGTTTTATCAAATGGTAGTTATTTTACTGGTGATGAATCAATGAACATCACTTGAGAAATTTCAGGTAGTGATGGGTGGAAACTTAGGTCTCAATCCAATTTCCTCCAATGCCAAAAAAAATCCAACAATTCAAGCCATTCAATTAGCCGTCATATAAACAGTCGACAGCAGCTTTAAAATCACAACGATGGATAATATTTCACCCATTGAAAACAATGCAACAGCTATACCCAGGACGCATTTAATCCTGTGCGATAGTGCCAACTAACAATAAAATGATACATTTAACAGATGAAATTCTGCACCCATTTTTTCTGGCCATACAGCACATAATGGACAAAAATACCCTACAAAAGACAAACAAAGCAGGGAAACATCTGTTGACACGACACCTATCACATAGAACAAGCACACCAATGGCAACATTAACCCCTGCAAAGACAAAAAAAACATGCCCTACAAACCCAGGCAAACAACAAAAACCTATCAGCCCCCCCCCCAGGAACAAGGGGTTCAAAAAGCAACACAACACAATCACACACAACATATCCTGGAACAACAGGGGTTAACCCATAACAACACATATGTACACACAACACAATACACACACCTGTCAAGGCCAAAGCAATCCAAGCTCACCTCTACAACATCACTAGTCAGGGGAGACCCAATGTGCACCTGACAACATCACACATACCTGACAGGTACACAGCAAGTACAACTAATCAGACAAACAAAATAGCCACACAGCAAAAAACTTACCTGGACAGCACACACCTTCCCATTAGTCACTCCCTAACTCATGACAATGCCTGGACAACACCCCCTCCACTGTCTTAAAGGGACAACTCACCGTCCCGACATGGCGTGTTTACAGTGAGACCACTGAGACATGGAGAGAGAGAGATTACAACCAGTATGTTTACATACCTATTCCTATGAAGACATCAGAGACGAAGGTGTGCGAGGGCTATGGATCACCATCAACCCCCAAGCACACCTGCTAAACAGCCTCCATTTATTGCAATCGCTCATGCTCTATTTAGAAAGCCAGACAGGAGCCCATCTCCATCTCGGACACTACACTAGGCAGTGGAACCTCAGCTGCCCCAACCAGATGCCCCACAGCTGCCTCAGGTACCTGTGGAGCAGCATGGGGATAACAGACAATCACACGTACCTAGGATATTCCACACAAGGTTCACGTTTCTCAGAATGAAGGATGCTGAAATCAGTGACCGCTACAGACTGACATCTCACAACATCATTCAGTTATATGAGGTGATCAAAAATTATGTTGACCCCATATACAGAACCAGCCATGCCCTATCTGGCTGGCATACATTTCATGGCAAGTGGATCCTTCCAGTCCACAGAAGGATATGCATCTGGCATGTTCCAGTCCACATGTTCAAGAGTACTGGCTCAGGTGTTGCCAGCCCTCAAAAGGAAGGCCAGGATATGCATCCACTTCCTCACCACCGACATGGAGTGGACACATGTAAATCAGGACTTCTACAGAAGTGGTGGCATTCCTAGGGTCATGGATGCCATAGACTGCACGTGTGTGCATAAGACCTCCAACACATGAGGGACATCAAGAGGAAGAATTTCTACTCCATTACAGTACAGAAGGTGTGTAATGCTAACATGAGGAAAACCCATGTGTGTGCCACCTACCCTGGTAGTTGTTACAACTCCTACATCCTCAAGCACTCCTGCATCCACAGGTACTTTGAGAATGGAAGCTATACAGGGGTACAGCTTTCAGGTGAGTCAACAATCCATATATCCACATTCACAGGTTTGCTAACACACCTAATGTAAACACAGCTTACCATGGTCATGACACACAAATAGTACGTCCCTCTTAGACAGCATCATCCAATGTGGTCCCTGTCTCACCATGGCACTCTTTTTCCATAGGTGATGTAGGCTACAGTTATAAACTGTGGCTCCTCACATCACTACCAAATTCACAAACACCTGCACAGGAGAGCTACAATGAGACACATGTCTGAACAAGGAATGCCATTGAGCGCTCCTTTGGCCTGCTCAAATCCAGATTCCAGTATCCGGATAACTCAGGGGGAGCGCTGCAATATGCACCAGGCAAGGCATGTGACATCATCCTGTCCTATAGCCAAACACAATATTGATCTCAATAATTAACCCAATATTACTATCCAAAGTGCATAAAAAAATAAAGAAAACACAAAAGAGCGCCCAATAGTGCACTCACTTGTATAGATGGTCAGATAACTGATACCAGCAAATCTGACAAGCAGGCATGTGGAGATATTATCCCCGTTTCCACTCAGGGTTGGACCGATGTCCTCACGATATATAGGATCACCAACAAACACACAGCGGCAGATTCCTCAATAAAAATGTATTTGCCAATGCTGTTCTACGAACCCGTCAGCCTTGAGAACGTCACTTCCATGTAGGTGGCGTGTAGATGGCAAATAAATTTTTATTGAGGAATCTGCCGCTGTGTGTTTGTTGGTGATCCTATATATCGTGAGGACATCGGTCCAACCCTGAGTGGAGATGGGGATAATATCTCCAAATGCCTGCTTGTCAGATTTGCTGATATCAGTTATCTGACCATCTATACAAGTGAGTGCAATTCTTATTTTGTTCCCATTTATTGAAACATTTATAGTATTACACTATTGGGCACTCTTTTGTGTTTTCTTTTTTTTTATGCACTTTGGATTGTCTATACCATTCTGGGAGAGCGTGGAAAAGGAGAGCAGCCCATCTATGGAGCAGATATACTGCATCTGGGGGCAGTTAATTACCCCAGCTGTAATTGAGCTAGTGTTGGCATATGCCAGTCACTAGCATCAATTCTTGTGAGTGCGCACTTTAGGGTGTTGGTGGTGGCCAGTTTGAGCCTTATTATCCTACACAGGGGCGCTTGTGGTGTCCTGTTCTCCCTTCCCTTCTTCTTGTTGTACCAATATTACTATATATGTAATGGATTATCCCTCATCAGAGTGTGAATCCCAGCATATGTTTGTTTTTCTAATTTATCCTGCCAATAAAGAACTTAACCCAGATACATAGTTGGCTAACACCTTAATAACCACAACAGTGAATGAGACTAAATGGGCACAGTCTGGCACATAGTATGTTGGGGGTAAGTATCAGTTACATAGTAACATAGTAAATTAGGTTGAATAAAGACACAAGTCCATCAAGTTCAACATTTGCCTCATACCCCAGTGACTGAGAATTTTATAGCTTTCTTGCTACCAAATAAGAGAGTCTTTATCAGACCTTCCTGATTTGTCTACTAATAACAGTATAACTGTATGTTCCCTTTTAAAAGAAATGTATCTACTCTTCTCTTAACTGTATCCATTGTTTCTGCCATAACCACCTCCTTGGGCAAGGAATTCCACAATTTAACAGACCTTACTGTAAAAAAACCCTTCCTCTACTGAAATCTAAACCTCCTTTCCTCTAATCTCCAGGGGTGCTCTCTGGTCACCTGATCAGGCCTTGGAATAAATAGCTCACCACAGAGATCCTTGAATTGACCTCTCATATACTTGTACAATGTGATAAGGTCTCCTCTAAGTCATATTTTCTCTACAGTAAGTAAACCAAGTTTGTCTAGTTGTTCCTCATACGTCATGTCCTCCATTCCTAAATTAATTTTGTTGCCCTTTGCTGTACCCTCTCTATTTCTAGTATATCCTTTTTCAGAACTGGTGCCCAAAACTGCACTGCATACTCAAGGTGAGGTCTTACCAATGATTTGTACAATGGCACATTAATGTTATCCACTCTTGCTTCAATACCTCTTTTTATGCAAGACAGGATTTTATTTGCCTTTGCTACTGCTATTTGACAGTGGTCTCTGTTTCCAAGTTGTTAGTTGACAAGAATGCCAGGTCTTTCTTTAGCAATGAGTCCCCTAAAATGATTCCATTAGGTTTATAAGTAGCCTTGGGATTACTTCCTCCCAAATGCATGACTTCACATTTCCCCATATTAAACTTCATATTCAAATCTGCCATTTTATGTAAATCCCTCTGTAGAGAGCAAATATTCTTTTCTGAATTAATTACCCTACATACCTAATACTGAACCCTGAGGTACTCCACTCTCCACTTCAACTGTATTGGAGAATTGTCCATTTACAACCACACACTGTTCCCTATCATTCAACCAGTTTTGTATCCAATTGCAAATGTGATCTCCTAGCCCCAATTTCCTTATTTTATACACCAGCCTTCTGTGTGGTACTGTATCAAATACCTTTGCAAAGTCTAGATATACTACATCAACTGCCTTGCCATTATCAAGGTTGTTGCTTACTTCCTCATAGAAGCTGAAAAGGTTAGCTTGGCACGATCTATTCTTCATAAAACCATGTGGATTCCTGCTAATGATCTTATTTTTTGTGTTGTAATCCTGAATATAATCCGTTATTATCCCTTCTAGCAGCTTTCCCACTACAGAGGTCAAACTTTATCATTTCCAGGTTCTGTTTCAGTTCCCTTCTTAAATAGAGGCACTACATTGGCTCTTTGCCAATCTTTTGGCACTAACCCTGTGGTGAGATAATCTTTAAAGAGTAAATATAGGGGTTTTGCTAACACTGCACTGAGTTCATGAAGAACCCTTGGATGTATACCGTCAGGACACAGTGCTTTGTCAGACTTAATTTTTTTCAGTCTCCCCATGACATCTTCTTGAGTTAACCCAATATCTGATAATTGTATTGTTTTAGTAATTACTTGTTGAGGATCTTCTACAATTCCTTGATCCCTTGTATATGCTGATGCAAAGAAAGTGTTTAAAACACTGACCTTTTCCTTAACCTCACTAATCAACTCACTTTTACATTTTTGAAAGGTCCAGTACACTCCCTCTTAAGTTTCTTGCTGTTTATATATTTGAAAAAAGTTTTTGGATTAGTCTTGCTTTCCCTTACATTTTGAGTTTCATTATCTATTTTTGCTACCCGAATTGCATTTTTGCAATCTTTGTTGCACTCCCTGTAGTTTAAGAAAGAATGTTTAGTTCCTGCAGACTTTAATAATTTGAATGCTTTTTTTCCCTTTGTCATTTCCTTCTTTACACTTGCAGTTAACCACATTGGCTGTGGCTTACTTATTTTGCATATGTTCCCCATTGGTATATACTGTTGGGCACATTTCTGAAACCTAAATTTGAATTCTGACCATTTTCCTCAGTATTTTTGCCTTTAAATAATGTATCCCAGTCTATGTGTTAGATTGAAGCCCTTAACAATCTGAAGTTAGCTTTTTTAAAATTAAGAGTTTTGGTCGAACTTATACAGTTTTGCTTTGCCAGACTGATCTCAAATGTAACCATGTTGTGATCAATGTTCCCCAAATGTTCACCTACCTTAATATTGGATACCATTTCTGTGTTATTCGTTATTGCTAGGTCCAATACATTATTATTTCTTGTCGACACTTCCACCATTTGTGACATGTAGCTTTCCCGAAGAATGCTCACAAACCTGATTCCCTTAGCACTCTGACAGGTCTCATTTTTTTTAAATCTCCCATAATTATAGTATGCCCAAGCTGGGCAGCTTTCCTCATTTGCAATAACAGTTGGGCCTCAACATTGTCATCAATATTTGGTGGTTTGTAGCATTTACCCACCAACACCTTTTTTTTACCTTTTGCACCACATTTATTCTCAGTTTCTACCCACAAGGACTCCACAATTTTTGCCAGTTTCCTCACTAATATCACCCTCAAAATTGTATTTAGCTCTGGTTTTAAATGTAAGCACACACTTCCCCTTTTCTATTAATCCTGTCTCTTCTAAACAGGGAATAGCTCTCTATATTTACAGCCCAGTCATGTGCATCATTCCACCATGTTTCTGTTATACCAGGTATGTCCAATTGCGCATTAACCACCAGCAATTCTAATTCTCCTATTTTATCTACTTTATATATTTCTTGCATTTGCTAGCATACAATTAATTTTGAAGTCTTTACATATATTACTCCCTACATGCATTTTTTCTACATCTTCATTTACTAGGAGTTCCTCCCTATTTTCTACATTTATACTCATCTTTTCTCCACCCCCCTGATCATTTACTTGGACCCAGTTCCTATCTGCTCTATCTACCCAATTTTTGCTATCTGTACCCCCCTCCCTTTCCTGGTTTAAAAGCTCCTCCAAGCTTCTTAGAATTTCTTAGTTGATCAAGTTCAACTCACATCATGGCCAAATGACACCTTAATGTTGTTTTCCTTTGTTAGGTGGATTGTGAGTTGAAATTGGACAACATTGTATGTGCTGTGTGTGCTTACCCTTGGTACAACACCTTAAAACCAAGCAATATGTGCAGGAGCTGTGTTCACTACATTGCTTTGCAATGCATTGGAGACATCAATCACAACATTAGTGCTATATTTAATCACTTACAGTGTTGTTCATGCATTCATATATTGTAAATCGAATTATTATGTTGCCTTAAATTTTAAGAATAGAGTATATGTTAGTAGTGTCATATTTCTAACTGCTGACAGAAAATACTGACATAGCTATAAGTGGAAAATATACTATTTCCTGCATTGTCGAATATTTGAATAATCATATATTATCCTACACTTGTTATGCAGAGGAGCTAAGTAGATAGGTTAATATAAGGCTGTATGAATAGTATTCTAGAGAGATGTTTATTGACTTTAGGTAAGATCTGCTGAAGTATTAGGCTTTAAGGTGGATATCTAGTGTTGAAAGAGAGTTGATTCCTCTGATTCAATAGATTGTGGTATTGATGCCACTGTATGGCCCTAGGTAAATGTCCCTTGGATTGAGTCTGTATTGTGGTGTATTGATTCCGATTGGGTATTGTTCCTTTTGTCACCCTGCAAATCTCTTACAAAGACTGTAATTGCATTGAATTACTGTTGATCCAAGGTATTGCTGCTTTAAGTGTATTTTAAGTTCAATTAATGTATTACTATTGTATTATTTCTATAATTAAGGTATTAATTCATTTTTATATTTTATTAATCTAGTGCTTTATTACTGATATAATTTAATTATATGTTACAATATTTGTAATCAGAGACTGATTTTACAAATGGTTATTGGTCATCTTTAGTGGCATCTAGTCATTCATAATTCGAAAACCTTGACAACATGGTATAAAAGGGGTCTAAGGAGGGTGCCTGTGTTGGTGGGTTGAGTCTAGGGAAAGAATCAGTTGAACATGAAATTTGTTTTTGAGGGGGGTTGTTGCCTAGTATTGGGGGGACAGTTAATAAAAAATAAATAAATAAAATAAGATTTTTTTTTATGATAAAGACAGGGACCATCTGACGTAAGCAGCCACTGGGGTAGACTGGTACTTGACGTGATAGAGTATTTTGTAGAGGATGATTTGTAAGATTTGTTGTTTGAGGCCCAAGCCCTGAGGAAATATTGATTTCTAGGACTTAGACTTCTTTGGCCCAAGCCCTAAGGAATTACTGAGTTGTAGAACTTAGGCTTGTTAGAAACAAGCCCCCAAAAACTGTTTATTTTTTTCTAGGCCTATGGGTTTATTTGTTTTTTTTTTAAAGCACAAGCCCTGATAAATAAAAAATGCCCTACTGGTCTAGTGCCAGCAGGTCATGTAGTGTTGGCCATTGGCCACTGGCCCTTGTCAAATGCCCTGATGTAGATGCGGAATTTGTGACTGATGTTCTTGCTCCTGCTGGTGAGTTGTTTAAGAAGCAGGATGGGATCAACAACAAAAGTAATATGGGTGATGAGTGATAAAGGTTCAACATGCCATGACTAGATCCAGTGATGTGTCTAAGGCAGTAGCAGCACCATAACTAGCCCCCACCACGTCAGGTATATGTGAAGAAAAGTAGAGGTTAGCCAATAATTATTCTCCACCTGCCTCTCCTCTAAAATCATGGGTGTGTTGTTACTAGAATAGAAATGTTCCCCTTGAGAGTAGGAACTGTGCCTCTCATCAGCAACTGCATTGTGCACAGTGTGTGTGGTAAATAACACATGGCACAACTCTATCCAAACACCATGACAATAGAAATCAAGTACTGCTGCTGTCACTATGCCCCTTGTCCACACCCCCTAAAGACACATGACAACTTGCTGATGGTTTAACGCCTTAAGGTCCAGCCATGCTTGCATGTGGCTGGCAGTTAAGGACCACGGACCATTTTTTATTTGCTTTTGCAAATCCGATTCAGGGCTCCCTGAATGGCATGCAGCCACTTGGGGAACCTTGAATTCCATGACGGTCCTGGCACATCATGGGTCCTTATGGCTCGTCGAACCATGATGTACCAGGACTACCAAAGGTTCCTTAAGTGTTAATAGTAATGGTGAATCCTCCCTGCTACCAGCTTAGCATATTCTGTGAGATGGAATCTCTTCAGATGCCACATTATGCCCTGCTTGCAATTCCACTCCACCACACTGCCATGGGTGGACACGAACTGCCACATCCTAACATCTACAGAGTGGCTATCATTTGGCGGGAGAGGTAACGATGAACAAGGTGGAGTGGCAGAAGATGTAGTTACCCTAGAGCAAGAAGGTGATGGCAAGATAGTTGTTTTGCTCTTTCTTTGAACTTCCAATCTCTGACTGGGTTTCTCTATTGTTCCTCATCTTTGATCTCCACCTCTCCTATTGTTGCCTGTCGAGAGAGTTAGGGCGTACAGCATTAGCGGTACTTGATTTTTGTAGTGTGGGTTTTTGGCTTTAACATGTTTGACATAAATGTTATGGTGTCTGTGTTTCATGTGTGATACCAGGGCGGTTGTGCCACGGTGCGTTCCCTCCTTTCCCCTTCTCACTGACTGTCACAAATTGTGCATAGTGTCTTTGGTAATGACTGCACTGTGCCTGACCCAAGAGTAATATAGTCCCACACCCATGACTTCAGGGGATAGGGATAGGGAACAGATGGAGAAGAATGGCCTGTTTCTTCTTGTCCTCCACATCCCCATTCACTTTCTGTGCTGACAGTAGATGATGCTGCTCCTGCTGTTGCTGCTACTGCAGCAGAATCAGCACTGCAACTAGGACCAAGATTATTGCTGCCACTGGCAAGTGGAACCTTCCCTAGTCCCACATCACTTGTTGAACCCATTTAGTGGCACACTAGCTTGCTCATCAGCATACTGCTGCCCTTGCAACTCTCCAGCAGAAGGAATTAGAGCAGTTGAAAATTCAAAAAGCTCACTGCTGGTGGTGATGCCCATCCTCACCCCTGTCTCCCATTCCTTCTCAGTTTCTGCTAAAAAGGCCATCAATGTCTCTTCCACCCAGCTTCTCCACCATCATCATCACCAACACCACTAGTCCCTACTTGCTGCTGCTGCTTTATTACAGACATCTCATTGCTGGCTGGAGGACGTGATGAGAAATGTGACAGAGGGTCCCCTAATGTCACACTTGCCATTTCTTGGTGACGTGAAGAAGGCAGACTGGCAGCAGTAGCAGCAGGCACAGGCAGCTGATCTGTGCTCCTGGAGGTGGTATTACTTATGTGCCTGCTATCAACCACCTGTTCTGGCTTCTTTAGGATAAAGTTCCACTTGGACACTGTACGAAGGGAAGGGGACTCCCAGAGCCAGAGGAAGGGTGTGGGCTCCCTTGACCACTAGTCTGGATGCTCTCAAATGCTTCCCCTACCACTACCTTAAGACTAGTCCCATTGGCTGCTTCATCATTACAGCTACTACTACTAACACCAACCTCATAAAGTTCAGCCCCAGAGTATTCCTCATCACAGTCACTAATAATATGAGGATTTTGATTACCCCATCCTTCACTTCTAATGCTAACAAGTTGCTGGACCTTCTTAGTAGTAGTACTAGCACTGGCAGCATTGCCTGAGGATGGCAAGTGTCACTTAGTGTCCCCTGCTGGCATTATCTTCTCCTTTCGCCCATTCTGAGTATTATAAGACACACTAGCAGCAGGTTTAGCACTGGTGGCAGCAGGCTCAGCTCTGGCAGCAGGCTCAGCTCTGGCAGCAGGCTCAGCTCTGGCGGCAGCAGGGGCAGCACATCTGACAATAAGCACAGTATTGGGGGCAGTGGGTTCAGCACTGGCAACAGGCACAGTACTGGTGGAGGCAGTGGGTTCAGCACTGGCAACAGGCACAGTACTGGTTGCAGCAGGGGCAGCATGTCTGACAGTAGGCACTGTACGGGTGGCAGCAGGCACAACACTAGTGGTAGCAGGGGAAGCACGTCTGACAGCAGGCACAGAAATGGTGGTAGCAGTAGCAGGGGCAGCACGTCTGACAGCAGTCACAGCACTAATGTAAGAAGTGGCAGCACATCTGGCAGCAGGTACAGCATGTCTGGATGCAGGCACAGGCAGCTCATGTTCTGCTTTCACTACTACCCTTTTCTTCCTCCCTTCCCATTAATTACCCCAAGATCCCTAGGGGTGATGTAGGGGGACTGGACAGCATTGGTTGTGTAGTGCTCCCTTTCTTCCTGTCCTCAGACTAAGGGTCCTTCCAGTTCCTCCTTTTATTATTTTTAAACTTGCTTATAGTTATAGCAGTCACTATGAGCCTCTCATTGTGTTTCACTTCCTAGAATATGTCACATTTTATAGTGAAAAGACACGTAAATCAATGGGTAGAATCTTTCTAGCCATTGAAAAAATGGTGAAGAATTTTGGCCAGTGGGCAATAAATGTGAAGATTTTAATCACTGGTTTTAAAGCGGATTTTCCCATGAAAAAGCGGACAACAACATGGTATTTGCGGGATTTCTCGCAGGAACACGACGAGAGCTTTCTCCCACCCCTATTTCACATATCTTTTTGTGGGATTTTCACCCTGTTCCTTGTGCTCATTCTTTGTGCCCTTTTTGTGGGAGGTTTCAGGTGCTTAACATAAACATCAAGGTCTATATGTTGCATGTGCTTAATTAGGGCAGAGGTATCCCCTCCTTTCCTTTTTTCACTACCATATTGCACACTGTGCAGAGTGCAGTTACTGATGAGTGCACTGCACCTGTCCTAAGGGGAAAAATACTGTAACATCTCAGGTATAATACGCACCTGTATATAACAGGCAGGTGTATATTATACCCAAGATTTTACGGGAAAATAAGAGTGCCTATGTATAATACGCACCCTTGTTTTCCCCCTTCCTATAAAAAAATGTAAGCCTGGCAGATAACATCCCTCTCTCCCCTGGTGCTATCTGATGTCAAAATAAGACTTACTTGTTTCAATTTAAGTCCCCGCTGAAGTCCCCTTGTTTCCAGATTAAAGCAGGCAAAATATAAACTATGTAAGTCTTCCCCTGCAGGCGGCATGCTTCCTTTTGCTGCCTGCTACCTTCATTGCGATCTCAGGACCTTCCGGCTATGGTATTGCCCTGTGAGGACCTTGAGATCCTTATAGGGCATTACCATTGGCTGGAAGCGGAAAGTCCTGAAAGACCGTTGAAGGAAGCGGGTGGCAAATGCAAGCATGCCACCAACAGGGGAAAACTTACATAGTTTATATTTTGCCTGCTCTAATCTGGAAAACATGGGGACTTCAGCAGGGACTTCAATTGAAGCAATTCAGTCTTATTTTGACATCGGATAGCACCAGGGGAGGGGGGAAGTTATCTTCCAGGATTACATTTTTTAACACAAAAACTCTCTGGTATAATATGCACCCCCCCCACACACTTCACATAAGGTGAAGTGGGGTAAAATTGTACGTATTATACCTGAGATTTTACGGTAATTCCACTGTGCGGTATGATTTTAATGTTGGGTAGGTGGAGAAGAATGCCTTCTTCTCCAGATGCACCTACAATGGTTAGGGTAGGTGCTGCCGCATCCTTGGCATCACAAAAGTGTTAGTACCTGCAGTAGTAGCAAGTGGAAAAATATCTTCCTGTCCCTGTCCTATATCATTACTGGTTGGACCAATTTAATGTGACAACAGTGGACTGTGACACTTTAGCTAGTCAGTAGCCTGCTGCTGTGAAAGATAAACTACTGCCCCTGACAATTTAGCTGGAATTAAAGTAACAACAAGTTCCAGTATGTCACTGCTGGTGATGGTGATGATGATGTCCATTCCCAAATTGCATCTCTTTCTACCATTCTTCATCACATTCTGCAAAGAATGCTCTCATACTCTCTGCAAAACAAGCTGCTCCACCGCCCTCACTCTCATCACCACCACCATCAGCAGCCTCTTACTGCTTTCTAAGACTACGTGGTGATGACAAATGTGACAGAGGATACCCTTCTGTCACACTTGGCATCACGTCAGAAGGTATACTGACAGCAATAGCAGCAGGAACAGGTAACTGACCTCTAATAATAAAGGTAGTCGGTGCTATTCACTGAAGAGACACCATAGAATGGGATGGAAAGAGAGAAACTATCAAATAAATCCATGTACTCCAGAGCTCTGATAAATATATCAATATCTATCCCTAATGTCATAACATATAGTTATCACTGGCTGCTTTCCCTTTCAGTAGCAAATCACTATAATGTAGTGTATATGCAAAAGAAAAGGAAGGGGTGGAATAGGACAGCACTCGTATTCCTCTAAGTGTGATAGGAATATCTCTTTATTAAAATACATGAATACAAAGAATAAGATATAGACAGTAAAAATGTGAAGAACCTTGCATCCAGTACCTAGATGGAACACTGGCACTAGTAGTGAAGAAAGTATATATTAAAAAATGCAATGATAAAAGTACCACCAACAGAAGTGACCATGAGCTGCCAGGCAAATGTATAATAGTGACAAATATATTATAATGCAGCTGTTATGTGATGAAGGAGACTATAGCCATGCTAGAAAAGTGATATTTATAATATGCTAAATGGCATAAAACGTGAAACTCTAGCAGTGAATTCCAGTGGGTAGTTCAAATAAACAGAAACACACTAATAAGGCAATTGCCTCTTACAGAAGCCCTTTTTGTCCTCATGCATATATCCAATCTTTAGCTGGTGTGAGTATGTATACTTGAAATAAACACATTTCATGCAGTAAGTCTCTCTCCACAGATAGTAGTCACTCCTCTTGATCTACCACACAGTGGCACACTGTCTCCACTATATCTGTCTCATGACCACCTTCAAAACAAACAGAACTCAAGGTCTCCGGTCCTCCATGTGGTACACAGCTTGTTCAGCTCAACTAATTCAGCTCAATGAGTTTCAGTAAATAACACCTTCCTCTAGAGTGTAGGATTAACAAGAGATGTGGAAGAGCAGCCCTCCAGCATCTCCTGATACTATTATTGTGCTAACTGGCACTTCAAAGCAACTTAATTTTTTATTTCTCTCTCTTCCTTTCTAATTCTTCTTAATTTTACATCAAGCTGCATGGTGGGAAGTTCCTGGTTTTTATAGAGAAGGTACTTTTGCCACCACTGAAAAATGGAAACATTCGTCATAGGAAAATCTATTGTGAAATGGCAGAAAATGCATGATTTTCTCATTGGGGGAATTCCCATGCAGAATGTGGGATTTTATGTATTTTTCATAAAAATCCATGCAGGAACAAAACAAGAGTTTTCACCTATCACTATATATAAAACAATCATTCACTGGAATGAACAGAGGGAAGGCCAGGTATCTCTAGCTTTCTCCAACTAATTGAATACTTCTGAGTGAAAATGTAGTCCTATTCTTATCAGCTGATGTAGACTGCATGTGCAACCTTGTTGTGACTACTAGCCATTGGTGCAACTGTTAACTGATAGATCAAATAGCCAGAATCAGATAAGCCAGATCTGGACCAGAATGGAAGCACTTGCTGTTTGTAGACGGTTACCCAGAGACATCATGAAGCAGTTAAGACAGAAACTTGAACATTCAAGCAGGTAAGTCTGCAGCAGAATCTAGATTCAGGGACTGCAGTACCAGTAGCAATTTCCGTTTGTTGGCAGATTACATAGGGAAACTTCACTGAAGGCAGAAGTGGGTAAACACAAAGAAGGCTGCATCACTGGGATACGAGTTGTCATCATTGAAACAAGGATAAGATTGAACCATGGTCTATGAATGGAAAAATACAGAACACAACACAGCAAAAGGCAATTTGATGTTACACAGGATTGTATGGGATGCTGCTATTCAATGGATCAGAATTGGAGGGAGGGAGGGAGCAGAACAGGATCCACAGCAGCCCTGAAATATTGGGAGTAGAGATTAGTAGGTGTGTCTCTATGGCTACTGGTGGGACAAGGCGGAGAATTCTGTCTAAAATGATTGTAATACTTAAAATGTAAAAAATATATATTGTATTGTTTATCCCCGTGAGTAAAACAAGGGTACTCCCAGTGATGAGGTGTTTATTCAAAAGTTATTACAGCTTAAACTTGAATCTTGTTATGTGCAATGTCACGGTAGCCTGATATTGTACAGTGGCGCTGATGTTACACTTTCCTATGGACAGCTTGGGTCAATTGACCATAAATCTCCATAGGATAGTGTAGGTACAGTGCCACTGTACAATTTCAGGCTTCTGTGATACTGCACATAAAAAATTCAAGTTTAAGCTGTAATAACCTTTGAATAAAATACCTCTCAGCAGTGGAGTCCCCTTGTTTTACTCAGGGAGATAAACCCTACAACATATAATTATTTACATTTTAAATATTACTATCCCTTTAATGTGAGGAAAAAAGAGAAGAACACTAGTGGGAACTCTAGTGGAAGGCAAAAATTAAATGTTTATCTCTCTAGGCAAAAGTTTCCACCATCTCTAAATCCCAGACAGTATGACCATCATCTTACTTTTCTTCATTGTGCTATGCCTATTTTCCACATTGCACAGTGCTACAGAATTTGTTGATAAAACATGTGCCAACATAATAATGTTATTATTTTTTTTTTAATTATGCAAGATTTGCCTTTACTTTAGGCTATTTTACTTCATGAAATGTTAAGTGCAATATCGGCTACAAATCAACAAAAAGATCAGCGCTTTAAAATCCCAAAAGAATACAGTGAATCAATATAAAAAAATGGTTTAATATATAGTATGTTGTTTGAGAGTATATAAAAAAACTTTCTGTGAAACCAATGTATTTCTCCAAACAATATAATATTTAAAAACCTAAATGACATTATATCAAAACATACATATACAAAAAATCACCATTACTGAATGTCCCAGGTGCTAATCCACTCCAGTAGTTCCTCACCATAGTGGGCGTACGGCTGGGAAGACTCTGTTAGACCTACGTCAAAATCAGAAACTGTACCCCATATAATACAATGGGTAGTTTCCTACCATGTGCAGTCTTAACTAGTAGTACATCCTCGTGACGTCCCTCCCCAAGGGGATCCCCTGTAGTCAACAGGCAAAAATCTTCCCGGCATACAAACAATAATAAACAATTAAACATAAATTTCTAAAATTCAACACAAAATTCGCATCACAAAGGGGCTATTATGGTAACACAATATGCCACTTAGACCTCACTATAGTCCAATCGCTAATATGTGATATGCCACTTCCAGAAAAAACCCTATAGGGGAATCAGAAAGTAGCAGTTCATTATATTATCTATACTAGAAATATACAATATAATTTATGGATGATCATCCCAAAAACAACACAAAATATATAAAAACAACAAAAAAAATGAATAAAAATATATTTCAACTCCAACAGAGAAAACAGAACAGACATTTGAAATCTGATATTATCCAAGATACAAAGTCTCGATATCGTACCAAATAAATTATAAGATCAGGTATGTAACAAACACCAACATCAATGCTGTTCACAATCTTAAAGGGAAGGTATAATGTATCTGTTTATATAATTATATAATATTGGCTGTATTTTATTAAGTCCCTCTTCACTTTTAAAAGCATTTTGTATCTTACACCCCCTCTTTGTCCAGTAATGCTTTAAATGGAAAATTAAATCTTCTTTAAACTGAACAATTTAACTTACATATTTCTTTTGCATAACATTTTATAATGTAATTAATTTGTTCTTGATATTGAAAGGCTTCTGCAGGAAATAATAAAATCATTAATTGCATTAGCAAGAATCAATTATTTCCGCTTTCTAATTTGTTCGATTTCATACATGAAGCTATGCTGAGAGTAAATTAACTATAAGATATATTTATTAGAAAAAGCCTTAAAGTGATAGTAATGTTTCACAAAAACAGCAGCTCCAATTAATCTTCATAGTATTTGAGCCATAAAGTGTGATATTTCAATACTGTGAGAGTTGTAGTTCAAGACTAATTGAATGATAAAGTTTCCCCTTCCCGCCCTTTTTACCTAGTGAAGCCCCCACTCCTCAGATGTGGAATCCAGTCCATAGACCAGACAGCTCATATCAAGAGTCAACATTCTATTGTGAGAACAATGAAAACCCTGCCCCCATTGACAGGTTTTTCAGCTTTTTCCCTTTTCTTCATTGAAGATTGTCCCTGTCTGCAATCTACCTGGACACTCCCTGCTGCTCTAAGCTGAGCAGTGTTACATCAGTAGAAGGGGCGGGAGGGGTATACTTTATCATTCAATTACTCTTGAACTACAACTCTGACAGTATTAAAATAACACTCTCCAAGGCCCAAATACTAGGAAGATTAATTAGAGCTGCTTTTATTATGAATCATTACTATCCCTTTAAAGAGTTCAGCAATGTGGAACATATAGTTAAGGAAATAACTCTCCAGAAGAAAAAAAAGGCAAAAATAACATTTCTCATGACTCGTTTGCACTAACATAGAAACATAGACATTCTTTTTGGAAATACATCTGAATATCTACTGGGTGCATTTGTCTTTCTCTTATCCTGATTATCTTGTTTTATTGTGCCACATGCTGCCAATACCACAGCGAGCTGTTTACACCCTTAGTACTCAATCAATCATTTATTCATACAGCTTGAAGATTATGGCTTCTCCCTCTATCCTTACAGTCTAACTTGTCAAAGCAAAACTCCAGGGAGAAATTCACACAGCTGTATTAAAGCTATCTAACATATTCTCCATGGCAACTGAAACTAGTGGGATTCCCACAAGTCTCTGTTTGTACTTGTAGCAAGAACTCCATCTGAATGCTACCAAGAATAGGGAAAACAGTATGGGGCCAAAATAAATGTATTAGATGAATGCCTCCAAGCTGCAAAAATAATAACTTTTGTTTAAAATAAGACAATTTTTCATAAGCCAAATGTGCATGGATTTACAAAGCAAAACATATTTTGAAGGTAATACAATTATACACCTAGCAAATTGGCAATGTTATAAAGCTATCAAACTAAGTATTTATGTGCATTCCATTAGTGGATTTTTTTTATGTGCTGAACGTATACAAGGGCATATACTGAATAATCCCTGCCATTCTATGTCAATCAGGTGACTGCCAGATTCATTTACTGTAGCTGTGATATTTCCTCAATTAAACCAGTTTAGTTACCACTGGTAATCTACTCAGGATTGTTTAAAAGTTTGCACTTATTGCTACTCTTGAGGACTGAACTTGACCAGCTCCGGCCTAAACAATAACTAGACAATTCAATTTTTTCATATTGATTTTTTTCTTTGTCAATAGCAGAAATGTCCTGGCATTGTGTGTGTGTGTGTGTGTGTATGCTGGGGGGGGCTAACATAATGAAAAACACTAACACCACATTTGTAAATTGCATTGTGTTACTCACCTTGTCAGTTTCTTTGTAACTTTCACACTCCTGTCTCACACACACTCTCTTCCAGGCATCATTTACTTTAGGTCTGTCTCATGCTCTTTAATGTTGGTATTTTATGTCTGTTACATGATACGCTTGCTTCACTCTTTTTTCTCTTACCTTCCAGCTCTCTCTCTCTCTCTCTCTCTCTCTCTCTATCTCTCTAATTGTATGTGTCTTATACTCAGGCACCACACTGTGCCAGTTTCTTTGGCATAAATGTATAAATCTGCCAGTGCAGCTCAACTTGCATTAGCTCCAATTCCTGTGGCTGCATTTCAGTGTATGCACTACACTGCATAATCTCTCTAGTGCAAATCTGTGAATACATGTCACCATTCTTAAGAGCTCAATGCCAGAAATCCCCTTTATGGCTGCCCATAATATAGGCAGGAAAATATTGTAAATCTATATCATTTCCTCTGTGACTTGTTTAGTATATGATGTTATTAGGTGCAGAGGAATGAAACACTCCAATGCCCATACACTGCCCTACTGCCCTCCTTTGGCATCAAGAGGAGAGTAAGTAACTTACTAAACTGGTATCAGGCAGCTTTAGAGCTGGCAAATCAATTTATGTGCTGGAGATGATTCATATTCATACATTCCCTCATTATTTTTTCTCACTTTGCTAGTATTTCAGTCTCCATCCAGCTCTCACTTTCACACTAGCTCTCACTTTTGCGCTCTGTCTCACTCCATTTCACTTTCATGCTCTTTATTGTGCTCTATTGCTTTCTCTTACTTTCGCCATGTCTGTTTCTTATGCATAGATAATACATTGTGTCATTCGCTCTCACTTTCACTCTCATTCTCTCACAATTACTTTCTCACTCTCTATCTCATCCTCACTGTCTTCCTGTCTATATATTTTATTATATATGTTAAGAGATCTGTTTCCCTTGTACTGTCTTGCGCTCTTACTCTCTCTTGGTCTCTGTAACATGGTCTCTTGGCACTCTCAATGTCACACACACACACACTCTCTCTCTCTCTCTCTCTCTAAACGTATTTTTTGTGCCATATTATAAGAGGCCAATAATGAACTGAGCAATAATTTGAGGAGGAACATTAGAGAAGGAACTGAGAAACTCCCAAAGAAGAAAAAACCTGGAAGGCTAATCAAAAACTAGTATAAAGAATGGGGACAAGCTAGTATAAGCCTTATACATGTATATATGTGTGTAAAAACAAAAGAAGCGCCTGGAACAGTGGGATATCCAGAGACACGGCCAGATATTCCAAAGGTAGAGGCTGGCAGCAGAGGTTTAGAGAAAGGGGACAGGCCAAAGGTCAAGACAGGCGGTTGTGGCTCATAGTCATGGCAGCTGCAATACTCTGCCTGCTGTCAGGCATGCTGCCCCTGCTGCCAGTGCTGAACCTGTTGCTACCAGTTCTGAACCTGCTGCTAGTGTGTCTTGTAATACTCAGGAGGGGGGAAGGAGAAGATGATATCAAGTGTAAAAGCAGGGGACCCTAAGTCACACTTGCCATCCCCAAGCAGTACCACCAGTGCTACTACTACTACTAAGGTCCAACAGCTTGTGAAGGAGAGGTAATCAAAATAGTCATATTAATAGTGACTGTGAGGAGGAAGACACTATGGCTCAACTTGATGTGGTTAGTGTTAGTAGTAGTATCAGTAATGGTAAAATAGTCGGTGGGACTAGGGTTAAGGGAGTGGTAGGGGAAGCAATTGAAAGCATCAAGACTAGCGGCCAAGGGAGCCCACACTATTCCTCTGGCCCTGGGAGTCCCCTTCCCTACACTACAGTGTCCAAATGGAACATGTTCCTGAAGAGGCCAGAACTGTTGGGGGACAGCAGGCGCAGAAATAAAAATGCTACCAACAACACCAGGAACACAGATCAGCTGCCTGTGCATGCTGCTGTTACCGCTGCAAGTCTGCCTTCTCACGTCACCAAGAAATGTCAAGTGTGATATAAGGGGACCCCCTGTCACATTGCTTGTCACGTCCACCAACCAGCAGTGAGGTGTCTGCAACAGAGTAGCAGCACGTAGGGACTAGTGGTGGTGGTCATGATGATGTGGAGAAGATGGGGTGGAAGAGACATAAGTGGGCTTTTTAGCCCAAACTGAGAAGGTGTTACGGTTTGTTAGACACTCAGACCAGTAGGTAAAATAAATCAATCTTTTATTGAAAGAAATAAAATGAAAATGATCGCCCTCTACAGTTGACTGCAACAATTGCAAGCTATTACACAGTACATATAACTTTAATACAACATTCAAAAGGCACCCAACATAGGTACAGAGAATAGGGAATAGGACCCTAAAGGGTGTATGAAAACAGTTAGTCAAACTCAGCTGTGGGGTTTGGCACACCCGTGTGGTGTCTAGATAAACTGAGCAAGTGTGCACAGCACAGAGTTCATATGAAGATGAGTAGAAGATGTTCAGTGACCAATATAAGTTATAACAGCACAGTAACCCACGATAGCCCCCGCGGGCGTTCGTGAATAGACCGGAGAGCCTGCAAGTGCGAGAGTATGTAGCCCCCACGGGCGTGATCGAGACTAGCCCGAGATGCGAAGCTGGCGTGTTAGCCCCCACGGGCGTATCACCGAGGACCACTGTGAGCACAACACGAGCCAAGAGCCCCTGCGGGCGTTTACCTACAGATTGAGCAAGAGCTTGGAGCCTAACCTTGCCACCAATAGCCGCACCGCACACCTCCGTCGTTAACCGTGAGACCAAGAACGCCCAAACGGCCTACCGGGATTTACTACTCTGCAAATATAACCGGGAGTCGCCGTCCAAGTAGCGGCCAACTCAGCAGCAGTAGAATTACAAGGCAACGGTTCTATATAGAGCAAGGAGGTCCGGTCAGTGAGGAGCGGCAGTGCAAGGGTTAATAATAATAATCTCCCAGGCTCGGTATGGTAGCTTAGCTCTGCAACGTGTAAAGGCTCGGTACGAGAGGCACAGCTTTTGCAAGTCGGCAAGGAACTCTGCACAGATGGATGGGTTACCCAGGAGGGTAATGGTCACACTAGCTTGGCACAGCAATGCAGGATTCAGAATGTCGCGGCGGCGACAAACAGCCAGGCAGCCGGGAAGGACCTGAAGCGGGACGTCAGCCAGCCGGGCCGTAGCACGTAGAGGATTCTCAGACAAGCCGGATCGTAGCACGTAGAGGATTCTCAGACAAGCCGGGTCGTAGCACGTAGAAGATTCTCAGACAGACCGGGTCGTAGCACGTAGAAGATTCTCAGACAGGCCGGGTCGTAGCACAAGGAGGATTCTCAGACAAGCCGGGTCATACACGATCAGGAACACTGGAGAGTAGTCAGAACAGGCCAAAGTCGGTACACAGGAATCCGGATACAGGAACACAGCAACAGCAAGTCTGGCTCAGAAACACCACGAAAGGGCATCTGACAGATGTAAGCTTCAGGTATAAAAAGGTCACCAAGGGGCGGGCCAAACCAACCGAGCAAATCACACTCTGCCACAGATGAGAGTGACAGACAGATCACAGGCACTGTGATAGTAGGAATGGAAGACAGGGATTAGGATGGGCATCACCACCACCACCAGCTGCGAGCTTTTGACATTTGCAACTGCTCTAATTCCTGCTGCTGCTGAGTTGCAAGGGCAGCAGGATGATGAGGAGCAAGCTAGTTGCCACAGACCACAGTGGGAATAGGATCAACAAGTGATGCAGGACTAGGACAGGTTCCACTTGCCAGCGGCAGCAATGCTCCTGGTCCTAGTTGCAGTGCTGAGGCAGTAGCAACAACAGCAGCAACATCATCCGCTGCCACAGACAGTGAAGGGAACTGTGGAGTACAAGAAGAAATAGGCCATTCTTCTCCACCTTTTCCCTATCCCTATCCCCTGAAGTCATGGGTGTGTGACTAGTTTTCTCATAGGGCAGGCACAGTGCAGTCATCACCAATGGCACGGTGTACAGTTTGTGACAGTCAGTGAGAAGAGGAAAGGATGGAACACAGCTTGGCACAACCGCCATGATAACATACATGAAATACAGACACCATGACATTTATGTTAAAGCCAAACAAAATGTTAAAGCAAACACCCACCACAAAAATCAAGCACCGCTGTTGCTTTACCCCCTGACTGTCCAAAAAGGCAACAAGAGTCAAGGTGGAGATCAAAGAGAAGGAAGAATAGAGAAACCCCGGCAGAGACTGAAAGTTCCATGATGAGTGAAACAACTAGCTCACCATCACCTTCTTCCTCTAGAGTAACTACATCTTCTGCCAATCCACCTTGCTCATCATTACCTCCCCTGCCAAATGATAGCCACTCTGTTGATGTTAGGATGTGGCAGTTCACGTCCACCCATTGCACACTGTGTGGTGCACTGACGACACATGCAAGTGTGTTGGAGGAGAATCACAAGCAGGGCATCAAGTGTCATCTGAGGAGATTCCATCCCCCAGAATATGCTAAGATGGTGGAAGGGAGGGTTCATCATTACTATTAAACTGTTAGCAAGTTGTCATGTGTCCTTAGCAGGGTCTGGACAAGGGGTATAGTGGCAGCGGCAGTACTTGGGTTCTGGTACCATGGTGTTTGGATACAGTTGTGCCCCCAGATGTTACCACACACACTGTGCACATTGCAGTTCCTGATGAGAGCCACAGTTCCTGCTCTCAAAGGAAACATTTCTATTCTAATAACAACACACCCATGATTTTGGAGGAGGGGCAGGTGGAGAAGTAGTATTGGCCAATTTCTTCTTTTTTCTACATAGACTGGGGGCTACTTATTTTGCTGCTACTGCCTCAGGAGCATCACTGGAGCTAGTCGTGGCAAGTGGAACCTTCATCATATATCACCAAGATTACTGCTATTGTTGATCCCATCCCCTTTGAGCTGCCTAATCATACTGTTGCTTAAACAAGTCATCAGCAACAACAGCAGCAAGAACAACAGTTGCAAATTCCGCAATTATGGACTAAGGAGGACATTTGACAATGGTCAGTTGCAACTGGCCAACATGACCTGCTGGCACTAGGCCAGTAGGGCATTTTCTTTTCCTCAGGGCTTGTGCTTTAAAAAAATAAATCCATAAAAAATTTTAAAAAAGAGTCCTACAAAAAAAAAAACTAAACAATTTTTGGGGTTTGTTTATAACAAGTCTAAGTCCTACAAACCAGTGTTTACTTAGGGCTTGTACCAAACAAGCTTATGTCCTACAAATCAATGTTTCTTCGGGGCCTGTGCCTCTAATAAGTCTAAGTTCTACAAATCAATGTTTCTTCAGGGCTTGGGCCTCTAACAACAAATCTAACAAATCATTATCTACAAAATACTCTATCAAGTATCAGTCTACCCCAGTGGCAACTTATGTCAGGGGGTTCCTGTCTCTATCACTTTACATACAAATTTCTTATTTTATTTACTTTTTTATATTTAGTAACTGTCTCCCCAATACCAGTCAAGAAACCCCCAAAACAAATTCCCTGTTCAACTGATTCATTCTCCAGATTTTACCCACCAATGCAGCACCCTCCTCAGACCCCTTTTATAACATGTCTTATGTGTTTAGGATTTATTGTTTTATTAACTGCTCCCAAACCCAGTAAACAAGCCCCTCCAAAAAAACATTCCCTGTTCAACTAATTATTTCTCCATATTCCACCAACACAGGCACCCTCATAACTCTTTTATACTGTGCCTTTGAAAAATAAAATAATATTTGTTATGTGTTGTGTGTGAATTCAATGTTCCCGTTGATTTCAATGCAATGAGCTAGGCGAAAAAAGTGTGAAAAACTTCACTTTTCGCAGGACATTATTCACCAGGCATGAAGTGCCATTATTCACCAATTTCAGCTTGAGACGAACATTTTCTCCCCTAGTTTTGGCCACCGTAGCATTAACCCAATATGCTCCCATCATCGCAAAACAAATGTGTATTTAAATTACATTTTGTAAGCTGTTTTCTTGTTTTGTCCTTTTCACTACACACTTGAGAAAGCATTGTTAAGAACTGTGAAACGTGAAGTGTGATTTTAATAGTTGTTAATGTATTTATTAACACAATAAATATATTCTTTGATATACTGGAGGAACATTTTTTTTTTACTGAGGATCTACAGACTAAGAATATCCAAACAGATACAGGTATTATCTCTGTACACCTGTCTGTATTTCTTATTATCTACATTGGATAATACACATAAAAACAGAATCTGACGTCAGATAAGATCCACTCGGCTCATCTAGTCTGCCCGTTTTTCCTACTGTAAAAGTCTCATACCGTTTTTGGGGCCTTGTTCTTTTTTATGTTCGGGATAGCCTTATGCCTATCCCATGCATGTTTACATTTCATCACTGTATTAACCTCTACCACATTTGCTGGTAGACTATTCCAATATCTACCACCAGCTCATTACATTTGTGCCCATTTTAGCTGCTCCTACAGTGCACAAAATAATTATATTCAATACAGGAGCATAACAATCTGCTCCATCACCAGCTGAAAATGGAATTACACACTGTACATGCTAGGGCATTTATATATGCATAATAATTAGGGATGGGCAAAAGTTTTTTCCTCAAAAGAGAAACAGGAGAGAAATGGCACTTTTCTCTTATTGCTAAATTTCCTGCGAAAAGTAAATTTTTTTAAATTTTCGTTCCTAATTCATGAATTGAAATCAAGTTTCCATTTCTTTTCTGCAGGAATAGTACAAAAGGGCTGTCAGGTTCCCACAGAATGCAATTCTGTGTTTCTGAGAGGAAGAGAGAGCAGATATTTTCAGCTAGAAAAGACAAGCTAATTGTCATGTTTTCCTGGGTTTTGCTGCTTTTCCCCACCAGGTATTCTGGTTCTCTTGACATTTTTGTATCTCTGCCTTGTCTAGTACACGCCCTTGTTTAGGGCCTATATCAAGCACTGACACCTTTTGTCAGTGCGCGATCTAATCTAGCATATTGTTCCTTGTGTATCGAGTTTATTGACCCGGCTTTCCTCGACTTCGTATTCCGTCTGCTGATTCTGTTGTGACTCCCGTGTTGGTTTGACCTTGGCCTATTCTACAACTCTTCTCCTGCCTGTTGATTCTGTACTGTGCTGCTCATCTGGTTTTGACCCCACCTGTTGCTGACCCGGATTGTTGACCACCCTCCTTTCAACCTTGGAAGGTCCTCGGTGCCACTGTGTCGAGTCTGACATTGTCCACTACCCCGTTAGTTGTTGATTCCCTCGACTGATTGACATCCGACTCCCAGTCGCACGCTAAAACTTACGACCCCCAGTCATACGACAAAACCTATGACCCCCAGTCATACTACAAAAACCTATGACCCCCAGTCGTATGACAAAAAGTTACAACTCATGGTGCTGCTTACCTAGTGTCTGACAGAGACTTCCATACTGCCAGTAGGTTTATTACATTGATTCCTGACCCAGTAAGTAGTTCTCTGTATTCTAGGTGGCTGTCCTGTCATCAGACTTCGCAGCCTGCTACCTCACCCGGCCTCGGCCATAGCAAGGCCTCATGGAAGCAGCCACTGAACTCAAGCTTCTGGCTCATTTGGGCCTGCTTAGTAAGTATTACTGTATTGTCTATTGTACTTAAATACTTTATACATAGTAAACAAGCAACTTGCTACTTCTTGTGGGGATTCTTCCTCTTCAAGTGTCCCAGACAGCTTACACTGGCACTTCGGTCAAAGCATTAAACTAAGAAAGTGTAGTTGAAGCTTAGTTCATACAATAGACTCGTATAGGTAAGGCATTTATTCTCTGTATTAAGGAAGTCTGGGGGCACAGTGGGGAAAAGGAGGTTGATGCAAATACCCCAAAATTCTGTGTGACTAACTGAGAAGACATAGGCAGGTAATCCAAATGTCTTGCTGATCTGTCTGTTATTTCTGTGTTAGGGGAGTCTGGGGGGGTGAGAAAGAAACAAAGGAGATTTACCCCAAATACCCCAAAACTTGTATAACTGATTGGAAAGACATATTGCTGCCTTTGTCACTGTCTGTCCAGTCAAAGACCAAATCACCTATATCACGGTTCCCGTGATTGCTGCCTTCTCCTGTCAGTTATCTGTGAAGGCTCTCCATTGGCTGCCTGTCTTGAATCCGCCCAGTATTGCCTATATAGACTGGGTTCTGGCGCCCTTTGGTTGCCTTTTCGTGGTGTCTCTATGTCTATAGCCACCTGCATCCTTTTCCTGAGTTCCCTGGCCTTTGCTGCATACACTACCTTCCAGATTCCATCTGCTTACCTGCCTGACAGCCTCCTCTGCTGAAGTGGTTCCTGCCTCCGTTCCTGATCCGGTTTGGGCTGATGTTCCTGCTTCCGTTCCTGATCCGTTCGTCTGCCGTTACTGTTCCAGCTTCCTGTCCCGGCCTGGCTGTCTGTTCCTGCTTCTGGATCGTGTGCAGAGTTCTCCGTCCTCATGTCGCCTGGACGACATTTTCATCCCTGAATGTGTATGTGTACTCCAGTACGCGGGTACTGGTTCTCTCCATCTATCACCGGTTGCTTGCGGCTTCCCATACAGCACCGGTAGTGTCATTGTCTACTCCAATACGCGGGTACTGGTTCGCTCCATCTATCACCGGTTGCTTGCGGCTTCCCATACAGCACCGGTAGTGTCATTGTGTACTCCAGTATGCGGGTACTGGTTCGCTCCATCTATCACCGGTTGCTTGCCGCTTCCCATACAGCACCGGTAGTGTCAATGTGTACTCCAGTATGCGGGTACTGGTTCGCTCCATATATCACCGGTTGCTTGCCGCTTCCCATTCAGCACCGGTAGTGTCATTGTGTACTCCAGTACGCGGGTACTGGTTCGCTCCATATATCACCGGTTGCTTGCCGCTTCCCATACAGCACCGGTAGTGTCTATGTGTACTCCAGTACGCGGGTACTGGTTCGCTTCATATATCACCGGTTGCTTGTCGCTTCCCATACAGCACCGGTAGTATCATTGTGTCGTCCAGTAAGTGGGCACTGGTTTGCACCTAATTCACCAGCTGCTCGCTGACACCTATATAGCACCGGTAGGCCTCTGTGTAGTCCAGTATGTGTGACTGGTTTGCTCCACCACTTCTCAGTCGCTGAGGCCACTTACGTTCCTGTACCAGTACTTGTCGCCTCTGGGCCCAAGGCTGCCTTGCCCGATATATTGGCACGGCCGGTAGAGCCTTCTCTCTCATTGTACCAGTCTCCTGGCTGCTTTGCCCGGTATATTGGCAGGGCCGGTAGAGCCTTCTCATTCGTTGTACCAGTTTCCTGTCTGCCTTGCCCGGTATATTGACAAGGCCGGTAGAGCCTTCTCTCTCATTGTACCATCCTCCTGGCTGCCTTGCCCGGTATATTGGCAGGGCCGGTAGAGACTTCTCTCTTGTTGTACCAGTCTCCAGGCTGCCCTGCCCGGTATATTGGCAGGGCCGGTAGAGCCTTCTCTCTCGTTGTACTATTCTCCAGGCTGCCTTGCCCGGTATATTGGTAAGGCCGGTAGAACCTATTTCCATATTGTGCCTATTCTAAGGCTGCCTTACCCGGTATTGGCAAGGCCGGTAGAGCCTCTATTATTTTTCACCGTACCACTGTTCACCATTGCATTGTACTAGTACGTGCTGAGATATATGTTTATGTCAAACCCGTGAGGGTTTTCTTTAAACTTTCAATAAAGTTGTGTTTTTATCTTAACTCTGTGTCTGAAAGTCAAAACAAACCTGTGACAACCTCATCACCTTCCAGTGGGAATTCTCTAACCCTTATCCAATGGTGAGAAGTCATGGTCACACCTTTCCATGGACTTCATAGTCAACCTCACAGTCATCCTCATGGTTGTTGACCAAATTTCTAAGATGATGTCATGGTATTCAGGCAAAGAAAGACAGACAACAGTAATAAAATATAACCACCTGTATTGATATTACACAGTAATGATACTGCCCACACAACCCCAAACCACTGGAAATTAGTCCCCAGGCTACTACCCGGTGCTGCACACTGTTAAGGTTGATATAGGTCCTCTTAGGACTGAAACAGGTGAATTGATTAGTGAGGATAAAGCTATGGCTGACACCCTAAATACGTTCTTTGCTTCAGTATATACAAAGGAAGCAGAAATGACAAGCTGTGGGCAAACAGACAAAACCATGGAATTTCCTCCAACATCTACATGGCTTACTGAGTACAAGGTCCAAAAGAGACTGGAAAGGGTTATAGTGAATAAAGCGCCTGGACCGGACAGTATACACCCAAGGGTACTTAAGGAACTTAGTTCAGTAATAGCAAAACCATTATACTTAATATTTATTGATTCGCTTTCATCAGGCATAGTGCCCTGTGATTGGAGGAAAGCTGATGTAGTTCCATTGTTTAAAAAGGGAGCAAGATCCAAACCAGGAAATTATAGACCTGTGAGCTTGACTTCCATAGTGGGTAAGATACTAGAAGGGTTATTAACTGACAGTATTCAGAACTATGTGAAGACAAACAATATCATTAGTAGGAATAAGCATGGTTTCATGAAGAACAGATCATGTCAGACTAATTTACTTGCATTTTATGAAAGAGTGAGTAGTAATTTGGACAGGGGAATTGCAGTTGATGTAGTATACTTGGATTTTGCAAAAGCCTTTGACACAGTGCCTCACAACAGGTTACTGCATAAATTAAAAGGCTTCGGTTTGGGTGGTGTTATCTGTACATGGATTGAGAACTGGTTAAATGATAGATGGCAGAGAGTTGTTGTAAATGGAACTTTTTCAAATTGGTCTAGGGTTATAAGTGGGGTGCCGCAGGGTTCAGTCCTGGGCCCAATGCTTTTTAATTTGTTTATTAATGATCTAGAAGTGGGAATTGAAAGTAGCATCTCAGTCTTTGCTGATGACACTAAGCTATGTAAGGAAATACATACAGAGCTCGATGTTTTTGCCCTACAGAAGGATTTAGATAAACTAAGTGAATGGGCAGAAAAGTGGCAGATGTCATTTAATGTAGATAAATGTAAGGTTATGCATTTGGGTTGTAGAAACAAACATATACTGTAAATGGGAAACAACTTGGGAAATCCTCATTACAGAAAGATTTAGGTGTACTGATAGACAATAGACTTCACAGCAGTGTGCAGAGTCACTCAGCTGCTGAAAGAGCAAATAGAGTACTAGCCTGCATAAAAAGAGGTGTAGAAGCAAGGGTTGCTAATATTATCCTACCTCTGTATAAATCCTTGGTTAGGCCTCATCTAGAATATGGAGTACAATTTTGGGAGCCTGTTCTAAAAAAAGACACTACTGAACTGGAAAAGGTGCAGAGACGTTCAACAAAACTGATAAAGGGATTGGAGGATCTGAGTTACAAAGAGAGACTAGCCAAACTGGGTTTGTTTACATTAGAAAAGAGACATTTAAGGGGTGATATGATTACCATTTACAAATACATTCAAGGTCAATACAAAGAATTATCCAATGAATTATTTATGCAAAGAGCTGAGCTAAGAACAAGAGGTCATCCATTAAGACTTGAGGAAAGGCGCTTTCGACTAAAACACAGGCAGGGATTCTTTAGAGTAAGGGCGGTAAGGCTATGGAATTCTTTGCCTCGGGATGTTGTGCTTGCAGATAATGTAACTGCATTCAAAAAAGCAATGGATGCCTATCTAGCACAGAACAATATTGACCGTTATGACAGATGGCTTCAAAGCAAATAGGATATTGAGCCGGGGAACTATTTGACACACACACACACACACACACACACACACCTACACTGGAAATTGCTCCAGAGGGCTTTTTTGTTGCCTTCCTCTGGATCAACAGGGGTGTTATTGGCATGGGCTGGACTTGATGGACGCATGTCTTTTTTCAGCCTTATCTACTATGTTACTATGTTACTATATGTTGAGCACTGCACTACTGCACTATACCGGAAGATGCTGTAAATGGGTTATGGTTCAGCACCAGTAGCACTAGTATACGATAGCTCAAGTCTCCACTCAGGGTATAGCTAAATGGAGGCAACAGGGAGCGAGAGCAAGCCAGAACCACGGGACACAGATACCAATGGTCAGCAAGCTGGGTAATGCACAGAGAGAGTAATCAACCAAAGCCACAAGTCAGAACCAATGTGGAAAGTCAGACAAGCCGGGGTCTACAAGTATCATGGTGCCCGTGATTGCTCTTTTGTGGTGTCTATCACCAGTAGGGGGCTCCCCATTGGCTGGCTATCTTCAGCCCGCCCTGTATTGCCTATTTAAACCTAGTCTGGGCACCCTTTGGTTGCCCTTTCGTGTTGTCTCTATTCTGTTTGAGTCTACACCTTGTTCCTGAGTATCCTGGGCCCCTGCTGTGTTCCTGCGACCTGTGCTCAACTTGTTCCAGTGTTTCCAGTCGTATTGTTCCTGCCTCCGTCTGATCCGGTTGAGCCACCCCTTCCTACTGCCAGTCGCCGCCGCTGTTCCTGATTCCGGTTGACCGTCTGCCTGCTGGTTCCTGCTTCCATCTGCTGGTTCCTGTCCTGATTGCCTCCAGTTAGCTGACATTCCTGAGTCGCCTCAGCGACATTTCTATCTTGCCGGTTTACAGTACGCGGGTACTAGGTGCTTGACAGCTACCTGGATGTTTCAGTATGTTAGCGTTCCACGTACAGGGTACTGGTTCGCTCCTCTAGCCTTCCGGCTGTCTCAGCATTATAGCGTTCCACGTACAGGGTACTAGTTCGCTCCCCTAGCCACCCGGCTGTCTCAGTATTGTAAGCGTTTCATGTACAGGGTACTGGTTCGCTCCTCTAGCCACCCGGCTGTCTCAGCGTTATAGCGTCCCACGTACAGGGTACTGGTTCGCTCCTCTAGCCACCCGGCTGTCTCAGCGTTTTAGCATCCCACGTACAGGGTACTGGTTCGCTCCTTTAGCCATCTGGCTGTCTCAGCATTATAGCTTTCCACGTACAGGGTACTGGTTCGCTCCTCTAGCCACCCGGCTGTCTCTGTATTGTAAGCTTTCCACATACAGGGTACTGGTTGCTCCTCCAGCCACCCGGCTGTCTCTGTATGATAAGCGTTCCACGTACAGGGTACTGGTTCGCTCCTCTAGCCACCCGGCTGTCTCAGTATTATAAGCTTTCCATGTACAGGGTACTGGTTCGCTCCTCTAGCCACCTGGCTGTCTCAGTATTATAAGCGTTCCACGTACAGGGTACTGGTTCGCTCCTCTAGCCACCCGGCTGTATTGCAGGATTGATAGCGTTCCACGTACTGGGTACTGGTTTGCTCCATTGCTTCTTAGCGTCATGGCATTCCATCTGTGAGGGCACTGGTTTTCTCCTCATCCATCCGCTATCCCTGCTGCTGACGGCCTACTTACTGACTTAGACTCTTGTCTGTTAGTGACTGTTGCTCCACCTTCCAGTCACTGAGGCTAGTGGTTCCTGCCAATTGGCTGCCTCGCCCGGTATATGGTAAGGCCGGTAGAACCTGTCCTGTCTCATGGGTTGCCTTACCCGGTATTGGCAAGGCCGGTAGAGCCGGTGTTTATCTCCTGTCAATTGGCTGCCTTGCCCGGTATATGGTAAGGCCGGTAGAACCTGTCCTGTTTCCCTGGGTTGCCTTACCCGGTATTGGCAAGGCCGGTAGAGCCAGTCTTAGTCTCCTGTCCAGTGGCTGCCTTGCCCGGTATTTTGGCAAGGCCGGTAGAGCCTCAATTCACGAATTCCAATTCCTTGGCTGCCTTGCACGGTATATTGGCAGGGCCGGTAGAGCCAACACTGCTATTGTTTGCATTGTATTTCTGTCTAATAAAGATATATGTGTGTACGTGGATGATATCCTAAAGGGTTACATTAACTTTTCAATAAAGTTGTGTTTTTACCTAATTCTGCATCTGAGAGTCTTAACAAACCGTGACAACAAGAAGCGAGTTAGTCAGCCATAACCACAGGTCAGAACCGATGTGGGTAGTCAGGCAAGACCGGATAATACACAGAGTGTATTCAGAGGTCAGGCACGGGTCACAACAAGAAAGCAAGAGCTACTAGCAGAAGCACCACTTAAGGGAAATTACTCCTAGGCCCAGGGAAGCTTATAAAGGAGCTGACAAAGGCGGGAATTAATTAGGCAAATCAGTAGAGACCCATAAACAAGTGCACGTAACAGCGCCTACTCCAGTAGACGTCAGGAATGCGGAAATAGCCTACCTCCATGCCGGTCAACAGCACAAAAGCAGCAGGAAGCACAGGATCGCTAGGTTTCCTGGGATACTGTGATAGATGATCCACTGCATGCCATTTAAAACACTACCATCCTCTAAAGCGTTGGCTTTATCAAAGAGGTCTATTGGCTGCACGGGGTTCCTAAAGTCATAATTTCTGACTGTGGTAGCCAGTTTGTCTCGAGATTCTCAAAGGAGTTCTGTGCACAACTAGGTATCAAACTTTCCTTCTCCTCGGCCAACCACCCGCAATCGAATGGAGCCATGGAAAAGGGCTAATCAGGCTTTGGAGCAATTCTTGTGGTACTACATCTCAGACAATCAGAACAACTGGTCAGACCTTGGGTGGAATTTGCTCATATCAGTGCAGTCTAGGCTTTCACCCGGCTCTCCCCCTTCATGGTAAATAACGGGTATCAACCCTCCATGATTCACGATTCTTTCACTCCCCAGGGGATTCCAGTATTGGAGGATCATCTCCAGCAGATCCGTTCTACATGGGTGAAGGCACAAGAGGTGCTGCGACTCTCACGAATATCCCAGGAGCTCCAGGCTAATCATAAACACCTACCCACACCCTCCTACCAGGTCGGGGAGAGGGTCTGGTTGTCCTTCAGAAGTCTCCACCTCTGAGTGCCCTCCCAGAAACTGCCTCCTTGTTTTATGGGGCCTTTCTGTATTCTCTGATGTGTGAACCCTGTGGCCTACACCCTAGACCTCGCCCTCACAATGTGTTCCATGTCTCACTGCTGAAACCCCTTGTTTATAATTGTTTTACTATGGTAGCTCCTCATCCCGATTCGGTGCCCGTTGATGGCCATGATGAGTTTGAGGTATGCTCCATAGTTCCGTGGGAGGATTCAATATTTGGTCCATTGGAAGGGGTACCATCCAGAGGCGCACTCTTGGGTTCCAGCCTCTGATGTGCATGCTCCCACCCTACTCCGTGCTTTCCATTCAGGCTTTCCCCTAAAAACCTGGTCCTGCCCCACGGGGGCAGGAGCCATTGAGGGGGGTACTGTCACAGTTTGGCTGAACTGCTCTAAAACTCTGCTGTTGTATACTAGCTGCCTTTCCTTCCCTGTGTGAGGCTGACTCAACTGATGAGTAACGAACTGTCTTTACTTCTCTGTTTCCATGGTTACTCACCTGACTGTTATCAGCCAACCCCTTCCTGGCTATTTAAAGCAGCTAGGCTCATTTCCTCCTTGCACTTGGGTTTTTCCTGGCTGCAAGTGCATTCTCCTGTGTTTCTGATTATCCGTGCATGACCTGGCTTCCTCTGACATCCCTTCTGGCTCCTGACTCCTGGCTTGTTCCTGACATTGCTGACCTCCGTATTCCTGACCCTGGCTTGTTTGTGTACCCGTCTTGGTTCCTGACCCCGGCTTGTCTTTTGGTTTACTCTCCTGAATCACAATTTTGCTTTGTTTATTTCAATAAAGGTGTGTTGCACTTCACATTTTTGTGTCTGTCTGATTCCTGGTCGCTAACAGAGGGATCATGTATTGCACATGCTGCAGCAACCATTGCTGCAGTTTGTGAACTATCACTTTACTCACAAATCCCTGCACTGGTCCACCTTTCCCACTCCCTTTGGCTTTTGTGTATTTGCTGGACATTACTCAACTACTGTGTGTGTTTTTACTCTACAGTACACAACAGAACTGATGGAGTGCGATGTATTGCCTTGGCCCCCGACAAAATACTCAATCTTATCTTTCAAGCTTGCCTCAGTCAAAAATTTTTTAAACTGTGTTGTCCACCCTATCTTATCACTGTTGAAAAAACATATAACTTAAAAAAGTCAACAGCTTCTTTCCCAGACTTCCACGGCACAGATATAATAGCATGATCAGAAGGTTCTTGGACTGCAGCTGCCTGTGTCTTTTAAATCAAATCAGCCGGACAGAATGTTGGGGTATTTGGGGTTAACCTACTTTGCTCCCTTCTCACACCCCCAGACACGTCCAACACAGAGATAATAACTAGTGTTGAGCGAGCATGCTCGGCCGATGCTCGGATCGGCTCGAGCATCGCTCTGCTCTGCACATGGCGGTACTCGTACGAGTACCGCCATGTGCTCGCCCGGCATGTTCGGGTGGCGGGGATCTGTGCCGAAGGAGGCACAGATCTGAAGACGCTCCGCTGGACCACCAGGGACTGGAGGTAGGGGGCATTGCGGAGATGAAGGGGGCATAGCGGAGATGAAGGGGGACATTGCAGAGATGAAGGGGGCATAGCGGAGATGAAGGGGGACATTGCAGAGATGAAGGGGGCATAGTGGAGATGAAGGGGGACATTGCAGAGATGAAGGGGGCATTGCGGAGATGAAGGGGGCATAGCGGAGATGAAGGGGGACATTGCAGAGATGAAGGGGGCATTGCAGAGATGAAGGGGGCATAGCGGAGATGAAGGGGGACATTGCAGAGATGAAGGGGGCATAGCGGAGATGAAGGGGGACATTGCAGAGATGAAGGGGGCATTGCAGAGATGAAGGGGGCATAGCGGAGATGAAGGGGGACATTGCAGAGATGAAGGGGGCATTGCAGAGATGAAGGGGGCATAGCGGAGATGAAGGGGGACATTGCAGAGATGAAGGGGGCATAGCGGAGATGAAGGGGGACATTGCAGAGATGAAGGGGGCATTGCGGAGATGAAGGGGGCATTGCAGAGATGAAGGGGGCATTGCGGAGATGAAGGGGGCATTGCAGAGATGAAGGGGGCATAGCGGAGATGAAGGGGGACATTGCAGAGATGAAGGGGGCATTGCAGAGATGAAGGGGGCATAGCGGAGATGAAGGGGGACATTGCAGAGATGAAGGGGGCATTGCAGAGATGAAGGGGGCATAGCGGAGATGAAGGGGGACATTGCAGAGATGAAGGGGGACATTGCAGAGATGAAGGGGGCATAGCGGAGATGAAGGGGGACATTGCAGAGATGAAGGGGGCATAGCGGAGATGAAGGGGGACATTGCAGAGATGAAGGGGGCATTGCAGAGATGAAGGGGGCATAGCGGAGATGAAGGGGGACATTGTGGAGATGAAGGGGGGCATTGACCAGGCACCCTCCCCTCATCAGAGCAGGGGGTGCCTGGTGTAATGCTCGTGTCGCCCCATTCAATTCAACGGGGCTCGGGTGCTCGGCCGAGCACTCGAGCCTCCGGCGGTGCTCGGTCAGAGCACCCGAGCATCGGGGTGCTCGCTCAACACTAATAATAACAGCAAGATCAGCATGGAACGTGGACCACAGCTGCCTGTGTCTTTCCAATCAAATCAGCCAGACATAATGTTGTATGTATTTGAGATCATCCTCTTTTGCTCCCTTCTGCCACCCCCAAACTCCCTTAGAAAAGAGATAATAACAGCCAGATAAGGAAGGAACTGGGATCATGGCTGCTTGTGTCTTGGCAGACAGTCACACTGGCTTTCTCCCTTCTTCTGCTCCATATTGCCCCCATACGTCCTACCTAAAAGACCCCCTAAACTAAGCTTCAACTGCACTGTATTTGCTTATCTTCCTTAGCTCAAAAATGTACTGGTATTTATTTCAATACAGTCAACTAGATAAAAAAGCAGGAAAGTGGTGCTTTTCACTGGAAATTTCCCTCTGTTCGGGAATAGGGATGGGCACTTCCCACTGGGCAAATATTGTCCCTCGAAAAATGCCACTTTTCAGCTTTTTCTGCCTAGCTCATTCCATTGAAATCAATGGGAACATTGCATTCCCACACAACACATAGCAAATGTTATTGGGGTATGAGAGTGCCTGTGTTGGTTAATCATGGGGAAAGACACAGGGACAGTTAATAAAAAAATTAATAAATAAAATAAGAAATTGGTATGTAACATGACAGAGACAGTACCCCCTGACATAAGCTGCAACTGGGGTAGACTGATACGTGACATGATCGAGTATTTTGTAGAGAATGATTTGTAAGATTTGTTGTTAGAAGCCAAAGCCCTGAGGAAACATTGAATAGTAGGACTTAGACTTCTTACTAATGACACAAGCCCTGAGGAAACATTGAATAGTTGTAGGAAATTAGACTTGTGGTAGGCCCAACCCTGAGGAAACATTGATTTGTAGGACTTAGGCTTGTTTGAAACAATCCCCCAAAAGTATTTATTTTTTTGTAGACTTCTGTATTTTTTTTTTAACCCCTTAATGACAAGTTTTTTTTTTTCCATTATAGCGAATGACTTTCTGGACTTACCAGGTAAGTCGTCTGTCACTAATTAAAGAACAAGTCCTAAGGAAAAAAATGTCCTACTGGCCTAGTCCCAGCACATCATGTTGTGTTGGCCAGTGCTCACTGGCCATTGTCAAATGCCCTGATGTAATTGAGGAATTCGTGATTGCTGTTCTTGCTTCTGCTGAGGATGATAGAGGTGATGATAGTGAAGTAGCTGGTGGTGGGACTAGCCTGACCATTGTAGATCCTTCTGCTGAAGTGAAAGAAGAAGTGATGCAGAGCAGCCAGACTAGTGGTCAAAGGAGCCCACAACATCACCATGACCCTGTGATTCCCCTTACCTCAGAATTATGCCTCTGGGACCTGATGCTGAGGAAGGAAGAGCTGACTAGCAGCAGTATCAGTATCAGTACAGATCGTCTGCCTGTGCCTGCTCTTGGTACTGAAAGTCTGCCTTTTTCAGACTAGCAAGTTTGACAGTAGGGGACCCTCTGTTGTATTTGTCATCATCACCAACCAGTGAGACTCTCATAGAGCATCAGCAGCTGCAGCAGCAAGGATGGACTGGTGGTGGTGATGAGGTGATGAGGGTGATGGTAGAGCAGTTGGGGTGGAATAGACATTAACAGCCTTGTTAGATGAAAGTGAGAAGAAATGGGAGACAGATGTTCAAATGGGGATGGGCATCACCACCATTACCAGCAGTGAGATTGTGGAATTTGCAGAGTTTGCTGCTACTGTAATTTCTGCTGCTCCATTTCAAGGGCAGCAGGCTGATGAGGAGCAGGCTAGTGTGCTACAGACCACCATGGCCACTGTGTAAATGTGGTCCAGCAGTAGTTGTAATGCGGGACTAGGACAGGTTCCACTTGTCAGCAATACTCCTGAGGATATGGGTGTGGGTTGAACTATCTTCCTCTTGGGGCAGGCACTGTGCAGTCATCAGTGATGGCACTGTGCACTATCTGTGATAAATCAGTGAAAAGGGGAAAGGAGAGAATGCTCCTTGGCACAACCACTGGTGCTAGGGCTTGTTCTTTATATAAACCAAAGGCCTACAAAAATATTTTGGGGGGTTTGTTTCTAATAAGCCTAAGTCCTACAAATCAATGTTTCCTTATGGCTTATGCAAAGCAAGTGTAAGTCATACAAATCAAAGCTTCCTCAGGGCTTGGGTGTAACACAATTTAAAGTCCTACAAATCAATGTTTCCTTAGGGCTTGGGCTTCTAACAACAAGTTTAATTCCTACAAATCAGTGTTTCCTCAGGGCTTAGGCCTAACACAAATCTAAGTCCTACAAATCAGTGTTTCCTCAGGGCTTGTGCCAAGCAAGTATAAGTCATACAAATCAAAGCTTCCTCAGGGCTGGGGTATAACTCAGTCCTAAGTCCTACAAATCAATGTTTCCTCAGGCCTTGGGACTTGAACAAGTCTGTTTCCTACAAATCAGTGTTTCCTCAGCCTTGCAGTTTGCATTTTTCATGTATCCCTGTTTAAGCATTTAAATACCAGAGGGGTGTTAAGTGCACTGCTTCACAATGTGTGATTATCCCTCTTACATACAAAGGGTTAAAGTTGTGATTTGAAAATCATATTGTATATATCTGTAATAGTCACTAGATGCTCACCTTTATATTAGTCATAATTTACTTTTTCTCACCAATCATTACGATTTTGTACATTACATCATTAACGAATTGTTAATGAAGTCTAAAACTGTAAACATAACTTATCAATATCCACTAAAAAGTAAAAAGTACAATCTATCAAATAATGCATAATAAAAAAAAAGTATACGGGTTTAAGCTGTTAATAATGCATTACAGAAAAAAATCTTGCCAGATCATATACCACAGGATCACTATCTCATATACCACAGGATCACTATCACATATCCCACAGGATCACTATCGCATATCCCACAGGATCACTATCGCATATCCCACAGGATCACTATCACATATCCCACAGGATCACTATCGCATATCCCACAGGATCACTATCGCATATACCACAGGATCACTATCACATATCCCACAGGATCACTATCGCATATCCCACAGGATCACTATCGCATATACCACAGGATCACTATCACATATACCACAGGATCATTATAGCATATCCCACAGGATCACTATCGCATATACCACAGGATCATTATCACATATCCCACAGGATCACTATCACATATACCACAGGATCACTATCACATATCCCACAGGATCACTATCGCATATCCCACAGGATCACTATCGCATATCCCACAGGATCACTATCGCATATACCACAGGATCATTATCACATATCCCACAGGATCACTATCACATATACCACAGGATCACTATCACATATCCCACAGGATCACTATCGCATATCCCACAGGATCACTATCGCATATACCACAGGATCACTATCACATATACCACAGGATCATTATAGCATATACCACAGGATCATTATCACATATCCCACAGGATCACTATCACATATACCACAGGGTCACTATCATATATACCACAGGATCACTATCGCATATACCACAGGATCACTATCAACATTTAATATCTGTGCCTCTGTGACATGCACAAAAACAGCTGTCATTGTAATAGCAAAACTGATCAAAATTACTCATCTACATGCTGTGCATGTCTTTGTATTTGAAAATAAAAATGAAAACCAAGAAAATAAGACATTCAAGATAACAAAATGACTTTTTGATTAAGAATCATAGCTCATTTATTAATTATAAGTGTACAAGTACTTGGGCAGATAAGAGCATAAAAATGAAATTAAGTAAATGGATTATATACAGAATTCATAAATCTAATTATGTTTTAAAACATAAAAGGCTGCACAATTATAGACTTTAATAAAGGGTACTGTTTTTATTTAATATATTTTAAGTACTTGTTTTCTTCTTAACTGCAATTAAAACAGATTATTGCATCAACCAAGGAATTAAAACTTCACTGTTTTCTGTCTTTGTCTTTAATACAATCCTGAAATGTTTTGCATCCAGTGAACAGTTCACCATGCATGAGTATTTGGAGTAACATTTTAACCATCAGAGTTAATATATCCTAGTAGGCAGCATTAAAAGTATTTTCCCAGTACATTTATATCATCACTATTGAAATTGCAAACTTTTATTAATAAATGTATTAATATTCAGACCTTGTTGGGGGTCATCACAACCCTTCCTGATACCCCCAGCTACTGATCTTCCAGACAATGTTTTATATAGTTACTAGTGTAAAAGCCCGTGTACATGGGCCAAGGTCCGGGTAATGTTAAGAGGCCGCTAAATCAGTGCCCCACCAATGCAGTCTTGCGTCACCTCACTCATGCGCTGCAATCATGCACAGTAGAGACTGTCCGAATGCACTCAGTCTTTACTGCGCATGACTGCATCGTGACAAACATCTAGCAAATTATTATATAGGATTGTTTTAGGGTAGTTTTACCATGAAACAAGTAGAATGTGCATTTTAGTTCATAAAAGGTGAAAATACCATTTTGTGCTCCTGTTACTTAGGAATCTGCACAGGCCATACATATAAGGAAAACTGTATTTATTTGGTATTTTTATACTCAGGTGGTTCTGGGCTTTTAACCCTTTGAGTGTCTGAGTAGTACCCAATGCATTGCAACACAATGCTTTGGATACCATTCTGGTGCTCAAAGGGTTACAAATAATTGAAACTTTCATATATCTATCATAAATTTTATATAGTATGTGTGATTTTAGCAAAATACAACATTTTTACAGTTTTGCATTTATGACACCATACCTTGTCAAATGATGCAAAATGTAGTTCACAAGAAGCACCATTCAAAATGTTTATTTGTTCTGAGAAAAAAAAAAAGATCTATGAATTTCCATATGTAACTATATCAGTGGGTATCATACCTAAACAGATGGTTAGCTAAAATGATGAAAATGTGCCTGGCTTACCAGGTCTAAGAAATGTCCCAAGCCCCTGACAATCAAAGGTTAAATGGGTTTTTAACTCTTTAAATGCTAGTGTGGTCAGCCTCCTGGCCCACAACCTTAAAGCTGATATTGGGAAAAGGGCTATATATAGTTGCCCTAACTGTCAACCAAGACATCAAAATTACTGTGAATACACTGAATAAGAGATGCTACAAAAGTAATAAATGATATTACTTGCATACAAATATATCTGTAATGCCACTACAAGCAGCACTAAAAAATATCCTATATAATAATTTGCTAAATCGTGTGTAACGCCGCGACATGCGCAGTAGACACTGCTACGCGTGCTGCAGTCATGCTCAGTAGAGACTGCCCGCACCGCGTCTGATACAGAGCTGGGCGCTCCGAAGGAGCGTCCAGCTCTGTATCAGCCGTGGCGCGGGCAGTCTCTACTGCGCGTGACTGCCCCACAACCGGGTGGCAGTGGCACTGTTACCAATGTAACGGGCTCTTCAACTAGTATATAAATATGAAAATAAATACAGGTTGGCGTGCATGGTCCATGTTAAGAAAATATAAATATCTGTACAAACCTATGAAAAATATTATTTACAGGTAAAATGTACTCCAAATGATCGAGTATATTAAATGAAAAAATGATACAATTATCAGTGATTTTACTCACATCGCAAATTAATCAAAATGTGACCAATGGACAGGCACATTAATAACAATCCTAGAGCACGTTTGGATGGATGGTACACTCAGATACACCTCACATGAGTTTCTAGCTTGCCTGACTTTGTATCAGCCAATAATACAAGTAAATCCCCTTATTTATGTTTTAAGAAGTACAGTATTGATCTTGTCAACACAGCTATCAAGCTTTCAAGATATAGTGGACTGTAGTTGAACTGCAATTTTCTTTTTATTAGTAGGACTGATCAGATAACTATCTTTTTGTTATATTGGTCCATTAAGTATATGTCATAGAGTGATGTGTGACAGATTACGCTATGTATTACTTTTTTCTTTTATTTACATGTGACATCGAAGTCTACCATCCATCCGAACTTGCTGTAGGTTTATTATTTATGTTGTTGTCCATTGGTCACATTTTGATTTAAATCACTGCTATATGTATCATTTTTACATATAATATACTTATTTATATTGTGTGCAATTTCAATTGAAGAACATTTGACCTGTAAGTAATATTTCTTCCATATGGTGCAGGAGGCATAAGGTGCAATTGAAAAGCACATATGACAAAATTAGGGCATTGAGGGAGCAGAGGGGCAACAAAGTGACACAAGGAAGTAAAAGGGGACCAGTGGGGGAAGACAGAAAGGTGGATGAAGGGCAAATAGAGGAACAAGAGGGAACATCAGACAGACATATTGGGGCAAAAGAGGTGTACCAAATGAGCATGAGGGAAAGCGGGCACTTTGAGGGAAATAGAAGGAGGGATTAAGGTCTAAATTGGGCATGTAGAGAGTAAAAATGGCAGTGAAAGCTAGACTAGTTCTCTTATAGTATAAGTAGAAAGAATTTTTTGTTATAATCACGGTTACCATGTGCACATGGGAATTAACCTTCCAGCTTATTGCCAGTGACCAGTGTACGTTTTACAGTTTCCTGTCCATTTAATATACACTAGTATTTGCCAAAATCTTGGACTTAGGCATATTCTGAAGTGATCGGATATTTGTCTGTGTTTTGGGCTGAGTCAGACTACACAGACCTTCTCCAGTCTTAAGGTCAACTATTCCTAAAATACAATGCTATATTGTTAAATATATTTTCCTTTTTTTTTTTTTTAAATGGGAATTTTCATATGTCCATATAGGTCAGCTGGCTTTCTCCAGTATTTCTTGTCTTGACAACTAAGGGCTGTATTCTGATAAATATGTGCCAATCATGGGTGACAAATAAAATTTCCCACAATTCCCAGTACTTTAAATGGTTCATTGAACCCCTTGTTTGATAGAGAGTTTTCAAATGCATTGCAAAGTGAACATTTTAATTTGTCCCCAATTGTGCAACTGGTTTGCACTGTTCAATCAGTGTTACAGATCTCAGATTGAAAGCAGATAATAATAATGCACATTCTGGATAGAAGACATTGACTATCACAAAAGTAATAGATACTTCAAAAATAAGTCTGATAAAAATACCTGATGAAATGTAATTTAGCCATCTGGTGACAGAGTCCATCTTTGAATTGATATATAGCTTGTTGAAACTGTCATTGCATTAGGATATTATGAATGAAGCTATTAGGATGTAAGATAATTCATATTTAGATAATTATTTTACAGAGTTAGCCTCCTTAGGATCCATTTCTGTTTTGAAAATCATTTTTCATTTTTGCATTCCTTTCATGGTCAGATACAATTGTATTAGTCAGAAATATACCCATAAAATGCCAATAAATAATGCATCTGACTCCAGTAACCTAGTCTAACACCATGAAAAAAATTATTAAAATAACTGTCACTGCTATAGAATAAATCAGCAGAAAGCCATTAATATTCACTAATGGGAATTTTCCCAGGGGTCCCTAAACTTTTTTGACCCCTCTTTTGATTTTTACCAAAACCTGATGCCCTCTCTTTTTTAATAAAAATAAACATAACTGTACATATTTCTATATTATATATATGTGATTTTAATTTATTTTCAAATATGTATTGAAAAAAATTAATTAATTATACATTCTATACTTTTCTGCACACATTTCTACAAAGCAATACATATAGGCTCCCTGCCAAATGTACATGTATCGGGATTACAAACAGAGCAGATTGTGCTGTTTACAAAAATAGTTTGAACCAGCTTTTCTGATAAACTTATCTATCACATATTGGCCTTTTTATCTGTGTTGTCATCCCTATTAAAGAGAGTTCAGGTTTAATCAGAAATCACTTTTGTCTCTATGGAACTGAGTAAACTATTATCAAGGTCCACTATCGAGGTCTGAAAGGTCCTTTAATGTGAGTTATGGATTGTTGTTGCAGAGTGAACAATGGAATTATGGGATTTGCTTGAGTATCAGGGTCTGTGAACAGTCGCATTGCAGATTTCATAAACAGGCACATAAGAATGTAAAAGATCACAATCTAGCACAAATGTGGTTTATGTGCAAAATATAAAAGAATTATAAGTGGAGCTGTCTTTTTCTGGGGTAATGCTTAACACTTCATGTGGCACTTCTTTCAGTTTAATGGAACACTTTCTAGAATGCTTGATAAACTTAATTCTGTCTGGGTCTTTATTTGGTCATTGAGAGGTACATTGCTAAATTAACATGCACTTATCTCAGAGCTACATCGTTACAGTTGAGGCTGAAATAATATAAGATTCCATCAACTGCTGCGCATATTATGTGTTGATTGATCGATAAGAAAGAATACAAAAAACATTGATGCCATTACTAATTTTGCCCCTGAAAATTCTTCCTTACTCAAATGGCACCATCTCTCTTTGGTTTAAAATAACCCTAAGTAAATAGTTTAATCATAAAATCATGTTGTATTGATTACCACTATGTTGTTCTAAAGGGATGTGTAAAAATTTTTTGCCTTAAAAGAGAAATGTAAAAAAAAAAAAAGTCACCTTCTACAGGAAGTCCTTGTAAAGTCCTTGTGAAGTTTTAAACTTTTTCCACTTTTATCATTGCATTGACATCAATGATATTGTAATGTGTGAGAATTTCCCTCATGTTTTCATACTATGCTAACTTGCGAGTAAAAAAGGGTGGGTAAGTTTATTGTCTATGCTTGGGAGTTAGAGATTTCTGATGCTAGCTTAGTGTTGAGGCAGATAGGCAATAGAGGGAGCTGGAGTTACTTGCATTTTTGCTGGTAACAATTATTCTCTGAACTGGTGGAATGTCGGGAATGTGAGTGTGAAGGATGAAAGGAGAATTATCTCTTTGACTAAGACAGTCAAACAGGCAGGTAATCCTACTTGAGCTGGTCGAAAGCGTTCACACTTACCTTCTAGGGAACTGGCTGCTCTGTGCCCTGTTTGGCAGCCGGTCCCCGTCGCGTTCCAGATGCGGGTGCCTGTGCGTGTGTTTCTGCAGTGCTCTGGCTCCCTCTGCTGGCTAGCTGATTCAGGCGTGCGTCACTGGGGGATTCCTGGAGTGACGTGTGCAGCCCTTAAAGTGACAGTGCTCCACTTTCCTGGGGTGGAGCTTAGAGTACTTAAACTGCCTGGACACTAACTCTCTTGCCCTTTTGTGGTGTCCAGTGCAGTTGGCTAGTGGTTTGTGCTTATCTTGTTTTGTCTGACTACCCATTCTGGTGCCAACCTTTGGTTTGTCTGACTACCCACTCTGTACATGACGCCAGCTTGACTGACATTCCTTCAGGTGTGAACCTGCGGCTCTGGTAGACTAACTCCTCTGTGTATGACCTTTGGCCTGGCTTACTATCCATCTCTGGTACTGACCTTTGGCTCTGTCCGACTACCCGCTCTGTGTATGACCCTGGCTAGTCCTATACCTATTTGGTACGACTTGCGGCTGTTTCAGTATTGCTTCGTGGGGCTCCTGGGGTTGTCCACTGCGCACCCAGCATACCAACGCTCCAGTGGATAACTGGTAGGGTACACCTGGAGGTCCCGGCAGATGTCTCCGTGTCCCTGTTCATTTACTGCGGTGTTCAGGTGCGGACCTGTAGTGCAGTACCCTTTTCTGGATCCTTGGCTGTTCAGGTGCGGCCCTGCATGTAGTAGCCTTTCCTTGTACCTTGTCTGTCCAGGTGCGTACCTGTGGCAGCTTATCTCCACCCTATCTTCAGGAGCTCAGCTCGGTGCTTCCACAGCATCTAGCCTTCGTTACATCTGCCATATTGTATTGTTATTGCTGTTGCTGTTCTTTGTGTACGTGCATATCCTAATAAAGAGTGCATTACCTACAGTACTTGTCTGCTTGTAGTTATTGATTCCGTGACACTGGTTGAGCCTGAGACTTGACTGAGTGACAGATAATATACATATAGATATAATACAGCATTCATATAAGACAAAAACATAATAGGTATAGCTTGACATACTGTACCACATACACACATTTACTCCTACATTCATACAGAGGATAACAACAGGGGCAAGCATATACTGACATGAGAGACGCTGTCTAGCATAACATTAAGATATCTTGAAGCGACCATTATATGTGCAACATGAAAATCTTGGACTTTGATGCAGGGAGAGATTCTCATGTCACCCTTTTAATCATGGCAAAATGGTTAATGTGCCATGTAGTCACACTCTGTTTTGTGTGCAACATTTTTAAAGGCTACCTTATTTGCCTGTCTTCTCTAGCTCAAAAACATGCTGCTTTCTCCTCTAGCAAACACAGAATGGCATGCTGTGAGACCCTGACACCCTTGTATATGGTTGTAGAAAACTGGAGAAAACTTGTGGTGGAGAAACATTTTTCTTGCCATTGATTTCAATGTAATGAGCTAGGTGAAACTTGCAGGACAATGGCACTTTTCTAAGGAATTTTTTTGCCAATCAGAAAGTGCCATTTCTTGCCAATTTTGTTTTTTAGGGGAAAGTATTCACCCATCCCTAGTTGTGAGAATCTGAAACATAGGCACAGAACAGCAAGGGCAAATCTAAAAGAGTTGTTTTTCAAAGACTTCCCTTCTTAAAAAGTATTGCACTTACAAGATACAAATTTAAACAGTCATATCAAATATCCCCCAAAGCAATCTTTTCTTAAGATGTATCTGCATGTCCAGACTTAATGGTTAACCCCTTCAACACCCCCTCTCATTGAGAAGCCTACATGAAAGAGCAATGTTTTTAATTGGTACCTCTCTCCTCCAATTAACACTATGCTCTGTGCATCTCCTATCAGGTTGCTGTAACTTGAGGCTCTCTAGGTCTCTATCACAGCAGTAATCTTCACACTAGTGACCTTCAAATAAATATATCCATTGACTACTAATATCAAGATTTGTGAAAGTGACTGTTGAGAGACTATCCTGTTTCCCTATAGGTGCTCTTATTGTGTACCTTAGGTACACTTTGTTTTTATACAGAAATATATGGCTTGAAAATATTTTTAGCAGACAATCCTTTGTCCTTTGATCACAACACTAACCACCTGCTTGTACAAATCTGGCAAGCCATCCTTGAAAAATGACTGGCTTGAGATATTCCAGCATGGAGCAACATTTGACATCAGTTATCTGAAATTACTATTTTCAACAAAAGAAATGGGCAGCATGTCAACCACCAACATTCTGATAAACTTACTATTCAACAGGAGTATGTTTGGATTATTGTTGTGCAAGGGTTGACTACTCTCTAGGAACTCAATAAGTGTGGGGTGGTAGTGCATAATGCAATAACTGTGGTGGTGGCAGCCAGTGTGGGCTCTCTATGACTACTGAAATCTTCAACAAACTCAAACTCCTCCAAATATTGTATTTGCAATAATGTAATCTTGACACACTCTCTGACACATATACAACACTACTATTATGTGCCTCAGAGCCCAGGGAACTTTTATAAGTGCTTCTATTGCTGTTAGTAGTAGCCCCTCTGACATGTAGATGGTATGTCTCTCAGTCAGACCTCTGGTTGTGCTTCATTTGGGATCTAAATGAGGATGTGCTTCCCCATGCTCACATGCTTCCTACACAGATGAGAGATAGCAACATGTTTAATTTTTGGACTGAGGAGTTCCTACTTCTACTACTACTGCCCGGGGCTAGATGTTGCAATTGTACTACTAGGCATCAAAAATGCTGAACTTTCAACAGCAGCAGAAACAAAGCTAGGGTTATGGATGTTGATGACCCATGTTGCTGATTATTTAGTAGTAGTGTTTGAGTGGTTAGGAAGGAGCTAGACTTGGATGTGGTGGCAATTCTGAATGACAGGATGACTGTGTATTTTTGGCATCTTTACTTGTCCAGAGATAGACTTTTTCAAACATGTCATAAAAAGTCAGAGTACTACTTTTCAGTAGGAGAAAATTGAGCCTTTTCCGTTCAGCTAATTTTCTGCCCACGTCATGATTTGTCTCACTCTCAACTACATCTGTATCAGAAGAAGGGAGGGACATATTCTAGATCAATATCATTATGAATAATTAGGTCATTGTCAGTATCACCCACCTCTTCTTCCCCACTACGTTTATTTTGTTTTAGGCTCAAACTATTTGTTTTTATTTTTTCCTTTAGAGGGGTTTTCAGAACATGCACTACTATGTTCAAGAAATGTGTTGTACTTATTACTCTTATTGTCAGATGCAGCAATTTATTGAACTGCTACACCTCCTCCACTATTCCATCAACAGCAGAATGCAACTTGTTGTTTTGACATTGTTTTTTAGTACTACTGGATGAGGAGGAACTTTTTATGTCGCTTTCACAAACAACCTCCTCAGGTGGGGAAGGATCATCAGTGTTTATTGCACACACTGTAGCAACTGTTTCTGCAGTCAGTTTTTGGACTACCACTCTACTAACATATCTCATTGCTCCTACTCCTTTCTCCCTAGTTCATTTCTGGACATAATCAAAATAACATTGTTTTTTCACAGTAAAGTACACAGCAGAGCTGTTTGTGAGTGATAATGTATTGTCCTCTGTCTTTAGTATCTGTCATGGTCAGTGTCAGTCTAAGCTCATGTCAGGGTCCCTGTCTCTGCCACCTACCAGTCAAAATATGTTTTATTTTTTGTTTTACTTTTTAAATTAACTGTTCCTATCTGTCACTGTCTAAAAGTGCAATTGCTTCTGCTACTCTTTGCCAGTAACTAGAGTCAAGAGGATTTCAACTGCTGCTTTCTCTCTCTCCCAATGCCAATGCAGTCTTAATTTTTTACAGAAAAGAATGAGAATGAGACCTTAGTCAATAACACACTGGTCCCTCCTCTTCTGGCTGTTGTAGAAGTATGTGCCAATTGTATGTGTCAGTCTCTGGGTTGTCAGTCTGTAAAGTACATCTGTCACATCTGTCACTCGCAGAGGCTCATCCAGCTCAGAAAGGAACTTGTATCACCTGCCCGTTTCAGTCAAACAAGATTTTGGGGTATTTTAGGTAAATCTCTTTTTCTCCCTTAACATTCCCTAACACAAACTCTAAGCCAGCTCAGGAAGGAATTTGTATATCCTGCTTTTCACTTTACACTCAAACAAGATTTTGGGATATACTACTTTGGAAAAATCTCCTTTCTCCCTTCATACTCCTCCAGAGTCCCCCAGACTCCTCTAACACAGAGAACAAATTGCCTGCACAGTACAGTCCCTAACATAAAGTCCAATTTCACTTTATTTGCCTATAACTAGCTTAAAAATTGTGTTGCTTTCTCTCACTGTAACAAACACAGAATTACATGCTGTAGGAACCTGGCACCCCTTTTATACTATCCCAGGACGAAAAGAACAGGAACTTTTTATGTGTGGCAAAATCATTTTTAGCATTGATTTCCTTAAAAAATGGAAAACACAGAAAAATTACACTTTTCTTTGGAAAATCCCCAGAATGGCCTTCTTCTTCTCCAGAACCACATTCACTGACCCAGGGCAAGTGATGCTGATGCCCCATTATCAGCACTAGAGCTAGGACCAGGTGTATTGTTAGTAATTGGAACCTGTCCTAGTCCCATATCAGTAATTAAAGAATGAAGTCCCATTGTGGCCACAATAGTCTGTGGCATACTAACCTGCTCATAATCATTCTGCTGCTGTGACAGATGAATAGCCATCTCTGTCAACTCAGCAGCAGGAATTACAGCAGCAGAGAAATCCAGAATGTCTCTGGTGGTGGTGGTTATGCCCATCCCAATTTGCATCTCTTTCTCCCATTCCCCATTGCTTTCCCCTGAAAATGTTTTTATAGTCTCCTTCACATCAGCTGTCCCACCACCACCCTCACTCTCATCACTACCACCAGTCTCTTGTTGTACTTTGGGAGTGGGACTGGTTTGTGATGGTGAAAAATGTTGTCACACTTGCCATCTCCTCCTCAGAATAAAGCACACTGGCAGCAGTAGCAGCAGGCACAGGCAGCTGACATGTGCTGCTCATACTTCTAGCCAGTCCTGCCTTCTTCAATATTTACCCCACCCCCCTCGATACCAAGGGAAAATGTTGGGGGACGTGAGCATTGGATCTGAGGAATGTGGGCTACCTTTAGCATCTGTGCTGCTGAATTGCTTCTCCTCCTACTTTGTATCAGTAGCAACAGGCTCCCATCCAACTCTTTTTTCTGGCTCTGGTAGTCATAGTGTTAGCCAGCACTGGAAGAAATTTTACTTTTATTGTAACATTAATTTTTCTGTGATAATTACCATGGGAAAACATATTGACTTTTCTTCCATCCTCACAGATAAAGAAGAGCACCTGTGTTGCATACAACTACACTTGGAGAAAGTTTTTTATTTTGGTGCACAGACAATGAAATAGATCCTCTTCATCCTTTCCTTCCCTCCTTGCTGGAGTTTCTTTCTGAAAGCTTCAATAAGGGTTTAAGACCAAGCACCCTGAAGTTTCATGTATCTGCATTAAACAGTTTCTCAAGACAACCTTTTGCAGATCAACATTTAATAAGGTGATTTTGAAGCCTGTTTCTTTATTGAGTATTAGAACAGTCCCGTTGTTTCCTTCATGGAACTTGAATTTGGTCCTGAAGTACAGTATTTGTTTCATGATCCATTTGAACATTTGGACTCTGTTCCTGTGAAGTCCGTTTCCCTTAAGTCAGCATTACTAGCAGCACTTACTGCTAAAAGGAGAGTTAGTGAGCTTCAGACCTTATCTGTCCAGAGACCAAATTTGGTATTTGCCCTTAAATTACTCCTATTGTCTTCTTTTCATAGAAGCCAGGAGGTCTGCTTTCCAACATTGCTCCTCAGTTCACAGTCAGAGAAGAACTGCTCTAGAAAGAGCTATTTGCAGATTTATATTGAAAGAATGAGGGAATTTGCGAAATCCAGCTCCTTATCTGTAAACTTCTGCAGTCTATCAAAAGGCAAAAAGGCATTCAAAGTTACTATGTTAAAATGGCTGAAGTTGTCCATTGACAAATTGACAAAACAGAACCTGGATCTCTCATCGTCAAGTAGCAAGAGAGACTGCCTTTGGAAAAAAAGTCTTGGGGCAGTTCTTCAATCTCTCCCATTGTTTAGCTTTGCTGTCTTTCTGTATGGGAATTCCTTCATGTCTCCACCCTAATAAAAATTTATTTGGCATATTTTTTGCTGTCTGGTTTTTCCTTGTTCAACACTGGTGATAGAGTGGGTGGATAGACTTTTTATTTTTACCTGTTCTACCTGGGAGGAGAGGTTCTTTTTGCATCTGAGAAGGATGGAGATGTAGTCCAACAGCATCTGCATAGTCACATGTTTCCACTCCTTATCTAGGGGTGGGCTGATCTGCTAAGTGCTCAACTTGATTTTATTTGATTTTACTCGACTATGGATCTTAAGTTTCTGTAAATATCTAAAGTTCCATTCATGAAAGCACAAACAGCTGAACACACTAGGAATCAGACTTGTATTTCTATGTGTTTAGTCAGTTGTATTTGTAAGCTTTCATTATAGCCTCTCATATGCAGTAGCCATATGAAGATTTAGGTTGCTGTGTCGTACTTAGTAGTGATGTTGCAGAAATCCTTACTTATACTGATTTCTAGCATATTTCTTTATTCATAATTACTCAAAGAGCATTTATGAATGGCCACATGAGAGCAGTGACAGACTAGAGAGTAGCACTTTTCTAATATGATAGCATGGGTATATGTACAGGGGGCAATCTAAAAATGTTTTCCTGGGGCCCAGTAGTTTCAAGTTGGCTAGCTGCTAGCCTAGCACACCTCTGATATCATGGCTGCAGAGTACAGAGCAGTGACAGTTAACTAGGTTCATTCCAATGATCACATGTGACACTCTATACCTCCATATGGCCACACATTATCATGTAAAACCCTCAATAAGAGTTGAAATAACAGATTTATACATAGATGTCTTAACTGCATTTATTTGCTATGTGTTTGTCCTCTCTCCAGCACCTTGGAGGTTAAGGTAAAACAGTACAAGTGTGTAGGGCTGAGGTAGGTAACCAGTGGCTCTCTATGTAATGTGGACTACAACTCTTATCACGTCCAACCAACAGCCGACTGTTTGAAGATGATAGAAGATGTAGTTCCCAGCAACTGTAGAGCCAAATTTGTCCCAAACCTGTTATAGGGGATTAGGCACCCCTTCAAACATTATACATAAGGGGCTGGGTTCTATTGCAGGTGCTAATTTTAATACTGCATTTATCTCCAGGGTTCCCCATAGACTTCAATAAGAAAATATTTGATAAAACGGGAGGTAACATTTATCTCCTGCAATAGACTCTGGCACATAGTCTGTAACACATATGAGTATAACTCATCAGATTCTCCTGAGAGACTTCAAAGACAGTTTGTGAAATACTGAGCTATATGTGTACAGACAAAAAGGGAGCAATTTTGGGTAAACCAATTGTGCCATAAGGGACAAATTCAAAGGGTTAAAAGCTCTACTTAAATAAATGGGAATGTTTATTTGTCAAAGTTATTTGGTGCCTCACTCTAGCATTCAAGGGTAATGATGGGCAAAAATGTTCAGCACAAGAGAAAAACATGCAAAGAACAGCACTTTTCACCTTGCACGGGTTTCCCAGCATAAATTACAGTTTCTTAGTCTAAATAGGGATGATAGACACTGTTCCTATTAGTCATATGGATTATAATATAATTAGTTCCCTTAGGGTTGACAGTATCCCCAGGATCATTCGCTAATTAGTACTGGGAGTGCAATTAGTACAATAAGTGCTAGTTCCCTTAACAGAGATCATTAATGTAGTGTTTAGGTCACATAATAGTTTGCATAATATCTTTAAATATATAGGAACTGAAATATATATTTTGGTAATGTCTCAAATATTGAATGCTCGCCTATTTATCAACAGTGAAAGAAATGATATGCACTGCAAAGTGGAGCATCAAACATCTCAACCTCTACCCAATCATATTTCAGTATGGTGCACTGGGTTTATACTAGTGACACAGAAAGTATCATGGGTGATTGTCAGATAACTAGGACATGCAAGCAATCTGGACCTAGGGGATAATCTAAATAACATAAAATAAAATCATAGTAATGTGTTATTGAAGGTCAAGTTCTGTTATTTGCAAACGTAAAAATAAGAAAAATAGTTGGCAAATATATACAGTAATGTGCAAATGTTTTAGGCTGGTGTGAAAAATGCTGTAAAGTATGAATGCTTTCAAAAATAGTTAATAATTTATTTTTATCAATTAACAAAATGAATAATGAGCTAACAGAAGACAAATTTTAATTAAAATCAATATTTGGTTAGACCACCCTTTGCCTTCAAAACAGCATCAATTCTTCTAGGTACACTTGCACACAGTTTTTTAAAGAACTTGGCAGAAGTAACCACAGTTCTTCTGTGGATTTAAGCAGCCTCAGTTATTGCTCTCTTTTCATGTATTTCCAGACAGACTTGATTATGTTGAGATCAGGGCTCCATGGGGGTCACACCATCACTTCCACGACTCCTTCTTCTTGTTTATGCTGAATATAGTTCTTAATTACTTTGGCTGTGTGTTTGAAGAATTGATTCTGTTTTGAAGGAAAAGGGTGGTCACACCAAATATTGATATGGTTTACATTTTCCTTATGTTCACCCACTATGTATTTTGTTAATTGATAAAAATAAACTATTAACTTGTCTAAAACATTCTTACTTTACAGCATTTTTTCACACTTGTCTAAAATGTTTGCACATTACTGTATATTTGGCTGTCAAACAGTATGTGGAAGAACATATATTACTGTGAATTATTTTGAAGTGTAGCACATAGTAATTGAGCAGTATAAGAGACTTTAGAGGTTTTACACTTGGAGGTATATATACATTACTAATATAGGATTGACAGCAAACAAAAACTGTACATATGCTTTTTGAGAGCATGTGGAGTATGCAGGAGACTGGTAGAGTAAAAGTGCTTGAAGATTGTACATAGACTGATAGATTGTACTTGCATGCAAGTTCTTGGTTAATCTGAATTCCACTGGAGGTGAAACTCTTATCACCAGTGTCTGTGTAAAAAAGCAGAAAATAGCAGAAAAACTGCATTTTCATAAAATATTTCCCACCAAGCAGGAAATGTTTCATGATAAGTGCACAATAAAAAAAAGAAAATAGGAGGCACTCTTAGTGTAATATGTTCTATCATATAAATCCAAAGAAACCAACCACCACCTGTAGATATTATACTCACAAACACAGAGGCTGAAACACCCACATCTATGCTGTTCACCTGTATAGCTCAAGAGTTTTGTATAACCACCCCCTTTATAGCAGTATCTCCAAGGCAGCTTTCTTCCAATATGCAAAATAAGAAAGAGAAAACAGAAGAAGCACCAGTAGTGTGTTATCCAATATACAGATATATTATATCACAATGACATCATATCCACTCACATTCAAAATATGCCAATAATCAGGCATATGCCTGTCATCGACTATTACAGCATGCAGGGTACTTTACCCATCCCTGTTTGGGTAAGCTGCTCTGTCCTCTGTCCACAATGCTCGTTAGGTAGGACAGGGATATATATATATATATATATATATATATATATATATATATATATATATTTTTTTTTTTTTTTTTTTTTTTTTTTTTTTTGAGAAAGCAGCCTAGAGCTGCGAAACGCGTTCCAATTGTCACTCTAATAGATGCCTGTTTTTTTCAATTAAATTTTATATCATTGTAAGATGATATAGTATATCTGTATATTGGATAACGCACTATTGGCGCTTCTTCTGTTTTCTTTCTCTTCTTTTGCTTTTTTCATGAAAAGTGCAGTTCTCCTGCTTTTTTGCCTAGCTATTTGCATTGGAAGCAATGGAAAGACAGAAATTCTCCCCAACATGACAATTTTCTCTTCTTTTACCACATGCATATAAAAGGGTGTCAGGCTCTCACATCATGACATTCTGTGTGAGAGGATACAGCAGCTAGGGATGGGTGAAAACGTTTGCCTCAAATTGAAATCAGAGAATAATAATGATGATAATAAATTTATATGTAAAGTGATAGAGAGAAACCCCCTGGCATAAGCTGCCACTGGGGTGGACTGATACTTGACTTGATAGAGTATTTTGTAGATGATGATTTGTTAGATTTGTTGTTAGAGACCCAAACTCTGAGAAAACATTGATTTGTGGGACTTAGACTTATTAGAGGCACAAGCCCTGAAGAAACATTGATTTGTAGGACTTATACTTGTTAGAAACAAACCCCCAAAAATTGTTTATTTTTTATTGTAGGACTATGTTTTTTATTTTTTATTTTTTGTATATTTTTAAAGCACAAGCCTTAAGAAAAAAATGGCCTACTGGCCTAGAGCCAGCAGGTGATGTCCTTTTGGCCAGTGGTAACTGGCCATTGTCAAATTCCCTGATGCAGATGCGGAATTTGTGACTGCTGTTCTTGCTACTGCTGCTGAATTGTTTAAGCGGCAGGATGATTATGCACCTGAAAGAATGGGATCAACAACAGCAGTAACATGATCGATGGATGATGAAGGTTCCACTTGCCATGACTAACTCCAGTGATGTGTCTGAGGCAGTAGTAGCACAATAAGTAGCCCCCAGTATATGTGGAGAAAAGAATAAGTTGGCCATTAAATCTTCTCCACCTGCCCCTCCTCCAAAATCATGGGTGTGGTGTTATTATAATGTAAATGTTTCCCTTGAGAGCAGGAACTGTGCCTCTCACCAACTGCAATATGCACAGTGTGTGTGTGGTAAACAATACTTGGGGGCACAACTGTATCCATACACCATAACAACAGAATCAAATACTGCCACTGTTACTATGCCCCTTGTCCAGACCCTGCTAAGGACACATGACAACATGCTGACAGTTTAATAGGAATTATGAACCCTCCCTGCCACCAGCTTATCATATTCTGCAGGATGGAATCTCCTCAGATGCCGTTTGATGCCCTGTTTGCGATTCTCCTCCACCACACTGATATGTGTGGTTGGTGCACCACACAGTGTGCAATGGATGGAGACAAACTGCCAAATCCTAACATAAACAGGGTGGCTATCATTTGGTGGGGGGAAGCTAAAATTGAATGAGGTGGATTGGCAGGAGATGTATTGTTACCCTAGAGCAAGAAGCTGACAGTGATGGCAAGCTAGTTGTTTCTCTTGTCATGGAACTTCCAGTCTCTGTCTGGATTTCTCTATTCTTCCTACTCTTTGATCTCCGCCTCACCTCTTGTTGCCTTTCTGTAGAGTCAGTGGCGTACAGCAACAGTGGTGCTTGATTATGTTTGATATAAATGTCATGGTGTCTGTGTTTCATGTGTGATATCAGGACAGTTGTGCCAAGGTGTGTTCACTGTCCTACTCTCACTACTACCCTTTTCTTACTCCCTTGACATTAATTTCCCCAAGAACCCTAGGGGTGATTTATGGGGACTGGCCAGCATTACTTCTATAGTGCTCACTTCCTCCTCAGACTCAGACACAGTGTACACATAAAGGTCCTTCCTTACTTTTAAACTTTCTCATAGTGATAGCAGTCACTATGAGCCTCTCCTGTCTCAATTTTCCAAAAAGATCACAGCAGTAACACATATATGTTTACATATTTTACATGTTTCACAGGCTGATTCGTCTGTGGTCATGTTAAGATGAATTAAAAACCACCATTTTTAACTGTTTCATGACTGACTGAAATTTCACACAGGTACTCAGAAGCAAATTTTGCATTCTGTAGAATTTCCCTATGTTTAAAAGCTGGGATAACACAATGACAATTAATATGTTCTAAAATACTTGCTTTTTGTTCTTTATCTTATATAAACTAGGTTCTGTTTTGTATAATTTATAAAAAAAATTGTCCTAGATTACATCGCAGGCGGTAATTGTTATTAGTTTTATCTAACAGATTCCCAGTGAAGTCTACAGAGAAATATGTGGATAAATCAATTAATAATGTTATCAATTGTAATTGAATCCAAGCCTTGGATAGATAATTTTCCGGATTTTTACAAACATCAGTGTAAATAGTTCTAATAGCTGCTGATTTCTGACAGTGCTGTTTTGGAGTTTTTAAGGTCATTCCTTGAGTGTCCAAACAGTTCTGCGTTTTGGACAGCTTCAAACAGGCACAGATGGATCAATCAGTAGCGTTGTTATTTTGTCAGATTCAGCTGTGCTCACCTGAGACTTTTCTTAAAGCCTGCACTGTTAGCAGGTGTGAGGAGAGGGACTTGAAAACTTAATTTAAAAGCATCTGTTCTCTTCTGAAGGGCTATTTAGATTGTTGTTTTCATAAAAGAAAATGTTAGATGTTTTCACTTACTAAGAGCAGTATTAAAGGGTAACTGTACCACAAGAATAATTTGCGTTTAATATATCAGAAGAACTTATTTATGTTTGTGTCCTTTATTCAGACATCAGTTGTTTCTGTTTAGATATTTTGTTTTTATATGATTTCTCATTTAGTTAACTGATACCTGTGTCTTTATACAGTCTGAAAATTAATATCTCTTAAGAGTCATTCAGATCAATTAAAGCCTATTGTGTACTGTGAGATCTGACTTAGCTGAAGACTTCAGGATGCAGTAAACTGGATATTTATGATGAAATACATATATGTATTTATAGATTGATAGATACATACACTGAATTAGAGTGTGAAGGATGCCTTCCTAAGTAAAGTAATATGTTAAACTAATTAGGATCTGCTTATTCCAAGAGAATAGTTCAATTTACGTTTGTAGATACAAAATTTGGTTGTCTCTATTATTTTAACATTACAGGATTTTTGATAGAACAAGTCTATCACCCATGTTATTTTAAAAAACTGGCAATGGTGGTCTTGCTGTTCTATTAACTGCTCTGTCAAAACCCACCACCATGTAAAAAATGTCCTACAGGCACAAAATTTGCATTCATAGGACACCACGTAAAACTAGTTGAATGTGGTATTCTTTTACAATCGGTGGGTTCAACTCACGTTAAGGAACACATGTTTTATTGATAAAAAAATGGGCCAAGAAATGGAGGCACAGAGTCCCTAACATGTGGTAAGAACCACCAGTGTAGGTTAGAAAAGTGGTTTCCAACACACACTTGTGCTTAAAACAAAAGAAGATTAACTCTATGAGTGGAAGTGGGTATGCAATGGATTGCACAGCATTGCATACCCCACCGGGCACTCACAGGGTTGATCTCACTACTGTTAACACATCAGCTGAAAAATAAAAACTGACCTGTAATCCTGATGTCCAACGGGGTCTTCTGCACTCTGGTCAGTTACTGTCCATCTTCTGCAATCTTCTGTCTTTTTGTTTCCTTCTTCTTTCTTCTGTAAAATCTGTTTAAAAATATAATCAAATTAGAGTTGATTTTAAAATAAAAAAAATGCCCACAAGAGATGCCACAGTTAACCCTTTGAGGTACCCCTCTGGTACTCAAAGGGTTACATAAAGTTTGGCATAGTAATGTTTTGTGAGTCCGTTTAAAAAAAACAAAAAAAAAACAAAAGTACTTCTTATGTGGTGAAAGGCTTCCAAAGTGTAAAGAAATGTCTACAGGCAGAGGTACACATGCATATGGTCACAAATCCCCCCACTTCTGTATATACCAGACAGTTGCCCATGTCCCAATGAGGGAATTTTTAACAGAGACTGGCTTTTTATATGCCAGTCTCTGTTCAAAATGGATGCCAGCCTCCAGCTACAGATTGTAGTGGGTGGATGCTAGCGGTGGTGGCAGAAGACATTTCTTTACAATTTGGAAGTGCTGCAACCTAAAGTAAACAATAATACATGAACTGAAGGATACATGAAGTATTGTACATGTTCCCTAAATACAAAAAACAAATACTATAACCATAGATAAAACCCATGGTAAGTACACATTTCCATTCCTGGTACCTCCAGCTCCAAACTGACATTCAAAACTATAAAAATCTCCAAAAATAACAGCGGTTCACAATGAACCAGAGAAACATATGGAAACAACCATAATAAGAACACGATAAAAATAGAATCCATCCTCATCGATGAACAAAAAGGGTGACATTTAGGAGTGGGTGAGAAATCTGAAAAATTTCCTTCATTACTTTTCACGAACACCAATGATTTTTCGCTTTTTTTACTGCCAAAGTTTTCTCCCTTTTCACCACTGCGAATAAACTTTTTTGCCTATGTTTCCTATGACTGCAACATTTCCCACCACAATATTACTTCTTCTGAGGGCTGAAGTGGAGAAATAAATTCCTGAAAGTTAAAGGGGGACTTTCAAGTGTAAAAAACTTTTTCCCATATGCTTACCTATGAAAATAGTATTAGGAAACTTGTTTATTTTCTTTTGTCATTTACAGACATTGTAAGATATTTAGTCTTCAAGCTGTGCACTTCTTCATTATGCGGCACGCTGAATCTTCAGCACAGCTCTGCAGGACTTCCCAGAGCTGTTTAATTCTCCTCCATCTCCCTACCAGCTGCCCCAGGGAGCTCGTTCACACTTCCCTTTGTAGACCTGTGAATTACCAATATCATTACAGCAAGCTCCATTTATCATTATATTGAGCTTGCAAGTATAATGATATATGGAGTTTGCTTACTTCACTTGATCTCAACATCATCAAGTCTGTCTGTGATTACATGAAGAGAGAGAAGCATCCAAGGCTGCCTAAATCCATAGAAGAACTCAGGTTAGTTCACCAAGACATATGGAACAACCTACCTGCAGAGTTCCTCAACAAACTGTGTGCAAGTGTACCTAGAAGAATTGAGGCTGTTTTGAAGGCAAAGGCAAAATTTTATAAACATGAACTATTAACATGTCTAATAATCAATTACACCCAAGGCAAAATATTCATGCACCAATGATTTCAGACAGGGGAGAGTTGGAAAAGAATGGTCCTCTTCTTCTCCACAATCACATTCACTGACAGGGGTAAATGATGCTGCTACCTCAACATCATCATTTCAGCTACCAGGATTATTGGTGTCAAGTGGAGTAGGGCTGGCCTCATATTGCTCCTTGAAGAAGCCATTCCCATGGTGGCCATGGTTCTCAGACTGTGACACACTTGCCCTCTCATCACCATCCTGTTACTTAGACACACTAAACAATTCTGCCACCCCTAGATCACAAGGGAAAGATGATGTTTGGGGACTTTACCCCACTGGGTCTGGGGAATGTGGGCTCCTAGTCCCTTTTTGTTGGTGATACTGCTAATGTTAATGACTTCCTTCTCCTCAGAGAGTCACTAGCCTCAGGATCTATCCAGCTTGTATTTTTTTAAACACTGGTGGTGGCCTGGGGAACACAGGCTCCTAGTCCCTTTAACACTGGTGGTGCCATTATTAGTGTTAGTACAAGTGACACACTTCTCCTCAGTGAGCCACTAACCTCAGAATCCATCCAGCTTCTTGTTTTTTACAACAGTGGTAGTGGTCATAGTGTCGGCTAGCACTATGCACCACTAAGTAACCACTTTATATTGTTAATATCTGATTTCATTATAATTTTTCTCTATCTCAGTCCGTCTCCTTCTACTCTACTTTTCTCCTAAAACAGACAACACCAGAGTGCAGGAGATTATGTATATGGAGAGGAACTTTCCCCTCATTGAGTAACATAGGAGGGAAATGGAAGAATTTCCGCAAATTATTCTGTTTCTATTGAAAAGGTGGTAAATCTACAGGTTTCTCTTAGAGGTGAATCTTCCCAATGGAAAGTAAAAAGCACGCTTTTTTTGTGAAATTTCCATGGAAAAACAGAAGGATTTTTCTGCCATTACTATTGTGACTCCAGGTGCACAACCCTTGTAACCAAGCAACCTAGCAGATAACAGCAATGTTGCCTCTGAGTTTTTTAGTGCACTCCACAACTTTCTTCCCCAGAAGAGTATGGAGTGGCACATAGAGAGAATAGAATGGGAGAGTAAGGATTCCGATTTGGAAAAGTAGAATTTGAGGCAGATGTACTAGGTGACAGAGATCCTCTTGAGAGTGGGCAAGAAGAAGTGGTGCAGGTTTCTGTGAGGGATAAGGTTCTGGCTGTGAGTGGGCAAGAATAAGGGTAAGATTCTGTGAGTGGTCAGGACTCAGGAGGAAGAGAGCAAAGTTCTTGTGAGAGAGCAGGAAGAAGGGTAGGTTCCTGCAAGTAGGCCTGAAGCTGTGGTGGTCAGACTGGTGACAGCAGCTGTAGAGGTTAAGGAGGAGAATCAGAGAGGCAGAGCCCAAAGTTCATTATGTCCTGGGTCATACGCAGGCTCTTCAGTACTTGTTTCAGATGCTACAATATGATATCCCCCTCTTCCTCCACTGAAGTTCTCGAGGTGGGAATATTTCTCCCTGGAGTATGGACCAGTGCAGGAAACTACAAATGCTTTATGCACCCTGTGTGAATGCACAGTCAATAGGGGAAAGGATGGATCCAACCTTGGCATTTATTAAAGGTATGCAGCATAGGCATGCTGAAGTGTAGGTAAAAAAAAAAAGTCCCACTCCCATGCCACTGCTTCTGGTACTTCTGCTACCCCTCTGCAAAACACAACCTCCACTAAAAAGACAGAATTGGTTGCAGAAACCCTCCATCAAGCAGATGTCCCCCATCAGCCTTTGTAGCCGACACCAGTGGCTCCCCTTCCAACTTCCACACCAATCTAAATTGTTAGTACTCAGTCCCAAATCCCTCCACCAATGTCATTGCACTGAATTTTTGTCTTCGGGGGTAAACAGCATACAGTTTATAAGAGAGCTCATAAGAACCATATATCCTGCAGAATGTGAGCATCTGTTAGCAGGGAGTATGAATTCTTTTTAATACATTTTTTGATCTTTTTTTTTTCTTTTTTGATAATTTCGTGACTGTAGCTGCTGTCAAGCTAAGTCATATTTTTATGATTAATTTATACATTTACGTTGATTAAAATTTCTGATCTCCAAATAATGTTTCATGGTTTACCATTGTGCAGGTTATTATATAAGAAAAATGTATTTGTAGCTTTAATTTTAATGGGGCAATATTTTTGGTTACTGTGAGTAAAGCAAGAAAACAATAAAGTGTTTTAAACACAGTCACAACTATCATATATATAAAACAACAAAACACCCCTCTTTCTTGTGTCCTCCTATTCCTATCAACAAAAGAAATATAATAACCATGTACATATCAATAGTTTGAAGTGCCCACCAATTAATATGGCATAACATAATATAAGCAATATATTATATATATATATGATAATAAACGTTAGGAAATATTTGCATATATCGTAATGCCATGGTATCTCTATTATCTGTAAGTAAATAAAAAGGCAACTCAGCATAAATAGCTGCTGTCTCCACCGCTGTGTGAGGCGCTGAGGCAGCGGCGGAGACAGAATAAGATGGCACAGCCCTCCCCTCTTCTTCTTCATGGGCCGATGCCCGCTCCAGTCTGAGGGAATTAGAATTGAGGCTGCCCTTATATATGGGCAGCCTTACGTCTAATTCCCTCACAGCCATTGGCTGGGATATGCTTACACACCTCCCAGCCAATCAGTTTAAAGCTGAGTTGGCTCCTTATTTACTTATAGAGAATAGCGATACCATGGGATTACAATATATAGTAAACATTTCCTAACATGTGCATTATTATATGGGGGATTTTTATTTGAAGACTAGCACACTACTATGTACTTTAACCCTTCGGGTCCCAGAGAGGTACGCAACGCATTGCTTTGCACTCAAGGTGTTAACGTATCTATGCTTTCAAGTCAAACTTATTTTTTTCCTTTTACAGGAAGAAGAAAGAAGACAGAAGATACAAGAGAAGATAGAAGAAAGAATGGAGACAGAAAGGAACAGACAATGGATGACACGTACTTTTAACACCGAGTTTTTAACAATCGGTGCTTGACAGTATGCCAGGCACCGATCATTAGTTTTTTTACTGTTAAGTTCCCAAAACTGATGTTATTTAGCAGCATTTCGGGAACTTAACACACAAAACGGATGTTTGGACACAACACCAGTTTTGTCTCCTAACATCTGTTGTGCTAAATGTCGGTAGGACATTTGAATACCGACCAAGACATTTAATTTTGTCGGTCGGTATCCATTTTGTCCTATCAACATTTTTCTACACCAACATTTGGATTGAGCCCACAGTTGCATTGTGGAGAAAGATAGAGCAAAGATAGGGCCAAAAAATGGGTGGAAAGTATAGTGAAAAAATAGAAAAAAAAAAGAAGTAAACAAAGAGTTTAGACCATCTGCAGTATCAGCAACAACATCTCAATATTATTCAGAACACATGTCATCGGCACCACAGAAAACAGTTCATGTTTCTCAGGGGTGTCACTCTATCAGCAGGATAGCTATCTTCTAGGCCAAAAAGATGACCACATTGACTGCTGGCAAACAACATACCATAGTTGCCCACCTATGAACATGCAGTCAATGAGTTTTTTCAGTGCTGCTGATAATATTTTTAAAAACCATAGTACAAGTATATCAAGCAGCAGTGTTAGTAGAATTACATTTCTAAACATGAATCAGCATCTAAGACAATCTGAATAGCAGGTAGCAAAAAAGGAAGAATAACACAAAAGACAAAGAAGTAGGGATGGGCAAAATCTTTCGTCTCAAAGCAAAATCAGCATTCACCCACTTGGTGAATAATTTTCTGCTTTTTTTTTTTTTTTTTTTGCATTGAAACCAATGGGAAGAAAATTTTTTCTCCACCACGTGAAAGTTTTCTCTACTTTTCAACAGCTATATATAAGGGTGTCAGGCTCTCACACCATGCCATTCAATGTTTGTGAGAGGAGAAAGCAGTATGTTTTTGAGCTAGAGAAGATAGGCAAATAAAGGGGAATTGAAGCTTAGTTTTGGGAGCCTTTAGGTAGGATTTTTTTTCTCTGTATTAGGGGAGTCCAGGGGCACTCTGGGGGAAAAGAAGGGAGGAAAGAGCTTTACTCAAAATACCTAAAAATATGGTGTGATTGACTAGAAAGACACAGTAGCTGGGGTCGAATTTGCTTGCCGATAATGCTTTTATTGCCTGCTAGGGAAGTCTTGGTTAGGGATAGGCAAATTTTTGCCTCAAACTGAAATTGGTGAAAAATGGTAATTTCGGCTTTGGGAATAATTTCCTGCAAAAAGTGCAGTTTTTCTGCTTTCTCCCACCTTTTTCACCCATTGAAATCAATGGGAAGAAAAATATTTCTCCGCCACACGAAAGTTTTTTTACAGCCATATAAAAGGCGTTCAGGCTCTCACAACATGCCACTTTGTGAGAGGAGAGAGCAGTACATTTTTGAGCTAGAGAAGACATAGAGGGGAATTGAAGTTTAGTTTGGGGAATCTTTTAGGTAGGACATTTGTTCTTTTAGGAGAGTCAATGGGGCACTCTGGGGAGAAGAAGGGTGGAAGGAGGTTAACCCCAAATACCTAAAACTTTGGTGTGATTGACTAGAAAGACACAGGTAGCTGGGATCCAATTTGCTTGCTGATATTGATTTTATTGTCTGCTGGGGACGTCTTGGGTAGGAATGGGCGAATTTTCGACCTCAAACTGAAATCGGCGAATAATGGCACTTTCTGCTTTGCGAATAATTTTCCACAAAAAGTGCAGTTTTTCTGCATTCTCCCACCTTTTTTGCCCATTGAAATCAATGGGAAGAAAAATATTTCTCCACCACACGAAAGTTTTCTACAACCATATAAAAGGCTGTCAGGCGCTCGCAATGCCATTTTGTGAGAGGAGAGAGCGGTACGTTTTTTGAGCTAGAGAAGACAGAGAGGGGAATTGAAGTTTAGTTTGAGGAATCTTTTAGGTAGGACATTTGTTCTTTTAGGAGAGTCAGTGGGGAACTCTGGGGAGAAGAAGGGAGGAAGGAGGTTGATCCCAAATACTCCAAAATTCCAGCAGCCAGGGACCTATTTGCTTGCTGATATTGCTGTTATTGTCTCTGTGCTGGGTGGGGAAGTCTGGGGAACTGTTTTTCAGTTATAATTTTTTTGGACAGACTGTGATAAGATAACAGAGTGGACAACTTAAAAACAATATAAATAAATAAAAAAAAAATAAAAAAGAATAAAGAACTAAATAACTTAGGTGACAGTGACAGACAGCTGACTGGGCTTAGGCAAGGCATCATACAGCTCCATCATTTGTGTTGTGTACCGTACAGTAAAAGGGGTGGAGCAGTGCAGGGATGTGAGAGTAAAGTAGTAGTTAAAAAACCGACTGCAGCAATCCCTCTACTCCAAGGGAGGATGAAGTTTGTCAGATCCCAGCAAAACTAGTTCCAGCATCACCAGTGCCAGTAGAAATAAAGAACCATAAAAGAAGAACACTGAAGATGAGAACAAGTCGCATTCAACTGTTGATGATGCTGGCAATAGCATAATAGATGAAGGTATAGCAGCTGAACCACCTGCTGCATCAGATAGTAAGACAAACAAGCACCAAAACACCAATCCTCAACGTAATAGGGAACTTTGTTACAGTAAAAGTAAAAATAAATTGTATGAAAGCTCCAAAAGTTTAGAGGAATATAAGGATAGTAGTGGGCACAAACTGTCAGATGATGCTGATGCTGCTGAGGATGACCTAATGATGACTGATGATGATGATGCAGATCTAGAATATAGCCCTCAAGCATCCTTCTCTTGTTCAGATACAGATGAAGTAGCAATGTTGGGAGACTAACATTCTTCAAAATGGACCAACATCTCATACCATCTGAGTATCAGGTAGAAGAAACCATAGAGAATGTGTTCAATAGGAGACAAACTACACATGTAGTATTAACAGTAACACTGAGGATAAGGGCTTTGAACAGTTAGCACCATTTAGCACAGATGGGTATATATATATATATATATATATATATATATATATATATATATATATAACCACCAGCACCCTCCACATCCATCACATCAAATTCAACCTTTTTTTAAAAACAAAAATAATGGTTAGCAACAGGCTTATAAGAAGGAGAGCTTTCAAAATCATTTTTTCATGCTTTCAGGAAGTCAAACCTTCAAAATATTACAGCAAAGGTTGGTAAAATATATTACAGACTTGAAACAAGGTAAGTTCTAAAATGTTTTTTCAGGATTCAGGTTTGCTAAAATGGTGGTGGCATACTGTTGACATAAGGGGATTTTCTAGTGATGAAATTCTTGCTGCTGGGTCATTTTAGCATCAATAATAGGCTGCTGCATGGAACTGGGATCATTAGAAGTGATAAGAACTGTGGTGGTGTGATGATGGTTCAGCTTCCTACTAGCCCTTGTGCTGCTAAGGCAGAAGCAGCACCACAACAAGCTCAAACTACTTCCGTTGATCTGTGAGAAGAAATTTGCCAATCTTCTCCTCTTATACCTCCTCTAAAATTATTGGTGACCAGATGGAGTGAATTAGAGGACCTGTGGGGGAATAAGCATGGGGCAGCCATCTGCAATAACAGTTAAGCCAGGATGACTGTGTTGTTTCCCTATAATCAGTGTGAAAAACAGGCATCTCTCCACTGGTTGTTAAGCACCCAACCAGCAATTATCTTGGTGACCGTTAATGTGTTCCTGTGGAGAAACAGGAGGTTAACTCCTAGTATGTCTGTAATGTGTGAGGACTGTGTTGTTGCATGGGCATTATGGGCAGGACATATGCCATGCCTTTTATAGCCAAAGAGTGACTTTTGTGTACACAAAGTCATATGGTAGTAGAGTAATGGAACAGTGTCTATGGTATTGCAATGCAAGTGTATGTACCTTGTTGAGAGCAGGGAACCAGAATGTCCAGTAAATTAAGGTTAAGCTTGTTGACAGTGTTATCTATATCAACTGTGTTACAATTTGGTGTATTTTTCTGTATTTTCCTGTGTATGTGGTATGCTCAAATAACAGCTACCACCATGTGCTGAGACAACAAAGCGATAGTTGGAATGTTGACTGACTTGTGTGGTACTTGCTTTTCAATGACTGGCCTAGTATCATCAACATGGCTTGAAACGAGGAACTCCTGAATGGATACTAAATGATATTTCCTGATTGGTTCCCAAGGGCCTCCCTTGATTGATCAACTGTGACAATGCCCTAATTTCGATTCTGAGCTTGAGAATGTCTGAAAGTTTATACAGCAGTTTCATCAGTAAAGTATTTTCTGTTCTCCTTGTGGAACCCTCCTTAAGCAAATCTCATTTAGTTTTTGAGTGGGTTTTCATTATTTTCAATGGAGTTAGAGTTATTGGGAGATTTCAGGTCCTCCAAACCACCAGAAATCAGCAGAGCTCCAGTCAGCCATAGAAGATGGACGGTACCAACAATGGTTCAGGAACCAATGACTTTGAAAGGGTCTGGAAAATCCTGCTACCTCCACAGGTGTGTGGGAATATAATTATTTATCAAATGGGATGTGAACAGTATGTGGAAACATTGGGAAGAATCACACTTGTCACACCTGCTCTTGTAGTAAGTAATAAGTAAAACGTAGCAAATTTACTTTATTTCCGACAGACATAGTATAAAAGGGGTCTCAGAGTCCCACAGCATTTTTATGAAAGGAAGAGAGAGCAGCACATTTGTCATCCAGTGAAGACAGGCTAGCAGCAATTAGTTGAAGCTCAGTTTAGGGCATCAACACTCAACCTAGTTCCAGCATCTACTTCACAATCACCACCACCCCCACCCTCACCACTCTGTTGCAACAGTGTGGTAGTAGTGGGGCTGCCTGCAGATGACAAGTGTGACTTAAAGTCCCTTAATGTCACACATGCCATCATTTCCTCCTCCTTCTAAGTATCAGAAGGCACACTGGCAGCAGTAGAAGCAGGCACAGGCAACTGACCAGTCCTACTCCCACTGCTACCCACTTCTTACTATGCCTGCTTTGCTGATGATGACATTATGTCCCCCCAGATCCCAAGGGACAATGTAGGGGGACTGGGCATCATTCTAAAGATGAACCAACATCTAATGCCATCTGAGCATCAGGTAGCTGAAGTGGACAAAATCACAGGAACGTAAAACCCTAGCACATGTACTATCAACAGTGGCACTGAGGATGAGGAGGAATTTGAAGGGTTGCAGGGACCACTGCTAACTGATTAATTTTTGACCTTAACCTCATGCTTGATAGCCATGTTCTGTCTGTGGTCATTAACAATATAACCAACTGCACTGTCACCAGCTCAGGCTGCATGCTTACCGTAGGGTAACTAGGGGTCTCCATGACAGTACATTTCAGTGAAGGCCACACACACTTCATTTGATAGTAGTTAATGGGGCCATTGTTTTGACCTAGTACAAAATCTATCCTGCAACTACACTGTAACCATCTCATATGTAGCGGGAACACTCCTAGCTATGTAATGTTCTTGTGTATCAGTTACCAACCCATACTTTGCCAAAAATGTTCTACCATGTAGGAAGTGCTTCTTTTGCTTTTTTCACTTTGAGGTGAAACATTTTGCCCATCCCTACTAACAATTGAACTTCATTAACATAAATATAATTTATAAAAATAAACTCTGAATTATTGCTAACATAAATTATTTGTAAAAGATATACCAAGTTTTAATAACATATTTTATTAAGCCTTAAACTCAATACTTGAATTGTATAGTGTACCTGGATCCGTTTATCATGAAGAGCTCAATGTCATTATATCTGGGATAATGACATTTTTACATTTTGCACTAATGAATGCTAACATTAAAGCTCACCTTTTCAAGTGACAGCTATTGAAGACAATCATTCTGAACTTATTTGAAAGATTACATAGCCTATGTGTAAAAGTTATTGTGACTTCACTAATGGACCTAAGTAAGATGAATATGTAGTGTCATATATTATATCCAATCATTGCGCCCTATGAGATACATTATGAGGTGGCATTGAATGTGTATTCATATCTAGGGATCTATTTCTATTGCCATTTTAATTCTAGGAGTTATAGCAGCATTCAGCAAGCTAATATATAATGAAGCAGAATTTTTTGTAGAGTACATGCTGAACAATTTTTATGTATTGATGGCACGCAGCAGGTATATCTTGTTCAATGTTGTACAACTAAAATCCAGATTAACAGTCACTATTAGTTATAGTTAAAACCCATACATCTTTAACAATAAATAAAGAACACACTATAGCTGTCAGTTCAAATTATGATTACAAATGAAATTAATGTATTGATTAATGATGAATTTGAAAAACGCAGAACAGTAGGAATGCATAAAATCCAGGATTTTGTTTGCTATTTGGAATTCAATCTGGCATTTTAAATAAAACTTGGTGAGACTTATTCATATCTGTTTCAGTTTCCAGGAATCTGTAAAAAATATATATTAACAAGTCACGAGTATATTGATTACTGGTAAACTCCCTCCTGTAATTTCCAGTTGAATTAATTGTTTATAGTCATTCTATAAAAGCTCTACTAATGTTAGCAATAAAGTAGATCACTGAGTCTTCTTTATAGTAAATGTGACACATTGCACTGTTTTAGCAACTTATTGTTCTGTAGTTCAAAAGTTATTAAATGTAAAAAGATTCCACTCTTACCCCTTCTGGCCACCTTACATTGAATCTGTAATCTGGTCCCAGGACCGGACAGATGCAGCAAGGGACAAACTTCAGTCTGTAAGTATAGGAAAACCCTGCCCCCCTTGACAAAGGAGACCAGGATTTTCCTTTACTTACTGAAGATTGTCCCTCGCTGCATCCGTCCAGACCAGACTGAGCTGCAGAATGACATGGCCAGAAGGGGTGGGAGGGGGATCATTCTACATTTAATAACTTTTGAACTACAGAAAATGAGGTTGCGAAAAACAGCTCAATGTGTTACATTTACTATAAAAAAGACTTGGCGATCTGCTTTATTGGTAACATTACTATCCTTTTAAATTGTAATATGATTAATTCCGTATTCACCAGTTCCTTTTGTTAGGGTTTGTTAATAATCCTTAAATTACAGAGGATAGAGAAGACAGAATTTTTCTTACCACACCCAATGGTTTGAACAGAGACAATTTATTCTGCAAAATTACTTTTATGGCAATAACACAAAGGGTGGCAAATGTGACTTAGGGTCCCCTGCTGTCACACGTGGTGTCATCTTCTTTAACCCACCCTCCTGAGAATTGCAAGACACACTGGCATCAGGGGCATCACTGGCAGCAGGCACAGCACTGATGGCAGCAGAGACAGCACTGGCAGCAAGTCCAGCACATCTGGCAGTAGTCACAGGCAGCAGACCTGTCCTGTACTCACTACTACCCTCTTCTTTCTCTCTTGACATTAATTTCCCCAGGATCCCTAGGGGTGATTTAGGGGGACTGTCTAGCATCAGGTCCATAGTGGACATTTCCTCTTCCTCAGACTCACTGGACACATAAGGGTCCTTCCAGTTCCTCCTTTTATTTTTCTTATACGTGCTCATAGCAGTCAATATGAGCCTCTCCTGCCTCAATGTTACTATAAATATAACAGCAGAACAGCACAGCACCTCTCTCTCTCAATATTTAGCTGCTTCTATTGTGTTTCACATCCTGGAAAACAGCACATTGTCATAGCTAAAGGGCAAAAAACATGTTAAGAAAGTGGAGAAAACTTTCTAGCCATTGAAAAAATGGCAAAGAATTTTTGCCAGTGGAAGAAAATGGTGAAGGTTTTAATCATTCTATTTAAAGCAGATTTTCCCGAAAAAGTGGACAAAAACGTAGTTTTTGCAGATTTTGTTTACCGGAAGACAATGGGACCTTTCACCCACACCTAGTGTAAGCTACAGAAATAGCTGTATATTACCATATTACAATATTAGCATTGGAAGCTTTCATGCTCTTGGATGTCCCAAGGGAGTCAACAAACAGAAAGGAAGTTTTCTGAAAGGAGCTTGTTTTGTCTAGGTAATAATTTAGATATCTCTTGACATCTAGTTTATATAGATTCTCTTCTTTCACATTGTGACTGAGGATGTGGATGGAATAGGAGGACAGATATCTTGATTCCTGTAGAAGAATGAGGACACCTTAGTTGACAGTTCTGGAGGTAACTCGTGTATAAGAGTTCTGTTTGAACACCAGATAAGGTGGTTTTATGGTAAGAATTTAAAGTTCACCCATTCTGAAGTAAATGCAACAAGTACTATAGTCTTGAGAGAAAGCATCTTCAGTGCAAATCTATGCATAGTTCCAATAGGGTCCTTAAATAACTAATTGGGAACTAAGTTTACTTCTCATTCTATTGAGGAGGCACTCTTTTTCTTAGACATTTCACATCTGATTATTTTTTTCACTGTGTAACGCTTACTGAATGGATGACCCAAAATACTATTAACCCTTTGGGTGCCAGAGAGGTATCCAACGCATTGCATTGCAATGGGTTGGATATCTCTCTGGCACTCAAAGGGTTAAAGCAGAGACACAAACCTTTTTTTTAATTTATTTTTATTGAAGATCAAAAAATGTATGTAACTGATTTACATAGCAATGCATTATCAAGACACAAGATACAGTTGAACTTACAGAACATTTCTACAGTCAGCAACGTTGCAATAAAATAAACCAACATATGATCTTCAGTTTTTGTTATAAACCCAGCCAACAACAGAAAGAACAGAAAGAGGGAGACATGTGCGAAACACAAATACGATCGTATAGGGACTGGATTCTATTGCAGGTGCTAATTTTATCACTGCTTTTATCTCCAAGTTTCCCCATAGACTTCAGTAGGAAAATGTTTGATAAAATCGGTGTTAACATTTAGCACCTGCAATAGAATCTAGCCCCAGGAGTGCAGGAAAGTGATATGGGACAAGTAGCAACTCAATCCCTCCCCTAATATCATCTCTGTGTCAGGGAGGCCTGGACAGAATGTTTACAGACACAAATCCAGGACTATTAGTGAACATGACCAAGAGTGAAAAAGGTTAAGGGACGTTTAAGAGGAGGGGAAGGAAAAACTAAAAAGAGAGGAAAAAAAGGAAAATACAGGGGGTGAAAGGGGAGGAAGAAAAGCTCTTCCTCCACCAATTGTCATTCCACGTGAGACAGCCAGGAGTCCCAGAGTCTCAGAAATCGGGACACACGGCCCATATGCATGAAGAGTAGCCTATGGTGCATAATAGTTTGATTGACAAGGACCAACCAGCCAGCATGTGATGGGGATTGATCCGACATCCAGGCAGCCACATGCAACCTATGAGCTAGAACCAAAATTTCACAGAGAAAATGTTTTGTAGAACTGCAATGCAACTCTGGATAATGGACAAGAGAGCCAGTTTGGGGAACAGCAGAATGAACCAGCCCAGCAGATGAGACAAGGTATCAAATAACAGGGGCCAAAAAAGCCTGGACCTCCGAGCAGGCCCACATCATATGAATGAAGGTGCCCTACCATAGCGGGGCAACAACTGAACTCCCACAACCCCATTAGATGAAATTGACAGGGAGTATAATGAACCCAGTATAAAATCTTTAATTGCACAAGTTTGTTTTTAACATGTGTGGAAACAGTGGATGGGTTCACCAGAGCCATGTCCCATTACCAATCCTACATAACACCCAAGTCCGCCATTTGACACACATATGTTGACTGTGAGAGGAGGAGTTTTTCTGTAACCACTCATGAAGAAAGGAAACCATACACCTCAGCTGATGGATCTTAAGTTCCACTATCAGACTCCTCAACCACTAGGGCAGCCCCCAGCCACTGTGGCCTAAGCACATGACAAAGGCACAGGTAGGTATAGAAAAAGAAGTTAGGAACCCCAAAGTCATTCCTCAGCTGTTGAAAGGATTTAAAAAGATTACAATTGCATAAATGCCCCACAGTGGAAACACCATGTCTGTTCCAGATGGATCTGAAGTCTAGGTGCATGAGGTGCCCCAAGTCTGCATTATTCTAAAGGTGAGTTGCTGGATCCACAGCAAAATAGCCTGTAGGACTCTGAATGCAATTCCACATCCCAAGGGTGGTAGCTGCCACTGTGGTGAGCGAGGACCTCTCCTGAGGCCTCAGGAGCACTATCTACATGAGGATATACCGTCACAGAGCGTATTGCTGTCCAGAGCCACAAAAGTAGAAGCAGTATTCGGAATAATCCATTCCATCACATGTTGTGCCTGAGCGGCAAGATAATAGGAATAGGATAATAGGCACGGCCTATGCAATGCCATCCATCTCCCGAAAACATGACTTAGGGATAACCACAGGGGAGCTCTGGAAAGAATAAAATTTTAATTAAATTTGAGCAGCAGCAGCCTACCACATTAAGAGGATGTCCCTGCCGTGCAATTGTCTTATCCCTAAAGGATCTAATTATCAGGACCAGGTTGTTACAGAGGAAGTCGTTAAGCAAGGCCATGACCGTAACACCCAGGTACTTGAAGGAATCAACCTTCTGTAACAGACAGGAGGCCAGTGACACTGGAGCAGGAAGAGAAAGAAACAGAGAAACTTTAGACCAGTTGACCACAAGTCCTGAAAACAGGCCAAAGTCATCCAACAGCTCCAACAGCTGCCCTAAAGAGCAGCCAAAAGCATGTCATCAGCGTACAGAGCAAGCCTCTCCTCAATCCCCTAAACTGGAAGCCCACCAAAATCTCATGAAATCTCTGGATTAAAGAGACCAGAGGATCCAGAGCCAAGGGAAATAAGGTTGGTGATTGCAGACATTCCAGTCGAGCCCTCCTATGAAGGACAATCTCAAAGGAGCATCCCCAGCTGTTTTTTACATCCCCAGCCAAAAGCTTTAGCATAGATTATCTGGACCCATTGAATGAAAGTCAGGCCAAAGGCAAACAAGGAAAGGCATTCCCATAGATAATTACATTCAAAGGAGTTAAAGGGCTTGGCCTCATTGAGGGATGCAAATGCCCTATTACCAGTGTTTTCATGAGGAAGGGACAGATGCATAAACAACCGTTTGAGATTATGCATAGTTGACTTCCCTGGCATGAACCCCATCTGATCTGGATGAATTAATGTCGATTCAATATCACCTGGTTCCAACAACTTGCCAAGATTTTGGCTAGAACCTTGACGTCAGTCATCAAGTGTGAAAAGGGCCTGTAAGATTCGCAAAGGGAAGGATGTTTCCCAGGCTTAGAAATTACTTCAATGGAGGCGGCATTCATGGAGAGTAGAAGAAAACTGTTATCAAAGGAATCAAGGAAAGAGTTAAGTAGCTTAAGTGCCAGAGTTTCTGAATAGGCTTTGTTACACTCAGAAGGTAGGACCTCTACCTGGGACCTTGTTTTTCAAGAACGAGCGTATCACCTCCACCACCTCCCGGGTCATGAGAGGGGAGTCAAGAATCTGTCTTCCCTCAAAAGTGAGAGTGGACAGCCCACAGTCCTAAAGAAAGGATGAAATCTCCAACCAAGATTTGCTGATCCAAGAACTATAAAGGTAAGAATAGAAGGTAGAGAACTTCTGGATAATCTCCTGCCCACCAGTCAAAGTATGCCTGGAGCTGGTATGAATAGAGGCAATGCAAGTAACTCCCTGGTTGGATTTAACCAAGTGGCTATCATACTACCTGGTTTATCACCATGTTCAAAATACCCCCACTCAACTGGAAATGCAACCTGCCACAGGTCCTGAAGACCCATGTCCTCAATAAGTCCATTAAATAACTGGATCATTCCATGGGCTATGGTCATCGTTAGGGATGTGTGAAAGTTGTTGTTGTGTTCCTGCAAGAAATTCAGTGAAAACCACGTTGTTATCCACTTTTTCACAGGAAATTCTACTTTAAAACCAGAGATTAAAATTTTTGCATTTTCCACCCACTGGCCAAAATATTGTGCCATTTTTTCAATGGCTAGAAAGTTTCTGCCCAATGATTTACGTGATTTTTGCCTTTTCACTATAAAAACGTGACCTATTTGAGGAAGTCAAACACAACAGAAGCAGCTACAGAGCGAGGTAGACATGCTGTGCTGTTCTGCTGTGATATTTTAGCAAAATTGAGGCAGGATAAGATCATAGTGACTGCTATCACTATGATCAGGTTGAAAAATAATAAATGGAGGAGATGGAAGGACCATTATGTATCCACTGAGTCTGAGGAGGAGGAGGAGGAGGAAGTGAGCACTACTGAACCAATGTTATCTAGTCCACCTAAATCACCCCAAGGGATCTTGGATAATTTAATGGGAAGTGAGGAAGAAAAGGGAATGGGAAGGGAGGGAGAAAAGGGTAGTAAGAGTGAGAGCAGGACAGGTCAGCTGCCTGTGCCTGTTGCTAGAGGTGCTGCCTCTGCTGCCACCATTGCTGCCCCTGTTGAAACCAGTGCTGTGCCTGCTGCCAGTGTTGAACCTGCTACCACCAATACTGTGCCTGCTGTCAGACGTGCTGCCCCTGTTGTCAGTGCCACCAGTGCTGTGCCTGCTGCCAGTGTTGAAGCTGTTGCCACCAGTGCTGAAGCTGCTAGTGTGTCTTGTAATACTCAGGAGGAGGGGGGGAAGGAGAAGATGATGCCAAGTGTGACAGTAGGGAATCCTAAGTCACACTTGCCATCCCCAAGCAGTCTCACCAGTGCTAGTACTACTACTAAAAAGGTCCAGCAGCTTGTTAGTGTTTGGAATTAAGGAGGGGGTAATCAATATCCTCATATTACTAGTGACTGAGAGGAGGAAGACTCTGCAGCTAAACTTGATGTGGTTGGTGTTAGTAGTAGTAACAGTGATGGTGAAGCAGCCGGTGGGACTAGTGTTAGCGGAGTGGTAGGGAAAGCATTTGAGAGTGTCCAGACTAGCAGTCAAGACAGCCCACACCATTGGCTCTGGGAGTCCCCTTCCCTTCACTATAGTGTCTAAGTTGAACATGACCCTTAAGAGGCCAGAACTGGTGTTGATGGAGAGCAGGCTCAGATTTAATAGCACCACCACCACCAGGAGCACAGATCAGCTGTCTGTGCTTGCTTCTACTGCTGCTAAGAGCTAGTCTGCCTTCTTCTTCAGGTCAAAATAAAATGCCAAGTGTGACATTAGGGACTCTCTGTCACATTGCTCGTCACCTTCTCCAAGCAGCAGTGAGATGTCTGTAATAGAGCAGCAGCACGTATGGACTAGTGGTGGTGGTGGTGTTGGAGAAGCTGGGGTGGAAGAGACATTGATGGCCTTTTTAGCAGAAACTGAGAAGGAATGGGAGACAGGGATGAGGATTGGCACCACCACCACTAGTAATAAGCTTTTGGAATTTGTGGAATTGAAAACTGCTCTAATTCCTGCTGCTGCTGAGATGCAAGGAAAACAGGATGCTGAGGAGCAGGCTAGTGTGCCACAGACCACCATGGACACAGTGGGAATGGGGTGAACAAGTGATGCGGGACTAGAACAGGTTCCTCTTGCCAGTGCCAGCGATATTCCTGGTCGTAGTTACAGTGCTAAATCTGAGGCAGTAGCAGCAACATTATCAACATCATCCTCTACCCAAAACAGTGAAGGGGAATGTGGAGGACAAGAAGTAAGAGAACATTCTTCTTCACCTGTTCCCTCCTCCCCATGAAGTCTTGGATGTGGGACTATCTTTCTCTTGGAGCAGGCACAGTGCAGTCATCATCACCAGTGGCACGGTACACAATTTGTGACAAGTCAGTGAGAAGGGTAAAGGAGGGAACACACCTTGGCACAACCTCCTTGACATCACACATGAAATACAGACACCATGACATTTTGTCAAACATGTTAAAGCCAAACACCCATTACAGAAATCTAGCACTGCTGTTACTGTACCCCATGAATCTCTAGAAAGGCAACAAGAGGTGAGGTGGAGATCAAAGCGAAGGAAGAATAAAGAAACCCAGACAGACACTAGAAGTTCCATGATGAGCTAAACAACTAGCTTGCCATCAACATCACCTTCTTCCTTTAGGGTAACAACTACATCTTCTGCCAGTCCACCCTGTTCATTGCTACCTCCCCCGCCAAATGTTAGCCACTCTGTTGATGTTAGGATATGGCAGTTCGTCTCTACCCATTGCACACTGTGTGGTGCACTGACCACACATACCAGTGTGGTGGAAGAGAATCAATACCAGGTCATCAAGCAGCATCTGAGGTGATTCCATCCTGCAGAATATGCTAGGATCCTGGCAGGGAGGGTTCATCATTACTATTAAACTGTCAGCAAGTTGTCATATGTCCTTAGTGGGGTCTGGACAAGGGGTATAGTGACAGTGGCAGTACTTAGGTTCAGGTGTTATGGTTTTTGGATACCGTTGTGCCCCCAGATGTTATTTACCACACACACACTGTGCACATTGCAGTTACTGATGAGAGCCACAGTTCCTGGTCCCAAGGGAAACATTTATATTGTAATAACAATACACCCATGATTTTGAAGGAGGAACAGGTGGAATCTTCATCATCCATCACCCATTTTACTGCTATTGTTGATCCCATCCCCTTTCAGCTGTCTAATCATCCTGCTGCTTAAACATCTCAGTAGCAACAGCAGCAAGAACATCAGTTGCAAAATCCACAATTATGGATTCAGACTCAGGAGGAGGACATTTGACAATGGCCAGTGGCCACTGGCCAACATGACCTTCTGACACTAGGCCAGTAGGGCATTTTTTTATAAATAAAAACATAGTCCTACAAAAAATAAACAGTGTTTGTTTCTAACAAGCCTAAGCCCTACAAATCAATGTTTAGTCAGGGCTTGGACCTCTGACAACAAATCTAACAAATCATCCTCTACAAGATACTTTATCAAGTCAAGTGTCAGCTTATGTCAGGGGGTTCCTATCGATCACTTTACATACAAAGTTCTTATTTTATTTTATTGATTTTAACTGTCCCAGTCAAGAACCCACCCCCCAAAACAAAGTCCCTGTTCAACTGATTCATTCCCCAGACTCCATCCATCCAACACAGACACCCTCCTCTGACTCCTTTTATACTATGTCTTATGTTTTTTTTTTTATTTTATTTAGGATATTTTTTTTATTAACTGCCTCCCAATACCAGTAAACAACCCCTCCAAAAATCATCCCCTGTTCAACTGATTCTTTTCCCACACCCCACCAACACAGGCACCCTCATGCCCCTTTTATACTATGTATTTTGGAAATAAAATAACATTTGCTATGTGTTGTGTGTAACTTCAATGTTCCCATTGACTTCAATGGAATGAGCTAGGAGAAAAAAGCAGGAAAAAGCAGAAAATTGGCACTTTACGCGGGGAATTTTCACCCATCCATAGTCATCACCATCCCCATACAATCCAAGTCACCATAATTCACCATGTTGAAGTCCCCCATACATATCACCTGATGTAGGGGCCGTATTGCAATATAAGCAAGAGCTTCTTGTAGAACCTGAGGAGCATTCAGGGGAGGTAAACAGATATTAAGCAAGCCAGCGGGGATCCAGTGAGGGTGCAGTAAAGAAACAGGTAATGTCACATATTATCAGATTTGAGGCTATACAGCTCAAATTGTGTGTCCTTCCTGACCAGTATGGAAATCCCCCACCCAGCATACGAGGTGTACATAGAGTGATAAGACATACTCACCCAGCATCTCTTAAGATATAGGATTTTACTTCCACACAGATGGGTTTTCTGTAACATCTCTATGTCCAGTGGTTGCCTATGTAAATAGCTCAAGACCATGGAGTGCTTTATGGGGTCATTTAGTCCCAGGACATTCCATAATATCAGTTTAAGAACCCTAGAACCCAGAAATAATACAAAAAGCAATGGAGTTGGGGGGGATCAAATGACACAGATCGCCCACCATGGAGGGGAAGACAAGCCCCAAAGAGGAGCAGAAAAAAGAAGAGAGATGGGAGAAGAAAAAGAGGAGGGAGAGAAGAAAAAAAAACCAACCCCCCAACTAAGAACCCGCCCAATAAACCCATCAACTAACTACTTCAAACTTCCCCCATCCTATCCTCACCCCACCCCAACTGGATGAAGACCTGATACCCGGACCTTGTAGAAGGAAGAAATGCACACCCCTGACTCAACAGTAGAGTCTGAACCATAATATAATAAATTATTAGCAGTCTCGCCATCCTGGGCCACAGTAAGACCTGCAGAGATTTAAAATCATTAAAGACGGGGATACAGCGCTCAGGGATCATAAAAAGGGGGGGGGTAATCACTCACCCCCCACATCTCAGGATCCCTATCCCAGGGGGCTGCAAGGAGGGGGAGGCAGGCATGGAATATCAGCCCTTTAACCGAGGAGCAACACGATAAAAAATGTAAATTTCACTTCACCATTATACAAGAATACATACACAATCACCATCTGCTCCAAAAGGACCAGGAACAGATATGATATACCCATCTCAGGTGCCTGGTTGCAACAGAATTCCTTTGCAGCCGGGACAAGGAGGCATGGATGTATTAAAACACCCAAACAGCCCCACAAATGCAGTGGGAGATATGTGGAGTCTGCAGGGACATGGGAGGCACATCTCCAGTCCAGGGAGCCCCATAAGAGAGGTGACAACTGCAAAAGGAAGGTGAGAGAGATGCCCCCAAAAGAAAGGAGGGGACCCCTGTATTCATCTTCCCACAACAGATGGAGAAATAGACAGTAGAAAGGGGGGACCTTATCAGAATAACACACATCCATCTTCCCGCATGTCCCATACCATACTAGAACATGTACATATAAACTATTGGCCCCACAAGGAGCATGAATAGACCCCATCCAGGCACAACAGAACAGGAGCAGCCAGGAGGAGGAGGTGTGGATGTACCCAAGCACCCAAACAGTCCCATAAAGGCAGTGGGAGACATGTAGAGTCCTAGGGGACATAGGTGGCACATCTCCAATCGAGGAAGTCCCCCAAAGAGGGAACAACCAGGAGAGGGAGAGAGTAAGAAATTCCCCAGTAACACATGACCCCAAAGGGGCAATAAAAGAAGCCGCACCCCCTCCCAGGTGCCCTCCCATATAGGAATGACAGCAGCCAGGAGGAGGAGGACGCAAATAAGTTCATATGAGATCATATGTGAAGAAAGTATATGAAGTGGGCCACCATAATGAGAGAGGGCCATAACATGCCAACAGAAGATAACAGCCAGGAGAAGGAGCTGACAAGGAGTCCAAGCAAAACAATAAGGGTCCAGGTGCACACCCATTACAGAAAAATATATACAAACTGACTATTGATCCCAAGAGGACCATGTGCAAATATTGCATCCCCAGGACAGGTGCCCACCCACAATGGAACAGGAGGCAGCCAGGTGTTTTTTTTTTTGTAATGCAGTAGAGGCTCCCAGCAAAAGAAAGAAGGGATCCCCCTCACACATGTTCCTGTACATGTAGAAACTACAAAAACCAGGAGGTGGAAGCAATAAATAAGACAAGTAAATAAGACAATAAGACAGTGTAGTGTTAACAGCAGCTCTTTAACCAACTAAGAGTATTTGAAAAGAGATCATCTGAGGAAGGCCACCCTAATGGGAGGACCGCAAAAAGCCCCCACACCAACCTTCTCCCCCGCTGGTGGAAAGGCAGCCGGAAGCAGGGCAAGCACAGAGCCTCATGGGAAAAGCAACAAACAAAGAGTCCAAAATGCTTCTTCATATCTAAAAACAATATGCAACTGTATATAAAATTTTTAGTATATGTGTATGTATGTTTTATGTCTCTGAATTTGTACAAATAAAAGCAACTCTTGCTGTAAACACTCCAGGACATACTTGAAAATGAGAGAAATCTCAATGTATTCTTCTTGGTAAAACATTTTCTAATTAAATGAGCAATCAGGGGATAAAAAAGGGGTAGTGGAATTCTCATTGAAAGTCTCTGCATGATCCAGTCACAACAGTATCACGGTGCCCGTGATTCGTGCTGCTCTGTGTCTGTCACTTGCTGAGTATTCGTGATTGGCTGTCTGTCATTAGCCCTCCTCACACAGCCTTTTTAAATGCAGGCTGAGCACTTCCAGGTTTCCCTTTCGTGGTGTTTCTGACTCCACTCTGCCTGACCTGCTTGTCAGATCTCTGGGCCCGTTTCCAGTGTTCCTGTATGCTATGTTCCGGTGTTCCAGTGTTCCTGTACGTTAACGTTCCGGTGTTCCAGTGTTCCTGTACGATAATGTTTCGGTGCTCCAGCATTCCAGTGTTCCTGTATGCTAACTTTCCGGTGTTCCAGTGTTCCAGCATTCCTGTGTGCCTGTATTCCGGGGTTCCTGTGCTCCAGCACCGTGCGGGTTAACCTGTACGAGTTCCTGAGTCTCGTGCTCCAGCTGTCGCTCCGGCGACATTGTTCTCCTCGCTATTGCATACAAATTGTTGGTTCCAGCGTACGGACGCTGGTTTACTCCACTAAACCTGATTGCAGTATACATTGTTGGTTCCAGCATGCGGACGCTGGTTTACTCCACTAAACCGGGTTGCGATATACATTGTTGGTCCCAGTGTGCGGACGCTGGTTTACTCCACTAAACTGGTTGCAAGATGCTTTGTTGGCTTCAGCATGCGGATGCTGGTTTGCTCCACTAAACCTGGTTGCGATATACATTGTTGGTCCCATCGTGCGGACGCTGGTTTGCTCCACTAAACCTGGTTGCGATATACATTGTTGGTTCCAGCGTGCGGTCGCTGGTTTGCTCCATTAAACCTGGTGGCACTGTTTACCATTAGTCCCAACGTGCGGACGTTGGTTTGCTCCTGTACATCCAGTACTGTGGTCAGTCGCTGTCCACTTCCTTGCAGTTGTCTGATTATCCCTGGCAATAGACTTCTGCTGATTAAGGTCTCTATACTTATGCTCTCTGCTGTCTTAGTCACCTGACAGCTGGTCTACTTGCTCAGGCAGCCCTGCCCGGTATTGGTGAGGCCGGTAGAACCTTGACGATACCATCCTGTAGGTTGCCTCACCCGGTATTGGCAGGGCCGGTAGAGCCTACTACAGTACTCCTTTGGGCTGCCCTGCCCGGTATTGGTAAGGCCGGTAGAACCTTGTAATTTACCATCTTAAGGTTGCCTTACCCGGTATTGGTAGGGCCGGTAGAGCCTACATTCAGCATTCCATTGGGCTGCCTTGCCCGGTATTGGTATGGCCGGTAGAACCGGTATACGTCATCTCACGGTTGCCTTACCCGGTATAGGCAAGGCCGGTAGAGCCTGTCATTAAAACTGTCACTTGGGTTGCCTTGCCCGGTATTTAGGCAAGGCCGGTAGAACCTATTGTATGTTCTATTACTGTTGTATTGTTATGTATATTTACCCTACGGGGACTGCCTTTAACTTTTAATAAAGTTAAGTTATTTTACCAAACCTTAAGTCTGAGAGTCTTCAAAAACCGTGACAAACAGCATCCAAAGGTGTTACCGGATCCTCTCAGGGGTGGTCTAGCCAATCTTGGTCTTCTGCCTTAGAAGTGAAGAATTGAACTCTCTCACCATGCGACACCCTAAGGTTTGCAGGATACAGCATCGAATAGGATATGTTGCGCTCTCTTCGCTTCCTTTTTACCTCTTGAATCTCCGTCTTTGCTTCTGAACACCAGACAAAAAATCTGGACAGATGGATATCCAATGGTTCGCATAAGTAATTTGCCCATTCAGGCAGGAGAGACGTTGATGGTGTCTCAGTCTCTGTAATCCAACAGCTTCACAATCAGTGGCCTAGAAGGGGCAGCTCATTAGGTACCCTACGTGATTTCTCTATAATGAAGGTCACAGAGAAGTGTTCAGGTCCCAGAGTCTCCTTCAACTATGATTAAGGAAATTCTCCGGCGCACGATCCTCTCATCTTTCTGGAATGACCACCACACGAATGTTGCTCCTTCGGAGCCTGTTCTCCAAGTCACCTGTTTTACAGCAATGCTTGAACTTGAAAAGTCTCATCTGCATCTCCCCCAGGTTCTCTCTCATGGTTTGTTGAGCAACACGAAGCAAATTGAGGTCTATCTGATGGGTATCAATTTTAGATGTCAGAACTGACTGTCAATCGATTATAGGTGCCATAAGCTTGTTAAAGTGTGCCTTAGAGGCATCCTCGGATCCAGATGAAAGGGCTGGAGAGGCTGTTTCAGATTGATTTTCCATTATAGCCTCCATCTCATCTTCATTGATCAGACAATGGGCAAATTTGCTAAGCTATTGCCTATATTGACCTGATTTCTTAGCCATGGTGGTAGGGTGAATGGGCAAAGGAAAAAAAGTTTAAGGCTGAGGAACCGGATTATAATCAAGAAGCCACAGGTCATATACAGATAAATGACTAGAGGCTGAGGCAACAACTGCAACCTTCAGATGAGACAGTCAGCCCTCTAACACCATCAACATGCAGGTATTTCCCACAGCGATGCCAGTGAATGACTGTCACGGTTTATTATGACTCTCAGACACAAGTTTTAGGTAAAAAAAAATCAATTTTATTGAAATAATAAATGATAACTTAGGATGGCAATAACATACATATATATATACAGAATATAGCACAGACAGAAGGCAGACTCTACCGGTCCTGTCAATATACCGGACAGGACAGTCTTTAGGCTCTACCGGCCTTGCCAATACCGGGTAAGGCAACCTGCAGATGGAAAAGCATAACGGTTTTACCGGCCTTACCAAATTACCGGGCAAGGCAGCCTCAATAGATACACAATGTAGGCTCTACCGGCCCTGCCAATACCGGGTAAGGCAACCTCAGATGGAATGTGGTAAAAGGTTCTACCGGCCTTACCAATACCGGGCAGGGCAGCCCAGAGATAATAGCAGCAGTCAGATGGAACTGGCAAATTAGCAGAATCGTTAAGCAGCAAGGCTTTGGAGCAAACCAGCGTCCGCACGCTGGAAACAACACTGAATAGTATAGCCGTTAGGCTAGCGAGCAAACCAGTGACCGCACACTGGAGTAACAAGCGAGTAGTATAGCCGCAAGGCTTAGGAGCAAACCAGCGTCCGCACGCTGGGACCAACACAGATTAGTATAGCTGATAGGCTTAGGAGCAAACCAGTGACCGCACACTGGTGTAACAAGCGAGTTTGTATAGCCGCAAGGCTTAGGAGCAAACCAGCGTCCGCACGCTGGGACCAACACAGATTTGTATAGCTGAAAGGCTTTGGAGCAAACCAGTGACCGCACACTGGTGTAACAAGTGAGTTTGTATAGCCGCAAGGCTTAGGAGCAAACCAGCGTCCGCACGCTGGGACCAACACAGAATTGTATAGCTGATAGGCTTTGGAGCAAACCAGTGACCGCACACTGGTGTAACAAGCGAGATTGTATAGCCGCAAGGCTTAGGAGCAAACCAGCGTCCGCACGCTGGGACCAACACAGAATTGTATAGCTGATAGGCTTTGGAGCAAACCAGTGACCGCACACTGGTGTAACAAGCGAGTTAGTATAGCCGCAAGGCTTGGGAGCAAACCAGCATCCGCACGCTGGGACCAACACGGAATTGTAGCAATGTCACCAACGCGACCAGGCAGAAGGTCGCCAGGATACTGAAGACAGGTGATGAGATGACAGGAACCAGCAACGATCAGTCAGGTCAGAAAACAGCAGAGAAGTTCAGCAGGAACTGCAACACCAGAGACTAGGCCGGAACCAGGACTGGAAGTACTTCAGCATGCAGGAAACACTGGAACAGTAGAGATCAGGAACTCAGGAACACATGAGATCAGGAACTCAGGAACACTGGAACAGAGGCCCAGCTATCACTAGCATAGTGATAGCAAGAAGGTCAGAAACAACACGAAAGGGCACTCAAAGGGTGCCCAGTCCAGGTTTAAATAGTCAATAAGAGGCGGGCTATCTGCAGACAGCCAATAGAAGCCCCCTACTGGTGACAGACAAGTAACTGCAGCAAATCACGGGCACCGTGATAGTACCCCCCTTTCAAAGACCCCCTCTCCTAGAATAGGGTTTAGGTTTCTGCGGGTAATTGGCATGAAAGGCCCTAGTTAACCTAGGTGCATGAAGGTCCGTACTATCCACCCATGACCGATCCTCAGGACCATACCCTTTCCAATGTACCAGGTACTGTACCCTTCCTCTAAGCCTACGGGAATCAATAATGCTCTGAACCTCGTACTCCTCCTGGCCCTCGACCTCAACAGGTCCTGGCACCACAGGTGTGGTAGTATAGCGATTGCAAACCAGAGGCTTAAGAAGGGACACATGGAACACATTATGGATACGCATGGATGCAGGTAGGTCTAGTGCATAGGAGACAGGGTTAATTTTGCGAATAACTCTGTATGGACCAATAAACCGAGGAGCCAACTTATTAGACGGAACCTGCAGCTTGAGATTTCTGGAGGAAAGCCATACTCTATCCCCAACCTGAAAGGAAACCGCTGGAAGCCTTCTGCGATTAGCATGGCGCTGATGACGCTGAAATGACTGACCAAGTGCCCTCTGAACTTGTGCCCATGTGGAACGGAGTTGCTCGATATGCTCATCCAGAGCTGGAATCTGTTGCGTCTGAAATGAGTCTGGAAGCAAACAGGGCTGGAACCCATAATTAATCAGAAACGGAGAGCTCCCAGATGAAGAATTGACCGCACAGTTCCTGGCGAACTCTGCCCAAGGCAACAAGTCGGACCAATTATCATGATGGTCAGTAACGAAACAACGGAGAAATTGTTCCAAGCCCTGATTAGCTCGTTCAGCGGCTCCATTGGTCTGGGGATGGTAGGCAGAGGAGAAGGACAGCTGTATGCCCATCTGTTGGCAAAATGCCCTCCAAAATCTAGACACAAACTGGCTCCCCCTGTCAGACACCAGTACCCTAGGCACTCCATGCAACCGGAATACTTCTCTGGCGAACACCATTGCCAATTCCTTCGCTGAAGGAAGACCACGGAGGGGCACGAAATGAGCCATTTTAGAAAACCTGTCCACCACCATGAATATAAAGGAGTACCCCTTCGACATAGGCAACTCTCCCATAAAATCAATGGAAACATGAGACCAGGGGCGTTCGCCATTAGGCACCGGTTGAAGCAAGCCCACAGGGAGATGTCTCGGGGTCTTAGCGCGGGCGCAGGTGGCACAGGCATTCGTAAATTCGGCACAATCGTTTCTCATGGAAGGCCACCAAAATAACTGAGAAAGGGACCATAACAATTGGTCTCTACCAATATGTCCCGCAGCCTTAGAGGAATGGTAGGTTTCGAGCAGCCTAGTACGAAATGATTCAACGACAAAACATTTGCCCACTGGGGTTTCATGGGGAGCGGACCCCTGAGAGGCCAGGATCTCCTCCCCTAGAGGAGAAGTGATACTCGTGCGTATAGTAGCCAGTATTCTATCAGGTTGGATGATAGGAGCTGGTGCTTCCACTCTGTCACTGTCGGCCTCAAATTGTCTTGACAGTGCATCAGCCCTGATATTTTTTGACCCTGGCAAATATGATACAATGAAATTAAATCGAGACAGGAACAGTGCCCACCTGGCCTGACGAGAGGACAATCTCTTGGCCTCCGAGAGATAGGTCAGATTCTTATGATCTGTTAGGATTAAGACAGGATTCTTAGTACCTTCAAGCAAATGACGCCATTCCTTAAGAGCAAGGATAATGGCCAATAATTCTCTGTCACCTATCTCATAGTGGCTTTGAGTGACAGTCAACTTTTTAGAGAAAAACCCACAAGGTCTGAGAGTTCCACCTTTCTCGTGTCGCTGCGAAAGTACTGCCCCGACCCCAATATCTGAGGCATCAACCTCTAACGTAAATGGAAGTAAAGGATTGGGGTGGGATAACACAGGAGCCGCAGCAAATGCCAGCTTCAAATTCTCAAAGGCTTTCTCAGCAGATACCGGCCAACAAGAAGGATTAGCACCCTTGTGCGTAAGATCGGACAGAGGTTTGACAATGGAAGAAAAGTTCTTAATAAACCTCCTATAATAATTAGCGAAACCCAGGAAACGCTGTATGGCTTTAAGACCCTTGGGTTTTGGCCATTGTAGGACAGCTGACAACTTTTCTTTGTCCATGGCAATGCCATCATTGCCAATTATGAACCCCAAGAATGGCACACTGGTTCTATGAAACTCACATTTTTCCATTTTACAAAATAATTTGTTCTCACGGAGTCGTAGCAATACTGCGGATACATCTTTGATGTGCTGTGCCATGTTTTGGGAGTAAATCAGTATATCGTCGAGGTACACCACAACACATGTCTGTAACATATCTCTCAGAACATCATTTATCAGTTCCTGGAAAACTGCGGGTGCATTACACAGCCCAAAAGGCATTACTAGATACTCGTAGTGCCCAGCTCGAGTATTAAAGGCAGTTTTCCACTCATCACCTGCTCGAATGCGAACCAGATTGTAAGCGGCCCGTAGGTCCAACTTGGTAAATATCGAAGCGCCCTTAAGCCTGTCAAAAAGCTCGGTGATGAGTGGTATTGGGTATGCGTTTTTTGCCATTAGTTTATTCAAGCCCCGGTAGTCAATGCATGGTCTTAATTCGCCATTTTTCTTTTTTACAAAAAAGAACCCAGCCCCAGCTGGAGAGGTAGATTTACGTATGATCCCTCTAGCAAGGGCATCAGAAATGTAATCCTCCATAGCCTTATTTTCATCACAAGATAATGGATAAGTGCGTCCTTTCGGAGGTACTGCACAAGGCTGCAATTCAATGCAACAATCATAAGGTCTATGCTGGGGTAGCATACTAGCCTCTCCTTTGCTAAAAACATCGCCAAACTGTTGGTACACATCCGGCATAGCAGAGGAGGTGCACATGACCTTAATAGGCTGGATGACGCACTTGTCCATACAAAACTGGGACCAAGCAGCAATTTCACACTTTTTCCAATCGAATTGTGGGTTATGTAACTGTAACCACGGAAATCCCAATATCACCGCATGGTGCGGGGAATTAATCAGTTGAAACTGCTGCTCTTCTCTGTGAAGTGCCCCAATAGTCATAGACAATGGCATAGTTTCAAATATAACCTGAGGCGGTTCTAAGGGTCTACCATCAATCGCTTCAATAGTCAAGGGGTTTTCTCTTTCAATGCGTGGAACTCCGTGCAATTCAGCAAAGGTATTATCCATAAAATACCCTGCTGCACCGGAGTCAACCAAGGCCAAAACCTCCACAGAGCGTTGTGCCCAAGACAATACCACCTGTATGTTGGGTTTCATTATGCCCGACACTGGGGACGATTGTACACCACCTAGGGCCTGTCCCCCAAGATACCCTAGGTGTGTGCGTTTCCCGGACGTACCGGACAGGAATTTAGCAAGTGCCCTTTTTTACCGCAGTATAAACATAACCCTTGTTTTTTGCGATATAGTCTCTCTGCCTTGGATAGTCTAGTGAAGCCTATTTCCATAGGTTCACTTGTTTCCCGTACTGGTTCACTAGACTTCAATGCCAAGGGAGGGATGGGTGGGCAAAACATGCTACTAGGCTCATTATTTTTTGACCGTAACTTACGATCTCTGGCAATTGATCTCTCACGTATTCTGGAGTCAATTATCATAACATACTCAATGTAATCATCTAGATCAATAGGTAGATCTTTAGCAGCGATTTCGTCTTTAATGTGGTCATTCAGGCCTTGAGAGAAGGCTGCCAATAATGCCTCGTTATTCCAACCTACCTCTGCTGCCAATGTGCGGAATTCGATGGCATAGTCGCCCACTGTACGCCTGCCCTGTTGTATCTCCATAAGGCGTTTGGCAGCAGAGGTGGTTCTACCAGGAGGCCCAAACACTCTTCGAAAGGAACGCACAAATTCACTAAAGTTCTTAGTACAAGGTTTAGCATTCTCCCACAAGGGGTTAGCCCAGGCCAATGCTCTGCCAGTGAGCAGTGATATCGTGAACCCCACTTTACTGCGATCATTGGGAAATGCGTGTGCCGTCAATTCCATAAAGATTTCGAGTTGATTGATGAACCCTCTGCAGAGACTAGGGTCACCATCATATCTTAGCGGCAAGGGTGCAGAAGCCGTTAACCCTTTAACAGTACCCCCTAGGGGTCTGGTATCACTTTCCGGTGTCTGACTTGGCGAGACCACCGGGCTAGAGCTAGATTGGTCAGCAGGTACCGTGCGTTCAAGGATCGTTTGAATTGCAACTGCCAACTGATCCAAACGTTGCTCGAGCACATCCATCCTCCAATGGATATTCTGTGCGTTACCTTGACCCTTGCTGTCTGAGGTCATGGCCCTTTCGTACTGTCATGGTTTATTATGACTCTCAGACACAAGTTTTAGGTAAAAAAAAATCAATTTTATTGAAATAATAAATGATAACTTAGGATGGCAATAACATACATATATATATATATATACAGAATATAGCACAGACAGAAGGCAGACTCTACCGGTCCTGTCAATATACCGGACAGGACAGTCTTTAGGCTCTACCGGCCTTGCCAATACCGGGTAAGGCAACCTGCAGATGGAATAGCATAACGGTTTTACCGGCCTTACCAAATTACCGGGCAAGGCAGCCTCAATAGATACACAATGTAGGCTCTACCGGCCCTGCCAATACCGGGTAAGGCAACCTCAGATGGAATGTGGTAAAAGGTTCTACCGGCCTTACCTATACCGGGCAGGGCAGCCCAGAGATAATAGCAGCAGTCAGATGGAACTGGCAAATTAGCAGAATCGTTAAGCAGCAAGGCTTTGGAGCAAACCAGCGTCCGCACGCTGGAAACAACACTGAATAGTATAGCCGTTAGGCTAGCGAGCAAACCAGTGACCGCACACTGGAGTAACAAGCGAGTAGTATAGCCGCAAGGCTTAGGAGCAAACCAGCGTCCGCACGCTGGGACCAACACAGATTAGTATAGCTGATAGGCTTAGGAGCAAACCAGTGACCGCACACTGGTGTAACAAGCGAGTTTGTATAGCCGCAAGGCTTAGGAGCAAACCAGCGTCCGCACGCTGGGACCAACACAGATTTGTATAGCTGAAAGGCTTTGGAGCAAACCAGTGACCGCACACTGGTGTAACAAGTGAGTTTGTATAGCCGCAAGGCTTAGGAGCAAACCAGCGTCCGCACGCTGGGACCAACACAGAATTGTATAGCTGATAGGCTTTGGAGCAAACCAGTGACCGCACACTGGTGTAACAAGCGAGATTGTATAGCCGCAAGGCTTAGGAGCAAACCAGCGTCCGCACGCTGGGACCAACACAGAATTGTATAGCTGATAGGCTTTGGAGCAAACCAGTGACCGCACACTGGTGTAACAAGCGAGTTAGTATAGCCGCAAGGCTTGGGAGCAAACCAGCATCCGCACGCTGGGACCAACACGGAATTGTAGCAATGTCACCAACGCGACCAGGCAGAAGGTCGCCAGGATACTGAAGACAGGTGATGAGATGACAGGAACCAGCAACGATCAGTCAGGTCAGAAAACAGCAGAGAAGTTCAGCAGGAACTGCAACACCAGAGACTAGGCCGGAAACAGGACTGGAAGTACTTCAGCATGCAGGAAACACTGGAACAGTAGAGATCAGGAACTCAGGAACACATGAGATCAGGAACTCAGGAACACTGGAACAGAGGCCCAGCTATCACTAGCATAGTGATAGCAAGAAGGTCAGAAACAACACGAAAGGGCACTCAAAGGGTGCCCAATCCAGGTTTAAATAGTCAATAAGAGGCGGGCTATCTGCAGACAGCCAATAGAAGCCCCCTACTGGTGACAGACAAGTAACTGCAGCAAATCACGGGCACCGTGATAATGACTCATGAGTCGTAGCACAGCAGAAAATGTTAGCTCGCCCAACTGTGCAGGTGGGGGGGTTACATCCAGACTGGCAAGCCTGTGCCAGCACCTTAATTATTGGAATAGATGGTGGGGGTCTCAGTGCACAGTATAGAACATCTCGTGGGACATAAGTAGATGACTGGGAGAATCCCTGGGTGAATGCAGGCAGAGAACCACTATGTTTTTGTCACGGTTTTTTTAAAGACTCTCAGACCAGTATGTAAAATAAAACACAGTTTTATTTAGCAATAATAACACATAAGGTCGCCCTCTAGTGGCGGTTGGGTGTACATGAATGATAGTGATTGGAAAATACAAAGTTAAAGGGATAGTAATACTTCATTTTAACTTTATTTTATTTTGTAGGCATTAAAAAAACATGAAGAATGATATAAGTCTTATCTCTGAAACCTTTATGGTTTAAGAGATATTCACAAACAAAGTATCCCCCCCCTGTTCAACCAAATCAGAAGGGAGATGCCCAGGTAGACTGCAGAGAGGGACAATCTTCAATTAAGATAATGGAAAAAGCTGAAAAACTTATCAAGGGGGGAAGGGCTTTCATTGTTTTCATACAAAGAAAATTGTCCCCTTCTGTTATCTGTACTGTCATACAACCAGACTCACATCTGAGAAGAGATTGTTTACACTAGGTAAAAGGGGCGGGGAGGGGAACTTTGCTTGTGAATATCTCATAAACCATAAAGGTTTGAGCGATAAGACTTATATCATTCTTCATGTTTTTTTAATGCCTACAAAATAAAATAAAGTTAAAACGAAGTGTTACTATCCCTTTAAATGCACAAACGGAAAGCAAGTACACATTTACCACCAAGGAAGGGGTATAACCCCGGAGGGTTAAGTCCTTTATAAATATAGTTTCAAAGGAACTGTTTGGCACGCCCTGGGTATGAGTAGGTTATGCTTAAGGTAACCACAAAGGGTTAAGTCCTTGATTATGAACAGTCTCTTAAGTGGATGCTTGGCATGCCCAAGGTGTAGATAAGCTGTGCTGAAGAAATGTTCACCAGCAAGTGGATAGGGACTGTGTCTCCACGGTGTGTAGTATAGCAGAGCCCAATAGCCCCCCACGGGCGTACCTACAGGAATGGCTACTGCTGGTGCAAGTGATCTTAGCCCCACGGGTGTGTATCGAACCGGCCTGCAGTGCAAGAGCTCCCAAGCCTCTTCAGACTCTACCGGACTGAGTATAAAGAGACAGGGCCCAAAGCCCAACAGAAGTAGTACCGGAATGCTAGTGCTAAAGCCTGTGCCCGTCACCACTCGGTATAATGGAATCGCCCAGTGTATACAACGAGAGAGATAGAGAGCCAAAGCGCCCAACCGGCCTAATAGGAAGTGAACACTCTACTGGGATGGTATCGAGTTGCCGACGGAGAGCGGCCAACTCAGCAAGAGTTTCACTATGAACGAGGCTCACACTGGAGTAGGGAGAAGGGGACCGAGACAGCACTGGTAGGGTTAAAAGGCACGTTTACACAAGGGTTTTCTGCGGTAGCACAGCACTTTGGTCTGAGGGAGGCGCACACAGCTCTGCACGATAGTAACACTGCACTGCACGAAGTAACACCAGGCAAGACAGCCACACAAGTACTGGAACAGTGGATGATAATGTCGCAACGGCGACAAACCGGAACGTGGGTCTTCTGGAACACGCTGGAGGTGATCTTGCGGGAGGAAGTCAGCAAGGCCGGATCGGAGCAGGTAGGAGGTAGTCGTACTAGCCGGGTCATACACAAGCAGGAACGTCAGCCAAGCAGAGTCGAGATCCGGAGGAGATAGTCAGATGAGCCGGGTCATACACAAGCAGGAACGTTAGCCAAGCAGAGTCGAGATCCGGAGGAGATAGTCAGACGAGCCGGGTCATACACAAGCAGGAACACTGGAGAATGGTCAGGGCTAGCCAAATCGGTACACAGGAATCAGAAACGTAGCAACAGAACAACTGGCTCAGAAACACCATGAAAGGGTGCCTGACAGATGGAATTGCCAGGTATAAAAAGTAAACCAAGGGGCGGGCCAAACTAAGTGAACAAATCACCCTTGCACATAGCAGAGAGTGACAGCTAGATCACAGGCACTGTGATAGTACCCCCCCCTCAAAGACCCCCTCTCCCAGCTGGAGGCTTCGGTTTCTGAGGGTATTTGGAGTGGAAATTGCGCACAAGTCTGGGCGCATGGAGGTCCTTCTGGTCAATCCAAGAGCACTCCTCCGGGCCATAGCCCTTCCAGTGGACCAAGTATTGCAACTTTCCTCTAAGTCGCCTAGAATCAATAATGCTCTGGACCTCATATTCCTCTTGCCCCTGGACGTCCACCGGCCCAGGAACCACCGGAGTGGTCATGTAACGATTGCAAACCAAGGGTTTTAATAAAGACACATGGAACACATTGTGAATGTGCATAGACGGTGGAAGTTCCAACGCATAGGAGACCGGATTAATTTTGCGAATAATCTTAAATGGGCCAATAAACCGGGGAGCCAACTTATTCGAAGGGACTTGCAGGTTGAGGTTTCTGGAGGAAAGCCATACCCTATCCCCAACCTGGAAAGAGACCGCTGATGATCAGAGATGAAACAGCGCAGGAACTGTTCCAATCCCTGGTTGGCACGCTCAGCGGGTCCGTTGGTCTGGGGATGGTAGGCGGAAGAGAAGGACAATTGAATGCCCATCATGCCACAGAATGCCCTCCACAACCTGGACACGAATTGACTCCCACGGTCAGAGACCACCACTCTGGGTACCCCGTGCAAACGAAACACCTCACTAGCAAACACTTTAGCTAGTTCCTGAGCCGATGGAAGCCCTCTGAGTGGCACAAAATGAGCCATTTTGGAGAACCGATCAACCACCATAAGTATAAAAGTAAACCCCCTCGAGTTAGGCAATTCTCCCATAAAATCAATAGAAATGTGGGACCAGGGTCGTTCCCCATTAGGCACAGGTTGGAGCAAGCCCACTGGAAGATGCCTGGGGGTCTTGGCACGGGCACATGTGGCACAGGCGGCAGTAAAGGCGGAACAATCGGCTCTGAGCGTCGGCCACCAGAATAATTGCGAAAGAGACCATACCAGTTGATCCCTGCCAATGTGCCCGGCAGCCCTAGAGGAATGATAGGTCTCCAAAAGGCGAGTACGGAAAGGCTCCTCCACAAAGCATTTGCCAACTGGAGTCTCAGGTGGAGCCCTAGCTTGAGACCCCAGAATCTCCTCTCCCATAGGTGAGGTTATACTAGTGCGGATGGTAGCCAAAATACGGTCAGGCTGAATGATGGGTACCGGCTCCTCCTCCCTGTCAGTGTCCGATGCAAACTGACGAGACAATGCATCTGCCCTGATATTCTTAGACCCTGGAAGGTATGATACCACGAAGTTAAATTGGGACAGAAAGAGTGCCCACCTGGCCTGACGAGAAGACAACCTCTTAGCTTCAGAGAGATATGTCAAGTTCTTGTGATCGGTCAGGATCAATACTGGATTCTTAGTACCCTCCAACAGGTGGCGCCACTCCTTCAATGCCAGAATAATAGCCAATAACTCTCTGTCGCCAATCTCATAGTGACTTTGTGCGGTAGACAACTTCTTAGAAAAAAACCCACAAGGTTTCAAGCTACCACCTCCCACAGGACGCAGGGAAAGTACTGCCCCAACCCCAACTTCGGAGGCGTCGACCTCCAACGTAAAAGGCAGGGAGGGGTTGGGATGGGACAGTACTGGAGCAGACGCAAAGGCAGATTTTAAGGTCTCAAACGCATTATCAGCGGCCTCGGACCACTGAGAGGGAGAAGCGCCCTTATGAGTTAAGTCAGACAAGGGTTTCACAATAGTGGAAAAGTTGCGTATGAATTTCCTATAATAGTTGGAAAACCCTAAAAAGCGCTGAATCGCTTTTAACCCTTTAGGGCGAGGCCACTGCAATACCGCTGCCAACTTCTCTTGGTCCATAGCGATTCCATCCTTCGAGATTATGAACCCCAAGAATGGTACTTGTGACACATGGAATTCGCATTTTTCCAACTTGCAAAACAGCTTATTAGCCCTGAGTAGTGACAAAACTTGCGTGACATCTTTAATATGCTGGGCTAGCGTAGAGGAGTGAATCAATATATCGTCCAGATATACCACCACACAGGACTGAAGCATGTCACGCAAGATGTCATTAATCAGCTCCTGAAATACCGCAGGTGCATTACATAAGCCAAATGGCATTACCAGATATTCGTAGTGTCCCGTTCTGGTATTAAATGCCGTTTTCCACTCATCACCTTCTCTGATTCTTACTAGATTGTAAGCAGCCCGTAAATCAAGTTTGGTGAAGACAGAAGAGCCCTTCAATCTGTCAAATAACTCAGTGATGAGTGGAATAGGGTATGCATTCTTGGGCATCAGCTTGTTAAGCCACCGGTAATCTATACAAGGCCTAAGTTCGCCATTTTTCTTCTTAACAAAGAAGAATCCGGCACCAGCCGAGGAGTTAGACTTGCGGATAATTCCTCTACTAAGGGCATCCTCAATGTACTCCTCCATAGCCCTGTTCTCTTCACAAGACAGTGGGTAAGTACGACCCCTTGGAGGAAACACGCCAGGAGGCAGATCAATAGCGCAATCGTAGGGTCTGTGCTCGGGCAATGCGCTAGCCTCCCCCTTGCTGAATATATCACTGAATTCACCATATTCAACTGGTATAGCAGGGGAGGTACACATAATTTTCACAGGGATAGATAGGCAGTTTTCTTTACAGTAATTGGACCAGGCACTGACTTCGCATGTTTGCCAATCAAATTGAGGATTATGCCGAAGCAACCATGGAAACCCCAATATGACTGCATAGTGAGGAGAGCGGATAATCTGAAACTGAACCTCCTCTTTGTGGAGAGCCCCAACTGACATAGAGATAGGAATAGTTTCCATAGTAATAAAGGCTGGCTCCAATGGTCTGCCATCAATGGCCTCTACTGCCAACGGACACTCCTTCTTACATAGAGGAATGTTGTGCAAGTCTGCGAAAGATTGGTCCATAAAGTATCCGGCTGCACCAGAGTCCACTAGTGCCAAGGTGTCTGCGCCCTTATCTGCCCAAAAGAACGTCACCTGGATGGTGGGTTTAGCAATGTTAGGATCTGGGGACTGTTGTACACCACCTAGGGCCTGTCCCCCAAGGTATCCTAGGTGCGTGCGTTTCCCGGCCTTACCGGACAATTGCGCAAAAGGTGCCCCTGTTTGCCACAATAAAGACAGAGACCATGCTTTTTACGAAAAGACCTCTCCTCGTTGGAGAGTCTCGTGAAACCCAGTTGTATTGGCTCTGCTGCCTCTCCCTTGCGTTCAGGAGAAAAGGGTGGAGAGGGTGGGTCAAAGAAGCAGTTCACCCCATGCTTCCTGGAGGTTGCCTTTCTTGCCAACCTTCTCTCCCTGATACGGGAGTCAATGATCATTACATAGTCAATGAATTCATCTAGGTTACCGGGTACATCCCGGGCAGCAATTTCATCTTTAGTTGTCTCGGAGAGCTCCTTAGCGAAGGCTGCCAATAATGCCTCATCGTTCCAGCCCACCTCCGCAGCCAGGGTCCGAAATTCTATCGCATAACTGCCCAAGGAATGTTCGCCCTGCTGTATCTCCATTAGCTTTTTGGCAGCGGAGGCCACTCTACCAGGCACCTCAAACACACGGCGGAACTTTCTTACAAATTCGTTAAAGTTCAGCGTGCAAGGTCTGGCACCTTCCCACAAGGGGTTCGCCCAAGCCAAAGCCTTGCCAGTTAGTAGCGATATCATGAAACCGACCCTGCTTCGGTCGTTAGGAAAAGCCTGAGGCGTTAATTCCAGATAGATCTCTAACTGGTTAATGAAGCCCCTGCTTAGGGAAGGCTCGCCATCATATCTCAACGGTAACGGCGCCGTAGCCGTTAAGCCCCTGATGCCCGTAGGAGGAGCTAGAGGCGGATTGTCCGGTGTCAAGACTGAGGAGACCACCGGAGTCGGATTAGGCTTGTCTAGGTGTATCGTACGCTCCAGCAGGGTTTGTAGAGCCAGTGCCAATTGATCTAAGCGCTGCTCTTGGGCATCCATTCTCCAGTGGATGTTTTGAGTGTTACCTTCACCCTTACTGTCAGAGGTCATTGGCCCTTTCGTACTGTCACGTTTTTTTTAAAGACTCTCAGACCAGTATGTAAAATAAAACACAGTTTTATTTAGCAATAATAACACATAAGGTCGCCCTCTAGTGGCGGTTGGGTGTACATGAATGATAGTGATTGGAAAATCCAAAGTTAAATGCACAAACGGAAAGCAAGTACACATTTACCACCAAGGAAGGGGTATAACCCCGGAGGGTTAAGTCCTTTATAAATATAGTTTCAAAAGAACTGTTTGGCACACCCTGGGTATGAGTAGGTTATGCTTAAGGTAACCACAAAGGGTTAAGTCCTTGATTATGAACAGTCTCTTAAAGGGATAGTAATACTTCGTTTTAACTTTATTTTATTTTGTAGACATTAAAAAACATGAAGATTGATATAAGTCTTATTGCTGAAACCTTTATGGTTTAAGAGATATTCACAAACAAAGTATCCCTCCCCTGTTCAACCAGATCAGAAGGGAGATGCCCAGGTAGACTGCAGAGAGGGACAATCTTCAATTAAGATAATGGAAAAAGCTGAAAAACTTGTCAAGGGGGGAAGGGCTTTCATTGTTTTCATACAAAGAAAATTGTCCCCTTCTGTTATCTGACCTGTCATACAACCAGACTCACATCTGAGAAGAGATGGCTTACACTAGGTAAAAGGGGCGGGGAGGGGAACTTTGCTTGTGAATATCTCATAAACCATAAAGGTTTGAGAGATAAGACTTATATCATTCTTCATGTTTTTTTAATGCCTACAAAATAAAATAAAGTTAAAACGAAGTATTACTATCCCTTTAAGTGGATGCTTGGCACGCCCAAGGTGTAGATAAGCTGTGCTGAAGAAATGTTCACCAACAAGTGGATAGGGACTGTGTCGCCACGGTGTGTAGTATAGCAGAGCCCAATAGCCCCCCACGGGCGTACCTACAGGAATGGCTACTGCTGGTGCAAGTGATCTTAGCCCCACGGGCGTGTATCGAACCGGCCTGCAGTGCAAGAGCTCCCAAGCCTCTTCAGACTCTACCGGACTGAGTATAAAGAGACAGGGCCCAAAGCCCAACAGAAGTAGTACCGGAATGCTAGTGCTAAAGCCTGTGCCCGTCACCACTCGGTATAACGGAATCGCCCAGTGTATACAACGAGAGAGATAGAGAGCCAAAGCGCCCAACCGGCCTAATAGGAAGTGAACACTCTACTGGGATGGTTGCCGACGGAGAGCGGCCAACTCAGCAAGAGTTTCACTATGAACGAGGCTCACACTGGAGTAGGGAGAGTGGGACCGAGACAGCACTGGTAGGGTTAAAAGGCACGTTTACACAAGGCTTTTCTGCGGTAGCACAGCACTTTGGTCTGAGGGAGGCGCACACAGCTCTGCACGATAGTAACACTGCACTGCACGAAGTAACACCAGGCAAGACAGCCACACAAGTACTGGAACAGTGGATGATAATGTCGCGACGGCGACAAACCGGATGGAGGTGATCTTGTGGGAGGATGTCAGCAAGGCCGGATCGGAGCACGTAGGAGGTAGTCGTACCAGCCGGGTCATACACAAGCAGGAACGTCAGCCAAGCAGAGTCGAGATCCGGAGGAGATAGTCAGATGGGCCGGGTCATACACAAGCAGGAATGTCAGCCAAGCAGAGTCGAGATCCGGAGGAGATAGTCAGACGAGCCGGGTCATACACAAGCAGGAACACTGGAGAATGGTCAGGGCTAGCCAAATCGGTACACAGGAATCAGAAACGTAGCAACAGAACAACTGGCTCAGAAACACCACGAAAGGGCGCCTGACAGATGGAATTGCCAGGTATAAAAAGGAAACCAAGGGGCGGGCCAAACTAAGTGAACAAATCACCCTTGCACATAGCAGAGAGTGACAGCTAGATCACAGGCACTGTGATAGTTTTACTTGCAAAAGCTTTGTAAACAAAGAGATGAGCAAAGAAGTATGCCACAAGGTTTGAAACTGGGAAAAAACAACAAAAGTGATTGGTGAACTAAGGGGGTGTGAGGGCAAGGGTAGCAGGCTGACCATCATACAGTGTGATATATTTTGGATTCTTCCTGGTCTCGTTCCTCTCTCTCCCCTCTCCTCTCCTCCCCTTCACCTTGATCCCCTCCCTTGTTTGTTTTAGATGCCACAGACACAGGTAACTAACTCCCACTAGGTAGGGTATAGATGTGGGCACAATGACACTCACTGTTCCTTCTCCTGCATTTGAACGTGACAACAGTTGACTTACATACCTTCCCACCACTGCCCTGCCACAGATTCCCAATTGAAGCCTACTCACTGAGATATGTAGGCCTAGACTCCCTCTTCCACAGACTCTTACACTGCCATGTGGTGTACTGGGGCCAAGACTGACAGGCATGCCAGACTGGTATATAAGTAAGATAAAGTATGGGTGGGTGATTCTGGTGACTCATAGTGTTGGAAAGCACTGGTAGAGCAGTGAGCCACCTGAAAGCTCCAGGACTCTCCACAGGTTTATTCCTGACAAGGTTTTAAGATATGTTAGGCCATAGTTATGCTGTGCCACAGGCACGAAGCAGTCACCTCTCCTGCTGCCTAGGCCGCAATCCTCCGGCAGTCAGCCCCAAGTAGTACTCACCACCAAACTGATCCAAAATTTTCCCTAGGTAGTCAGGAGCTGGCTAAGACACAATTTGCAGGGATCCTTCAGATGGCAAGCATGGATGGTAGAGAAGTTTAGACGGGAGTCATGGAGCAGCGCTGAAAAGCAGCTTTTGAGTATGGCTGCCAAACCATGCCCCCAGACACAAACTTTATTTGTACTGAGGCAAAGGCTTTAGTAAAGCCATCAAATAGGAACTCCAATTTATGTGGTATAGATGGAGATATATGATCTTCCTTCTGAGCTATGCATCAGACATATATTTTCTTCCAAGTCCTGTTATAAGCATTAGATGTACTTTTCTTTCTAAATTTGAAAAGATCTGTTGGGGACAGATGCTGGTTGCTCAGCATTTTGCTATCAGGAATCAAGCTGCCAGATTCAGTTTGAATGTTTGATGGTTAAACAGTGGTTCTTGCTTTAATGGTCCTTCTTCAGATTGGATCTTTTACTGTAGACATTTGCATTCATGTCAAAATTATTTGAAATTAACTGAAAATCATGTGTTTCCTGAGATTCAGATTAAACAACATACTAAACAAGGTGCATGAAGTCACAGAATAACATAGCACAATTTTGGTGTTTTTGTTGAAAAAAAATGGTTCATTCATTCATTCACATGCTTTCAGTGTGGAAGGTAGGAAGGGACTGTGTGTAGGAGGGTAGAGAGCAGAAGTAATAGATACACAGATAATCCAGAACAATCCTGGATTGTTGCAACAGTTCATGAATCTGTAGTTTATGCTTTTTATACTCTGGCCAATCCTACTTTCCAAGGGGATGGCCCAGCAAACTAATATAATCTGGATGCAGCACATTTTCCTTTCTTGCACTTTAGCATCTACAAGAAAAATGGTGTTGCAGCTAGGGATAGAAAAAAAATTTCTACCTCAAACCAAAATCGGCTAATAATGGCACTTGCCGATTGGTAAATGATTTCTTTATACTACAGCTGTTCTCTGCATTTTGCCTATCTCAAGTGTTCTTGTGAAAGTCTCCTTGGCCCCCGGGTTAAATTGTGTGCTAGGTTTTCTCCCTCCCCTTTTTAAAATTCAGGCCTAGCAGTTTTTATCCAAATCATGAAGCTATGCACATTGAAGTACTAAATGACTGATTTACAAAATGTAGGTGATTTTCCTGAGTTACTGAAAACAAGCAAAGTGCCTTAAAATTTTAGTATATTTGTTCATAATAATAACAAAAATACAAACAGATATATACATATAGAAGTTTGATTACAAACTAGTCTTTTGAAACCTTTACCTTTGACCATGGAATAAAATGTTGTTTATCAAGAAAGGAAAAATCATTGATTTAAAATAAACTAATAACCACAACTGAGCTAAATTGTGTTTTGCCCATTCCTGAAAATTAAATTTCCATATCTTAATTGAATAATATTGATTACCAATGCTGTAAAGCACTCTGTGAAGCATATATATAGTTAAGGTTTTTACACTCCCTCATTTACAATAAAAAAAATGTTTTTCTTAGAAGAAAAAGATAAATCACCTAAAAAAAAAAAAAGAAAAAACATTAGCAGAAAGTAAAAGGATAAAAAGAACATTATTAGTTTATCACTTAAAAAAATGAATAAGGTTCATAACTTTTTTATATCATGTATTCCTACCTAGAATTTGTAAAATGTATTTTTTCAGCTTTTAAGCTCCCAAATATGTTATAAAATATTTTTTCAATTCGTATGTAGGCTGCTTGGCGCCTTCATTTATACAAACTCCCAATAAGTGATAAGAACACGAAGAACAGATGATTTTAGCATGTTTTTAAAGCCTCCTAATACGTAACAACTGTGGCCACTTTTTAGCTAAACATTTTAGACCATTTACACCAAACATAATTAAAAAAAAAAAAAAAAAAAACTAATTTAGTATAATTATGGGCTCCATTGCCAGTGCCATATCAAGTCACATCTACAAGTAGAGGTCTGTACCCAGCAATATTTATCACTGAGACAAAGTGAGCACTGCCGCTTGCAATGTACTGAACCTTTAGAGTTAGCGAATTATGTAAATACCCATTTTTACTTCTGATGCAATATTGTGTAATATTAGAAAAAATGTTTTTCAGAAACTACATAATACTTAGTGGGTAGATTATATTTCATGATTTGAAAATGTAATCTTCCTTTCACAGTCTGCATGCCAGAGGAGTGTCCAATGTACATGTGCTTTTTTCAGATGTCTGGGAAGAGCAATTTTCCTTACACTATAGAATGTTGCTAACTGAATCTATATTTGTGAATGGTGCATTTTGCTATCAGGAATCAAGCTGTCAGATTCACTTTGAATGTTTGATGGTTAAACAATGGTCCTTGCTTTAAAGGTCCTTTTACAGGGAAAGAAAGATTGAATATTTTACTGTAGACATTTGCATTCATTTCAAAATTATTTGAAATTAACTGAAAATCATGTGTTTCCTGAGATTCAGATTAAAACAGCATAATAAACAAGGTGCATGAATCACAGAATAACATAGCACAATTTTGGTGTTTTTGTTGAAAATAAATGGTTCATTCATTCACACCCTTTCAGTGTGGAAGGTAGGAAGGGACTGTGTGTAGGAGGGTAGAGAGCATTTTAACATTAGTGTTCATTTAAGGCAAAACAAAGGGAGCCATTCTGCAAAAGAAAACCAGAGCAACATAGGGAACACATAAAACATACCATTTATTTAAATTGAGCTTTTATCCCCTTGAATGCTATAACGGCCCCTATGTTGCAGCTGGTTTGTTCCAGAATAAGTCCAGTTTTCTTTTGTGAATAAAGTTCACAATTTGCCTAACACACTGGTACCCACAACTCTGAAAAAGGGCAAGTAAATTGTGAAAATGAAAAAAGTTAAATGTTTAGTTCTGGCTCTCAAAAGCCTAATAATAAAATACAATGGGGGGAGAAAAGTCATTGTAAGATGGTTAGGACCTCCATTGCTGGAATGTTGAAAACTTATGGATAATTGTAATTAGCTTTCAGAATTTTTAATTACAGAAGTGGGATAAATAATCACAAAGCACAAATTCACTAATGAGAGTCCTTGTGCGTAAAAAAAGAAGGGAAGCATTTGTTAGAAGGTCTTTGAAAGCTTTGCTGTTAATTAGGTGTCTTGCTGCCAGCAAGAGTTTAAAAGCAGAAAAACATGTATACATATAAATCAGTCTGACAGATTCCCAGTAATAATTATGCAATAGCATGGTACTAAAACGAACTTGTTTTCTAATGCATGTATATTGCACAATGTAAGACTCAGGAATTTTAACATAGACCTGATTTTTTGATCATTCATTAGAACATTGGTATTATGAGTGGATAAAATATTGGTCTGCATTAAATAATAATTGGTCTCAATCAAAGAAAATGTTTGAACTGGCCCCAGATTAGTTTATATGGTAATCTAAATGTATTTGTTTTCATGAATCAATAAGCACTTTGAACTTTGACTATATGTGGATTTTTCCCTGCCATTTTCAGTAAATAAGATTCATTTTTTAACTTCCCACACAGTTTTCTGTGCTAATCCTGTACACAGATTGTAGCAGCAGTAGTAGCAGTAGTAGTAGCAGTAGTAAATATTGTTTAAAAAAGACACAAGTCCATCAAGTTCAACCTCTGCCTCGTAATCAAGAAATATGAGAATTATATAAGCAATCCTTCCACCAAATGAGCATTAGTCTATTTACCGGAACTTCCTATTTTACCTACTAATTCACTGTAAAACCTTGTATGTTCCCTCTTTAAATAATTGCATGAAATCCTCTCTTAAATGTATCTGTCATTACCACATCCTTGTGTAAAGAATTCCACAATTCAGCAGTCCTTACTGTAAAAAAGTCCTTCCTCTGCTGAAGTTTATATCTCCTTTCCTATAACCTTAAGGGGTTGTCTCTAATTATTTTCAGCTCACCAAAAAAGATCCTTGTATTGACCTCATATATATTTATACATAATAACAAGATCCCCTTTTGGTTTATTTTCTCTAGCGAAAAGATGACTAAGTTTCTCTAGATGTTCCTCAGTTTATCATGTCCTCCATTCCTTTAATGATTTTTGTTGCTCTTCGCTATATTCTTGCCAGTTCTAAAATATCCCTTTTCAGAACTAGTGCCCAAAACTGCATCTCATATGTGAGGTGAGGTATTACCAAAGATTGGTACAGTAGCAAAATTATGTTCTTCACTCTTTCCTCATTACCCCTTTTTATGCAAGACAGAACTTTGTTTGCTTCTGCTACTACTGTTAATCACTGGTCATTGTTGTTCTAATTGTTGTTCTAATTGTTGTGTCCGAAACCTGGTTAGATGATACATATGACTTGGCAGTCAATCTAGAGGGCTATTCACTTTTTAGGAGGGATAGGGGGTTATGCCTATATGTAAATCATGCCTCAAAACCTAGTATAAAGAAGATGTAAATGAAGTATTCAGTGAGGATATAGAGGCCTTGAGATCTGAAATGCACACTGGGGGCACACATAATAAAAATATGTTAATGTGGATTAGCTACAAGCCATCTAATATTGGAGAGTTTGAGGAAGCCCAAATGTTACTGCAAATGGAAATATCTTCTCAATCAGGACATGTAATCAAAATGGGAGTTTTCTACAATCCTGAAATTGACTGGAGAAATATGAATTCCAGCACAACAAAGGGAAATTATTTTTTAAGTATGATTCATGACAATTTTATGTCCCAACTATTAGAGGAGCCAACTGCAAAAGAAGCCTTGCATGACTTACTGCTCTCAAACAGGTCTGACATGATAAACAGTATACAGGTAGAGGAACATTTAGGCAGCAGTGACCACATTACGGTAGCCTTTGAAATTTGTTATGAGAATGCCAATAGTAAGGGTTTATCCAAAATATAAAAGTTTAAAAAGGCTAATTTAACAAAGCTAAATTAGAGGATATTCAGTGGGATGCAATCTTCAAAGATACAAATGCACAAGAATCAGGCAATTTGTTCATATGCTCTTAGACAAATATATGCAGCAATATATACCACTGGGGCATAAGCACAAGAGGGGCAAATTGAAGTCAATGTGGATAATAATGAGGTTTGCAGGGAAATGAGAAATAAGAAGCAGTGTTTAAAGTGTTTAAGTCAGATGGGTCAGATGCATCGTTTAAAAATATAAAATATAAAGAATGTAATTAAATCTGTAAACAAGCAATTAGGCTAGTTCAAATTGAAAATTAGAGAAGTATTGCAAAAGAGAGCAAGAAAAAATCTTAACAATTGTACTAGTATATTAATAACAAAAATATTAAAGTTGATATTGGTCCTTTTAAGAATGAAACAGGTTAATTCATTAGTGAGGATAAGGCTATGTCTGACACCTTCAAAGCATTCTTTTTTTCTGATGGTATACACCCAAGGGTACTTAACCCCTTAAGGACCGGGAAAATCTGAGGTCGTTTTCCCTTAAGGACCTGAGCAATTCTGATCTTTTTGACTATGTCTTTGTTCAACAGTGTTTTCCCTTTTAGGCTTTTATTCCACCCCCATAAATTATATACTGTTTTTTTAAGCACAAATAAGGGCTTTCATTTGATACCCCACTTATATGGATAACCCACCATTCACTTTATTAAAATTAAAAAAAGATAAAAAAAATTGTAAAAAAAAACATTTTTTTATTTTTCTCTTGGGATCAATTGACCACAAAGGGTTACATTTTTATGGAGACTGCATGAAAAGTATGACCGGTCAGTCATACCTAAAACATGCGCAGTTTAAAGTGGCCACTGTCCCCCCTGGGTGAAAATCCCCATGTCCCTTTTTCCCACCCTATTTTGACACTTTTTTGTCCCTGGCATTTGGTGGTGTTTATAAGTGGCTCCACAACAATCACACTTGCAATATTGTTTAATTATATATATATTTTTTTTAAATAAAAAAAAATTTTTTGTAAAAAAAAAAAAAAACCTGTGTTGTGTCAAAAATTGACCTGCATTTAGCCAGCCTCCTGCACCAGCAGTGAAGGGGTTAATGCCCCCAGCTGCTGTATTTTTTTTAACCACTAGGTGTCTCCCGTCTACTTCTGTCTCCCTTACTTTGATAGCAAGGGAGACAGAGGCAGACGAGACAGGCAAAGACAGCATGCTTTGCATGCTGCCTCTGTCTGTCACTATGTCGGTACATGTGATCGCTGCTACGGCGATCACATGAACTGACACAAGCAGGAAGGGCTGAGACTGAACGCCCCGGTCTCGGAGCGATCAGTCTCAGCCTGGAATTAATGATAGCACCATGCACAGAGGCACACTGCTATCATTTAAGCCATGACGGTCCTGTACCGTCATGGGTCGTTAAGGGTATAACAACCCATGACGGTGCAGGACCGTCATGGGTCCTTAAGGGGTTAAGGAAAGTAGTTCAGTAATAGCAAGACCATTATACTTAATATTAATTGATTCACTTTCATCAGGCATAGTACCCTGTGATTGGAGGAAAACTGATGTAGTACCATTGTTCAAAAAGAAGGCAAGATCTAAACCAGGAAATTATAGACCTGTGAGCTTGATATTAGAAGGGTTACTAACTGACAGTTTTGTGAAGACCAACAATATTATTAGAAGCCAGCATGATTTTATGAAGAATAGATCATGTCAGACTAATTTACTTGAATTTTACAAAAGGGTAAGTAGTAATTTGGACAAGGGAATTGCTGTTGATGTAGCATACTTGGAATTTGCAAAAGTCTATGACACAGTGCCCCACAACAGATTACTGCATAAATTAAAAGACTTCATTTTGGGAAGTGAGGTAATATCTGTATGTGGATTGAGAACTGGTTAAATGATAGATAGCAGAGAGCTTTTGTAAATGGAACCATTTCAAGTTGGTCCAAAGATGAAAGTTGGTGCCAAAAGGTTCAGTACTGGGCCCAATGCTTTTTAATTTGCTTATTAATGATCTAGAAGTGGGGATTGAAAGTAGTGTATCAATCTTTGCTGATGACACCAAGCTGTGTAAGGAAATACATACATGGCTGGATGTTTTTTCTTTGCAAAAGGATTTAGATAAACTGAGTGAATGGGCAGAAAAGCGGCAGATGACATTTAATGTTGGTAAGTGTGAGGTTATGCATTTGGGCTGTAGAAACAAACACTCTACATATACACTAAAGGGGAAACAACTTAGGCAATCCTCTTTTGGGAAAGAGTTAGGAGTACCAATAGACAATAGACTTCACAGTAGTGTGCAGAGTCACTCAGCTGCTGCAAGAGCAAATAAGATACTATCCTGCATAAAAAAGATATAGCTGCACAGGATGATAATGTAATCCTAACTCTATATAAATGCTTGGCAAGACCTTATCTAGAATATGCAATACAGTTTTGGCCACCAGTTCTTAAAAAAGACATGCAACAAAAGTGATTAACCCTTTAAGGACTATGTGACGTACTATGAACGTCATGGTCCTTAAATACTTAAGGACCGATGACGGTCATAGTACGTCATGTACTTTTTACTTACAGCGCTCCACCGGGAGTGCTGTAAGTAAAAATTGGGCCTAAAGTTAACCGCTCCAAGACTGGAGCGATCTCTTTCAGGACCCAAAGCAGCATGCCGATACAAGCAACAGGTCACGTGTAGCGGCACATAGGCAAAAATCAAAGTGGCCCTTATGGGACGGAAACGTCCTAGGACCTCTGGTACTTAAGGGGTTAAGGGATTGGAGAATCAAATAGGCTTTGTTTACATTAGAGAAGAGATGTCTAAAGGGTGATGTGATTACCATTTACAAATATATTTGAGGTCAATACAAAGAACTTTCCCATTAATTATTTAGTCAAAGAGTTGAGCTTAGAAAGAGAGTAGGGATAGGCAAAAATTTCCTCCTCAAACCAAAATCACCAGAAAATGGCACTTCCTGCTTAAACATAGAAACACAGAAACATAGAATTTGACGGCAGATAAGAACCATTCGGTCCATCTAGTCTGCCCATTTTCCTACTGTAAAAACCTCAAACCTTTTTTGGGCCTTGGTCTTTTCTTATGTTAAGGACAGCTTTATGCCTATCCCATCATGTTTAAATTCTGTCACTGTAATAACTTCTACCACTTCTGCTGGTAGGCTATTCCACTTATCTACTACCCTCTCAGTGGCAAATAATTTCCTGCAAAAAGTGCAGTTTTTATGCTTTTTTTCACCTAGCTTATTCCATTGAAATCAATGGGAACATTGAATTTACACACAATACATAGCAAATATTATTTTATTTCCCAAAGGCATAGTATAAAAGGGGTATGAGTGTGCCTATGTTGGTGAAGTGTGGGGAAACACAAGCACTCTCATGCTATGCCTTTTGGGAAATAAAATAACATTTGCTATGTATTGTGTGTAAATTCAATTTTTCCATTGTTTTCAATGGAATAAGGTAGGTGAAAAAATCTGAAAAACGGCACTTTTAGCAGGAACTTATTAGCAAAGCAGGAAGTGCCATTATTCACCGATTTTGGTTTAAGGCAAAACTTTTCTCCCATCCCTTATCCCTCCTACGTTTATCTCTATTTGTTTATTTGAAAAAAATGTTGGATTGGTTTTGCTCTTCCTTGCAATTTGAGTTTCATCATCTTTTTTTGCCTACCTGATTTCATTTTTGCCATCTTTGTTGCATTACCTATATTATGTCTACTGTAATGGGTGAGAACTTTTTTCCTATATAAAGACTCGGAGGGAAGTTATTCCCTCTTGTTTCAAGTTCATTTTACCCCTCATATTGATTATGAAAAATGGTATCACAATTCATTAAAATATATTGAGTACAATAAAGAAAGGGTTGAGACTGAGTCTCAAATACAACACAAATATATATTTATTATGCTTAACCATAAATTGTACAGAAATAAAAAGCATGATTAGTAAATATCATTAGTAAATCCAGTATAACTAGCCGAGTATAATTAGATAATATTCTTGCAATAATAAAAGTATTGCATACCATTAGCCTTACATAAAGTATTTCTCTTTCTGTTCAAAAAATAATATATCAATAATAATATGTCATCTATATAAGCTTAGAAATCAGTACACTTTACCACTCCTTTTCTCTTGGTGCAGCATACTGCACTAGTGTCAAGGTTTGGCTGAGCTGCTCTTTCTCTGCTGCTTGATTCTGCTGTCTGAGCTAATCTAGAGCTCTGCTATCCATTGCTACTGCCTTCCCTGTTCTGAGTCTGGCTGAGTCAGCTGACCTCTCTGTGATTGCGCACCTGACTGCTATCAGCCAACCCTCCCAGGTTATTTAAAGCAGCTTGGGTCACTTCCTGATTGCCCTTGTGTTTGCTTCTGGCTGCAAGAGTGTTCTACTGCGTTCCTGATTTCCTGTGCATGACCTGGCTTCCTCTGTTGTCCCTTCTGGTTCCTGACTCCTGGCTTGTCTCTGACATCACTGATCTCCATATTCCTGATCCAGCTTGGCTGAATACCTTGATTCCTGACCCTGGCTTGTCTTTTGGTTTACACTTCTGGATCACGATTTTGCTTTATTTGCTTTTGTTATTTTAATAAAGGTGTTTTGTATTTTACATATTTGTGTCTGTCTGGTTCCTGGTCCCCAACAACTAGGTTATAGATATCTTATCGACATGTATGCTCATATAGAACCTCACCTGTATAATCTAACACATTTTCATTCTAGGCTTAAACAGGGTTAATATAACTTTTAGAAGAGTGTATGCAGTAGCACAAAAAAACACATTCCTAGCATATTGCAAATTAGACAGGAGATCTTCCATAAAAATGCAATATGATTAGGTTCTTATGATCCCTTGCTAAGCATAAACAACATTTCTATGCAACACATTCTGCAAATTACCTTGTACACATATTGCTATATGAAATCAGTTTTTAAAACATCATAATGTAGTTAGCTATTACATACTCAGAACCTAACAATTTAAATACATGGGACACTTGTAACTAACTCCTCTTATTATTTCTGCAACCTAAATTTAAATTCTGACCATTTTTACACATAATTATTCTAGTCTATATGTGGCATTGATGCTGTTAACATTTTGATTGAACCTATACATTACTGCTTCATCAAGCTAATCTCAAATGAAACCATGTTGTGAATTGATCACTGTTTCCCAAATGTTCACCCACTATAATATTATACACCATGTCTAAGTTATTTGTGATTAGAAGGACCAGTGCATTGTTATTTACTATAGGCACAATCACCATTTATGACAAGTAGCTATGCATAAGCATTATCACAACCTGCTTCCCTTAGCACTCTGACAGGTCTCATTTCTCCATTTTACATCTAATTTTAGAACGCCCATGTGCAACTTTTTCCATTTGCAATAATAGTGGGATCTCAACATTCTCATCGATATTTAGTGGTTTGTAGCATATACCCACTAAAAGTATTTTATTCTTTACTTTTTACTCCACAGTTGGCTTCAATTTCTACCCTAAGCATTCCGTATTATCTAGTTTCCTCACAAATATCTTGCCTTAAAGGGATAGTAACCTCGAAAAAAAGTACAGGCGTATTTATAGGTACAATTAAAACATACTTACTGCCCTCATTCCCATCTCTCAAACGATATGGTTTGAGAGATATAATAAAGGTCTCTGTTCCCTCCCCTTTCTGCCTGATGAGCTGTAAAGCTGTCAGAGGCAGGATCCGGTTGACCGACTTTAGGCGGCTCTTCAGGAGTGCTGACATCGGGATATCTAACTATAATTACTTAATCGGAATGGTCTACAACATGTGCTTGCAAGCCAGGCACACATTGTAGACCATACCGATGAAATAATTATAGTTATATATCTCGATGACAGCTCTCCTGAAGAGCCGCCTTCTGGTCCCAGAAGCAGGAACTTATGACGTGGGAGGGAGAGGAGACCTTTATTTTATTACATCTCTCAAACTGTAACGGTTTGAAAGATTGGAATGAGGGCAGTAAGTATGTTTTAATTGTACCTATAAAATCACATGTACTTTTTTTTCAAGGTTACTATTTAGATCTGGTTTGAAATATAGGCACAAACCTGTCCATTTTTTATTTTTCCTGTCCCTCCTAAATAGCGGACAGCTCAATCATGTGTATCATCCCACTATGTTTCGGTTATACCAATTATGTCCAAATGCTCATTAACCATTAGCAAATCCAGCTCTCCTATTTTGCCTTCATACTTCTTGCATTCACCATCATACCATTAATTTTGTCATCTTTATGTATTTTACCCACTGTGTACCCTTGCTTCAGTTGAAACTGTATTACATATGCTGGCCAAGAAGCCAGATATCTCATCACTGGTTAGTTCAGGGACCACACCAGTATAGTTACACTGGTAGTCCAGGGAAAGCAGAGATATTGGAGTGAGAGATTGAGGAGTAGTTGAGGCAAGTCAAAAAGGAAGCAGGAGAGTCTTTGCCACCAGGGCTAACAAATGAGCACTGAGAGATCATGAAGGTTAGTGTAAATAGTATCTAAACAAGGTTTAGCTGGGAGCCATTAACCAATAAGAGCCAGGAAGAGAAAAAGGAAAATTCTGCTACAGAACACCCTGCAGAAGAAAGCTGCAGGACCCTTAACCCGAAGGTCTCCGGTTCAAGATCAGAGAGGTTCAAGTCCAGATGACAAACTGTGACACTGCTTCTCCCTCTCAAGGGAAATCTCTGGGTTGAGGACATGGGTGAGTGCAGTGAACTTCCCAAAGAAGAGCAAAACAGCAAAGGGAAGAAGCTGGCTGCCAAGAATTCTCTTCTGGACCATGACACTTCCACTGTGCCAAATACTGATGTTGTATCCATCATATGTAAATGGCACCGGAATGAAAGGGACCCTTCCCTCAGCAGACAATGGCATATGGACACCTATATATATAACAGGAACCATAAGTAAGTTTATTCCCTACACTATGTGCCAGGGATAATAGTGCATTAGAATCGGCTGCATTGGAGATTTAAGAGCAAAATATCAGATTGTAAACACAAAGCCAATAACGTGAATACATGTTAAAAAGAAGTAGGGATCAGAACCAGAAGGACACTATAAAAAAAAATAGCCATCACAATAAAAATTAATTGAATGGCTGTAAAAAATGGGATATCATCCAATCTGGTTCTGTTCTCCTCAGTATGTGTCAACACTGTAACTCTATAATATCTGAATTAGTATAGCTTCCATAAAAACACTCCGTGTATGCACAAGGTGTTTATGCAATATCAATACAAAAAAACTACCGTCCCTTATTTTGAGCTTCAAGTGTCCTTTAAATGATTATGAAATAGATCCAATATTGTCTCTTTTCTAGAGTTTTTGTCCTTTTATAGCTGGTATCAGTTTGCAATGTGATACTTGTATCTAAGATTTATTTCAGCAACTTTCACTGCAGTATTTGTGACCAGCAAAATTTAATAAGGTCCCTTCCACCTGGGTTGTAATGAATGCTTGCTTTGGAAAGCTTTTACCATAACCCAGTCACCAGGCTAAAATTGGTGCACCTTAACGTTCTCAGATGTTGGCTGTGCAGCTTTTACCTGCACATGGAGAGACTGAAAAAGGTTTGGTAATTGCATACAATACTTACAGATGGCATGATCTTTCACAAGTAATTCTTTAGTTGGTCTGTAGTCATCAGTCTTCCCATGAGTATCTCATGGGGAGACAGCTTATGTTTCCTAAATGGAGTGCTTCCGATGGACATTAAAGCCACTGGAAGGACATCTGGCCATTTCTGTCCTGAAGTGGCACATATTTTAGCAATACTATTTTAAGAATTCCATTGACTCATTCAACTGCACCTGCACGCTGTGGATGGTGGGAACAATGCAAATGGTGGTCAATGCCTAATACTTTACACATGTATCGTACAATCTGTCCAGGTTAATGTGTCACTGTCAGAGTAAATGTTATGTGGTAGCCCAAATTTAGGAATAAATTCCTGTAATAACTTTTTCACTACTTTCTTTGTATTTTCATGGTGACAGGGATATGCCTCTACCCATCCTGAAAGGTATTATTACTACAAGGACATATTTATAATGCAAACTCTTAGGGAGTTCAATTAAATCAATCTGTAGATTCACAAATGGGCCCCATTGGCAGGCTGGGTGGATAGATTGAGATGGTTTAATGGCTTCCCTACATTGTGCTGTTTACATACCACACACACTGTTGCCAAAAATCCTCTGTGATTTTTCCAAGCCTTGGTGTCCAGCAGTCCTTGGTAAAGATGTTAATAATCTTCTCTTTGTTCACATGGGACATATATGGAACCAGAGAGGAAGAAAAGGCAGGGAGCCCACTGGGACCAACCCAGGCATTCTTCTCATCCCGAGTAGCACCATTCTGGTTCCACCATTCCCTTTCCTCTGGTGTAAGATGATTGTAAGACAATAGGGAAGTCAATAGTGTCCTTCCTGTCTTCTGTGATAGCAGTGGCTGCAGAATTATCTGTAGTGATAGCAGCAGCAGAAAAAAGGACTGCATGACATTGTTTGGCTGTTGCTTTTGCTCTATGTGTCTGGGTACCTTGATGATTGCCAGAGCTTGAGGCAACAACAAGGCATCCAAAAGATTTTTTCCATATTTGACATTTGCAATGGGAGTGCCTGAGGCTTTCAAAAATCCTTTGTTCCACCAGAGTGTTCCAAAATCAAGACAGATGCCAAATAAGAATTACTATAAATATTTACTGTTTTATGGGAAGCAAGGATACATGTCCTAGTTAATGCTATGAGTTCTGCAACGTGTGCAGAACCATTTGAAGATAAATAGGCTCTGCCTCTATGGTATTGTGGTGTATGACTACTGCATAACTAATATTTTTAACACCCTAGTATTTTTAACACAGAGTAAGAATATGAACCATCTTCAAATAGCTCCATGTCTGGATTCTGAAGCAGGGTTTCAAAGAGATCAGGGCGCAGAGCAACCTGATATTCCACAACAGCACTACAATTATGTTTCTCTCCCTCTTCAGAAAGAATTGGAATTAGGTAGGCAGGATTGAGACAAGGGCAGCGCTGTACAGTGACATTATCAGTTCCTTTAAGTATGCATTCATGTCTCGTGAGTCTAGCTTTTGAAATCTGAGTAGCATTTCTTAACAGTAAGGTGACATCTGCATGGCACACCAGTACCTGTAAGGTATAACCCTGAACTATGTTTTGGCAGAAGCCAACCAAAGTAGCTGCAACTGCCACCGCACGCATGCAAGAAGGCAAACTCTAAGCAACTGAGTGTAATCTGGTACTGGAACATGCTATAGGTCTATGTCCTAAACCATGGGATTGAGTTAGAACACTAGAGGCATGTCCTCCCATCTCATGACAGAAAATCTTAAAGGGAATGTCAAAGAAGGATAGTCCAAGTGTAGTACTTCTCAGTAAGGCCTCTTTTAGAGGAAAGATTCTTCACATGCATCTGTCCAAGGGAGAGGGGTACCTACTCCATTCTCAGCCAAGTCCTGTAAAGGTGCTGCAATGATGGAAAAGTTTGGTATTCACTGACAGCAGTAGACTGCTATTCCAAGAAAGGCTCTCACCCCTTTTACAGAGGTAGGCCATGGGGCTTTCAGAGTAGCAGAAATCCTATCTATCATAAAGGAGCGATGTCCTTTAGATATCTCATGTCCCAAGTACTTAATCTTGGGCCGGCAAAATTGCAGTTTACTTTTATTTACTTTATTTCCTTTATTAGCAAGGGCCTGTAGCAAGTAGGGATGGTCGAAAATTTTCACCTCAAAATGAAAGCGTTGAAAAATGCCACTTTCTGCTTGGCTAAAAATTTCCTTTTCCCATTTTTTTCCCCTAGCTCATTGTGCATTGAAATCAATGGAAAGAAAATTTTTCCTCCACCACATGAAAGTTTTCTCCACTTTTCTACAGCCATATAAAAGGATGTCAGGCTCTCACAGCATGCCATTCTGTGTTTGTGAGCGGAGAGAGCAGCTAGAGCTTTGAGCTAGAGAAGATAGGGGAATTGAAGTTTAGTTTAGGTAGGACATTTGTTCTCTCTATTAAGAGAGTCAGTGGGGCACTCTGGGGAGAAGAAGGGAGGAAGGAGTTTGACCCCAAGTACCCCAATATTCCATGTGACTGACTGGCAAGACACAGGCAGCTGGGGACCTATTTGCTTGCTGATCTTGCTTTTATTGTCTCTGTGCTAGGTGTGGAAGTCTGGGGAAACAAGTTGCTGATTTTTTTTTTCAGTTATACATTTTTTATTGGACAGACTGTGACAGTGATAAGACAGGGTGGACAACAATACAAAAAAAAAATAAAAAAAGGAATAAAGAAATAAAGAACTATATATATTAGATGACAGTGACAGACAGTTGACTGGACTTAGGCAAGAGATCATACTCCATCAGTTGTGTTGTGTAGAGTAAAAGCACAATAGCTGAGTAATGTCCAGCAAACACACAAGGGGCAGGGGGAAGGGTGGAGCATTGCAGGATTGTGAGAGTAAAGTAGTAGTTCAAAAACTGACTGCAGCAATGGTTGCTGCAGTGTGTGCAAACAATGATGATGATACCTCTCCTACAAGGGAGGATGCAGTTTGTCAAGGTCCCAGCAAAACTTTCAGCACCACCAGCGCCAGCAGAAATAAAGAATCATATAAGAAGAACACTGTAGACAACAAGTTGAATTCAAGTGTTGATGATGCTGACAATAGCATAATAGAGGAATAGAGGACAAAACACCTGCCCTCAAAGTAGTAGCAAACTTTGTTACAGTAAAAAGAAATTGTTTGAGACCTCTAAAAGCTTAGAGGAATATAAGGGTAGTAGTGGGCAAGACCTGTCAGGTGATGCTGATGCTGCTGAGGATGACCTAATGATGACTGATGTTGAAGATGCAGATCTAGAATATATCCCTCCAGCATCCTTCTCTTGTTCAGAAACAGATGAAGTTGAGAGTGAGGATGATGACAGGGCTATATGGTTAGCAGAAAGACAAAGACTGAATCTTCTACTACTTTTAAGGATGACTGTGCCTGTCTATAAACTATCTGAAAAAGCCATTGGAAAGTCTGACCCTGGACAAACACAGATGTCAAAAAGCACACATTCACCCTATCAGTCATCATCAGCATCATCGCCTCTTCAAAGTCCAAGTCCCAGTCAGCAACACACACCTGTTTTAAGTACCCAGCAGCAGCAACAACAACAGTAACACAGGTTATTAACATCCACAATGTTAGATATGACAAGCGTCTCCACTGCTCACCTACTAGCAGTGGCAGTAGAATTGCATCAACATCTGTCCCGGATAGTAGTAGCAGCAGCTCTTCAGGAATGCCTCAGTCCATGAAGACCACAGTATGGAGATACTTCACTTGGGATCCTCAATCTAAGCATGTTGCTATCCGGTGTCTGTGCAAAAAGCACATGAGCAGGGGGAAAGCAGGCTCACACCTAGGTACTTCCTCTATGAGATGCCACGTGAAACACAACCACAGTTCTGACTGGGAGACACACTATCAGCTGGCCAAAGGTGCCCCAACTAGCAGCAGCAGAAGCACTTTACAAAGTTCCCAGGGCTCTAGGCAGAAAAAAAGAAGTAGTAAAGTTATTTATGTGTCAGAGAGTGTGCTACTACCAGTGCCAACAGTTAATTCAGTCCAAATAACACCTATGACTCCTGCTGCAGAGTAGTATGATGACTCTGGGTTTGCTGAAGGAGATGGTAATAGTTATAGACTGCGCACACATGCTGCCTCTACCACCACCACCTCCTCTAGTCATGTTGTTAAAGCAATAAAGTTTCATGCTTCTTCTGCCATGTCCTGCCGACCCACACTGACTGAGTTCCTGGTAAGGAGTCAAAAATGTCACAAAACAATCCCAAAGTACGCCTGTGGAACAGAAAAGTTGCCAAGATGTTGGCAATGGACATGCTGTTGTATTCTTTTGTAGAAAACCAAGTTTTCAGAGAACTGATGTCATGTGTAGCTCCACGCTGGAATATCCCAAGCCGCAGTTATTTTTCCAGGACGGCTGTGCCTGAATTGTACAAGCAGGTGGTTAGTGTGGTGGGCAAAGGGCTGAACAGTGCGTATGGCAAGAAAATCCACCTGACAACAAATATGTGGACAAGTGACCAGAGCACAGACTATATGACTGTGACTGCTCACTAGGTTTCCCTCTTAGCACCAAGAATGGACAACACCAGCTTACAGCATCAGGTGACAGCCAGTAATCATGCCTATGGTTCTGGCAGTGTGATTAAAAGGAGGCAGTAGCAGCAGCAGCACCGGATACCCCATACCATCGTCACATCACCTTATGCATGCAGAGTTTTGAGAGACAGTCCCACAAAGCTGTAGATGTTCCAAGTAAGCTAGAGCAGGTGATAGAGTAATGGCTTGTACCCCTCTCCTTAAAAACTGTTTTTTTGTCTGTTGATAATGGCTCCAACATAATCGCTGCTTTGAGAATAAGCGGTATGGTGCATGTGCCCTGCTTTGTCCATGTGCTAAATTTAGTTTTGAAGAGATTCCTGTCAGAATCTGAAACCCTCAAAGAGATGCTTACTATTGCCCACAAAATATGTGCCCATTTTAGTCGCTCCCACAGTTCACGCAATGCTCTATATTCCATACAAGAGAGTAACAACCTGCCCCATCACCAGCTGAAAATGAGGTCACTACCAGGTGGAATTCTAAAATGTACATGCTAGAACATTTGTAGGAGCAGAATAAGGCCATTAGCGAGTACACCACACAAAACTGGAAGGCTTTGGAGGCAGCCTCTTTGTCACCCGACCAATGGCAACTAATGTGCGATGTATCTGAGCTGCTGAAACCCTGTGAGGTGGTAACCATGATGGTGAGTCGCATTGGGGCAGGAATTAGTGAAATTTGTTGGCGGCACATCTCCTTGGGACTTGCTCCATGAGTACGGGTTGGTAACTGACACACAGGTACACCGTGTCGCTCCTAGAAGTGGTCCCACTGCATGTGAGATGGTTTCTGCATACTTGCAGAATAGCTATGTTTTAGGCAGAAACAATGACCCCAAGGACTATTGGAAAACAAAGCAATGTGTGCTGCCAGCATTGACACGTACTGCAATAGAAACCCTCAGTTTCCAGCAAGCGTTGAGTCTGAGGGGGTTTTCAGTGTAGCTGGTTACATTGTAAATGACCGCAGGACCCGGCTAACAAGCAGCGATGTTGGGAGATTAACATATAACAATGGGAAATGTAATACCTATAGGAAATATAGGTGAAAAATTTGTTAAAATAGGAGAAAAGGAGGAAAATTTTCACAAAAAAACAAAAAGACGGCAAGTTTTCGTGAAAAGTCATGCAGGAAATTTTTCACACTTTTCATCCACCCCTACTATTAGTACAGATCCACTACCAACCAATGCCTAAGACGACATGGCTGAAATCTAATCTTAAGGAATTTCATGCATGTGGAAATTGTATGGCTTGCCAGTATGGAATGAAAGTCCAGAAGTTTAGTAGCATGCAGACATTAAAATATTATGAAATTATCTTATTTATAAATTGTAAATCCTCAGGAGTAATTTATTTATTGACATACATATGCGGAATACAGTAAGTTGGAAAAACAAAGAGGGAACTATGATGCCGCATTCTAGAACATATAGGTTACATAAGAATGGTGAGAGACAAACCTAGAGTCAGACATGTAATCTATGTCACGATGGACAATTGAATATCTTGAGATTTTAAGGAATTAAGAAAATACCTCCTAACCCATGCATAGGGGATTTGGACCACTACATTCTTAAAAAGGAGGCAAAGTGGATCTTCAAATTGAAAACACGTAACCCTTAAGGTTTAAATGAAGGGTTTACTTTTCATCCTTTTATCTGACATAGTATTGCTACCTATTAAGTATGGACCATTGCAAGGACTATGTTTTTTGTAGTTGTCTTGTCTGTGTCTTTTGTTGTGTCAGTGCGCACCTTTGGGTGGTTTTATCCGTGGTTCTCCGCCGCCGTGCCCCTTCTTCCTTGCTGAACTGACGTCTCCTCGCTGGGAGAGGCATTGTTTTTTTTTCACCCATGCCTATTCTTTCTGGTTTCTTTACTTCTGGCTGCCTCTATAGTGGACTCATCCTGTAGAACTAAATCTATCCCTCATTCTCTTTGCTTTACCTCTTGGAATGTTGGGGGCATACATAGTCCAATAAAACGCAAACAAATTTTAAGTCATTTACGTTGTTTACATTCTCAAGTGGCCCTTTTACAGGAAACTCATCTTATGGATGATGAACATTCTCAGCTTCAACGGGAATGGATGGGGAGTTGTATTGCTGCTTCCTATTCCAGTAAAAAACTAGGCTTGGCCATACTTATCCATAAATCACTTGCCTTTGTACCTCTTCAGACCATTCGTGACCCGGATGAGCGCTTCCTGTTGGTACACTGCAAAATAGATCAAAAACATTTTATAATCTGTAATGTGTATGCTCCTAATGATCCCACATATTCTTATTTCGCATCTCTTCTTCCACATTTATTGCCATATACTCCCGGTAATATTTTGCTAGGTAGGGATTTCAATGTTACTCTTAACCAGCGATTAGATAGGGACGGGCGCCCTACCATCTCCGAAGCATCTTCCTTGAATCCTTTGCAACGTTTTCTGGATCAGGTCCCTCTCACTGATATTTGTGTCTTCTTCATCCTACAGACCATCAATATAGCTTCTTCTCACATCCTCAAGGTACTTTTACTAGATTAGATTATTTCTTGGGCTTCGCAGTTATTCTACCTTTAGTTACTGATTGTCAAATTCATGATATCCTTATCTCGGATCATGCTCCTGTCAGTCTACATTTATCCTTTCGTCCTCCTGTGCACTCCTCCTTTTATTGGCGTATGCCTTCCTTTCTTATCCAATCCCCTGATTTTTGTGCTAATCTTCGTAATGCATGGCTTGCGTTTCAATCTGATAATGCTCTTCACAGTTCTGATTCCGTGCTGTTTTGGTCAGCAGCTAAAGCTGTTCTGACTGGTCATATTATCTCCTATGTTACTAAGCTTCGGAAGGAAACGGCAAACAAACTTGCTCTGTTACAGCGTACACTTACCGCGCGCTACTCTGCCTATCTTGCTGTAGATTTGGCTATGAACTGCTCTAAGTATCTCAATGCAAAAAAAGCATATGAAACGGTGTTGTCTGCAGCTGTGCAATTTCAATTGCCTAGACGTTCAGCACATTTTTATTGTGATGCTAATTTGCAGGGTAGACTGTTGGCTCATCTGACTAAGCTCACTCATGGCCCTAATCTTATTAGCTCAATCCAGCCGCGTAATTCTACAGTTACGATGGATCCGGCAGATATTAATACGGCTTTTGTTGAGTATTTTTCCAAATTATATGGTCCTGAAGTGGACGACCCTTCCGCACGTTTAGACTTTTTGCAACATCTGTCTTTGCCTACTCTTAAGCCTGTTCAACGCCCGCTCTTAGAGGAGCCCATCACTGCTAAGTATCACGGTTCCCATGATCCCTTTTCTGTCAGTATTCCTTGGGTTGCTATCCTATTGGCTGAGGAGTGTTGGCCCACCCCCAGTGACCCTTTTTATACCAGCCATTGACACCTGTCACTTGCCCTTTCGTGGTGTTCCTGAGCCAGTACTGCTGTTGCTGTTCTCTTTGGATCCTGATTCCCATGTACCGACTTGGCCTGTCCTGACTACGCTCCTGTGTTCCTGTTTGGTGTACCGACCCGGCCCGGCTGACGTTCCTGCTTGATTGATCCGGCTTGTCTGCGAATCTCCTCCGTGTACCAACCCGGCCCGGCTGACGTTCCTGCTTGTGATTGACCCGGCTTGTCTGCAGAACCATCTCCGTGTGCCGATCCGGTCCGGATGAACCGGCTTGTTCCTGAGTCCTGTGTATACTGCTTCCTGCACCTCTGCCGCCGTGGCGACATTCTGACTTCCGTTGAGGCTGTTTACCGGACTGTGTACCTCGCTACTGTTCTCCTCCAGTGTAGCATCCCGTGCTGAGTCTCGGTTACCGACTGCTGAACTGTGCCTCCGCTTTGTGCCTACTCGATACTTGCAGAGCATTACTCTTTCCGATCTAGCTGGATTTAAACGAGCTGCTTAACCCGATCAGTGCTGGCATACTTCTTGTGAACCATTCCACTTCATACTGAGCCTACTCCTGGTTACCACTACTGTCGAGCTGGCCGCTTGTGCTCCTATTTAGTCGGCAGCTATTCCTCTATCTAGCAGAGTAGTCGGTATTGATTGTTGCATCCGGTGAGGCGCTATAGGCTTCAGAGTTGTCTCCGGTTTACACCCGTGGGGGCTATTGGTTCACCTCCTGTGCAGCACCAAGTGGCCTTCGGTAAACGCCCGTGGGGGCTATTGGCCATCTCCAACTATACAGCAGTCTCAATATTACGCCCGTGGGAGCTTTTTCTTAAGCTCTGTCAGGTTCCTCCGGTATACGCCCGTGGGGGTTATTGGCCAGTTCTCGCATCCTAGCAGTCTCCATTTGGGATGCCCGTGGGGGCTACTGACTCTAGCACTAACTCCTATTGTGGCCTGTAGCACTACGACCGTGGGGGCCAATATCACCTACGGCAGTACTGATTGTGCAGTCATCAGCCTCCTGAGCATTACCATCTGCAACTATATCACCACCTTGGGCGTGCCAAACTCCTCAACTGAGACGTACTGTGTAATATTAACCCTTGAGTAGCCTGACTGCTATTTTCTATCAGCATAGTCCTGTCCTGGTCTGTTCTCATATTTACTGTTATTACTATTGCTCGCTATTCCTGTTAACGCCTGTAGAGGGCGTTCTTTCTCATTCCTTTTATTTAATAAAACTGTGTTTTATTTTACCGGCTGGTCTGAGTGTCTTGAAAACCGTTACACTAAGGAACTAGAGTTGGTGCTTAAATCATTACATACTGCCAAATCACCAGGACCAGATGGTCTCCCAGCTGAATTTTGCAAAATTCTGCGGGAAGATATATCTCCCACGCTACTATCTCTTTATAACACTATATTTGACTCACATGTCATGCCCTCTTTTTTTTACTCTTGCTAAAATTATTCTATTACAAAAGCCTGGTAAGGATCCTAATCAGGTTGAATCCTAATGACCAATATCACTCTTAAATATGGATTATAAGATCCTTAGTAAGATTGTGGCAAATAGACTTAATCGAATACTTCCTGAGCTTATTACTCCAGAACAAACAGGCTTCATTCTGGGTAGATATTCGGTGACTAGTATCCATACTGCTATTGCAGCTCTTATTAAATCCTCGGACTTTACTTGTAACAACAATTTACTGATAACTTTTGATGCTGAGAAGGCTTTCGATAAGATCCTTTGGCCTTATCTGTTTCAGTTTTGGAACTTCAGGGTTTTGGCCCATTGTTCCGTGCATTGATAGAATTGTTTTATACAAAACATCAAGCCACAATCTTTACTAACTCTGTTAACTCTTCACTTTTTCAACTTTTCAGGGGTACCAGGCAGGGCTGCCCTCTCTCCCTACTTCTTTTTAATCTGGTGCTGGATCCCCTTCTTCGTACATTGTTAATGTTACCAGATTTTCAGGGTATACGGGTGGGAACTGTGGAAACTAAACTTGCTGCATTTGCAGATGATCTGCTGTTGTTTATTCTTAACCCGCAATCCTCTCTTCCTCCCATTATACTTCTTGAATAATTTGTGTGAGCAACTAGTAAGGCAATAGTAGAATGTAAAGTTTACTACAAATAAGAGAACATGGTGAACACGGTGCTAGAATGTTCTGAAACCCATTGTAGAGCAGTGTGTTAGAGACCTCACTAGCGAACAGGGGGTTAACAGCAAGTTTTGTAGATCCTGATATACATGGATGAAAAAAATAAGAGCCCTCAATGACTCCCTTTCATTTTTACAGTTAATCAATGTATTAACAGGCATTCTAGATAGTCATTCAGGAATGGGTAGTGTATATCTATTTTTATTTCACAGTCTTATAGTATAATAAAGGAATGAAAAGCATCTAACAAGAAGAAGGAACCTGTATTAGATAGAGATAAATGTCCTTTATTTTGCAATCTCTGGACAATCTGTTCACTTATGATTAATTTTGGTTAGCTTTTCAGTGGGTTAATATATGAGCAGATGAAATTAAAAACTAGAGCTTTGTTTTAGGGCTGCATCTGTTCTTGGTGCTAAAGTCTCTATGCATCCTCTCTGCTCACTCCCTTCCCATCCTAACACATTGTCACCTTTACACCAGGATGATATGCTAATTATCAGAGTATCACCCCCTCCCCTTGCATTAATACTCTTGGTGAATATGGTGATGTGTGTCTCTATCACCACACACATCCGCATAACACTGACCTTTAGTGCATTGCATTGAGTCAATAGTGGTATTTCACTCTCCATTACAGGATGAATTAGAATTTCTATTAAATTGATTGAGTACATTTTTTAGAGAAAAACCTTTTTGCCACTTTTAAACCTTTTTCCAGAAGAAAATTGTGAAGCAATTTTTTACTACTGAAAATGTATATTTTTGAGCACTTGGAACACTTTTGGTATATTCTCATGGCCCAAAAAGCACAATTACATAACAGACTATGCAATTGATGGGCAATGGATTGGCCTGCATGTTCTATCCACCTCAAAAGTAGGTTTGGACAAAAAGTTTTGCCTCAAGCCAAAATCAAAGAAAAATGATACTTCCGCTTGGTAAATAATTTCCCACATATAGTGCCACTTACCCGCTTTTTTTTTTTATCTATATCATTGCATTGAAATTAATGGGAAGAAACATTTTTCTCCATTAAGAGAAATTTTTCTCTACTTTTCTACAGCCATATACAAGGGTGTCAGGCTCTCACAGTATTCCATTCCATGTTTGTGAGAGGAGAAACAGCACATTTTTAAGCTAGAGAAGATAGTCAAATGAAGATGAATAAAAGCTTATTTTTTTAGGTAGGACATTTGTCCTCTGCATTAGGGGAATATGGGAGCACTCTGGGGGAAAAGAAAGCAGGTTGACCTCAAATATCCCAAAATTTGGTGTGACTGACTAGCAACACACAAGCAACTGAGGTGCAATTTGCTTGCTCATATTGCGGTTCTTGTCCTTTTGCTGGGGAAGTCTGGGGAAAGAAGTGTTGATTTTGTTTTTTAGTTATAATTATTTTTTTGGACAGACTAATAAGATAAGGTGGACAACTTTAAAAAATAAATAAATAAATAAATAAATACATATATTAGGTGACAGCCAGCTGACTGAGAGCCTGTCGTGAGCTGTATGGCTGAGGCAGCAGACAACATTGAGAATTTTGTGTACTGTAGAGAGTAAAAACACACACACAGTAGTTGAGTACTGTTCAGCAAAAGCACATGGTAAAGGTGGAGCAGTGAAGGGATGGGTGAGTAAAGTGGTAGTTCAAAAACTGCAGCCATGGTTGCTGCAGTATGTGCAATAAATGATGATGATCCTTCTCCTCCCAGGATGGATGCAGTTTGTCAAGGTCCAGCCAATCTCATCATGCCAGTCCCCCACCACCACTACCATACACATATGTCACATTGTAGGTTTATCACTTGACATCATCATGAATATGTGCCAGTGTCACTTAAGCAGTAAGTTAGTGTTGTAGGCAAAGGACAAATGCACTGCGCATGCTAACTCATTTTTCAAGGTGTATGTTGTTGTAGGACATTCAGTTACTTATTTCTCCACTACAGCTTCAGTAGAAGTAATATTGTGCTGGGAAATGTTAAACCATAAGAAACATAGGTGAAAAATGTGTTGGAATAGGAGAAAAATGTGTTAGAATAGGCAAATATTTGCTGGAATAGGTGAAAAGGAGGAACATTTTGCAGTGGAGAAAAGGAGAAAACTTTTGTGACAAAAGATAAAAATTATCCGTTTTTTGCAAAAAGTCATGCAGGAAATTGTTCTCATTTTTTTTGCCCACCCCTACTCACAAGGCCTCAGTGGGTGAGATGCACTAAGGTGTGATAGGTAGGTGATGAAGGGGAGATCACTTCTCCAGTGATATCACGTCGATTTCTTATATTATTCTATAGAACCTATGCACCAAGGACTTCAAAGTTGAAGAAATCTTAGAGCATAGGCTCCATAGAATAACACAAGAACTGGAGAAGTGATATAACTGGTTAGATAGATAGATAGATAGATAGATAGATAGATAGATAGACAGATATATATATAATTTTCTTGTCCAGAATTACTGTGGCAAATAAAAGGATTGTGTGTAGTGATGAGCGAGCACCCCAATGCTCGGGTGTTCGGGTGCTCTGACCGAGCGCCCCCGGAGGCTCGAGTGCTCGGCCGAGCACCCGAGCCCCATTGAAGTCAATGGGAGGACTCGAGCATTACACCAGGCACCCCCTGCTCTGATGAGGGGAGGGTGCCTGGTCCATAGGAAAAGGGAAGAAAAGGATGGAAACACCACAGAAATGGTTCAGGGACAGCATAGGGAGGATGTCTGGATGCATCTTGGACTCCAACATCGCTGCTGGGAACGATCTTTCGCCCGTAGTACGCCATTTTTACAGACTGACCATAAAACACACAAAAAGGAAAATAAAAACGACTTTAGGCGAAAAATTGTTACCAAACAATATTTGCTGTATATTTACTTGTATATCATCTGCAAATTCTCCCAAAAATTTCCTTGATTTTCTGAAGTGAGGCCATGATTAAGAGGGAAACGTGCGCAGAGGCAAATTCTCCCAAAAATTTCCTTGATTTTCTGAAGTGAGGCCATGATTAAGAGGGAAACGTGCGCAGAGGCAAATTCTCCCAAAAATTTCCTTGATTTTATTGAACTGAGGCCATGATTAAGAGGGAAACGTGCGCTGAGCTGACCATCTAAAACATTATGGGTGAGGGTCTGCTGCAGAGCTGACCATCCTAAACATTATATGCGAAGGCCCGCTAGTGAGCTGACGCTATAAAACATTATATGAGAGGGCCCGCTAGAGAGCTGACCCAATAAAACATTATATGAGAAGGCCCGCTGGTGAGCTGACCTATACAAAAATTGTCAAACAGGGCCCGCTGGTGAGCTGGCCCTATATAAAAATTATATCACAGGGCCCGCTGGTGAGCTGGCCCTATATAAAAATTATAGCACAGGGCATATGGAAGAGGAGGAGGAGGATGAGAAGATTAAGAGTCAACCATATACCCGTTTTTTGGGTGGAAGGGGTGAATGGGAATACAGAGTATTCCCATCATTGTAAATAACATATATAAAGTGAGTTTATGTTCCCCCGGGGCTTTCCTCCAGTGGAGTGGAGAAGTCAGGGGAAATCCAGGCCTTGTTCATTTTTATAAGTGTCAACCTATCAGCATTGTTGGTGGAAAGGCGGATACGCTTATCTGTTATGATGCCACCAGCAGCACTAAATACCCGCTCAGACAGAACGCTGGCGGCAGGGCAGGCCAGCACCTCCAAGGCGTAGAGTGCCAGTTCATACCACGTGTCCAGCTTGGACACCCAGTAGTTGTAAGGCACAGAGGGATCATTGAGGACGCTGACACGGTCTGCTACGTACTCCTTCACCATCTTCCAAAACTTTTCCCTCCTTGTGACACTAGGCTGCGCATCAGGGTGAGGGTGCTGGCGGGGTGTCATGAAGGTGTCCCACGCCTTGGAGAGTGTTGCCCTGCCTTTGTCGGAACTGCTGTGTGCTCCCCTTTTCTCCCCTTCTCGGTTGGCCAAGGTAGCACGTACTCTGCCGCCAGCGTTGTCAGATGGAAAATTTTGGAGCAATTTTTCAACAAGAACCTTCTTGTATTGCACCATTTTGCTTGTCCTCTCCACCGGAGGAATGAGAGATGAGAAATTCTCTTTGTAGCGGGGGTCCAGAAGGGTGAACACCCAGTAATCCGTGTTGTCTAAAATGCGTACAACGCGTGGGACACGGGAAAGGCAGCCTAACATAAAGTCAGCCATGTGTGCCAGAGTACCAACAGTCAAGATTTCGCTGTCCTCACCAGGAGGATGACTCTCAATCTCCTCATCCTCTTCCTCCTCTTCTGCCCACCCACGCTGAAGAGATGGAACTAAAGTTCCATGGCTACCCTCTGTAGCGGAGGCAACCGTGTCTTCCTCCTCCTCCTCCTCCTCCGCCTCCTCCAATTGTCGCTGAGAAGACGAAGTGAGGGTGCTCTGGCTATCACCTTGTGTAAGCTCTTCCTCCCCCATTTCCACCTCTTCCACATGCAAAGCGTCGGTTTTAATTGTGAGCAGCGAGCGTTTCAGTAGACACAGAAGTGGGATGGTTACACTGATAATAGCGTTATCGCCGCTCACCATCTGTGTCGATTCCTCAAAATTGCGTAAAACCTCGCAGAGGTCTGACATCCATTCCCACTCCTCACTTCTGATTACAGGAATTTGAACGGAGAGGCGACGACCGTGTAACAGCTGGTACTCCACTACTGCCCTCTGCTGCTCACAAAGCCGGGCCAACATGTGGAAGGTGGAGTTCCAGCGCGTGCTCACGTCACACAGCAGCCGGTGAGCTGGCAATTGTAAGCGCTGCTGCAGCTTCAACAGGCCGGCCGAAGCTGTAGATGACTTATGGAAATGTGCACACACGCGGCGCACCTTGGTCAAGAGATCATGCACATTGGGGTAGGTTTTTAGAAATCGCTAAACCACTAAATTAAATACATGCGCTAGGCATGGTACGTGTGTGAGCTTGCCGAGCTCCAAAGCCGCCACCAAGTTACGCCCATTATCACACACAACCATGCCTGGTTGCAGGTTGAGTGGCGAGAGCCACTGCTCGGTCTGGTGACTAATCCCCTGCAACAGCTCTGAGGCCGTGTGCTGTTTGTCCCCAAGGCAGATCAGCTTCAGCACGGCCTGTTGACGCTTCCCCACTGCAGTGCTACACTGCTTCCAGCTACTGGCTGATGGGGGAGTGGCGCTGCGTGTAGAGAATTCGGAGGTGGAAACGGAGGAGGAGGAGCCAATAACGTAGGTGCTGGCGGAAACCCTGATGGAGGTAGGGCCCGCAATCCTCGGCGTGGGTAGCACCCGTGCCATCCCAGGGTCCGAGTCGCTCCCAGCCTCCACGACATTCACCCAGTGTGCCGTCAGGGAAATGTAGCGTCCCTGGCCACAAGCACTTGTCCATGTGTCAGTCGTTAAGTGGACCTTCCCAGTAACTGCGTTGGTCAGGGCACGGGTGATGTTACGGGACACATGGTGGTGTAATGCGGGGATGGCACACCGGGAAAAGTAGTGGCGGCTGGGGACCGCGTACCGAGGGACAGCTGCTGCCATCAGGCTGCGGAAGGACTCAGTGTCCACAAGCCTAAATGGCAGCATTTCGATGGCCAGTAATTTGGAAAGGTGTGAGGTTAGTGCTATGGCCTGTGGGTGGGTGGCTGGGTATTTTCTCTTGCGCTCAAATGCCTGGGGTAATGACATTTGGACGCTGTGCTGGGACAGGGAAGTGGATGTGGTCGCTGATGGTGCTTCAGATGGTACAGGTGCAGGGCGGGAGGTATGCGGGCCTGCGCCTTCGACAGGCGATTGGCCGGCACCGAAAACAGGGGAAGAGGAGGCAGTGGTGTGGCCTGCAGACACAGATGGGCGATCCAGGCGTTCCTCCCACTTATTACGGTGCTTGGATGCCATGTGTCGGATTATGCTGGTGGTGGTGAGGTTTCTAGTGTTCATGCCTCGGCTCATTCTGGTGTGGCACAGGTTGCAAACTACAATTCTTTTGTCGTCCGCACTTTCCTTAAAAAAACGCAATACCGCGGAACACCTACCCCTTGGCAAGGGAGATTTACGCAAGGGGGTGCTCCGTGGAACATTTGCGGGCCGGTTTGGTGCGGTCCGCCTTCTTTCTGTAGCCACACCACTGCCTCTTCCAGCCTGTTGCGGTGCTGCAGATGGCTCACCCTCAGGACTGCTGTCATCGCTCGGCTCTACACCTTCCCAGGTGGGGTCAGTCACCTCATCGTCCACCAAGTCCTCCTCCACTTCCTCACTCTGATCATCCTCCTCATGTCTTGATCCCACCACATACTCAGTCATTGACAACTGTATAACATTCTCCTCAACAAGGTCTTGAGATAGTAATAGTGGTTGATTTAATGGCAACTGTCTCATCATCATCATCATCCACTACTTCCTTTGACCTTAAATGCCGTTCACATCTGTCATCTTCTTGTGATTGGGTACCCTCTAGAGGTTGTGAATCAGGGCACAAGATGTCATGTTCCTCTGCAAGCGTGCTTGGAGAGAGGGTCAAATGAAGGATTGGTGATGAGACGAGCTCCTCACTATATCCCAGTGTGGGATCCCTTCTTTGACCAGACCGTGTATGGTGGGAGGAAGGATGATCAGAGTGAGGATTATGTTGACCAGACTCTTGGCTACTGAGAGTGGACTTGGTGGAAGACAGGGTGGTGCTTAACCGACTGGAAGCAGTATCAGCTGACATCCAACCGACCACCTGTTCACAGTGGTCGGACCTCGAGAGTGATGTCCTGCGACGCCCTGTAAAATGAGACATGAAGCTAGGTATGGTGGATGTCTTTCTTTCTTGTGCTCTGGCACCAGGCACAGTTTCTCCGCGTCCTTACCCGCGCCCTGAACTATCAGGATCACGTCCACTTCCCCGTCCCTTTTTACCCGCCTTCTTCATCTTACACGGAATATGTGACTTTGATATTTGAGTTTGAAAACTTAACAGTATTTCTTCCTATTCTGCAACTGTGCAGAGTACACAGAATAGGCTGCTAAACTGCGGTGACGCACACTGAATATAATATGTGACTTTGATATTTGAGTTTGAAAACTTAACAGTATTTCTTCCTATTCTGCAACTGTGCAGAGTACACAGAATAGGCTGCTAAACTGCGGTGACGCACACTGAATATAAGATGTGACTTTGATATTTGAGTTTGAAAACTTAACAGTATTCCTATTCTGCAACTGTGCACAGTACACAGAATAGGCTGCTAAACTGCGGTGACGCACACTGAATATAATATGTGACTTTGATATTTGAGTTTGAAAACTTAACAGTATTTCTTCCTATTCTGCAACTGTGCAGAGTACACAGAATAGGCTGCTAAACTGCGGTGACGCACACTGAATATAATATGTGACTTTGATATTTGAGTTTGAAAACTTAACAGTATTTCTTCCTATTCTGCAACTGTGCACAGTACACAGAATAGGCTGCTAAACTGCGGTGACGCACACTGAATGGAATATGTGACTTTGATATTTGAGTTTGAAAACTTAACAGTATTTCTTCCTATTCTGCAACTGTGCAGAGTACACAGAATAGGCTGCTAAACTGCGGTGACGCACACTGAATATAATATGTGACTTTGATATTTTAGTTTGAAAACTTAACAGTATTTCTTCCTATTCTGCAATTGTGCAGAGTACACAGAATAGGCTGCTAAACTGCGGTGACGCACACTGAATATAATATGTGACTTTGATATTCTAGTTTGAAAACTTAACAGTATTTCTTCCTATTCTGCAACTGTGCAGAGTACACAGAATAGGCTGCTAAACTGCGGTGACGCACACTGAATGGAATATGTGACTTTGATATTTTAGTTTGAAGACTTTACAGTATTTCTTCCTATTCTGCAACTGTGCAGAGTACACAGAATAGGCTGCTAAACTGCGGTGACGCACACTGAATATAATATGTGACTTTGATATTTGAGTTTGAAAACTTAACAGTATTTCTTCCTATTCTGCAACTGTGCACAGTACACAGAATAGGCTGCTAAACTGCGGTGACGCACACTGAATGGAATATGTGACTTTGATATTTTAGTTTGAAGACTTTACAGTATTTCTTCCTATTCTGCAACTGTGCAGAGTACACAGAATAGGCTGCTAAACTGCGGTGACGCACACTGAATATAATATGTGACTTTGATATTTTAGTTTGAAAACTTAACAGTATTTCTTCCTATTCTGCAACTGTGCAGAGTACACAGAATAGGCTGCTAAACTGCGGTGACGCACACTGAATATAATATGTGACTTTGATATTTTAGTTTGAAAACTTAACAGTATTTCTTCCTATTCTGCAACTGTGCAGAGTACACAGAATAGGCTGCTAAACTGCGGTGACGCACACTGAATGGAATATGTGACTTTGATATTTTAGTTTGAAGACTTTACAGTATTTCTTCCTATTCTGCAACTGTGCAGAGTACACAGAATAGGCTGCTAAACTGCGGTGACGCACACTGAATATAATATGTGACTTTGATATTTGAGTTTGAAAACTTAACAGTATTTCTTCCTATTCTGCAACTGTGCACAGTACACAGAATAGGCTGCTAAACTGCGGTGACGCACACTGAATGGAATATGTGACTTTGATATTTTAGTTTGAAGACTTTACAGTATTTCTTCCTATTCTGCAACTGTGCAGAGTACACAGAATAGGCTGCTAAACTGTGGTGACGCACACTGAATATAATATGTGACTTTGATATTTTAGTTTGAAAACTTAACAGTATTTCTTCCTATTCTGCAACTGTGCAGAGTACACAGAATAGGCTGCTAAACTGTGGTGACGCACACTGAATATAATATGTGACTTTGATATTTTAGTTTGAAAACTTAACAGTATTTCTTCCTATTCTGCAACTGTGCAGAGTACACAGAATAGGCTGCTAAACTGCGGCGAAGCACACTGAATGGAATATGTGACTTTGATATTTTAGTTTCAAGACTTAACAGAATGTGCTCTAATCTGCAACTTTGCACACTAAACAGAATGTGCTCTAATCTGCAACTTTGCACACTAAACAGAATGTGCTCTAATCTGCAACTTTGCACACTAAACAGAATGTGCTCTAATCTGCAACTTTGCACACTAAACAGAATATATATATTTTTTTTTTTTTTTTTTTTTTTCCCCCCACACAAAATAAACTGCTGCCCCCACACACAGTAGTCCTAAAAAGGACTTTTGGTTCTTTTTTTTTTGTTCAACAAGACTTTTCTTCTCCCTACACTGACTTTCCCTTCCTATCCTCATCTCTCCCTGGCTAAGACTGAGCCGAACTCGCTGGTCAGGTGCTATACAGCACCCGACCACGGGTTCTGGCCAGCCAATCAGTGTAATGCCAGCAGCCAACATGGCTGCTGGCATTACACTGATGTCAGAGCCTCCCTGCACGTTTATTGGCTGCGTAGCAGCCGCGAAACGTGCGGGGAGGAGACCCGAACATGGCGGGCGAGCACATGCGGTACTCGTACGAGTACCGCCATGTGCCGAGCAGAGCGATGCTCGAGCCGATCCGAGCATCGGCCGAGCATGCTCGCTCAACACTAATTGTGTGTAAAAAGTGATTTAACAAACAAAAAGAAAACAACCACTGGCATTTATACATTTATGCTATTTATGCTTGAGCCACTTATTTTTGACTTGGTGCAAGAGCACTTGCTAATACATGCTAATGGATGAAAACAATAGGGAACATACTCTGTGAGAAGGAATGCTAGACTACTCGCGTTTACTTCCTCAGCTCCCACAACACTCTGGATCTACTGTAGTCTGGCTTTCGACCCACTTTCTCTACAAAAACTGCTCTTATGAAAGTAACAAACCATCTCCACATTGCAAAAACCAATGCCTATTTCTCTCTTCTTATCCTCCTAGACCTGTCAGCTGAATTTGACACAGTCCACCATATCCTTCAATCCCAGGTTCTCCAATCACTTGGCATCTGTGGCCTGACACATTCCTGGTTTCTATCCTATCTCTCTCAACAAACTTTCTCTGTGACATACGCTAACACCTCCTCCCCCCCAATTCCCCTCTCAGTAGGGGTACCCCAAGGCTCTGTTCTGGCTCTTTTCTCTGTATACCCTCTCTCTGGGGCAACTGATAAAATCCTTTGGCTTAAAATACCATCTCTATGCAGATGATACACAAATCTATCTCTCTGCATCCTCAATATAACCTGAAATACAGCAGTGGGTCTCAGATTGCCATGCTGCTATCTTTTCCTGGATGGCTCATCGTCACTTAAAACTTAACATGTCTAAGACTGAGATCCTTATCCTGCACAATACTTCCATTTTCTATAACTTCGAAGGTTCCCCATTTTATCCTGTAGACAAGGCACGCCTCCTCAGAGTAACTTTGGACTCTTCTTTTCACCACCCACATTAATGAAGTAACCAATACCTGTCACTTCTTTCTTTGGAATATGGAAAAATCCAGCCATTCCTCTTTCACTCAACAACAGAAACATGCATGCTCTTATCCTTTCTCGCCTGGACTAATGCAACTCTTTATTATTGGTCTGCCTTCTAATCATATCGCTCCTCTCCAATCAATTCTTAATTCATCCAACAGAATACTCTTCCTCTCTTCCAGAACAGTACTCACTCCATCACTTTTAAAATCACTGGCATGGCTTCCAATAAAGCAATGTATTACATTCAAAATCCTCCTCAAAATCCTCCTTCAAGGCTCTCCATCACTTGTCCCCACCATATATTTCATCTTTGATATCCCGCTATATACCTGCATGTCCACTACAAACCATACATAGTTGATGACTCTCTGCCCCCTTTAACCACTGTAGCTGTTTCATGACTGAAGGCTTTCTCCCTTGCTCCTCCCTACCTTTGGAACTCCCTACCAAGACTTGACCCTTAACAACTTCAAATCCAATCCAAAAGAGCACCTTTTAAATACAGAACTATTGTACTAGGGAAACATTATCTCATATGTCAAAAACTGCACTTCCTCTTCTACCTGCTTGTATCTGTATGTCACTCATCCTATACTTAGACTGTAAGCTCTACAGGGCAGGGACCTTTTATCCTAATGTATACTCACCTGGTGTTCCCATTATGATTGTCTGTATAATCACTTAATCATTGCACTTATTGTACCCTTTCTACACTAAGTGTAAACAGTAATGTGCCAAGCACACATAAAAATATACATACATACTGACAGCAGGTTCTCACTTGCAGCCCACATACATTCCAGTTGCAAGAAGCTGATCAAGGGAGCTCCTACAAATCAGGGAAGTGTGCAGAATGTATAGAGCCAGTGAAAGCAACAGGCCATTTCTGACACCTTGCTCTTTGCTTCAGGGTAAAGTAAGTACCTGTATAAGAGAGAGATGTTATCACTGTAGAATTTCATGTTAGGTAAACATTAGAATTAGTAGAAATCGTTTTTGGTAATTTTACTGTAACAGCACTAAGTGTGAGCAAACAAAATATGAGGGGTATATATAATTTGCACTGGTATTCTATCCAATAAAAAAATGAAGTATTGTAAGCTGTGATTGTTTAATCTTAGGCAATATCATCTTAGAATATGACCTATGACATCTGCAGTGTAATTAAACATTTTTTTAAATGTATGGTGTAATTTTATTTTTAACTGAATCAGCGATAGACACTTTTTGATATGCTTCCTTTATTTTATTATTTTTAATGGGAGTAGGTGAGGATCAAGTGTTTGCTAATCGCCACAATGTGTTGCACCTTTCACTGGTCTGTATGGAGTTACTACAATCTTGAAAACAATTTCCCACAAATTTAGCAAGGAAGGTGGTCTATGAGACAAAAGAGCCCCATTTTTTAGTTTTTATTTCTCAGTCCTCCATTAGTCCATTAATTCTCATCCTTAATTAACAAAAATTATTAATATTAATGATTACCATTCCTCAACCTGTTATAATCAGTAGACATATGCTTGAAATATAGAACCTACACTGTTTCTAAATCATCTTCAACCAACCACTAGCCAAGTGTTCCCTTTTCTGATTAATGTTTTTCCACTTTGGGCAGAGTTATGGGCTAGGGGAGTCCCATAGAGCCCACAACATATTTATTTAAAGGGATAGTAACCCCCCCAACAACTTGACGCCAAAATACAGAGAGCATACAAACATACTAAACACACGTAGTCCCATCTCTCAAACCTTTATGGTTTGAGAGATGTAAGGCAAGACAGACCTCCACTCCCTCCCCCTTCTGCCTGACGAGCTGTAAAGCTGTCAGAGGCAGAATCCGGTCGGCCGACTTTCCGCGGTTCTGCAGGAGCTCTGACATCTAGATATCTCCGTATAATTACTTCATCGGTATGGTCTACAACATGTGCTTGCAAGCCAGGCACACGATTTAGACCATACCCATGAAGTAATAATACAGAGATATCTAGATGACAGCGCTCCTGCAGAGCCGCCGTCTGGTGCTGGAAGCCGGATCTCATGACGTCCGCTATACAGCGGACGTATGAGAAGGGGGAGGGACCGGAGGTCTGTCTTGCCTTACATCTCTCAAACCATAAAAGTTTGAAAGATGGGACTACGTGCGTTTAGTATGTTTGTATGCCCACTGCGTTTTGGTGTCAAGTTGTTGGGGGTGGTTACTATCCCTTTAAAACTTCAATAACATACCGGCTAGGTGCTGTAGAGAAGGGGAGGTAGAAGAGATTCCTGCTCTGTCAGAGTTCTTCTTCTTGGACTATACAGTCAGGAAAAGGACCCTACAATCTTTCTACTAACTTTTTTAAAGTTACACGGGCCCCAAAATCTTTGCAGTGAATCACTTATGCTGACGGTGATCAGAGAAGGTTGGGGTTAAGGATTTAAGAAGTACTAAGGAGACAATGGAGGGTTTGCACTAAGGAGTGATAAAGAGGTGATAAAGCAGAGATAAAGTGGAGATAACTTCTACAATTATATCACTTCTACAGTTCCTTTGTAGATCACCCACTCCTCCTCCAAGTCCTCCACTTCCTAGGTCTCTGTGACACTGCACTCTCTTGGTTTTCATCATATCTCTGCAATCGTATCTCTGCAACCGTTCCTTCACTGTCTCCTACTCTAGCTTCCCTTCTCCACCCTGCCACTGTCTGTCGGAGTGTCTCAAGGATCAGTCCTGGGCCCCTCACTCTTCTCAGTTTACACCGTGTTCCTTGGCAAACTAATAAACTCCTTTGGGTTTCATCATCATCTCCATGCTGATGACATTCAAATCTGTCTTTCCTCCTCAGACCTCTCACCTTTCCTCCTGTCCCAGGTATCTGACTATCTATCTGCTGTGTCTTCCTGGATGTCCTCCTGCCAACTCAAACTTAACCTTGGCAAAACTGAACTAATCATCTTCCCGCCCTCTTCCCTCCCTCTCCTAACAGCCCTACCCCAGATGTTAACAACACTACCATTACACCAACCCCTACAGCTGCCTGGGGGTCACATTTAGCTCTGCCCTATCCTTCATTCCTCACATCCAGCCAACCTCCCACTCATGCCTCCACCTCTGCAACATCTCTAGAATCTGACCCTTTCTCACCCAAGACCCAAAGACACTAAAATTCTAATCTAATCATCATGTCCCATCTTGACTACTGTAACTCATTACTAATTGGCCTTTCTCTCACCTGACTAACCCCACTTCAGTCCATAATGAACTCTGCTGCAAGACTAATCTACCTTACTCATCACTTCTCTAACACCAAACCCCTCTGTCAGTCCTTACACTGGCTCCCATTAGCATACAGAATTAAATTAAAAATTCTGGTGCTAACTTATAGAGCCCTCACTAAAAACGCACCCCCTTATATTCCATCTCTTTTTTCCAAATACACTCCCACTAGCCATTTTTCTCTGTACATGACCTCTCTACAACTCCTGTCTACAGCTCTTATTACATCCTCACACTCCCACCCACAGGACTTCTGCCATGCAGCACCTCAGCTCTGGATTTCCTTCCTCCACCCCAGCAGACTCTCCCCTAGCCTTCAGATGCTCCCTGAAAACTCATCCCTTCAGGGAAGCCTATCAACTACCTCCATAAATCAAGAACCACCCCTTCCCTGGACCACTGCACTCAACAGCACTTCATGTGTCGAAGGCTCTTACTGCCAATAGCACTTACTCCTTCTCTGTCTCACCTACCTTCCTCTAGACTGTAAGTTCTCACAAGCAGGGCCCTCTGATCCTTCTGCTACCCACATTTAATTAATACCTCTGTATGTCTATTCCCAATTGTACAGCACTGCAGAATCAGTTGGCACTATATAAATCAAGAAAATTATAATAATTCTATGGAGCCAATGAACCGAGATATCTTCAACTTTGGATATCTTTGTACAGAATAACAGTGGGATTGGAGAAGCGATATCACTGGATAAGACATCTCCATGTTATCACCTTCCTATTACACCTTAGTCCATCTCCTCCAATGCGTACATCTCCTCCACAGTACAATTCATAAAGAAAAATAATTAGATTGTACCAGTGTTTAGATGTGAGGTAACACAGTTTAATTTGGTCTAAAATCTGATCAAACTTAATTTATTTTTTTGCAAGGATATGGGTTTTTATTTTTTATACTGCGGCTTTTTTGTGTTAAGTAGAAACCAAGAAAAGGAAACTGAATTGAGCCCACATTTTTTAATAAAGAATGATTAAAGGGATAGTAATACTTAAAATGTAAAAAAAAATATGTTGTAGGGTTTATCCCCCTGAGTAAAACAAAAGTACTCCCACTGCTGAAAGGTGTTTCATTCAAAAGTTATTAATTTTTAAAGTTGAATTTTTTAGGTGCAATATCACAGTGGCCTGAAATTGTACAGTGGTGCTTTTGAATGAAACACCTTTCAGCAGTGGGAGTACTCTTGTTTTACTCAGGGGGATAAACCCTACAACATATTTTTTTTTTACATTTTAAGTATTACTATACCTTTAACATTTGTTAATAAAGAATCACTATAAATATTCCTAAAGTTATTCATTTTGTAAATATATACACACACACACACTGTGTAAGTTATTCTGCTTTTAAGATTTAATGTCATGGAACAAGATTAGGTTGTTAAATAATTTTGTGGATCCAAAACCACTATAATCTACTTATGAAAAATTAAGAAGTGACACTAGTCTGTGTCTGGGCTCTGATAAATCCTGCAGGCTATTTTATAAAACAATAACTTTCCTTCATGCTCATGCTCACCTCTTATGGCTCAGGAGTTTCTTTTTTGAAAATGCTTTGCTATAGGCATTCCTAATTTCAGGTTGTTGTTTTTTTTTTTTTTTTTAAATACTGCCACAGCAGTTTATAGAAGTAATTATGTTTATTCAGTATTTGGCTAAAACTAATGAACCAATGATAAACAACTCAGCATTTTCTCCTGTAAGAATAATGAATATTAATGAGTTTGTCAAAAAATGCAGTCATTACAAAATTATGCATTTACTTACTTACCTGTGAAATGCATAAAACAATACTTAGACAATGTGATATACCACATTAGAAATGCACAATGTGTTTACTCACTTTAACCACTAACTGTTGTGTACTTTTGTAATAAATACAATCAAAATTGTTTTCCTGAGTATGGTATTACCCAATATTTATAGGTGCACATGAGTATATTACGCAGGTCACTAAAGAGTAACTGTGAATAATGGCAATCAAGCCTAAAATAGAAAAAGAGAGCTGGCAATACACACAGACTGAACAAGACCTTGTACTTTAATGCCACAAGTGTGTGTTTGTGTTTAGGACACGTTAGGACACTAAAAACCCCTATCTAACTCCTTGGATGCTAGAGAAATGTAATGCTTTGGAGATTCCTTTAGCATTGAAAATTTTTTTAAAAAAAAAGCTTGCCTATACATTTAAAGCAAACGTCTAAAAAAAAAAAGGTGTTTGAGTGGTTTTAACAGTTAAGGAGTCAAGAATAAATATAAAGGGATGTCCTGTCAGCATCATTTTACTTTAACTGGAGGGTAGGTATGACATTGCTTACATTATTGGTCATATTAACTTAGGGGTAAGGGGTCATATTCAGTAATATAAGATAGGATCAGATGATTCAACTTATATTTAACCCACCCAGATGCAATGTCAACAGTCTTCTCACTCTCATCCATCCTAATATCTCCTTTCCTGGGTTTGGAGGACAAGCCAATTGCAGAGTAGAATGGATTAAAGGCAGTGGTGAGATGTTGGTGAACACTAAGCATGCACTCAGTTAATTTATTTGTATTTTTGGTTCAGGCTTTCTGGTGTAGTAGTATCATGTGAATCATGTCGTATGATGCTCTCAGATGAACAACCCAGGAGTAAAGTAAATTAAATGGGCATCAACAGGTCAATAGTGCCTTTAACTCCTTCCATGATGTGATCAGCAAGACCCCCAGACCAAGGAAGGTGAGATTATGATGGTGGTAAGTGAGGGGACTGTTGTCAGTGTATTGTGGTGGGGTGGATGTAAGTGTGTTCACCTCATCCTACCTTATAGTCATGCATTTTTTTATGAAAGGCCACTGTGATATTGTGCCTCTTTACAGACAAGAAGAGACAAGGGCACATCTAATGGTAAGAGACCAGGAATAATTTGCCCATGAATCCTATGATGAATGTTGCTCAAAATATACGGAGGAATCTCAACCTGCCACCAAGATACACAGGTGTTCAATGGACCTGTGTTTGTGTCACTGATCATACACTGTGAACCACAGCTACACACCCAACTTCTTGGCCAAATCATAAATCTGTCTGCTGGTCATCCACTCCAGGAAATGGAATCGATCAAAATATGTATTTTGTATACAATCTACTCATAATTAATTTTTTATCGAAAAATTTTTGTTCATCACAAAACAGTAAATAAGGTAGTGAACATTACATCCATATATCAAACCCAACATCTCCATTAAACCTAGTTAGGAAAAATCAAATACATTACAAGTCATAAGTATAGAGGAATAAATCATGTAACATCATGCTTTAGGAATGACTCAATCAATAAGGAACCAAATTGTGGTATGAAGGATAGAAGAATGTACCACTGACCATGTTCCACCTTTGCATTTATTTGACACCATAAAGGATTTTCTAGTGGTTCTTGGTCAGTCATGGAGGTGATGAAACTTAAACTAAGCTGAAGTAAACTGGTGGCAACCAACAGAGGGTAGGGTAAGAAATTGGTGAATGGGTGAAGAAAGGGTAAAGGTTTGGGTAGAGAATAGGGAGACCTGATGAGGCACGGTGAAGGGACTTGTCAGGAGGACCTGCCTGACACAACCTGGTCAACAGAACTAGTAAACAGCCCTAGTGAGGTGTCCCAGATGTGCATGGATTGATTTGTTGATACCACTCCCAAGGATCCCAGATAGAGTGAAATTTGTCCCATTTTGCCATAGAGCCTGCGTGTAATTTATGCATTAAATGTAAGGAATCAACTTTGTGAGACCAAGATGAAAGTGATGAAGGGCTTGGAGATGTCCAGTTTAGAGGGATTAGAGATTTCGACACAGTCATGAGGTGTATGAAAAGTTTCTCCAAGGGAGGCTATCCTCTCCAGTGATATGGAGCATGGGAACTAAAGGCAAGGGCGATCCAAATATGCAAAGATTTGGTATCTGATCTCAGATCAGAAGGCAGAGAACCCAGGGCACATCCACCATATGTGTAGCATAGAGTCTATGCTGTTGTTGCATATCCAACAGGATGCAGATATAGTAGCGGGGTACATCAAACATAGAGCATGTGGAGTGCGATACCATCTAGTAAACAATTTATAGTTGCATTCCCTGGAAGCTATGTCACTTCAAGTGCCGCAAAATTCATACCCATTAATCAAACGGAAGGAAGATGGCTAATTCTGGATCCCATTCTAGTAGGAAAGTAGGCTTGGTAAGCGGGGCAAGAGTAAGAAGGAGTTTATACCATTTAGTTGTCGGTTATGGAACCTTTTTGTATTTATAAGCAGCAATTTGAAGGTAGAGGGGAGGGCTGTATCAATCAAGGAAGGCCGTTTCATTATTAAACCCTTGATAAAGTGTCTCACCTGAAAATATTGCAATAGTTGATTGGTAAATCACCTATTGTTCCATTCTCCATTAAGCATACGGAGAGATCTGTTGCCCCGGAGGAAAGGCTGGATTATATTGAATAGGGGTTTGAAGGGATGGATATGGGATGAGATGATGTTTATCATTTAAAGCAGTCCAGAAGGATATTAAGTGACCCATGATACAGTGTTCTAAACAAGATGACAGGAATGAACTTTGATCAAACCAGCAGAAATGATTGAGATCAATATTTGGTGCAAGATATTGAATACAGTCAACCGATTCCTTCCTGGGGATACTTGAGAGACCCATCAGTTTAAGCATCATAGATGCAGCATAATATGTTATTAACTCTGGGATTCCCAGTCCCCCATCTTCAGCCTGTCTGGTAGGACGAAAAGGGAAGTCTATTTTTTTTTTTTTTTTTTTTTTTTTTTTTAAAGCTCCAGATAAAATCATTTACATTGCGTTGTAGAGTTTTGACATATGTGTCCGGAATGCATCTAGGAATAGTGTTGAAGAAATACAATATCTTGGGAAGTATGATCATCTTGGACAAATGAATCCCCTCAAACCAAGAAATGAATAGAGCATTTCAATGAGCTGTGTCTTGGAGAAGAGACATAATGAGTGGAGTAAAATTAGTATGTACCAAGACTCTGGGATGTTGAGTAGGATAATACCCAGGTATTTAACAATAAGGGAGGGCCAATGAAAGGGAAAGACACACTTAATTGAAGCTGTATCATGGTGCCTGTGTGTAATGGTTTGTTCGAAACACAGGCACAGTAGGATTGGATAAAACACAGTTTTATTAAACAATTAAGATCACAATAACCCTCACAGGTCCTGTAATATACACTTAATATAGTACAGCCACTAGACAGGTTATACAGAGGTAAGCCCACACAGGTCCAGTATAAGTAAAGAGTCCATAGAACATTATACTGACACAGGTCAGGCAGATCTTGTGTGAGTCCCAGTATATCGGTACTGCATGGGTTAATAGCAGACAGAGAATGTTGACAGGCCCTTGTGTAGTAAGGCCTTTTAAGGAGCTCAAATAGAGGTGAGAGTTTTAGTATGAGTAACACCCAAGAATATGTATACCAGATAATTTTGGACTGCCTGAGCATTAACGGAGGCTGAGCAACTTGAGCACTGCCGTAGCAGTAACGGAGACTAGGCAACGTGAACACTGCCATAGCAGTAATGGAGACTGAGTGACTTAGACACTGCCGTAGCAGTAACGGACACCAGGCAAATTGAGCACTGCCGTAGCATTAACGGAGACTGAGCAACTGAGGAGCTGCCGTGGCAGTAACGGAATCTGAGCAGTAGGGGCACTGCCATAGCAGTAGTGGAGACTGAGCCACTTGAGCTCTGCCATAGCAGTAATGGAGACTAGCCAACTGGACACTGCCGTGTCAGTAACAGAGACTAGGCAACTGGATACTGCGGTAGCATTAACGGAGACTTGAGCAGCCTGAGCAGTGCCGTAGCAGTAACGGAATCTGAGCAACTCGCCCTGAGAGGCACCCAACCTGGAACATTTCGTAAGGCAGACCAATAGGAATGTCGCCGGGGCGACACGGAGGCAACCGAGACCAAACTGCACAGCTGTCCACAGACATCTAGAGTGAAGCACTACCCTTAACCGGAGACCGGTCAGGGCGTGAAGAGGAGGCAGAAGCCCAACCGGACGGAATCACACAGCACAAGGACGTAGAACAATCCAAGTCGGTACACGGAGCAAGAACCTCAGCCAATCCAAGTCGGTACACGGAGCAGGAACCTCAGCCAATCCAAGTCGGTACACGGAGCAGGAACGTCAGCCAAGCCGGATCGGTACATGGAGCAGGAACGTCAGCCAAGCCGGGTCGGTACACAGGAGATGAGAAGCAGAATGGTCAGGCAGTCCGGGTCTGTGCACAGGCAGGAAACGAGATGCAGAGTAGTCAGGCAGGCCGGGTCGATACACTGAGAGCACACAATAATCAGGAACAAGTGCTGGTACTGGAACACCACGAAAGGGCACAGGAGATGTGACAGAACCCAGTATTTAAGGACAATACTAGGCGGGACAATCACAGTTCAGCCAATAGGTGTTAAGCAGGAGTGTAGACTAACAGAATGTCACTGAATAGCACGGGCACCGTGATACCGTAATCCCTGAGCGACATTGTTACTTCCGGGTTTACACTGGTTCGTATTGGCTCTGGGTTATTGCTCCTCCCAGGGCTTGCCTTTAAATATTCCCTCCTGTCACTATACCAGTGCCCTTTCGTGGTGTACCCATATCTAGCGACTAGTTGTTCTTGTTTCCTGTTTCCGTGTATGACCTGGCTCGCCTGACAACGCTTGTGCCTGACATTCCTGTGATCCGATCCCGTTGCTGACTTGGATTGGCTGACTAACTCCTTGTGTACCTGTTACATTCCTTGACCCCTGACCCTGCTTCCTACGGATTGGCCACTGAGATCTTTTTAGAGGTATCACTTCCTTTTCCTGATGCCTGTTTGTTGTTTTGTCCTCTCTGTCCGATTCCTGGTTCCTGCTGGCTACCAAAGTAACCCCTGCCTGCCTAACTTTGTTCCTGGATTTCCCCAGTACCGTGCTCCCGTACCTGCTCAGTGGCTGACCCAGACCGTCTGTCTTCCGCTCACTTTGTGCCCAGCTGTCGCTTGCTTCCAGCTTCCGGTCCTGTCTGTCAAAGGCCGCCGCGAGCTTCCTCGCGGCCGCATCTCTCTGGTCCGCCGGCTTCCGGCGCACCGCCCGCTAGCTTCAGAGCTGGTCTCGCTCCATCGACCGCTGACTCCAGTGGAGGTAGGCCTAGTCCTGTGGGCAACCTCCTTTCCGCTCCTGTGTAGCGGTTCTCCTTTCCGCTCCTGTGTGGGGGGTCCTCTTCCAGCGAGTATGCCGGCTGGTCTCCCTTATCCTGCCCAGTGATCTATTTTTGGGTGAGTTGAAGCAAGGGAGAGTTTCTTCTGGCCTAGTTAGAGGCCTTTGGCCCCCCGGTTTACTGCTCCTTGGTCTGCTGAGGGTTTTAGCTCCCTTATCCTACCCTGCCTTCCTTCTCTTTGCTGCAGGGGTAGTAGAAGCAAGGGAGATTTTCCTGACCTAGTTAGAGGTCTTTCTTTTGCTGATCGTGGGATAATTCTCCTGTGTATCGGGGACCTTTTTCAGCCCCTGGGGGTTTTTTCAGCTCTTCTGGCAGATTCCTCTTTCTGGCACTGGGTCTTTCGAGCATTCAGATTTAGATCTTTTTGGATCTGGGTTCTTGCCTGAGCAACTCTGGCATACTGGGTCTAGCTGATTTTTTCTCCTGGGCATTTTGTTCCTGGCCTTCTGCATTCAGAGTCTAGGGGTCCGCTGTATGGGATCCTCCTGCTAACTTCCCAGGTGCCTTTGGTTGTTTACAGCTTGAGGGGTGTTCATCCTGGTCCCGGCCCCGGCTCAACTGGGGTCAGACATCTGGCTTCGTGGCCAGCACCTTTACTACAGCTTAGGCTGCCGCAAGGACACTCCAACAAGGCTCCCCCGCTCCCGAGCTCCGTACCCGAGTCCACGCACCCTAGCTGCCAGAACCTGTAGGCCTGGGAATTTCAGCAATTTCTCTACGACCCTTCATAAGGGGTTAATAGTACCGAACTGGCTTGGCTGAGTATCTGATTCCGTTACCGACTAGGACTGGCTGACTAACTCCTTGTGTACTGAACCGGCGTGGCTGAGTATCTGATTCTGTTTCTGACTAGTACTGGCTGACTATGCGTTACACTGATCTGGCTTGGCTCGTGTTGGTGGTCCTCCTGACTGACTGTGAAGTCCGTGTGTGCCGACCTGGTTGTGCTGCTAGTTCCATCGCTTACTGGACTAGCCTATTACCTCCGTATACTATACAGGGAGACACCGGTCCAGGACCAGTTACGTTACATGCCTATCTCCTGCTCGCTTGCCGCTCCTACTGTCTCCGGGAGCTTGTGGGAGACCCAGCACTCACCAGTGTCTCTGTTGCCTCTGGTAACCCTATAATACCTGGGTCAAGCCAATACCATACTGTTGCCTGTGTTGCCTCAGTTTACCCTAGTGACCTAGGGTCGTTACATTGCCAGCATCTGGTGTCTGTTGTCACAGTTAACCCTAGCGTGCTAGGGTCCCGTCACTGCTCGAGTCCGGTCTGCATTGCCCCTGCTTACCCTAGCGTTCTAGGGTTCAGTCACTATAAGTGCCACAGCCGTGTTGCCTCCGTTAACCCTAGCATGCTAGGGCCTAGTCGCTGCCTGAGTCCATTCTGTGTTGCCTCCGTTAACCCTAGTGTTCTAGGGCTCTGTCATTGCCAGAGTACTGCCTGTGTTGCCTCAGTTAACCCTAGCGTTCTAGGGTCCCGTTACTGCCACAGTCCTGCCCATGTTGCCTCTGTCTACCCTACTCTCCTAGGGTCAGTCCTCTGCCAGTGTTTTGCCAGTGTTGCCTACGTGAACCCTAGTCCACTAGGGATTGCCCTTCAGTCACCCATCGCCTGTGTAACCTATTGCGGTGTGGGGTTGTTGAGGATATTATTGTTCCTGTACCTTGCTGAGACTCTGCCTACAAGTCCAAGATCATTATTTTTGTTTGCTGACTATTACAGTGTTTGTAGTTTCGCCCTGACCTGTGTCAGATCTGGAAAGTACTTGGTACGGACCTTATCTGGACCTGAGTGGGGCTATTGTACATTATTTTCAATAAAGCTTTTAACCTTACCAAACTGTCTGAGTGTTGTTTTACAAACAGTAACAATCTGTGACAAGCTGCTACCTCTGACAGAAGAGTTAAATTCAGAATAACACATTTGGCTAAGTTCATCTTGAAGTGTGAGAGAGAGAGACGTAGAGTTGCAGAAGCGGAATCAGATGGAGTAATGATTGCTGTGGTTGTGCTAACATGAACAGTAGATCATCTGCATAATAAGCTAACTTTATCGGAATGGTCAAGAAGGGGATACCATGAATTTTTGGGGAAAGCCTGATGATATGCAATAGCGGTTCTAAGGCTAAGATGAACAATATAGGGGAGAGAGAGGACATCCCTGCCTTGTACCGTTTTGAGTGCTAAATGAATTAGATAGTAAGCCATTTACCTTTACGGTAGCTGATGGTGAGGAATAAAAACTCAAGATTGAAGAGATGCATTTTGAACCAAGGCCCAGACAAGATAGAACCTCCAATAGGCAAGACATCACACTCCATCAATTTTGAGTAAAAAACACACAAAGTAGTTGAGTAATGTCTAGCAAATGCATAAGCGAGTGGGGGAAAGGTGGAGAAAGTGCATGGGTGTGGGAGTAAAGTGTGAGTGCAAAAACTGACTGTAGCAATCATTGCTGCAGCATGTGCAATAAATTATGATGATTCTCTCCTCCAGGGGTGGAAGCAGTTTGTCAAGGCCCCAAAAATAACATCAATCCAGTCCCCCCACACACACCATTACCATACACATTTGCCACATTGTAGGTTGTACTTATTTTTGTTTTTAATCACTTGGCAGCACTATGAATACATTCCAGTGTCACTTAAAGGGATAGTAATACTTCGTTTTATCTTTATTTTATTTTGTAGGCATTAAAAAAACATGAAGAACGATATAAGTCTTATCTCTCAAACCTTTATGGTTTAAGAGATATTCACAAGCAAAGTATCCCCCCCCACCTTTTCAGCCAGATCAGAAGGGAGGTGCCCAGGTAGACTGCAGAGAGGGACAATCTTCAATTAAGATAAGGGAAAAAGCTGAAAAACTTGTTAAAGGGGGGCAGGGCTTTCATTGTTTTCATTGTAAGAAGAATGTCCCCTTCTGTTATCTGTCTGGTCTATGGACTGGATTCTGAGAAGAGATGGCTTACACTAGGTAAAAGGGACAGGAGGGGAAACTTTGCTTGTGAATAGCTCTTAAACCACAAAGGTTTGAGAGATAAGACTTATATCATTCTTCATGTTTTTTTAATGCCTACAAAATAAAATAAAGTTAAAACAATGTATTACTATCCCTTTAAGCAGGAAGTGCTTGGGCAAAGGACAAAGGCACTCTGCATGTTAACACATTGTTCAAGTTATATGTTGATGTAGGACTCACAACTTTGACTTCCAGCTACTTATTTCTCCACTACATCCCTCAGAAGATGGAATGTTGTGCTGGGAAATGTTGCACCATATTAAACATAGAAAAAAATATGTGAGAATAGCAGAAACATTTGTTTGAATGTTTTAGAATAGGAGCCAAATGTGTTGAATAGGAGAAGAATGTGTTAGACTAAGCAAAAATATGTTATAAATAGGCTAATACTGTGTTGGAATACGCAAAACATTTTGGGGCATAGACGAAAAGGAGGAAAGGAGGACAATTTTGCATTGGAGAAAAAGAGAAAACGTTTGCGAAAAAGGAGAAAAATCTGCCATTTTTCTTGAAAAGTCATGCAGGGAATTTTTCCCACTTTTCGCTCACACCTACTTATTAGTTCTTAACTGACCATCATTATTATATGCTCAATACCAGTCAAGGAATAATGTTTGTAATGTCCTTGATCTCATGAGCCCTGACAAATTCCCCAATCCATTTTTATAAAATAATACAATTAATTTGGCATTCAATAAAAAAAGCAAAAAGGAAATCAAATTACAGTTTTTCCTTTCTAACCCCCAGTGTGCATGCTTTCCCCTCTGCATCCTACTGTGCTGTCAACAGCTTCAGCATCAAGTCCAACTTAGCACCGCTCTCAGGCTACATCACCCAACACCTGACCCTCACACATAGGCAATTCTATCTCAGCAGCACTGCTTTCCACTCTTCCTATGAAGGATGACTTGGAAGACCTGGTTGCAGATATCAAAGCAGCAATGAGTTGTTAGTAGTGGAGTGGAGGTTATAGTTAGTATGGAGAGCTGGAGTGAGCATACTGCTCAGGTAGTCTGGTAGTTTTCTAGAGAAGCGGTTATGAACCATGCAAGAGAGGTGAAGGGAGCGTCTAGATTCAAGTGATAGCAAATTTAATTCTTCATACATATCACAACGATGGGTTGTGTATTTACATTGAAGGATTAAGCAGCATAATGAGTTATATAGAGTGTCAATTTTAGGAAGATGGATTTGTGGTGCAGGAGCATATACTACGTCCCCATAAACAGAGCACCTATTTTGGACATTAATTTATCAATATGAAGACCAAAAGTGAGGCTGGGGTCAAGTCACATCCCAAGATATTTGTAGGCGTCCACTGTGGCCAATTATGATTAGACTCTGTTACAATGGATAGATTGGTATTGCAGAGATTACGTAGTTTATGCTTTGTACCAAATAACATTGTGACCATTTTGTCAGTGTTTAGGAATAGTTTATTCTTTGTTATCCATCTTTCAACTTCAGAGAAATCATGCTGTAATACTCCCTCCAGTTGTGATATGGTAGATTTTTTTGCATATGTTATAGTGTCATCTGCATACACGTGTACAGAAGATGCTTTGTAAACTATGGGCAGATCATTAATAAAAACCATCCAATCTGGTGCTGACCTGTGGCTCTGTCTGACTATCCTATCCGTCTTGCCTCCTGACCAGTGGACATCCAATCTGGTGCAGACCTGTGGCTGTGGCTGACTACCCGCTCCGTGTATGACCCTGGCTTTTCTGACCATCCAGTCTGGTGCTGATCTGTGGCTCTGTCTGACTATCCTCTCTGTGTTGCCCCCTGACTAGTAGACATCCAATCTGGTGCAGACCTGTGGCTCTGGCTGAATAACCACTGATACTGACTGCAGGAATGAGTCAGTAGTCTCCCTAGTTGCCTCCCCTGGGGAGAGTGGTCCCACCTCTTGACCCTCATAAAAAGGGCCTGTTGGCTGTGGAGTACCATTTGAACACCTATAATGATTATTTGGAGGATCTAAAATCTTTTCTTTTGTGATCTATTACCTCCTAAAACATCATTTTTTTAAGTATGATGATTGTTTTTACTTGCAAACACGTGGGACCTTGATAGGGGTGAAATTTGCCCCATCATTTGCCAACCTATATACGGGTTGGTTTGAGGATACCCACATGTTTGGTGCGGGTAATCCTTTTTGTATACTTATTAGATTATATAAGAAGTTTATAAACAATTTGCTGGTTATCTGGACAGGAACCCAGATTGATTTGTTACTTATATGAATAAGAATGATCTTTACCTTAGAGTTTCAGAAATGAAGAATAACTTTTTTTAGATCTTGCTCTCAGTTTCTCAGAAGGGAGAGTCTTGAATACATGCTAAAACGTGTCACCCTAAACATGTAGTTAGGGGAATTCCTACATGACAGTTCCTGCATATTCACAGGAACAGTACCACAGATGAAGAAGTTCAGCTTCAGTCAGATATAGCAACTAAACGTTTTTTGAAACGGGGCTATCCAAATTATGTAGTCAGAAGGGCTTCTCTAAGGGCCAGAGATAGTAATAGGAATGAACTATTGCAAGCTAATGAGAAAAATAAGAAACTAAGAGAAAGATCTACTAATGAATCAATGGGCCTTACTTTTATCACAGATAACAGCATAGATTTCAATTGAATTAAAGGTATAGTGGAGAGGCACATACCCATCCTCTTGGGCGATGAACAGTTGAGGACTACAGTGGAAGCGGACTGTAGAAATATAGCTAGGAGAGCCCTGACTTTGGGCAGTAAGTTGTCCCCTAGCCTTTTCCACAGTGGTCCTAGAGCTAAACCCACCTGGTTCCACACTACAAATATGTTTAAGTGTGGAGTCAGGAGATGTATTTCTTACACAGATGTTAAGATGGGAACAGATTTTGAAAGTACGATTACAAATTAAAAATGTGGCTTAAGGCAATATATTAATTGTCACACAACTCATGTATGTCATCTATTTGGCTACTTGTGCAGAGTATGGTTCCCAATAGTAGGGAGCACCACACTGGCTTTGAAAGATCATATGCATGAGCACATTCTACACATTACAAATGGTGACATGAGTAAGCATGTGGTGAGACATTTCCAAATGTGCAATCAGGGGAACTTGGATAAGTTCTCCTTTCAGGGTATTGAAAAGGTGGCTTTATCAGAGCATGGGGGTAATATAAGGGTTCTACTTGACAAATGTGAGGTCAAGTGGATGTTTTATCTAAAAACTCTCTCAGCAGCAGGTATAAACTCGAACCATGATGTTTCTTTATTTGTTCACCGACAATGATGGCCACTATATGGTTTACAGTACAAATGTACATAAATCTAGGTAACATCTGTTTGTGTTACTCATACAGTTTATCTAAAGCTTTATGCTTTCATATATTTGATTGACAACCCGGTGTTGGATTTGTGCATTTGTACTTTATACTTATAAAGTTTTTTATTGTTTGATTGAGAGTGAATGTATATATAATTTACCCTTTTGGCACCTTTATTTATCAGTGTTAATAATGGTAACTCATGACTTTGTTGTTTTTTACATATGCTTTTAGCCTCTCCGTGTGTTTTCTTCTTATGTCTTTTTACATTATTTGGGATATGACTAATATTTTACATTGTGCTTTTTGTTATTTATGGGAGTCCGTAGTTGAACTGGTTCATTTTGTCTGGTACTGTGATATGATGTAATTAGCGTAATAAATTGTGATATTGAATAAGCTTGAACAATGGGATTACAGTTTCAGCAATTGGTTCCTTTATATTAAAAACATGTATTTAAGATTGTGATGTATGAGAGTTTTTTTAAGCTTATGATTAAGTAAACTATACGTTTATGAAACACATAAGACGTTTGTTCATTTTCATACTTGTACTAGATCCATGAGGTCTTCAAGTTGTCTTTTAAAAGTTTTCAATAAACTGGTGGTTTTACTTACCTCAATGGCTGTGGTCTGACTCTTCCAGGGGATGCTGTTGAGCACTTCTTCCTGTGTCCTCTTAGATCCTCTTGCCGTGCCAGCTGGCCTCCCCCCCTTCCCAAAGAACACCTCTCTCTCTCTCTCTACTCCTATACCCCAAGGCCTCCCTTACTATGTTCTTCCACATGTTTTTTTCCTTTACCCCCTTCCCCTCCTCCCCCTTTCCATCTCCCCATCCATCAGACTCAGGTGGTTCACTCTTTCATGCATCCTCCGCTCAATTTTCCTAATGAGGACAAGTGCAACACCTTTGTGGTCATGTGCCTGCATATGTCATACTCTTGACTGAGAGTGCTTTTTAAAAAGATTAAATAGATCAGGGCTGGAAAACCCTAAGACATCTAGCTGTTAAGAACTAATCCTCAACAGCTGTGGGCCTCAGGTTCCCAAACCCTGAATTAGGTGCTTCAGGTATTTTGGTTTTCAAAAAGAAAATCTCATGAGTTTCCCTTTATAGTATAAATTTAAATACTACTGTGTTGTGCCTTTACCTTTTTAACTAGTTTTAAGAGATTTGCATTTTTGGTGAACTCCTTTGTGTTTGATATAAATTCCACAGCTAAAGTAAATACTTTCTATGTTTAGACTGTTGGATTACAGTATAGAAGAAGTACTTCTATTCAAGCAGAACTAAATGAATGTAACCTACTGCAAACATCTAAAACAGGACATTGGGAGTGAGATATAGCAATAAATGATAGATTATCCAGATGGCCGGAAGACATCTTACTAGATAATTATCAGAAGAAAGATTAAAGATAGATGAGCAGTAAAATCACTCAAGGTCCTGCGATTTTCATCACTGCCTATTAGCAAATCTCTATCCATCAGTAAATTGTGAAAGTGTAACATTTAATAAGAATGCATTAATTTAAAACTCCGAGGCCCTCGACAATAAATATAGGAGAAAAGAATTAACTTTTGTGATGCATTAAAATATTTTATGATACCAGTTAAAGCATTGTAATTTTTATGATATACACAGATGTAGCAAATATTATTGTACGTTTATGTAAGGTGGTGTCCTTGTATTCCATGGTCCCATTCATGAACCTATTATGTGCTCATGTGAGCTCACAAAGGGGTACACACAGAATACCTTAGCACATGCCAAATCAGTGTGTGGAACAGTCAAAATAACCTTTTTTGCATTAAAAAAAAAATAAGGAAGTGGAGCACATTCAAAGTCACGCCAACAGAGTTGCGTATTAATAATTAAATATAGTCATTCATGCACTCTTGTACCTGTCTCTAAAATTACTATGTATGAAAGAAAGGGCAGAAAAAATAATCTTGCAAATTATTATATGTAAAGGAGATATATATACTAATTAGGGCACTCATGGGCCTAGGTGAACTCAGGTGTATAAAGGTAGGTGGTATTAAAATATAACTTTTATTAACAATTAAGGAAAATGCTTAAAACCTGTATTCTCTCCAAATGTGTATATTTAATGATGAGAGACAACACATTGTGTGGGGAAGTATAAACCACCAAGTACATTTGACAATTGTGTAACTTTCTCTGTATGACAAATCACTCCAGAGCCAGAGTAAAATAAAGTAGAAAAATGAAAAAAATTGAAAAATAGAAAATATATCAACCCAATCAAGTCTTCTTGCACCTGTTTTACTACAAAAAGGTTTATAAAAGAAGCATAGAATTTGATGGCAGATAAAAACCAGAAATGCCTGCCACATCTGTTGATCTGAATGCATTACTCATTATACTATATATGTTACATTTAATTACACATGACAAAATACAAGACATCCATGTATCTATGGTTACCAATAACACAATGTCAACTGGCATAGTGTGTGTGTGCTAGCGCCTTCTCAGCCAACCACTTAATGTGAATTGCTATTGAATGTGGATGATCAAAAAGGTTCTGTAAGCTTGGTATCATATGAAACACGTCTTGTGAAACAGATATTCACTCAAAGGTTTAAATAGTTCCCATCAGCCAAAAAAAAATGCAACAGTATTTTTTTTCAACCACTGTAAGCCATTCAATTATCTGTGCTATGAAAAAAATACTGCAGGAAAAAAATGCACTTCGGATAATAAATTTCTGCTCCTATTTTAACCCATTAAAAGAAGTCTGATTTTCCCATTCTGTTCAATGTGTTAGTCAGTAACATGCGTTAAGGGACCCACTTTATCACCTGAAAAATTAGAACTACTATTTTTGGGCATAGAGTCCCCTAGAGCATGTTTTAACAGATGATAAAAAGCCTGACCAGTGGATGTATTGATATGGGGCCCTAAGCTTCATATCAATACATCCAAAGTACTGTAATAATGTGTGAAATGTTAGTAAAATTAACATTATGAGTGCCAGTGGGGTATGCAACACACTGCAGAGTGCTGCATACCCCACTGGCACTAACAAGGTTAACCTCACTAAAGTAAACACGATCCCCTGAAAATAAACACTTACCTGTAATTCTGATGTCCAGTGGTGTCTTAAGCACCCTGGTCAGAAACTCTCAGTCTTCTTCTATCATACTCTATCTTTCGTTATCTTCATGCTTCTTATTTTCTGTCTTCTTTTCTTCTTCTTTGTGACAAATCAAATGTCACTGCAAAAAAAAAACAAAAAAAAAGACCAAATTAAATATGCCCCTAAAAATTTGAATCATAGATATGCTAGCCTAACCTTTCGAATGCCAGAGAGTTACACAACACATTGCAGAGCAATGCATTGATTACCTCTCTAGTATTCAAAGGGTTACATTGTTGCTGGCAGACCAATTTGAAAAAATATGGTGGCAGTCCATTGTAAAATTTTATGTGCCAGTCAAAGGTTTAAAAGTATGCTGCCACCACTGCTGTCGCCGTTGGCAGCAACAGGACAAGTTACCTCTCTGTGGAAAAATTGAACAGAGACTGGCTTTTATATGGCAATGGCAACATCCTGAGAGGTAACTCTGTGGGGGGGAGGCCTTTTTGCCTGCATTCCTGCTGAGGCCACCGGTGACAGCAGCAGCAGCTTACTTTTAATCCTTTGACTGCCACCATATCTTTTAACACTGGACTGGCACCATATAGTTAAACACTGGACTGCCTCATTGCTTTGCAATTATGTTCCCTACCCCTCCCGCACTAAAAGGGTTTAATCCTGCATATATATGAAGGATATTTTTTTAGGGGCATATTTAATTTGGTCTTTTTTTTCTTTGCAGTGACATTTGATTTTCCACAAAGAAGAAGATCAGAAGACGGAAGATAAGAAGAATGAAGATGAAGGGAAAGTGACGACAAAAGATACTAAACAATAGGAAAAAGAGAAGACTTCCCAAGAAAGTAATCTACTAAGTGAGGTACACCAACCATTGTCAATAATATATGAAAAAATGTATTAGTACAAAAAGAACATACTGTCACAGTGCCTTACCTCGGCCTGTGCCATTCGGCCGGGAGCGGGGGTCTGGACTGACGCTCAAGCATCACTAGCTGCATCCCTCTCTGCCTGCAGCCTGGTCGCGTCTGGCTCCTTGTTACTGGCATCAGGAATGAGGAACTTGCCTGGACACCTGTTATAGGTCCAGCCTGGGGATCTAATTGGTCCCGGCTTCTCCTACTCCTTTATAAACCTCTCTGGGCCTGTGTATCATTACCCTTACGTTGTTGTTCAGTGCAATTCTAGTTCCAGTTGTTCCTGTATCCTGTGTATGATCCGGCTTGTCTAACTATCCATTCTGGTGCTGACCTGTGGCTCTGTCTAACCATTCTCTCTGTGCGCTCCATTTGTCTTAGACATCCAATCGGTGCAGACCTGTGGCTCTGGCTGAGTACCTGCTCCGTGTATGAACCTGGCTTGTCTGACTATCTATTCTGGTGCTGACCTGGGGATCTCTCCTAGTATCCTCCAAGTGTTACCTACTCCTAGTGGACATTCTATCTGGTGCAGACCTGTGGCTCTGGCTGACTACCTGCTCTGTGTATGAACCTGGCTTGTCTGACTATCATAGCTTGTGCTGACCTGTGGCTCTGTCTGACCATTCTCTCTGTGTGCTCCATTTGTCTTAGACATCCAGTCTGGTGCAGACCTGTGGCTCTGGCTGACTACCCGCTCCGTGTAGGAACCTGGCTTGTCTGACTATCCATTCTGGTGCTGACCTTGGGCTCTGTCCTACTATCCTCCCAGTGTTACCTACTCCTAGTGGACATCCTATCTGGTGCAGACCTGTGGCTCTGGCTGACTACCCACTCCATGTATGAACCTGGCTTGTCTAACTATCCTAGCTGGTGCTGACCTGTGGCTCTGTCTGTTCACTCCGCTGTGTGGCTCTGTTCCCCACAGACATCCATCCTGGTGCAGACCTTAGGCTCTGGAAGATTCCGGCCTTACTGACTGCAGGAGTGACTCAGTAGTCTCCATTGTTGTGATCCTTATTGGAGAAGAGCTCTTCCTTACTGACTGCAGGCATGAGTCAGTATTCTCCCTTGGTGCTACGTTATGGGAGACTGTAGGTTCTCTGTTGTGTTTCACCTATTACCCTGAGACTACCAGTTGGCTCCGGGCTAGTCTCCATCAGTTGTGGTTGACCGGTCGGCAGGTTCCTATTTCTGATAGAATCTCTAGCCTCTCCAGTCAACCTCTGCTTATAGTATCATTATTTGCCTACTATTTATTATTCTAATAAAGGTGATTTTAACTATACCATCTGACTCCTTGTCTTGTTTTGCAAACCGTAACACATACACATATCATTAGTATTTAAAAACAATTAAAAACATACAAAGGGAGAATCTCATAGCCGTGGGAGTATCTGTTTAAGTAGATAGTCTACTATGATCTCGTTTCATATTAAACAGTAGACTGTATTGTATTTGACTTTGGCTATGAGAGTCTCCCTTTGTATGTTTTTAATTGTTTTTAAACACTAATAATATGTGTATTTTTTTTGTACCAATAAAAATTGTTGTCATTTATTATTGATTCTGGTTGGTGTGCCTCACTTAAGAGATTACTTTCTTTGGGAAGTCTTCTCTTTTCCCTCTTGTTTAGTGTTTGATGTTGAATCTCAGAGTGCACCCAAGATTAAGGTTTATAATTACCCCCTTACTCTTCAGAAAGGCAACAAGAGGGGAGGTGGAGATCAAAGAGGAGGAAGACTAGAGAAACCCAGAAAGAGACTGGAAGTTCCATGACAAGCGAAACAACTAGCTCGCCATCACCTTCTTCCACTAGAGTAACTACATCTTCTGTCAACCCACTCGTTCATCATTACCTCCGCTGCCAAATGATAGCCACTGAGCTCCTGAGCTGCTTTTTTAAGTGCAGCACCTATGCCAGCTAGTAGTACAATTGTATCAAAATCTAGCCCCAGTAATCATAGTAACTAGTGTTGGTAAAAAGATTTTGCCTCAAAATCGAAACAGGAGAAAAATGGCACTTCTGGCAAGTGGGAAATATTTTGCAAAAAGTATCATTTTTTTCAGCTAGCTCATTGCATTGAAATTAATGGAAAGACAGAATTTCTCCCCATCACATGGCAAGTTTCTCTTCTTTTCTCGCTGGCGTATAAAATGGTGTCAGGTACTCACAGCATGCCATTCTGTGTTTGTGAGGCTTTTTGTGAGCTAGAAAAGACTGGCTAATAAGGTAGAGTTGTATTGTAATTTAGGGAGTTTATAGGCTGGAAATCTGTTTTCTGTATTAGCGGAGTCTGGGAGACTCTGGGGAACTGGAAGGGAGAAAGTTTGACCCCAAATAACTCAAAATTTGGTGTAACTGACCAGGAACACACAGGCAGTCATATTCAAGTTTCTTACTGATATGGCTGTTATCTCTGTCCCATGGGAATCTGGGGTGTGTGAGAAGGGGGCAAAGGAGGCTTACCCCAAATACCCCCAATTTTTGTATGACCGAGTAAACATAAGCCGCTAAGATCCAAGTTCCTTTGTGATCTGGCTGTTATCTCTGTGTCATGGGAGTCTGGGGGTTTGATAAAGGAGCAAAGGAGAATTAACCCAAGTACCCCAAAATTATGTGTGTATGACTGGGAACACAACAGGCAGAGGTGATCCAAAGTTCTTCCTGCTCTGGCTGTTTTATCTGTCCTAGGAGAGTCTATGGGTGTGATAGAGCAAATTTATCCCAAATACCCCAACATTTGGCGTGACTGATTGGAAAGACACAGGCATTTGTGGTCCAAGTTCCTTCCTAATCTGGTTGTTATTAGTCTGCCAGGGGAATCTAGTTGTGTGAGAAGGGCTCAAGACAGAAAAACCCCAGATACCTCCAAATTCTGACTGGGAAGACACAGACAACTGTGATCCAAGTTTACTCCTGATCTGGCTGTTAGCTCTGTCTTAGGAGAGTCTGGGGAAAGAAGCAGTTGAACAGGGGGTTTGTTTTTTTAATTTGTTGTTGATAGTGGGATGGGGGGACAGTTAATCAAAATAAATAAAATTAAAAAAAATTGCTAGGTGGCAGAGAGAGGGGGACCCTGGGGTGAGCTGTGACTGAGGCAGATTGATTGTCAACAGGGTGATAAGGAAAAGGCAGAACAATGCAACTGACTGAAACTAACCCTGCAGACGAGAAGATATGATGGTATAGGCAGAAAGCTATTAATATAAAAGATACTGAGTGAGCCCAGAGGAGAGGCTGGAACCCAGAGGCTGGTGCATTGAGACAGTCAACAACTATAATAGTACAGGACATCAGGAAGCATGTCAGAAAATTCTCAGGAGGCAGGTCCAGAAGAATGGTCAGATAGGCCAGGTTCAGTAAAGATCCAGAAGTACAGTACCAAAGGGTATACAAAAGAGTAGTCTGGCAGGCCTTGGTCAGGGTTGGCAGCTAGGGTAAAAAATGGAGGACAGGCAAAGGTCTGGGAGGTGGAATAGGATCACAAATGAGGTGACAGTCTGAGTTTCAAAAATCAGAAAGACAAAAAGGTAGCAGCAGAAACAGAGAAGAAGCTAGTATGAACACCTGATGCCAGGAAGGCTGGGTATTTAAAGAGAATCATGCATTGACATCACATGATGCACTACACACCTACTTTACACCCGATGACAAGGCACGCTAGAGGCACAGTCCTAAATGCAAGCCAGGATGTCAGCTAGCGGAGGCACCCTTGGCAGCCCAAGTCTCAACATGCAGCCTTATAAAGTTAGACCCACAAGACCGATCTTAACAGAGCCTCCCCTCTAAGCATGGACTCCAGCCGGGACCAGGTTCAGGCTGATCAGGATGGGACTGGTGATAAGGAAATTTCCTCAGGGATATAATTCCTCCATTGGTGTAGGTACTGCAGACGACCCTTGTGATAACAAGATCCAAGATGTCCTGTACCTCATACTCTTCAGACATATCAGTCAGCACCAAGGGAGGATTTTGTAGTTATTGAGAAGGAGATAAGCTGGGTTTCCATGGTTTTATTTGGGAGATATGAAATATAGGATGCAGATTCCACGTAGAAGGTACAGAAAATCTGAAGGTCACTGGGTTGATTACTTCTTGAGTAAGAGAGTGGAATATGGGTGAAAGAGAGACCCACCATATCTCTTACCTGATACAGATGATCAGTGGATCAATGCTGATGTTACTGAGCTTGGGCTAGAATCCACTGTGATTCTTTATGACTGTTTGCAGTAGAAGAAGCTGTTGAGCTACCTCAGGAACTGATGTCTCCAGAGGTAACATAGGGAGAACAAGGAGGTGATATCCAAATGTGGCTAGAAAGGAAGATGTCTGAATAGACCAATGTATCTGATTGTTGTAGGCAAATTCAGCCAGTGGCAATAAAGAGACCCAATTGTCTTGCAAATGAGTAGCGTTACATTGCAGGTATTATTTAACGGTCTGGTTGGTATGCTCGGTTTGATCATTTTTTGAGGATGTTAGCCAAAGGACAGGTTGCAGTTGATTTGTAGATTAGCACAGAACAAACTCCAGAGTTTAGGGGTGAATTGAGAATCCCTGTCAGATGTGATGAAGCTGAGCAAGCCATGTAGCCAAAAGATTTCTTTAATAAACAAAGAAGTAGTTTGAGCGGTTGTGGGAAGTCTTTTTTACCGGAACAAAGTGAGCCAACTTGGTTAGCCTATCCACCCCCACAAATATGGTGTTGTGAAGCTTGGACATGGGTAAGTTGACTATAAAGTCCATGTTTTTGTCCTTCATGGAGAGGAGGGTACAGGCAGGGGAATGCAAAAGACCTGCCATGCTGGTGTTTCAATCTTTCATTCTGGCACACATATCACAAGAGGATACGTACAAGAGCACACAAAACCATCGCTGTACTAAATCAAGGGCTTTCTGGAGTCCCCATGACCGGCACTGGGGAGATCATGGAAACAATGACAGATCTGTAGATGCACAGACAGAGGAATGACGAACCCGTCTTGGAAGTTAAGGGACCCGTTGGCTTTAGTTAGTGCATATTTCTGGATGAGAGAGGTGTCCAGAGTGGTATGATGCTTAATGCTGTCATTAAGAGAAGGAGGAAGTGGCCAGGTTGGAGGACTGTGTCTGATGATGAGGAGAAGGTAGACGGTGTGGGATAACTGTGGCTACCTACTCTGACCACTGCTGATCTCTGTACTCCTGGCCTCTGGCTATCAACCCTGACCACTACTGATCTCTTTACTCCTGACCTCTGGCTATCAAATCTGAACACTGTTGTTGCTGCCTCCTTCACACCTGGCAGTGTGGTCTGATTGGCCTTCCAGGCTATTCTACTTCTCTGTCTACACCACAACAGACCTTTTGAACTACGCTACCTGCCCCTGTATTATGGCTTACATTTGGGGGTCTCTCAACTATTCAGCCTCCTCAGGGTGCAATGCTCACATCCGGACCCCAGCAGGGTGGCCATATGGTATGGAGCTCTTGGGAGGAACTCTATGGGGTAGTTATAGGTACGATGTGTAGTGAGTACATCAGACCATTTCTTGTCAAAGACATCATGGTACTCCACATATTGAGCCAGGACAGCAACCAGAGGAGAAGTAGCTGTAGAAAAAAATCTACCATGGGGAGGAAACAAACACTGCTCCTGACACTGGGAAGATGAAAACAAGACTGTCCCTGAAGACCAGTCAATGAGAGGGTTATGCATTTGTAACCACGGAAGTCTCAATATAAGAGAAAAAAGTGGTAAAGGATTGATGTCTAATTGTATGTTTTCCAGGTGCCGGGTGCCAATGAGAAGGCATAGGTAGTTATATTCTGTGTAATTAGGCCCAAAATTATGTTCTCTACCATAGGCAATTTGAACACAGAGAGGATGTGTCTTCCTTCTACTGGGAACACCCATGTGGGTGGCCAGATCCTGGACTATAAAGCAGCCATTGGCAGTGGTGTCTGTAGAAACTTTTCCAAGGGTGGGGGCAAAGTTGAAAAGGAAATGAGGAGAATAGAATTGGGCTGTTAGAGTGGAGTAGGTGGTGAGCCCATGCTTGACGTTCACTTGTCAATAAGGTGATAGTGGTACAAACCTTGACATGATCAGTAGCGATTATACATGAGTTTATGGAGAAAAGGAGCTCACACGAAGTGGTGAAATCCTTATCTCTCTCTCTCTCTCTCTCTCTCTCTAGAACTGCTGAATTTCTCAGGGAAAGGAAACCTAGGTTCTATCACACTTGAGTCAGTGGTGCTGGGAGCTATAGCCACAGGTAGTTGCTGGGCACCAGCTTGTAGATCCTGGAGTCTCTGTTGTAATGTTGCTTGATTGGACTGAAGATTCTGGACTGATGCTGTTAAAGTGGATATCTGGCTCCCCAGAGCAGAAAGGGCTTCTACAAAGCCTTCATTTACTGGCTTGTTCATCTGACTGAAAAAAATCCAGCAGAGGAAAAGTTCTGAAGGTATAGGCAGAAAGCTATTTGTCAGAAAACTAGTAATATAAATGATGCTGAACGAACCCAGAGGTGGGGCTGGAAACCAGAGGCAGGTACAGTGAGAATGTCCACAACAATAGATAGTACAGTATGTCAGGAAATAGGTCAAACAAATCCTCAGGAGGCTTGTCCAGAAGAATGGTCAGATGGGACAGTAAAACAAACCAGCACAAAAACACCTGTCCTGAAAGTAATAATGAACATTGTGAAAATCCCCTCAAAGGGGAAGTAAACAGAAATTGTTTAAGAACTCTAGAAGCCTAGAGGACTATAAAAACAGTGGGAAATAAGCAGTGAGCAATGCTGAGGATGACCTAATGACTAAATATGTAGAGCTAAAATATATCCCACCAGCATGCTCTCCTTCTTCAGATATAGATGTGAGTGAGAGAGATGATGATGTGGCCAAAAATTGGCTGAAAGGCAAAGGCTAAATATTCTACCACTGGAAAGAAGTGATGTGCCGTCAATAATGTGTTTGAGAAAACAATTGGAAAGTCTGACTCTGGACAAGCAAAGTTGGCAAAAAATATAGAGTCATCTTGTCAGTCATCAACATCATCACTGCTTCTAAGTCCAAGTCCCAGTCAGCCACACACACTACTAGTAGTGCATAACTAGCAACAACACAGGTTATCAGCATCCACAGCCTTATCTTTGATGAGTGCCTCTGCTGCTCTTGGAAGTGCAGCACTTGTGACACACAGTAGTAGTACAATTGCATCAACATCTATGATGTCCACAGTATGAAGATACTTCACTCAGTGTCCAAAAGTTAAGCATGTTGCTATCTGTTGTCTGTGCAAAAAGCACGTGAGCAGGGGGGAAGCAGGCTCACACCTAGGCACCAGCTCAATAACTTCCCACCTGAAGCACAACCACAGGTCTGACTGAGAGACACACCACCTACAGGTCAGAGCCACAACAAGCAGCAGCAGAAGTACTCCTAAACATTCCCGGGACTCTGGAGTATATAATAGAAGTATTGTTGATGTATCAGACACTGTGCCAAGATTTTCTGCTCTTCTTTCAGAGGAGTATGACTCTGAATTTGTTATTGGAGATGATGAGTCATAGATTTCCTACGCATACCGCCACCACTCTCACCACCATCACAAGTCATGTCATTAAAGCATTAAAGTTACACAGTTCTTATGCTATGCAGTGCCATCACACTCTAAGTTCTATGAAAGGAGCAAAAACCTGATGAAACCTGATAATGAAAAGTGCCCCTATGAAATAGTAAACTTGCCAAAATGTTGGTAGTTGACATGCTTCCCTTTAAAGACACACAAGAAAGCAAGAGGGGGAGGAGTGGCTGAATCATACCCGAAGCAGCAATTAGGCTTTCTTTACCCATGACAGGAGTGCATCCACACAGTGTTACAAGCTTCACTCCTGTTTTGACAAGACTAGAGAAGTTGCTGATTCATCCGAAATTAGAACATAAGGCAGATCTGGCCCAGCCTCGTACAGGCACAACTCCGGCAGCTTGACAGTGGCCTGCCAGCCCAGACTTATGACTTGCCCTGCAAGCAATTGCACTCCTGCCCCCTGGGCCAGCCCACCCCTGATGGAAGATGAGGAATGAAGTTCTCATGCTGACATGTAACAATTGTCCTTGTTCACCTCAAAAGGAAATATTCTCTGACAGAATATTAGTGCAAAACAAAACCATATACATTCAAATCTAAATGTAGTGCTTATTGTACAGCAGAGTAATACACAAATTGTATTCATATTCACTCACATGATTCCATCTTGGGGTTTTAACATATTTGGGGGTCTCTTCCTTTTCTGGCCAACGAACTGTGTATCCACTGACTCCCGCACTGAGAAATTTCTCCTCACTGCCACTTGCCCTTACATGTGCCTGCACAGCTAGATACTGTGGAAACAAAAGGGACCACAACCGAGGGGGCCCCCTTGTACAATAAAATCTGGTACCACAACCACCACCGAATCACCTCTAGGTAGGTACTCACAAACAGTGATGCCAAGAAATTGTATATACAAAACCTGGCTAAAATGCTTTATACAATTAAATCTTGCTCAGACAGCTCCTCCTCCAATACTCATTGTCCCCAAATGGCACAATATGAAACAGCAAAAAACAAAGAGGGCACCCAATAGTGCAATATTATCTATTTAAGGTTGCACTCACATGATGGTCAATATCAGCATGCAGAGGATAGTAATACTTACGATGTAAGAAAATATATGCTGTAGGGTTTATGTCCCCGAATAAAACAAGGGTACTCCAGCTGCTGAGAGGTATTTTATTAAAAAATGATAACAGCTCAAACCTGAATTTTTTAGGTGCAATATCACAGAGGTCTGAAAATGTACAGTGGTGCTGTTGCTACACCATCCTATGGAGACCGAGCAGTACATAGGATGGTGTAGCAACAGCGCCACTGTAAATTTTCAGGCCACTGTAATATTGACCCTAAAAAATTCAAGTTTTTGCTGTTATTTTTTAATAAAATATCTCTCAGCAATGGGAGTACCTTTGTTTGACTCAGGGGGATAAACCCTACAACATATATATATATATATATATATATATATATATATATATATATATATTTTACCTTTTTAAACATTACTATCCCTTTAACCCCTGTCTTCGCTCAGGGTCTCTAGCTCTTGACAAAGGAATGTGTAGACGTCTATGCCGACTGGACCCATCCAGTTCAGAGTTATATGGGAATTCTCACATCATATTTCTCCTTTCAGTGGATTGTAGTTGTTGAAAAAAACATATATGTGTGTAGGCTGTGATTCTCAAAATGTAGCAAAACATCGTCTACAGCATTTAAAATGAGCGATGTGTTTTGCACAGCTAGAGTTCCCTTTCAAATCCAGATACCAGGGCTGGCCTTTGGGGTGAGTGACTTGTGCAACGGCTCAGGACACCATTCTCATGGCAGTGCCATGTGGTACAATGGTACAGAGACAGATGAATGAAGGAAAGACAAAGTGGGCACTTATTTAAAGGAACTCTGCCTCTGCATACCAGCTAGGAGGTCTTGAACAAATGAAGGTGTGCATGCAGCTTCCTGTCATTTGGAGAATAATTACTTTGCTTGTTTGTCTCCTGTGTGGATCCATGCTCACCTGCCTTACAACCAATACAATTTTCTGGGAAGTAACATCTTATATCCTTTTTCAGGCACTTGATCTGAGCACATGCATCAGAAGAAACAGAAAGAAGGACAGAGTCAGCCAGCATGGGCCTGTATTCTACAGGAAGGTCAGTCAGTGACTTTGAGTGACTTAGAAGTGTACAGTGCATTGGTTTACAATGTGCTGCAAACTCCTCTTTCATTTGAATGGTTAAACTTAAGGTACGGTTCTTATCAGCTTCCCCAGTCATGGAGGGAGCTAGATGGAAGATTGTGCTCATGATTTGTGGTATGCCTACCTGTATCCAGTAGGTGATTTGGCTTGCCACTGGAATATTGATAAGGTAGACAGCATATCACAATAAGTGTGTGTTTGTACGTGCGTTCGTTCAGACAGGAGAACCCCACTTTCTCCCCACCAAAGAAACCATACCAGACACACAGGATTAAAATGAATATCCTAAATTAAAAAAATTAGTATGTGATTAACCATGAATTTGAAGCTACTGCATAAAAATGAGCTACACTCCTATAGCATTGAAAGAGTTAATCAATTAACAACATTACTATCATTTAAAACTGTTGACCTGTTACTTTATTAGTTTACTAGTTTATTTATATTGTTATTTGTCCTTATACCTGGGCATGTAGCGATTCTTGTTCCACAAGAACATGGCTGCCAGTGCCACACCACAGCACTGGACACTCTTCCTGAAAATAAAGTCAGTCTCAGTTAGGGAGTCATGTGTAATATGTGTGATTATTAAATTAACTTTTCACATAAAGTAATGTTGCAGCTACCATTTCTATGTCCTCCTCTCATTTATCTTTGATCACCCCAATTTCTCCTTTCTCCTCAAATTCCTTTTCTATCCCAATTCTCTTTTCTCATCTATATTCCTCTTTTCTCAATCAGTCCTTGCCCTTCTATTGCCTCGCGTCTTCCGTCAGTGGGTCACTAGATTTCAGGTTTTGATTTATCCTGTGGGTCACTATAGATTACAAGGCCTTTCATGTCCTGAGGGTTCCCAGATTGTGATAAGTTTTGTAGTATCCTATCCTTAAAGGGATAGTAATGTTTCATAATAAAAGCAGCTCTAATTAATCATCATAGTATTTGGGCCTTGGAGAGTGTTATTTCAATTCTGTCATAGTTGTAGTTCAAGAGTAATTGAATGATTAAGTATTCCCCTCCCTTCACTTTTACTGATGTAATACTGCTCAGCTCAGAGCAGCAGGGTGGCGCCCAGATAGTTTGCAGAAAGGGACAATCTTCACTTAAGATAAGGGAAAAAGATGAAAAACCTGTCAAGGGTAGTAGGATTTTCATTGTTCTCACAGTAAGAAGATCGTCTCTTGCTGTGAGCTGTCTGGTCAAGCAACCAGATTCCACATCTGAGGTGAGCAGTGTTACACTAGGTAAAATGGGTGGGAGGGGAATATTTTATTAGTCAATTACTCTTGAACTACAACTTTGACAGTACTGAAATAACACTCTTTATGGCCCAAATAGTATGAAAATTAATTGGAGCTGCTGTTTTTGTGAAACATTACTATCCCTTTAACATGCAGTTTGCAGAGCAGCAAGCATGACTGTCATGTCCCATCAGCATGTGATGCGGCACTCAAAGGGTTAATGGATGGAATGGCACTATAGGTATACACTCTGCAAACTGCATCTTAAGCTCCTTCACCCCATTGGCTTTTCCCCGCTTTGTTTGGCATGCCACCCTTGTCACATGGGAAAAATAAGGACATGCAAGATTCTTTATTTTCAGCTTGGCGACATATTTAATACGCCCCAGGGTTGGTCACCAAAATGAGGGAGAGGTTTTGATAGTAAACCAGGGTTGTGTAGTTTCATGAGATCACTAGCTCTTTTTAATGTGGAACACACTAGATTCCTGTATCATTTGGGCCACTGTAATATTACTAATAATACTAAAATTATTAATAATAATATAATAATAATATTTTTACTGTGAAGAAATTACTTAGTGGGGGGGCTGACATGTGTGGGCATGGGTGCCTATTTATTATTTTTTGCACAGGGTGCCAGTTAGCCATGGAAAGCGGTTTTGGAGATTTGCGGTCCACTCTGCTTGCAGTTTCAGTGTTCAATATACTAGGGATGGTGGAAATAGGATGAATGGGAGAACTGGTGGGCATAAACAGCAACCTGTGACCTGTGCAGCAGAGGCATTGTCTGTCTCAGAACAGTAGGTTTACCACCCACTAAACTCAGCTAATGTAACCACTGGGGAAAGGGAATTCACTGGGATATGGGAATATTTTTCCTTGGAGGAAGCAAGCATGAGTGGGTAGTTATAAACAACTGTAAAATGCACACTGTGGTAAAACATTTTGAAGAAGGGGAGGGAGGGATCACACGTTGGCATGCCTGCTCTAATTAAGAAAATCCAAAATAACCACCCTGACATTTCTGTTCAAAATGTTAAATCAGATGGCACAGGAAGAGAGCCAGTAATATAACTGCCTTAAGCAAATGTCAGTGAGTTATCTGTGATAAAAGTAACATCTTTTTATCTTCATATTATAAACAGTGAATAGTATGTAGTCAATGCCTGTAAAGAAGTGATACATAATGCACCTTGCACGTTTTGTGAAAAAGCCACTTAAAGTCAAACTTTCATCTTATTTGTAGTTTGCATATTTGCAAACTGCCTAAGTATCTTGTTAACTCGAAAAAGAAAAATCTGAATTGCGCCACCTACTGACTATGTGATTATGCCAGTTAGGTAACTGATATCTGGGTGCAAAGGTAGTAAATACAATCTTGGAAAAAAGCTCCTCACAGGCAGAGAGACAAAGAACCATCTTTCTATGCACTTCAAAAAACCCAACAAATCTCCAAAATACAGATCCTCAAGGAGAAATTTGGAATTAATAGTAAAAACCTATTATTATGAAACAGATATTAAATAAATTATTTATTTATTACTTGAACAAAATGCATTAAGACTGTGCATATACACAGAATTTTGTTGGGGTCACGTCAAGTAAGTTTTGAAAATTGGATGTGTCATGTTAGCCAAAAGACCAGTGAATGTGCAGTAAAGGAGATATTCTTAATTGTTACCATATGCTAAAGTATGCTAATTGTGGTACCCGTAAAGTACCAGTGACATTTCTTATGCTAATTAAGCCTTTTCAGTGATGTGTCATATGCAAATTAAAGTTTCTCAGTGACAACTCATATGCGGATGAATCTCTGTGCTATACCAGGAAATTATCACTTTCATTTTTCCCAGAAATAAACATGTGAATATTTCCTAAATTATAAATCAGTGGAATTTTGGATAACATGAGACATAGGCAGTTTTGAATTAAATTTTCAAATATGCAAAGAAAATTCAGTGTGTTCGGTCCACTTTAATCATAAGCACAATGTTAAACTATCCCCAGAAATTAGGCATGGTTGCTGTCACTGTGCTCCTCTTTTGTTTCCAACAATGACCAACATGACATCCACCAAAATCCCACAATTAAATTCCTGTTCATAGTGGAGACTAATAGGTTGCAGGGTATTAAGTAACACCTTCATACTGCCCAGTCTGTACAATGAGCATGTCTCTTTGCTGAAAAAGTCAAATATTTTATTAATTGTTTGGCAATGGGCATGACCCGTCGAAAGTCAGTCACCTACCACCACCAACAGTCAATTGTTGTCTGTTATCAGTCAGTCTGTTGTTAAAGGGATAGTAATGTTTCAAAATAAAGGCATCTCCAATTAATCTTCATAATATTTGGGCAATGGAGAGTATTATTTCAATACTGTTGTAGTTGTAGTTCAAGAGTAATTGAATGATAAAGTATCCTCCTCCTGCCCCTTTTACTGATGTAACACTGCTCACCTCAGAACAGAAAGATGGTGTCCAGATGGCTTGCAGAGAGGAACAATCTTCAATTAGCAGAAGGGAAAAACCTGTCAAGGTTTTCCTTATGATCACAGAAAAAAGATTGTCCCTTGCTGTGAGCTGTCTGGTCTTAAGACCATATTCCACATCTGAGGGGAGGTGGCTTACACTAGGTAAAAGGGGTGGGAGAGGAATACTTCATCATCCGATTACTCTTGAACTACAACTCTGACAGTATTGAAATAACACTCTGCATGGCCCAAATACTAAGATTAATTGAAGCTGCTTTTATTTTGAAACATTACTATCCCTTTAAAGTGAGAATTCAAAGCAGTTAGAAGAATTGAAGTGCTCAATAAAGATATAGATATTAGCAGTGGGGATTTAGGGCTCGATCCAAATGTTGGAGTTAAAACCAGCGTGAAGAAAAAAAACTGCCCTCATGAGTTAAACAAGACTGGGTAATGTGAGATTCAGATTTTCCTTACCCAGAAAGACTAATGAGCGACGACCAACAAAATACACATTCACCTTAAACCTGCATTGCATAGAATATCTTCCCTAAAAACACACAATAAAAATGTTACCTAGCACCACAGCCAATCACAGCACTCCAAAGTATAAAGTTTAGTCAGAAAACCCAAAATAACCGACGACAGTCTGAACAGCATTCTCTGTGCTTCCCTACCCAGCTAGCAGGAGAACACAGAGAAGGCTTTCAGCACCATGGACAGCACTGAATGCCATAGGGATGTGCACTGCTCACCTCTGTGGCATTCAAAGGTTTACAATAAACAGACATAGTACACCAAGCACTACACAATGCCCCCCTTCGACATCCCCCCCCTTAATATGTCGACATATATTGCATATATTCGACATACTAACTCCATCCGACATGGAAAAATCTGTCTGATATTCAACACTTAACTCTTTGAGTACCAGAGAGGTAGGAAAGCATTGCTTAGCATGTTTCCTACCCCTCTGAGCGTGAAGGGACGAAGTCGTTCAGTGTGCGACTCCAGGCAGGGGACAATGTCAACGAGTGAGGAGGGGAGAGAGGTATCGGAGGAAGTGGGCGGCAAATACAAGCTTGCCACCCGCTTCCTCCAATGCCTCTCTCCCCTCCAATCTCCCCAGCCTTCTTGATATGAATGAATGGAGGTGAAGTGAGCGCTGCTGTCAGAGCGCAGGGCTGCTTCCTCAGTTGGTTCTTTAGTTAGATCTCATTCATTTATAATGTCCTACCTCCTGTGTCCCATTGCTATTACTACTTTTGCTCCACTCTCCGTTTGAAGGAGAGTGGAGCAAAAGTACTAATAGCAATGGAACACAGGAGGTAAGGCATTAAAAATGAATGAGATCTAACTAAAGATACAATTGTGGAAGCAGCCCTGCGCTCTGATCACTTAATCAGTCACCCGTTTTGAGCCAGGTGACTGACTGAATGATGGGACCGCAGCGCTCCCTTCACCTCCATTCATTCATTCTGATCTTGATGCTGCAGTCGGCTGCAGTCACTGGACCGAAACGTTGGACAGTAAATTAAATCTATTGGTTTTAAGACCTGAGAGTGCTAGCCTTTTTTGTTTTTATATATATATATATATATATATATATATATATATATATATGGATAGATATAGATATATATATATATTTTTTATTTTTTTTCTTCTCGTTTGTAGACACTTTAAACTGTTAATAGAAATTGAAATAATGCCCCTGCATAAGGTGACCCACACACAATTATATTGATTGATTAAAGCAGAGTAATTGGTTAAACAAGAACCCATTATTAGACTTATTACTCATGAAAACACATGAAGTGTATGTGCGTGTATGCATGCATTCATTCATCACTGACTGATTCTAAGTATTAAATAGAACTGGAGTAATTTAAGGGCAAACCAACTTCATTCTAGTGGACAATTAAAAATAGTGTTGACTTGACTAGAGCTTTTAACCCCTTGAACGTTAAATGATTTCAACACATTGCTTCATAATGTGTGGGAGACCTTTCTAGCATTGAAGGGTTAAAAGTCTCATTTTAATCAAAGAGGAGATAAATTCACCAATGTGATACATTTTCCAATTCTGATATTATTCAATGGAGCCTTTGAGCTAAAATCTGTCCAGCACAGGGCATGGAGATAATATGACACTGGAGAACTTTACTAAGGTCAAGGTGTGATAAAGAGGTGATTAAGTGGAGATGACTTCTCCAGCGATATAACTTCTCCAATTCCTATGTTATTTTATGGAGCTAATGCACTAAGATTTTTCCAACTTTGGAGAAATTAATGCATAGGCCCTATACAATAATATAGGGACTGGAGAAGTGATAACATTGGAGAAGTCATCTCCACTTTATCGGCTTTTACTCATGCTTAAGTGAATAAACCCACGTATCTCCTTTATCACTGCTTTATCAAAACATAGTGCATCTCCCCCCTAGTTTAATATAGTACACGAGCTTGGAAGTGTAATTAACAATGTAATGATTGTTCAGGTGGACACATGCAGTTTTCTATCAACCAAGGCAGGGCTGTCCAAGTTCAGTCCTCAAGAGGCACCAACAGGCCAGGATTTAAGGATTTCCCTGATTAAACACAAAGGAATTAATCCATGGCTCATTCATTTTAACCGATTCCCCTGTGTTTAATCAGGGAAATCCTTAAATCTTGGCCTCTTGGATGTTGGGGACCCTTGAGGACTGAACATGGACAGCACTGAACCAAGGGATTCATTTAGTTTTTTTACATATCATGAACTGTGAATATTATTTAAAATGCATTACGTCATACTGATATTGAACACATGGGACAGATTGTAATGCATTGGAAATATACCTGGCATCCTTGTGGTTAAAAGCCAAGTACTCCTACTGTAGAATGAGTGCCAAAGTAGGGTGACCAGACCTCACCTTTAACCGGGGACACATATGGAAAATGCATATTTCAGGGCTTCTTTGATTTCAATGTAGTCCTCAAATAGGCCTATTTCCTGTGTGATGTCTGGTCAGCCTAGTCAGGAGATAACCTGGAAAGTATTCACAGTGCTAAAATATTTTATCATATCTCTCCCGTTTTTTTAGCAACTTAGTTATTTGAAAATGACTCACTGTAAACTGAAATACATTATGTAGATATAACACGTTAATATTTATTAGGTTGCAGGCCAGTGGCAAAGAGTTTGAGGTCCAACAGGTAAATTATTTTATAGTCTTTATGTTACTGCAAGCAAAGCATAAATATGAATAAACATCTGGAATTGTTGCTAACACCCTAGATTCAACAGAAGTTGTTAATGTTTTACCTTTATGTGAAAAATGTTGACTACCTCAGAGGAACAGATATGGCTGCAAGGCAATGTAGAAGTGAAAAGTATAATATTTTTATTTAGCCATTCATCACTTTACCGTGTGTCAAAGATTGTATAGCTTCAGAAAATATTTAAAAATGGAAATTAAACAATAGAAGTCATCATTTCTAATTCAATATAGAATGTAAGCAACCTTGAGGCTGAACATTGAAGATGCATATTTTGGAGTAAACAAATTGCACCACAGAGAACAAACAGAAATTCGAATTGACTTAAAATGGGCTTTTTTTTAACACCTTACCTTGCTAAATGAGCAAATAAATGTGTCAGAGACCTGTCTAGCATTCTAGTTTAAAATGCCCATTTAAAGGGATAGTAATGTTTCATAATAAAAGCAGCTCTAATTAATCATCACAGTATTTGGGACATGGAGAGTGTTATTTCAGTACTGTCAGAGTTGTAGTTCAGGAGTAATTGAATGATAAAGTATCCCCCTCCTTCCCCTTTTACTGATGTAATACTGCTCAGCTCAGAGCAGCAGGGTGGTATCCAAGTAGATTGCAGAGAGGGACAATCTTCAATTAAGATAAGGGAAAAAGCTAAAAAAACTTGTCAAGGGGGGCAGGGTTTTCATTGTTCTCACAGTAAGAAGATTGTCCCTTGCGGTGAGCTGTCTGGTCTGTGGACCAGATTCCACATCTGAGGGGAGGTGACTTACACTAGGTAAAAGGGGCAGGAGGGGGATGCTTTATCATTCAATTACTCTTGAACTACAACTCTGACAGTATTGAAATAACACTCTCTATGGCCCAAATACTATGATGATTAATTGGAGCTGCTGTTTTTGCTGATTACTATCAATTAAATCAATTCAACTTTTGTATTATTTATTTGTTCCTTATGATGCTGTTGGTTTGGTCCAAAATGAATTCAATTCATCAGGCTCTTTATATAGATATAGCCCCGAATTATCATATTTTGTTATCATATATTTGCTAATATACAGGTATAATACTGTACCTTAAGAGTAAAGACAAAGTGGAGTGATTCTAGGACAAAACAACTGCAGTGTAGTGGACAAATAAACATTCCACGATATTCATATGAATTTAAATGGGACTTTAAACATCTGATTTATGAAAGACTTTTCTATCAATCAATGGTGTTTTTTTTAATGATTTTATAAATCAATGTGTTTTTATTTGCCCCATGCTGCAGTTGGTATTCCCCAGAGCTGCTCCATTTTGCCTTTATATATAAGGCCCATATTTATTAAAGAATTCGGGAGTTATGCTGGGGTAAACTAACTGCCCTAATACAAAACATTTAAATGGAAGTGTGGTGAAGGATTATATCAACCAGGGCATAAATTGGCATCTGAGGATATTTAGGTCTGCAGAATACACTAAGATTGGGGCAAGGGAGGTTCATCATTAATATTAAACTGTCTGCAAGTTGTCATGTGTCCTTAGTGGGGAGTGGACAAAGGACATAGTGACAGCAGCAGTACTTGGTTTCTGGTGGGATGGATTCACATTGGGGAGAGGACCCTAAGCACCATGGTTTTTGGTGTTTTGGTGCCAGGTGTTTGATTTGAGTACAGATGTGCCCACTGTCCCCAGTCCTTATTTACTACTCACACTGTGCACATTGCAGTTTCTTGTAACAATATACCCATGATTTTAGAGGAGGGGCAGGTACAGAAGCATTATTGGCCAACTTCAGCTTTTATTCACATATACCTGAAGTTGTGGGGGCTAGTTATGTTGCTGATACTGCCTCAGGCATATCATTGGAGCTAGTAGAGGCACGTGAAACATTCATCATCCATCACCCATGTTACTGCTGTTATCGATCCCATTCCTTTTGAGCTGCCTAATCATCCTGCTCTTTAAACAACTCAAAAGCAGCAACAAGAACATCAGTCACAAATTCCGCAATTACACTGGGGCATTTTTTTTCCTCAGAGCTTGTTCTTAAAAAAAAAAAAAAAAAAAGCCCAAGTCCTACAAATCAGTGTTTCCTCAGTGCTTGGTGCTATCAAGTCTAATTTCCTACATCTATTCAATGTTTCCTACAAATAATTCATGTTTCCTGAGGGCTTGTGCCTCTAATAAGTCTAAGTCATACAAATCAATGTTTCTTCCGGGCTTGGGCCTCTAAAAATAAGGCCTACTCTATCCATTCAAGTAGCAGCCTACCCCAGGGGGTTCCTGTCTGTCACTTTATGTACAGTTTTTTTTTGTTATTTTATTTGCAACTTTATTTTTTATTAATTGTCCCCCCAATAGCAATCACCAACCCCCCACCGAAAAAAAAATTCCCTGTTCAAGTGATTCTTTCCCCAGATTCCATGCAAAACACAGGTACCCTCCTCAGGCCCCTTTTATGCCATGTATTTTTTTTAGTTGTATTTCTGTTTTTTTATTAACTGTCCCCTCATTCCCAGTCAACAAACACCCCCAAAAAATTCTCTGTTCAATGTATTGTTCCCCAACACTCCACCAAAACAGGCACCCTCATACCCCTTTTATACTGTGCCTTTGGTAAATAATATAACATTTGCTATTCATTGTGTATATATTCAATGTCCCCACTGATTTCAATAGAATGAGATAGGAGAAAAAAGCAGGAAATAATTCTCCAGGTGGTTAGTGCCATTATTCGTCAATTTTGGTTTGAAGGAAAACATTTTGCCCATCCCTACATTTGATTATAAACTGCAACAAAAGTGGTAAATATGCTTAGTGCTGGTGGGGTGAAAAAACTGAATGGTTAGAGGAGTAAAATGAAAATACACATTATATTCTGTTGAGTTCACCTCCAGGTAGATTTTTATTCAACGACATAACTGGTGTGCAAAAGCGACTTTTTTCTAGAATACAATCTATGGGATATCTTAACTCACTATTTGGTTCTCCATAGTAAGATATAGGAAATAAATGTTGCCTTTGTCACTGTACTCTGCCTCTCTCTTCCTCACTACGAACATTAGGCAGAGAGAGGCAGAGAACAGAGCTCTCAACTTTTCAGATGTCCAAAGAGGGGTGCACTGTTTTTATGCTGGGGACAGGGCTGGTGGGTATAGCATAAAAAATAGATTATTTCATCATGATCTATTGGCATTTTGGACCATGCTTGACCAGATGGGAGATCCCCTTCATATAAACATAGGGGTTGGACTGGCTGGTTCATATTATATTTATGGACACTCCTGCTTCTGGCTGTAACTGAATAAATGATTTAGAACAAGGCCAACATAATTTATTCACATAAACATGAATGTAAACTTTATTGTTGTGAAGCAATGTGATACACCAATGTATACACCACACAATCTGATCTTCTAAAAGAGGGACATCATGGTAGGAAAAATTGAGTCATAAGGATTTTCACCTCAGAAGGACAGTACCCTCCTAAAAAGAAACACATGGTAGGTATGAATGAACATTCATACTACTTTCTATCCAGTCCCTATTAATAAAAGTGCATTAACTGAGCACAAATCATCACAGGGAAACCTATACAAAAATGTAGTTTTTTCTTTTTTTTCCACTTATTATATTACGAAATAATGGGATATACATACAAATATGGCTTCAAAAGATATCGCTACTTACCCTTTAAAAAAGCATTTTTATTTGTGAGGGTGTACTAAATGAATTAGAGTGAAAATGTGGTTGAATAAAGGTATACTAAGAAGGCCAAAATTGCTCATCATGTAGTGTAAAAAAAAAAAAAAGCTGTCATCACCAAGTGGTTAATTATGTACTAGTGTGGAAAGCATAGACACTGCTTGGCAGTTTTAACTTTATTAAGTAAAATTTAGTCACAAGATCAACAAGAACTGTGAGAAGAAATGTTTACACTTTGTTCCAGTTTTCCTGTAAGCATTGTCTGTTTTCAGTGTGCACATAATAGCTTTTTCCTTCAGTCTGGAGAGGTTTTACTCTGGAGAGGAAGCTTAGTTTTAGATGATTCACTTTTCACTTCTTGATACTGTATGAGCCATGGATTTACTTGCTTATCAGGTTTGCTGGGGACTGACGGTCAGTTTCAAATTATTCAGTCAGACAGAAGCTCTAACTATTGTGTTTTGCTAACTGCCTCACAAGGCTAACCTCTTATAAAATTGTCCTCGCTGTTTGTATTTATCAGGAATCTTGTCAAGCATTTGCACAAGTTTAGGGTTTTGTTTCTTTTGCTTTTCTTATTGGTTTTCCTATTTGCCACTGCATTTCAGGCATTATAAAGCACATTTTTATCTTGAGGTTTCCAAAGTAATTGATTTTATCTCTCCTAATTCAAAAATAACACTGCAAGATATTGTTTAAGGTTGCAACCTTATCCTTTTAAAACCAAATTAATATGAATAATGCAGTCTGCAGAGCCACATTGAGGCCATTGAAAACCAGCAGTAATCATGCAGCATTGCAGAGTGCTTTTTTATGTGTTTGATGTTAACCCCTTAAGTACTGGTGATGTGTCAGGACCGGCACAGTTGTTTTTCCTTGAAGGACCGGTGATGGACCTGGCACACCATGTATTTGTCAGGACGGGCACAGTTGTTTTTCCTTTAAGGACCGTAGATGGACCTGGCACACCATGTATTTGTCAGGACCGGCACAGTTGTTTTTCCTTTAAGGACTGGTGATGGACCTGGCACACCATGTATTTTGCACTTTTACTGCTCCAGCTCAGTGTGACTCAAGCTGTGGACTTTCTGAGCCAGAGCCACTTACTTCAGGGAGAGTGGATCCTCAACTGTGAAGTCTTCCTTCAGATATCACACTCCTGGGGGCTTCCAGAGATAAACTTGGTGGCAACCAAGAAGAATGGGCAGACTACACAGTTCTTTTCTTTAAGTCCAGGAGGTCAACCAGAAGCTGTCAACACTCTCATCCAAACCTGGGATTTTCACCTGGGGTATATTTTTCCTCCAATTCCTGTTCTACAAATAGTCCCGAGGAAGCTGAAACAGGACAATACTTCGGTGATCCTTATTGCTCCCTTCTGGCTCAGAAGGGCATGGTTTGCGGACCTTTTCCAACTCTTTGTCATGCCTACAATCCATCTTCCAGGCAGACCAGATCTTCTCCATCAAGGACCTCTTCTTCACCCAATCCACACTTCTTGGTGGATGTGGTTGTTGAAACCTTGCTGCACAATAGAAAAAAGTTTACATCTCTGTGCTACCTTAAGATTTGGAAGACATTTTCTGCGTGGTGTGCTACTAGGAATAAATCATTGAGGTCTGCAGAATTCCTTACATCATAGAATTTTTCCATCAGGGATTTGAGGCAGGTCTTCATTTCTCACAGAATTCTCCAATAGCAGATCATCCATTATTGAGAAGGTTGACCTGGGCCATGATGACACTATTACCTATATTTTCCCACGTGTCCTGTGGGACCTTCCTTTTCCTTTGGCTCCTCCCTTCAAGCCCCTAGAATCTGTGCCACTGACGTTTCTAACACTGAAATGGTATTTCTTATTGCCATTACCTCAGCAAGAAGGATTGGTGAGATCCAGTCTCTATCAGTTCTGGAACACTACCTCAGTTTCCAGACAGATAGGGGTTTTCTCCAGTTACTCCCAGATTTCCACCCCAAAGTGGATTCTTTTTTCATTTTTCCCAAGAAGTGGTACTAACTTCCCTTCTCCCAGGATCTGATTTAGAGAATGGAGATCTTCTCCACACACTGGATGTGAAAACATGTCTACAAATGTATCTGGACCTCTCTTATTCTTGGAGGATGTCATCCATCTTACTCTTTTCCTTCTATGGTCCCCCCCCCAAAAGAAGCTATTAAATGGTCCATTGATCAATAGCTTAAACAGACAATACTGATTATTTATAAAGCAGCAGGAGTGGATCCCCCTTCCTCCTTTAAAGATCACTCCATGAGAACCAAGGCGGCACCACAGGCAGACAAAACAGAAGTTTCTGAGGATCAAATTTGAAGAGCAGTGACTTGGAAGAGGGTCCATATGTTCTGAAAGCATTATTGTCTGGGGCTCCTCATTGCTGAAGACTCATCCTTTAGGCATAGTGTTCTCAGAGCTGTTGAATCTTTAAGTCCAGACCTTTTTTACACATCTGTGTGTGTGTTGTTTTGGAAGATATGGAAAGGGTGAATTCGTCAGTCCCAGGACAGCACACAGTTTTTCCACCCTAATAAATCTGAGCAGCATTAATGTCTCCTGTCTTTTGTATTACATGGGTATGGTTATGGGGAAGGAACCTTTGGGTGGGTAGTTTAAACTGTCCTGTGTTGTGTTCCTGTCCTTGGTGGGACAGAGTCTCTGTGTGGGTGCTGTCCTGGGACTTACAAGGAATAGGAATTCAAAGGCAAGTTGGAACTCACCCATTACAGGATATCCCAGAATGAACACAGGTGAACCAATTAAAGTTACTGAGCCACTAATTAGTCTACCTATGCTCCAACTGGGATATACTGAAAACATTAAGTATTCGCAGCTCTTGAGGAACAAGGTTGGCTACCCCTGGCTTAGGCAATTTTAAAGCATCTTGCAGAATGACCTGTATATTGTGTTAGATTAACATTTTTCTATTATCAGTAATAGGAGATTCCCCAAACCAACACTCCCGAAGAGCTCAAAACACACTCAAATGTGCAAATCTCTGTTTAACCCTTTGATTGCCAGAATGTATAACATTTCTCACCCCTCTAGCACTCCAAGGTATGGTTAGCAGACTTCAACTTTAACAAGAGAGACAAATTAATGCATACTGAAGGGCTGCTTTGATTTCAGTGCAGCCCTAAAATATGATTATTTTCTATGTGTCCCCAGATGAGGTAACATAGTAACATAGTTGATGAGGCTGAAAAAAGACATGTGTCCACCAAGTCCAGCCCATGCCAAAAACAACCCCTGTTGATCCAGAGGAAGGCAAAAAAAACCCTCTGGAGCAATTTCTATTTTAGCCCCAAGTGGGTAAAAAAAAATCCTTCCTGGCTCTAAATGGCAGCCAGATATTTTCCTGGATCAATATCCTATATGCTTTGAAGCCATCTGTCATAATTTTCAATATTGTTCTGTGCTAGATAGGCATCCATTGCTTTTTTGAAAGCAGTTGCATTATCTGCAAGTACAACATGCCGAGGCAAAGAATTCCAGAGCTTAACCGCCCTTACTATAAAGAATCCCTGCCTTTGTTTTCATCAAAAGAGCCTTTCCTCTAGTCTTAATGGATGACCTCTTGTTGTTAGCTTAACTCTTTAGGTAAATAATTCATTGGCTAGTTCTTTCTTTTGACCTTAAATGTATTTGTAAATGGTAATCATATCACCCCTTAGACATCTCTTCTCTAATGTAAACAAACACAGTTTGGCTAGTCTCTCTTTATAACTCAGATCCTCCAATCCCTTTATCAGTTTTGATGCACGTCTCTGCACCTTTTCCAGTTCAACAATGTCTCACTAGCGCCCAAAATTGTACTCCATATTCTAGATGAGGCCTAACCATGGATTTATACAGGGTAGGATAACATTATTTTTATGCAGGCTCGTACCCTATTTGCTCTTGCAGCAGCTGAGTGACTCTGCACACTGCTGTGGTCTATTGTCTATCAGCACTCCTAAATCTAGTATATGTAGCAAGTTTGTTTCTACAGCTGAAATGCATAACCTTACATTTGCCACTTTTCTGCCCATTCACTCAGTTTATCTAAGTCCTTCTGCAAAGAAAAAACATCCAGCTCTGTACGTATTTCCTTACATAGCTTAGTGTCATCAGCAAAGACTGAGATGCTACTTTCAATTTCCCACTTCTAGATAATTAATAAACAAATTTAAAAGTATTGGGCCCAAGACTGAACCCTGCGGAAACCCACTTATAACTTTAGACCAATTTGAAAAGGTCCCATTTACAACAACTCTCTGCCATCTATCATTTAACCGGTTCTCAATCCATGTACAGATAACACTGCCCAAACCAAAGCCTTTTAATTTATGCAATAACCTGTTGTGAGGCACTGTATGAAAGGATTTTGCAAAATACAAGTATACTACATTTACAGCACTTCCCCTGTCCAAATTACTATTTACTCTTTCATAAAATACAAGTAAATTAGTCTGACATGATCTATGCTCCATGAAAACATGCTGATTTCTACTAATAATACCGTTTGTCTTCACATAGTTCAGAATAGTGTCAGTTAGTAACCCTTCTATTACCTTGCCCACTATGGAAGCCAAGCTCACAAGTCTATAATTTCCTTGCTCCCTTTTTAAATAAAGGAACTACATCAGCTTTCCTCCAATCACAGGACACTATGACTGATGAAAGTGAATCAATAAATATTAAGTATAATGGCCTTGCTATTACTGAACTAAGTTCCTTAAGTACCCTTGGGTGTATACCGTCAGGTCCAGGTGCTTTATTCACTATAACCCTCTCCAGTCTCTTTTGGACCTTGTCCTCAGTAAACCATGCAAATAATGGAGGAAATACCGTTGTTTTTCTGTTAGCCATAAATTGATCCTCACTAATCAATTCACCTGTCTCAGTCCTAAGAGGACCATTATTAACCTTAACTTTTTTGTTATTAATATAGTTGTAGAATTGTTTAGGATTTTTCTTGCTCTCATTAGCAATATTTCTCTCATTTTCAATTGTATCTAGTTTAATTGCTTGTTTGCAGATTTTAGTACATTCTTTATATTTTATAAATGACTAGTTGAACAGCCCATTACACGGGCCACAGTGCCTCTGGCATTAGCAATATTTCTCTCATTTTCAATTGTATCTAGTTTAATTGCTTGTTTGCAGATTTTAGTACATTCTTTATATTTTATAAATGACTAGTTGAACAGCCCGTTACATGGGCCACAGTGCCTCTGGCAGCCGTCGCGGGGCAGTCACGCGCAGTAGAGACTGCCCACGCCACTGCTGATACAGAGCTGGACGCTCCTTCGGAGAGCCCAGCTCTGTATCAGCCATGGCGTGGGCAGTCTCTACTGCGCATGTCTACTGCGCATGTTGGGCGTTACACACAATTTAGCGAATTATTATATAGGATGCATTTGGCCTCTTTGACTTAAACACTTTAAAAGCCTGTTTTTTATTTCTCATTGTCCTGGTCTGGTCATCTAAAAGGGAATTTTAAGATGGCTAATGTTTTCATCTAGAGATTACAACTAGGGGCGTGCGAAAGTTGTCACCATGTTCCTGCGAGAAATTTTGCGAAAACCACGTTGTTATCCGCTTTTTCGCGGGGAAATCCGCTATAAAAATAGCGGTTTAAGTTTTCGCATCTTTTACCCACTTTCAATGGCTAAAAAGTTTTTTTTACATTGTTTTTGCACTTTCACTATAAAAATCTGACGTGTTCGCTGAAGGCAGACACAATAGAAGCAGCTACAGAGTGAGATAGACGTGCTGTGCTGTTCTCTTGTGATATTAAGCAAAAATTGAGGTAGGAGAGGCTCATAGTGACTCCTATCACTATAAGCAGCAAAAAGAGGAACTGGAAGGACCCTTATTATGTGTCCACTGAGTCTGAGTCTGAGGAGGAGGAGGAAGTGACTAGCAGTACTCAACCAATGCTGTCCAGTCCCTCTAAATCACCCCAAGGGATCTTGGGGAATTTAATAAGGAGGGAGGGAGAAAAGGGAATGGGAAGGAAGGGAGAAAAGGGAATGGGAAGGAAGGGAGAAAAGGATAGTGAGAGCAGGACAGGTCAGCTGCCTGTGCCTGCTGCAAGACATGCTGCCAATACTGCCAGTGCCACCACTTCTGATCCTGCAGCCACTAGTGTTGTACCTGTTGCTAGTACTGAACCTGCTGCTAGTACTGAACCTGCCGCTAATACTGAACCTGCTGCCAGTGCTGAACCTGCTGCCACCAATGCTTTGCCTGCTGCTAGTGTTTCTTGTAGTACTCAGGGGGAAAAGGAGAAAATGATGCCAAGTATGACAGCAAGGGACCCTAAATCACACTTGCCACTCCTGATCCTAGTTGCAGTGCTGACTCTGAGGCAGTAGCAGCAACAGCAGCTACATTATCCGCTGCCACAGACAATGAAGGGGAATGTGGAGGACAAGAAGAAAGAGGCCATTCTTCTCCACCTTTCCCCTTCCCTCTGAAGTCATCATAGGTGTGGGACTATTTTTCTGTTGGGGGAGGCACACTACAGTCATCAGCAATGGCACTGTGCACAATTTGTGACAAGTCAGTGAAAAGAGGAAAGGAGGGAACACACCTTGGCACAAGCACCCTCATATCACACATGAAACACAGACACCATGACATTTACTCCAAGCATGTTAAAGCCAAATACCCACCAAAGAAATCAAGCACCGATATTGCTTTCTCTGACTCACCAGAAAGGCAACAAGAGCCGAGGCAGAGATTAAAGAAGAGGAGGAATAGAGCAACCCAGGCAAAGTTCCAGGATGAGTGAAACAAGTAGCTCGCCATCACCTTCTAGGGTAACTCTTTGTTCATTACCTCCCCTGCCAAATGATAGCCACTCTGTTGATGTTAGGATGTGGCAGTTAGTCTCTACCCATTGCACACTGTGGGGTGCACTTACCACACATGCCAGTGTGGTGGAGAAGAATCACAATCAGTGCATCAAGTGGCATCTGAGGAGATTCCATCCCGCAGAATATGCTAAGATGGTGGCAGGGAGAGTTCATCACTACTGTTAAACTGTCAGCAAGTTGTCATGTGTCCTTAGCAGATGTGGAAAAGGGGTACAGCTACAACAGCAGTACTTGGTTTCAGGTGTCATGGTGTTTGGATACAGTTGTTCCCCAAGATGTTATTTACCACATACATACTGTGCACATTGCAGTTGCTGAGGAGACCTGCTGTTCCTGCTCTCAAGGGAAAAATATATTCTAATAACAACACACCCATGATGATTTTGGAGGAGGGGCAGGTGGAGAAGATTTAATGGCCATCGTTTTCTTTTCTCCAAATATACTGGGGGCTACTTCTTCTGCTGCTACTGCCTCAGGTGTATCACTGGAGCCAGTCGTGGCAAGTGGAACCTTCATCATCCATCTTCCATGTTACTGCTATTGTTGATCCCATTCCCTTTCAGCTGCCTAATCATCCTGCTGCTTAAACAACTCAGCAGCATCAGTACGAACAGTAGTTGCAACTCAGGACTCGGGAGGACATTTGACAGCGGCCACTGGCCAACATGACCTGCTGGCATTAGGCCAGAAGGGCATTTTTATTTTTTTCTCAGGGCTTGTGTTTAAAAAATAAATAAATAAACAAAAACTTGTCCTACAAAAAAAAAAAAAAAAAAATTTTGGGGGGGTTTGTTTCTAACAAGCCTAAGTCCTACAAATCAATGTTTCCTTAGGGCTTGTGCCAAACAAGCTTAAGTCCTACAAATCAATGTTTCTTCAGGGCTAGTGATGAGCGAGCACCCCAATGCTCGGGTGTTCGGGTGCTCTGACCGAGCACCCCCTGAGGCTCGAGTGCTCGGCCGAGCACCCGAGCCCCATTGAAGTCAATGGGAGGACTCGAGCATTACACCAGGCACCCCCTGCTCTGATGAGGGGAGGGTGCCTGGTCCATAGGAAAAGGGCAGAAAAGGATGGAAACACCACAGAAATGGTTCAGGGACAGCATAGGGAGGATGTCTGGATGCATCTTGGACTCCAACATCGCTGCTGGGAACGATCTTTCGCCCGTAGTACGCCATTTTTACAGACTGACCATAAAACACACAAAAAGGAAAATAAAAACGACTTTAGGCGAAAAATTGTTACCAAACAATATTTGCTGTATATTTACTTGTATATCATCTGCAAATTATCCCAAAAATTTCCTTGATTTTCGGAAGTGAGGCCATGATTAAGAGGGAAACGTGCGCAGAAGAAAATTCTCCCAAAAATTTCCTTGATTTTCAGAACTGAGGCCATGATTAAGAGGGAAACGTGCGCAGAGGCAAATTCTCCCAAAAATTTCCTTGATTTTCAGAACTGAGGCCATGATTAAGAGGGAAACGTGCGCAGAGGCAAATTCTCCCAAAAATTTCCTTGATTTTCAGAACTGAGGCCATGATTAAGAGGGAAACGTGCGCAGAGGCAAATTCTCCCAAAAATTTCCTTGATTTTCAGAACTGAGGCCATGATTAAGAGGGAAACGTGTGCAGAGGCAAATTCTCCCAAAAATTTCCTTGATTTTCAGAACTGAGGCCATGATTAAGAGGGAAACGTGCGCTGAGCTGACCATCTAAAACATTATGGGTGAGGGTCTGCTGCAGAGCTGACCATCCTAAACATTATATGCGAAGGCCCGCTAGTGAGCTGACGCTATAAAACATTATATGAGAGGGCCCGCTAGAGAGCTGACCCAATAAAACATTATATGAGAAGGCCCGCTGGTGAGCTGACCTATATAAAAATTGTCAAACAGGGCCCGCTGGTGAGCTGGCCCTATATAAAAATTATATCACAGGGCCTGCTGGTGAGCTGGCCCTATATAAAAATTATAGCACAGGGCATATGGAAGAGGAGGAGGAGGATGAGAAGATTAAGAGTCAACCATATACCCGTTTTTTGGGTGGAAGGGGTGAATGGGAATACAGAGTATTCCCATCATTGTAAATAACATATATAAAGTGAGTTTATGTTCCCCCGGGGCTTTCCTCCAGTGGAGTGGAGAAGTCAGGGGAAATCCAGGCCTTGTTCATTTTTATAAGTGTCAACCTATCAGCATTGTCGGTGGAAAGGCGGATACGCTTATCTGTTATGATGCCACCAGCAGCACTAAATACCCGCTCAGACAGAACGCTGGTGGCAGGGCAGGCCAGCACCTCCAAGGCGTAGAGTGACAGTTCATACCACGTGTCCAGCTTGGACACCCAGTAGTTGTAAGGCACAGAGGGATCATTGAGGACGCTGACACGGTCTGCTACGTACTCCTTCACCATCTTCCAAAACTTTTTCCTCCTTGTGACACTAGGCTGCGCATCAGGGTGAGGGTGCTGGCGGGGTGTCATGAAGGTGTCCCACGCCTTGGAGAGTGTTGCCCTGCCTTTCTCGGAACTGCTGTGTGCTCCCCTTTTCTCCCCTTCTCTGTTGGCCAAGGTAGCACGTACTCTGCCGCCAGCGTTGTCAGATGGAAAATTTTGGAGCAATTTTTCAACAAGAACCTTCTGGTATTGCACCATTTTGCTTGTCCTCTCCACCGGAGGAATGAGAGATGAGAAATTCTCTTTGTAGCGGGGGTCCAGAAGGGTGAACACCCAGTAATCCGTGTTGTTTAAAATGCGTATAACGCGTGGGTCACGGGAAAGGCAGCCTAACATAAAGTCAGCTATGTGTGCCAGAGTACCAACAGTCAAGATTTCGCTGTCCTCACCAGGAGGATGACTCTCAATATCCTCATCCTCTTCCTCCTCTTCTGCCCACCCACGCTGAAGAGATGGAACTAAAGTTCCATGGCTACCCTCTGTAGCGGAGGCAACCGTGTCTTCCTCCTCCTCCTCCTCCTCCGCCTCCTCCAATTGTCGCTGAGAAGACAAAGTGAGGGTGCTCTGGCTATCACCTTGTGTAAGCTCTTCCTCCCCCATTTCCACCTCTTCCACATGCAAAGCGTCGGTTTTAATTGTGAGCAGCGAGCGTTTCAGTAGACACAGAAGTGGGATGGTGACACTGATAATAGCGTTATCGCCGCTCACCATCTGTGTCGATTCCTCAAAATTGCGTAAAACCTCGCAGAGGTCTGACATCCATTCCCACTCCTCACTTCTGATTACAGGAAGTTGAACGGAGAGGCGACGACCGTGTAACAGCTGGTACTCCACTACTGCCCTCTGCTGCTCACAAAGCCGGGCCAACATGTGGAAGGTGGAGTTCCAGCGCGTGCTCACGTCACACAGCAGCCGGTGAGCTGGCAATTGTAAGCGCTGCTGCAGCTTCAACAGGCCGGCCGAAGCTGTAGATGACTTACGGAAATGTGCACACACGCGGCGCACCTTGGTCAAGAGATCATGCACATTGGGGTAGGTTTTTAGAAATCGCTGCACCACTAAATTAAATACATGCGCTAGGCATGGTACGTGTGTGAGCTTGCCGAGCTCCAAAGCCGCCACCAAGTTACGCCCATTATCACACACAACCATGCCTGGTTGCAGGTTGAGTGGCGAGAGCCACTGCTCGGTCTGGTGACTAATTCCCTGCAACAGCTCTGAGGCCGTGTGCTGTTTGTCCCCAAGGCAGATCAGCTTCAGCACGGCCTGTTGACGCTTCCCCACTGCAGTGCTACACTGCTTCCAGCTACTGGCTGATGGGGGAGTGGCGCTGCGTGTAGAGAATTCGGAGGTGGAAACGGAGGAGGAGGAGCCAATAACGTAGGTGCTGGCGGAAACCCTGATGGAGGTAGGGCCCGCAATCCTCGGCGTGGGTAGCACCCGTGCCATCCCAGGGTCCGAGTCGCTCCCAGCCTCCACGACATTCACCCAGTGTGCCGTCAGGGAAATGTAGCGTCCCTGGCCACAAGCACTTGTCCATGTGTCAGTCGTTAAGTGGACCTTCCCAGTAACTGCGTTGGTCAGGGCACGGGTGATGTTACGGGACACATGGTGGTGTAATGCGGGGATGGCACACCGGGAAAAGTAGTGGCGGCTGGGGACCGCGTACCGAGGGACAGGTGCTGCCATCAGGCTGCGGAAGGACTCATTGTCCACAAGCCTAAATGGCAGCATTTCGATGGCCAGTAATTTGGAAAGGTGTGAGGTTAGTGCTATGGCCTGTGGGTGGGTGGCTGGGTACTTTCTCTTGCGCTCAAATGCCTGGGGTAACGACATTTGGACGCTGCGCTGGGACAGGGAAGTGGATGTGGTCGCTGATGGTGCTTCAGATGGTACAGGTGCAGGGCGGGAGGTATGCGGGCCTGCGCCTTCGACAGGCGATTGGCCGGCACCGAAAACAGGGGAAGAGGAGGCAGTGGTGTGGCCTGCAGACACAGATGGGCGATCCAGGCGTTCCTCCCACTTACTACGGTGCTTGGATGCCATGTGTCGGATCATGCTGGTGGTGGTGAGGTTTCTAGTGTTCATGCCTCGGCTCATTCTGGTGTGGCACAGGTTGCAAACTACAATTCTTTTGTCGTCCGCACTTTCCTTAAAAAAACGCCATACCGCGGAACACCTACCCTTTGGCAAGGTAGATTTACGCAAGGGGGTGCTCCGTGGAACATTTGCGGGCCGGTTTGGTGCGGTCCGCCTTCTTTCTGTAGCCACACCACTGCCTCTTCCAGCCTGTTGCGGTGCTGCAGATGGCTCACCCTCAGGACTGCTGTCATCGCTCGGCTCTACACCTTCCCAGGTGGGGTCAGTCACCTCATCGTCCACCAAGTCCTCCTCCACTTCCTCACTCTGATCATCCTCCTCAAGTCTTGATCCCACCACATACTCAGTCATTGACAACTGTATAACATTCTCCTCAACAAGGTCTTGAGACGGAAATAGTGGTTGATTTAATGGCAACTGTGTCTCATCATCATCATCATCATCCACTACTTCCTTTGACCTTAAATGCCGTTCACATCTGTCATCTTCTTGTGATTGGGTAGCCTCTAGAGGTTGTGAATCAGGGCACAAGATGTCATGTTCCTCTGCAAGCGTGCTTGGAGAGAGGGTCAAATGAAGGATTGGTGATGAGACGAGCTCCTCACTATATCCCAGTGTGGGATCACTTCTTTGACCAGACCGTGTATGGTGGGAGGAAGGATGATCAGAGTGAGGATTATGTTGACCAGACTCTTGGCTACTGAGAGTGGACTTGGTGGAAGACAGGGTGGTGCTTAACCGACTGGAAGCAGTATCAGCTGTCATCCAACCGACCACCTGTTCGCAGTGGTCGGACCTCGAGAGTGATGTCCTGCGACGCCCTGTAAAATTAGACATGAAGCTAGGTATGGTGGATGTCTTTCTTTCTTGTGCTCTGGCACCAGGCACAGTTTCTCCGCGTCCTGACCCGCGCCCTGAACTATCAGGATCACGTCCACTTCCCCGTCCCTTTTTACCCGCCTTCTTCATCTTACACGGAATATGTGACTTTAATATTTGAGTTTGAAAACTTAACAGTATTTCTTACTATTCTGCAACTGTGCAGAGTACACAGAATAGGCTGCTAAACTGCGGTGACACACACTGAATGGAAAATGTGAATTTAATATTTGAGTTTGAAAACTTAACAGTATTTCTTCCTAGTCTGCAACGGTGCAGAGTACACAGAATAGGCTGCTAAACGGCGGTGACACACACTGAATGGAATATGTGACTTTAATATTTGAGTTTGCAAACTTAACAGTATTTCTTCCTAGTCTGCAACTGTGCAGAGTACACAGAATAGGCTGCTAAACGGCGGTGACACACACTGAATGGAATATGTGACTTTAATATTTGAGTTTGAAAACTTAACAGTATTTCTTCCTAGTCTGCAACTGTGCAGAGTACACAGAATAGGCTGCTAAACTGCGGTGACACACACTGAATGGAAAATGTGACTTTAATATTTGAGTTTGCAAACTTAAAAGTATTTCTTCCTAGTCTGCAACGGTGCAGAGTACACAGAATAGGCTGCTAAACTGCGGTGACACACACTGAATGGAATATGAGACTTTAATATTTGAGTTTGAAAACTTAACAGTATTTCTTCCTAGTCTGCAACTGTGCAGAGTACACAGAATAGGCTGCTAAACGGCGGTGACACACACTGAATGGAATATGTGACTTTAATATTTGAGTTTGAAAACTTAACAGTATTTCTTCCTAGTCTGCAACTGTGCAGAGTACACAGAATAGGCTGCTAAACGGCGGTGACACACACTGAATGGAATATGTGACTTTAATATTTGAGTTTGAAAACTTAACAGTATTTCTTCCTAGTCTGCAACTGTGCAGAGTACACAGAATAGGCTGCTAAACGGCGGTGACACACACTGAATGGAATATGTGACTTTAATATTTGAGTTTGAAAACTTAACAGTATTTCTTCCTAGTCTGCAACGGTGCAGAGTACACAGAATAGGCTGCTAAACTGCGGTGACACACACTGAATGGAAAATGTGACTTTAATATTTGAGTTTGAAAACTTAACAGTATTTCTTCCTAGTCTGCAACGGTGCAGAGTACACAGAATAGGCTGCTAAACGGCGGTGACACACACTGAATGGAATATGTGACTTTAATATTTGAGTTTGAAAACTTAACAGTATTTCTTCCTAGTCTGCAACGGTGCAGAGTACACAGAATAGGCTGCTAAACGGCGGTGACACACACTGAATGGAATATGTGACTTTAATATTTTAGTTTGAAGACTTAACAGTATTTCTTCCTAGTCTGCAACTGTGCAGAGTACACAGAATAGGCTGCTAAACGGCGGTGACACACACTGAATGGAATATGTGACTTTAATATTTGAGTTTGAAAACTTAACAGTATTTCTTCCTAGTCTGCAACTGTGCAGAGTACACAGAATAGACTGCTAAACGGCGGTGACACACACTGAATGGAATATGTGACTTTAATATTTGAGTTTGAAAACTTAACAGTATTTCTTCCTAGTCTGCAACGGTGCAGAGTACACAGAATAGGCTGCTAAACTGCGGTGACACACACTGAATGGAAAATGTGACTTTAATATTTGAGTTTGAAAACTTAACAGTATTTCTTCCTAGTCTGCAACGGTGCAGAGTACACAGAATAGGCTGCTAAACTGCGGTGACACACACTGAATGGAATATGTGACTTTAATATTTGAGTTTGAAAACTTAACAGTATTTCTTCCTAGTCTGCAACGGTGCAGAGTACACAGAATAGGCTGCTAAACGGCGGTGACACACACTGAATGGAATATGTGACTTTAATATTTTAGTTTGAAGACTTAACAGTATTTCTTCCTATTCTGCAACTCTGCACAGTACACAGAATGTGCTGCTACACTGCGGCGAAGCACACTGAATGGAATATGTGACTTTGATATTTTAGTTTGAAGACTTAACAGTATTTCTTCCTATTCTGCAACTCTGCACAGTACACAGAATGTGCTGCTACACTGCGGCGAAGCACACTGAATGGAATATGTGACTTTGATATTTTAGTTTGAAGACTTAACAGTATTTCTTCCTATTCTGCAACTCTGCACAGTACACAGAATGTGCTGCTACACTGCGGCGAAGCACACTGAATGGAATATGTGACTTTGATATTTTAGTTTGAAGACTTAACAGTATTTCTTCCTATTCTGCAACTCTGCACAGTACACAGAATGTGCTGCTAAACTGCGGCGAAGCACACTGAATGGAATATGTGACTTTGATATTTTAGTTTGAAGACTTAACAGTATTTCTTCCTATTCTGCAACTCTGCACAGTACACAGAATGTGCTGCTACACTGCGGCGAAGCACACTGAATGGAATATGTGACTTTGATATTTTAGTTTGAAGACTTAACAGTATTTCTTCCTATTCTGCAACTCTGCACAGTACACAGAATGTGCTGCTACACTGCGGCGAAGCACACTGAATGGAATATGTGACTTTGATATTTTAGTTTGAAGACTTAACAGTATTTCTTCCTATTCTGCAACTCTGCACAGTACACAGAATGTGCTGCTACACTGCGGCGAAGCACACTGAATGGAATATGTGACTTTGATATTTTAGTTTGAAGACTTAACAGTATTTCTTCCTATTCTGCAACTCTGCACAGTACACAGAATGTGCTGCTAAACTGCGGCGAAGCACACTGAATGGAATATGTGACTTTGATATTTTAGTTTGAAGACTTAACAGTATTTCTTCCTATTCTGCAACTCTGCACAGTACACAGAATGTGCTGCTAAACTGCGGCGACGCACACTGAATGGAATATGTGACTTTGATATTTTAGTTTGAAGACTTAACAGAATGTGCTCTAATCTGCAACTTTGCACACTAAACAGAATGTGCTCTAATCTGCAACTTTGCACACTAAACAGAATGTGCTCTAATCTGCAACTGTGCACACTAAACAGAATATATTTTTTTTTTTTTCCCCCCACACAAAATAACCTGCTGCCCCCACACACAGTAGTCCTAAAAAGGACTTTTGGTTCTTTTTTTTCACAATTTTGCTTGTTTTCCTCCCTACACTGCCTTTCCCTTCCTATCCTCAGCTCTCCCTGGCTAAGACTGAGCCGAACTCGATGGTCAGGTGCTATACAGCACCCGACCACGGGTTCTGGCCAGCCAATCAGTGTAATGCCAGCAGCCAACATGGCTGCTGGCATTACACCGATGTCAGAGCCTCCCTGCACGTTTATTGGCTGCGCAGCAGCCGCAAAATGTGCGGGGAGGAGACCCGAACATGGCGGGCGAGCACATGCGGTACTCGTACGAGTACCGCCATGTGCCGAGCAGAGCGATGCTCGAGCCGATCCGAGCATCGGCCGAGCATGCTCGCTCAACACTATTCAGGGCTTGGGCCTCTAATAAGTTTAAGTCCTACAAAGGCCTCTAACAACAAATCAAACAAATCATCCTCTACAAAATACTCTATCAAGTCAAGTATCAGTCCACCCCAGTTGCAGCTTATGTCAGGGGGTTCCTGTCTCTGTCACTTTAAATACAAATATCAATGGAGCGGTCAATTTTAGGCCCCATTTTTACTTACAGCGCTCCCGGTGGAGCGCTGTAAGTAAAAAGTAAGTATTTAAGGACCATGATGGTCATAGTACGTCACATAGTCCTTAAGGGGTTACGTGCCCCCCAATCCCAGTAAACAACCCCCCAAAAATCAGCCCCTGTTCAACTGATTCTTTCCCCACATTCCACCAACACAGGCACCCTCATGCCCCTTTTATACTGTGCCTTTAGGAAATAAAATATTATTTGTAATGTGTTGTGTGTAACTTCTATGTTCCATTGATTTCAATGGGTGAAAAAAGTGGAAAAAAGCGGAAAATCTGCACTTTTAGCGGAAATTTTCCACCAAGCGGAAAGTGCCATTTTTCTCCGATTTCAGTTTGAGGCAGAAAGTTTCGCCATCCCTAATTGCAACACATTTGAAACAAATCCATACAAACTAAAATGTATTGTATACATAACATAATGTTTAAATAATATCTTCCTGCAATATGAAGTTACAAGAAAGGTACAAGAAAGACTAACATGAAGAGCTGCTGACTGCTAGGACAGATAAATCAGTGCAATCCCTGATTTAACCAGGTGCCAAAACAGGCTACAATAATTCTCTGCTGTATAAGAACAATCAACTTTTATTATGGGAACTAGTTGAAGAGCCCGTTACACGGGCCACAGTGCCACTGCCAGCCGGTTGCGGTAAAGTCATGAGCAGTAGAGACTGCCCGCACCGCGGATGATACAGAGCTGGACGCTCTCTGTATCAGCTGTGGAGCAGGCAGTCACTACTGCGCATGACTGCAGCATGCGCCGCAGTCTCTACTGCGCATGACTGCGTCATTACACACGTTTTAGCTAATTATTATATAGGGTCAGGAAAGGGTTAATAAAAGATAGGGTGAAGTAACTCAGTAAAAAAATATTATGCATGTTATCTATATGTTTGTCCTATTTATGTTTTATAATTAACTCAGATCTGTCAAGGGTTAAATCCTTTGAATGCTAGGTCTATGTACTCTCCTGTAGTGTACAGCACATTTGTGGGGAGCTTGGTTCTAAACCATTTGTAGACCGTATTCTGGGTCGGGGTTTCATGCATAGCAGTCACCTTGTTGTGATCTATTGAATGTCATCCATTGAGCTATACTGTATGGATTTTCCTACTGAGTAAAATAAGGATACTCCCACTGCAAAGAGATTCATATTTCCAGAGTTATTACAGTTTAAACCTTTGTTTACATTAGCAGTGCCCTCTACTGGACAATTTCCAATTAGTTTTTCAGTTACATTCTAATGGAGAGGAAAATCGGTGATGTACAGTTCTCCATAGAATGTGATAGAAACTGCCTGTCACGTCCTGTCAGTTAGAACTATCAGGAACTAAACACAGTGAATTAACTTCCTGGTTATTTGAACTGTTATAAATTTGGAATAGAAGATCTGATAGCGATGGGAGTGACCTTGTTTTATTCAGTAGGAAAAGCTCTATAAAATGTGTTTTCATAAACAAAAGTTTATTGTTCCTTTAAAGCATTTGAGTCAAATTAGTGAATGTATGTTTAACCCTTTTAGTGTGCAAAGAAAGTTTGGCAAACAAGGTGTTTGATAATGAGTGGCAGGGTGACAGGGTATTTCTATAACAATGCAGGCAGGTATCTCCTATGCTAAACAGCAATATTGTATTTTCCTTGCTCACATATAAACAATTGTTATTTTTTAACATTATACAAAGTTTTAATGGTGTGTAGGTAGAATTCCACTTTAACTCATTTACAACTGGGTTGCTCACTGTGCATGCCTTATAGGCAACACTGGTTAGAGACCTCTCTATCATTCAAGGGGTTAAGAACCCCATTTAAATAATGGAATTCGCATGTATCCCTTATGGTGCAGCTGGCTTATCACAGATGTATTCCAGTTCTTAGGACATCAGCTTCATTGAGGACTTGTTTTGATCTCTTGTTTATGACCTTGGTTCAATGAATGGATTCCAGAGTCTGATGAAATTGTGGAATGATGTTCCAAATTATATCCAGGTGTGGATGGATCAGTCTCCAAGGGCTCATAAAGACAAGTATGTGTGAATGTGCCCACTCTTCTCTTTATCACGGTGATATGTGATTAAAGTTTGTAGAGACTAGTGGATTTAAATAGCCATCATCAACTGAAACTGTTTGAGTAACACTGCCAAGCTGCATCTACTCCCATTGATTTTTGGCCAAGCAAACATTTGTCTTACATAAGAGAGGAGTGTGCCAAATTCAGTTTACACTGCTATAGAAACCGCTAATTGAATTGCCTGTTGTATAATAAATTGTAGTACCTTATTTTTGTATGGAACTACTTTTGGATAGACAGAATTGTAATTTTCATAAATCTGAAGATGTAAACTGAGATATTTTATAAAATTATCTTTTTTTTTTATTTACTAGGAATTATGTAGTGTAATTAGTTTCTATGTTAATATAATTTATCTCACACTAATAATAAAATGTGCTATTCTTTACAGTACCTACTGACATAAAGGAAAAAATAGAATTATATACTCTAACTTACAAGATCATTAAGTACCTTTTTGTTCACTCTTTCTGTCAGAGGCTCAGCATGGAGCCCTGGTCAATTATAAAGAGAAAATATTTAGACTGTAAGCTCCTTGGGGCAGGGACCTCTCTCCTATTCTTTCCGTGACACTTATTTTATCCCCATTTATTTATTGTAGCATACTTCTTTTGTAAGGTGCTGCTTACACTGAGAGGCACCATATAGATAAAGATATACATACATACATACAAGTATCCCCAAAAACGGTTACAAAAATAATTTTGGTATCATTTTCCATGCCTTACTACATCTCTGTTATACCTGGGTTACTGAGTGTCTCCTGTGGAGTTCACATTATCATTTTACTTGTCTAACACCAGAGACAGACTTTGTGGTCAGATCTCTTAAAGGATGCTAGGATAAAGGTCTTTTGATTGCAAGACTTGATTCACAGTGAGAGTTAAATATATAACCAGGTACAGAAATTTATGACAATATGACACATTTATGGCTATTTATAGTATACAGCCAACATAATGTGAATTTACTTTATTTGCCAAAACTTAATTTTGTGTGTAATTTTTAGTGATTAAATGGGTAAGTAACAAATGACTGATCTAGAACTTAATTTTTTATTTAACAGAGAGTTATTTAATCTAGGGTAATCTAGGCCATAATGTTGTCATGTGAGCGATAGGGTATGCTCTTCCAACCCTAGTATCACGGTCCCCGTGATTCCCTGTCACTCTCTGTGATGGTACCTGTGCATTGGAGGAGGCTGATTGGCCCGTCCAGGATGTTCCTTTATATACTGGGTCTATGGCACCTGTCAGGTGCCCTTTCGTGGTGTTCCTGATCCTGCACCTTTGTTGCTGTGTTCCTGCGTTACTGTGTACTGACTTGGCTCGTCTGACTATTCTGCTGTTCCTGCTCCGTGATTGACCTGGTTCCGGCTGGCGTTCCTCCTCCGTGATTGACCCGGCTCTGGCTGACGTTCCTGCTCCGTGATTGACCCGGCTCTGGCTGACGTTCCTGCTCCGTGATTGACCCGGCTCTGGCTGATGTTCCTGCTCCGTGATTGACCCGGTTCTGGCTGATGTTCCTGCTCCGTGATTGACCCGGCTCTGGCTGACGTTCCTGCTTCGTGATTGACCCGGTTCCGGCTGACGTTCCTGCTCCGTGACTGTTTCCTGTGTTCCAGCAAGACCTTGATCGCCTACCGGTGACATTCTGAACTGTGCGGGTAGTATTGCCCTGACTGATCATGTCTCTGCAGCTGAGCTGTTGCCTCCGTTACCAAGCCAGTCTGCTTAGTTTTGCTGAGCTGTTGCCTCCGTTACCGAGTCAGTCTGCATTCCTTGCTGAGTGGTTGCCTCCATTACCGAATCTGTCAGGTACCCTTGCTGTGCTGGTTGCCTCCGATATTGAGCCTGTCTCTGTACACTTGCCAAGCTGGTTGCGTTCTATCCGAGCCATTTAACACTTTATGAGCCTGTTGCCTCCGTGACCGAGCCTATCCGTTAACACTAGCAGAGCAGTTATCCATCTCGGTGCTCGTTCATTACCATTGTTGCACACGTGGTGCTATTGGGCATTCCGTTAGCTCTTGCAGTGTGTTGCTCCGTAACGGCACCGGAAGGGTGTCTTGGCTCTGGTCTCCAAGTGCTCACTGTGTTCTGCTACTGTATCGCACTAGACAGTGCGTTGGCTCCCAGATCGCTTGTGCAGTGTCTCCTCCGATGTGGCACCCAAGGGGTGCTTTTTGCTCTGGTCCCGTTGGCACATGCAGGGTCTCCTCCGTTGACAGACCTAAGGGGCGTTCCAGGCTCTGGTCCCATTAGCTCCAGCAGTGGCTCTCCTCCGTTATATCACCCTAGTGGTGTATTGGCTCTAGCTCTAGTCAGTCCTTGCTGTATCATTGGGTGCCTTACTGTACAGCTATCTGAGAGTGATTCAGTTCAGTTGCATACTGCACCTTCCTTTGCACTACCTCAGAGACTGTTAATACCTACTGGGCGTTGGCTAATCACCATCACAGAGACTGATCAGTTTGCTCTAAGCATTAACTCTTGTTCCTCCATTTATTCTGTTTGTTACTATTTGCTCCTACATTATTGGGCCTGTACTAACCCTCCTTAATTAATCTCCTGATCTTCCATTATACAACAATGCATAACTAGATTGTTAAGTCAGTTGAATGACCTAGGTGCTTAAGAGATAATAGGGCAATAAAAAATAAAAAAAAATATTAAGTCCCTGTATACCCCACTGAAAAAATATATTCAATTTCTACTAGCTTGGAAAACACACCGATTAATTAAATACAGTTTATCATCTTGAGGACTAGAGGTGTACTAAACACCTTGCAAGGCAATGTGTTGCTTACCACTCTCATTATTAAGTTAAATAACATATGAGCGTTGACAAAAGTCACAGTAGTACCTTATGAAGGGAAAACCTGTTAGGTATCAAACATAAGTAATGGTTGGTGTCCAGATTTTGCATTGTGTCCATTAATAAAAGGTAAAAATTCAATGTGAGCAGAAATAAATCTACAGATTATTAGCTGATAAAAAGGCAATTGAACATCACAAAATAAGTGTTAAATTTAAGTAAAAAACTAAAAGAGAATGCCTTTAGCACTATGTTCTGACAATAAAGAAAACACCAGCATATATATTAAGTAAAAAATGTTTAATGTACCTAATAACACAATAAATATACAACCCAACATATAATTCAAACCTTATGTTATGTGATCTCTCAGCTTGCATTCTACAGTGACCCCAGAGCCACTCAAGATGCAACTACACTTGTAACAGTGTGAATAGAATGCTTCCAGTTATGCACAAACATAAGTATATTTAAAGAAAGCACAAAAAATTAAGTAGTTTGTGAACTGGCTGAAATGTAAATAAGGAACATATGATGGTAATAGATAACAAGAAGACTTGTACACAACAAACATTTTCAGAAAAATTCAATTTCAGACATAGTAACATAGTAAATTAGGTTGAAAAAAGACACAAGTCCATCAAGTTCAACCTTCGCTTCATACCTCAGTAACTAAGAATTTTATAGCTTTCCTGCTACCAATTAAATTAGTCTTTATCAGACCTTCCTGATCTGCCTACTGATAAACAGTATAACTCTGTATGTTCCCTTTTGAAAGAAATGTATCTAATCTTCTCTTAAATGTGTCCATTGTATCTGCCATAACTACCTCCCTGGGCAATGAATTCCACAATTTGACAGACCTTACCGTAAAAAAACCCTTCCTCTGCTGAAGTTTAAACCTCCTTTCCTCTAATCTCAAGAGGTGTCCCCTGGTCACCTGAGCAGGCCTTGGAATAAATAGCTCACCGCAGAGATCCTTGTATTGACCTCTCATATACTTGTACAATGTGATAAGGTCTCCTCTTAGTCGTCTTTTCTCTAGAGTAAATAAACCAAGTTTGTTTAGTCGTTCCTCATATGTCAAGTCCTCCATTCCCTTAATTAATTTTGTTGCTCTCCGCTGTACCCTCTCTAGTTCTAGTATATCCTTTTTCAGAACCGGTGCCCAAAATTGCACTGCATACTCAAGGTGAGGTCTTACCAATGATTTGTATAATGGCAAAATAATGTTATCCACTCTTGCTTCAATACCTCTTTTTATGCAAGACAGGACTTTGTTTGCCTTTGCTACTGCTGTTTGACACTGGTCACTGTTTCCAAGTTTGTAGTTGACAAGGATACCCAGGTCTTTTTCTAGCAACGAGTCACCTAAAATTATTCCATTAAGTTTATAAGTAGCCTTGGGATTGTTTCCTCCCAAATGCATGACTTTACACTTCCCCACATTAAACTTCATATTCCACATGTTTGCCCAATCTGACATTGTATGTAAGTCCCTCTGTAGAGAGAAAATATCCTGTTCTGAATTAATGACTTTGCATAATTTAGTATCATCTGCAAATATTGATATTTTGCTTTCTATATCTATTTCCAGGTCATTTATAAACATGTTAAAAAGCAGCGGACCCAATACTGAACCCTGAGGTACTCCACTCTCCACTTTAACTATACTGGAGAATTTTCCATTTACAACCACACACTGTTCCCTATCCTTCAACCAGTTTTGTATCCAATTGCAAAGGTTATCTCCTAGCCCCAATTTCCTTATTTTATACACCAGCCTTCTGTGTGGTACTGTATCAAATGCCTTTGCAAAGTCTAGATATACTACATCTACTGCCTTGCCATTGTCAAGGTTGCTGCTTACCTCCTCATAGAAGCTGAAAAGATTAGTTTGGCATGACCTATTCTTCATAAAACCATGTTGATTTGTGCTAATGATCTTATTTTTTGTGTTGTAATCCTGAATATAGTCTCTTATTATGCCTTCTAATAGTTTTCCCACTACAGAGGTCAAACTCACTGGTCTATAATTCCCAGGTTCTGTTTTAGTTCCCTTCTTAAATAGAGGCACTATGTTAGCTCTTCGCCAATCCTGTGGCACTGAGCCTGTGGTAATAGAATCTTTAAAGAGTAAATATAGGGGTTTTGCTAACACTGCACTGAGTTCCTGAAGAACCCTTGGATGTATACCATCAGGACCCGGTGCTTTGTCGGTCTTAATTTTGTTCAGTCTTCCCATGACATCTCCTTGAGTTAACCCAATATCTATTAATTGTATTGTTTTATTTGATACTTGCGGAGGCTCTTCTACCATTCCTTGCTCCCTTGTATATACTGATGCAAAGAAAGTGTTTAAAACATCAGCCTTTTCCTTATCCTCACTAACCAACTCACCCATCTCATTTTTGAATGGTCCAATGCACTCCCTCTTAAGTTTTTTGCTATTTATATATTTAAAAAACTTTTTTGGATTAGTCTTGCTTTCCCTTGCAATTCGAGTTTCATTATCTATTTTTGCTACCCTAATTGCCTTTTTGCAATCTTTGTTGCTCTCCCTGTATTTTAAGAAAGATTGTTCAGTTCCTTCTGACTTAAATAATTTGAATGCTTTTTTTTTTCTTGCCATTTCCTTCTTTACATGTGCAGTTAACCACATTGGCTGTGACTTACTTCTTTTGCACTTGTTCCCCATTGGTATATACAGTTGGGTACATTTCTGCAACCTAAATTTGAATTCTGACCATTTTTCCTCAGTATTTTTGCCTTTAAATAACATATCCCAGTCTATGCGTTGCATTGAGGCCCTTAACAATTTGAAGTTTGCTTTTTTAAAATTAAGAGTTTTGGTTGAACCTTTACATTTTTGCTTTGCCAGACAGATCTCAAATGTAACCATGTTGTGATCACTGTTTCCCAAATGTTCTCTTACCTTAATATTGGATACCATTTCTGTGTTATTAGTGATCACTAGGTCCAATACATTGTTATTTCTTGTCGGCGCTCCCACCATTTGTGACATGTAGCTTTCATGAAGCGTGTTCAAAAACCTGCTACCCTTAGCACTCTGACAGGTCTCATTTTTCCAGTTGATATCTGGATAATTAAAATCTCCCATAATTATAGTATGCCCAAACTGGGCAGCTTTCCTCATTTGCAATAGCAGTTGGGCCTCATCATTGTCATCGATATTTGGTGGTTTGTAGCATATGCCCACCAACAACTTTTTTTTACCTTTCACACCACATTTAGTCTCGATTTCTACCCACATGGACTCCACAGTTTGGCCAGTTTCCTCACTAATATCACCTCGCAAAACTGGATTTAGCTCTGTTTTCAAATATAAACACACACCTCCTCCACCTTTTCTATTAATTCTGTCTCTTCTAAACAGGGAATAGCCCTCTATATTTACAGTCCAGTCATGTGCATCGTTCCACCATGTTTCTGTTATTCCAATTATGTCCAATTGCTCATTAACCGCCAGCAATTCTAGTTCTCCTATTTTATCTACCATACTTCTTGCATTTGCTAGCATACAATTGATTTTGAAGTCTTTACATATATTAATCCCTACATGCCTTTTTTCTTCACCTTCATTTACTAGGAGTTCCTCCCTACTGACTAAATTTCTCCCCACCCTTTCTCCACCCCCCTGGTCATTTACTTGGACCCAGTTCCTATCTGCTCTATCTACCCCATTTTTGCTATCTATACCCACCCCCCCCTTTCCTAGTTTAAAAGCTCCTCCAAGCTTCCTATCATTCTCTCCCCTAACACAGAGGCTCCTCTACCATTTAGGTGCAATCCATCTCTTCCATATAGATTGTACCCAAGAGCAAAGTCTGCCCAGTGTTCTAAAAACCCAAAACCCTCCTTCCTACACCATTGCTTGAGCCATGCATTAAGCTCCCTGAGCTCCCTCTGCCTACCTGCACTGGCGCATGGCACAGGTAGTATTTCAGAAAATACTACCTTAGAGGTCCTTGCCTTAAGCTTGCACCCTAAATCCCTGAAATCATTCTTTAGGGACCTCCATCTTCCTCCTATTTTGTCATTGGTTCCAATATGTACCAAGACAGCTGGATCACTTCCAGCCCCTCCCAATAATCTGTCAGCCCTGTCCGCAACATGCCGAACCCGAGCACCCGGGAGACAGCATACTGTTCGGCATTCACGTTCCTGGCGGCAGATTACCCTATCTACCCTCCTAATAATAGAGTCCCCTATTACCACCACCTGCCTTGGTTTCTGCCTGCTCTGCATCCCATCTAGCCTGGAAGGAGGACTGTTCCCCTGGCTGCTAGAGGAATCAGCCCTCTCCAGTGTTGCCAATTCTGAGCAATTCTCATCAACATCTTCACACAATCTTGCAAATCTGTTGGACTGAGTCAACTCAGAACTGGCCTTCCTCTTCCTCTGCCCACTACCTCCCCTCCTTACTGTTACCCAGCTGCCTACCTGTCGCTCCTCATCTACAACTCCACCCTCTTCACCACTAACCCCACATACTACCTGCTCTGTGAGTTCTAAACTCCTTTCCAGGTTACCAATGTCTCGCAATGTTGCAATATTTCTCTCCAAATCCAATATCTTAGACTCTAAAGAGAAAATATGCTCACACTTGGCACAGCGGTATGACCCCTGGAACGATTGCTCCAAATGTTCAAACATGTGACAAGATGTGCACTGCGTGAGATTGGCTAACCTGCTATCACTCATGCTTGGTTTTACAATTAAAATAGCTTTATATTATCCTCTAATGCTCACTATATGGTAAGTAACCAACCTTAAATGCAATAAATCCTTTGAAATGATAGTCACCAGATTCCTTCCAACTCTTCACCTGGAACCAGTCACTTTCAACAGCAGTCTCACAGAGCTAATGGACTGTATTTATAGTAACTAACAGCCAGGTGAAATCCCTTAGCATTCAGCCCTAATCACACAGGTCAGAGAAAAATCCAATAAACAATTTTTTTTTAACTCTTGCAATACCCACACAATTTTTTTTTTTTTTTTTTTTAAACCTTAATAGAATACCAATAAAACACCAAACACACTTATGTACTTAACCAGATTCCTTCTAACTCTTCACATGGAACCAGTCCCTTGTAATAGCAGTCCCCTGTCTTTGAATTCCCCCTGTTTTAAATTCCAGCACTTACCACCCTTCTGCACTTGAATTCCCCTGTTTTAAATTCCAGCACTTACCACCCTTCTGCACTTGAATTCCCCCTGTTTTAAATTCCCACACTTACCACCCTTCTGCACTTACACACTGAGGCAAGTTTCACACGTTCAAGTATTCACTATGTATCTGCTATTTAAGCCAGGAATCCACCAATTACAAACACAGCAATTAGTCACTCCCACCACACCAGACTTCAATTATTTATCACAGCAAAGAGGGAAAACAAAACTCAGAGAGATTTGTTTTTAACCTCTTCCTTACCACACCACACAATATTCTTATGCTATTATTCCAGCAAGTATCCAATCTCAGTCTTTCAGGGCACAGGGCACTGATGAACTTACAGAGCTCTCTCACTCCTTGCTATATAAGCCAGGAATCCACCAATTACAAACACAGCAATTAGTCACTCCCACCACACCAGACTTCAATTATTTGCTTCTCTCACAGTAAAGAGAGGGAAAACAAAACACAAAGATTTGTTTTTAACCTCTTCCTTACCACACTACACCACACACAATATACTTATTGTATTTTTGCAGCAGGTATCCAAACTCAGTCTTCCAGGGCACAGGTCACTGATCAACTTACAGAGCTCTCTCACTCCTTGCTATTTAATCCAGGGATCCACCAATTACAAACACAGCAATTAGTCACTCCCACCACACCAGACTTCAATTATTTGCTTCTCTCACAGTAAAGAGAGGGAAAACAAAACACAAAGATTTGTTTTTAACCTCTTCCTTACCACACTACACCACACACAATATACTTATTGTATTTTTGCAGCAGGTATCCAAACTCAGTCTTCCAGGGCACAGGTCACTGATCAACTTTTTTTTTTTTGTCATTCGGAGGATCCACATTTCGGACCAGACCTGTTCAACTTGGATGAAATTTGACTATAGTCTGAATTATTTGGCAGAATTTAACATACTTTAAAAAATTACTCTCCCACGCAGTGGCAATAAGGTACTAGGAAGGTACAAGACTTTCCTATCTGCCTACACAACTGTGAGACTGGCTGTGTCACTCTGAAAACTATTAAAACAAATTCCTGATATTGTTTATATTTTGCACAGGAACTAAAATGATTCTCCCTTGCTGGCTGCCTGCCTGTGCTACCTGCCTGCCTACACAACAACTGGACACTCTCTATCTCCTTCTGCTGTCTCTGAGCTTCAGCGACAGACTAACAGGAAATGCAGACTGTCTGGGTGTCTGACGTATCATTAGTCCAACCCCCATCATGAAATGAAGAAGCTAAGGGAGAGAGGGAGAGAAAGTATGGAGGGAAAGTATCGCGTGTGGGGGTAGCCGTCATCCGAATTTCTGAAATTTATGCTGAAGATTCTGACCAGAGCTGTTGGGATTCGGTTTTAAAAAACAAACGACTTTTTCCTTTCAGACCGCCCAAATGACGCCAAATGACCCTTATTCGTCCGAATTACGAAATCGGCCAAACCAATTCGTACAAGTCTAATAAGAAGTGTAAAATCCAGCTGGTCATAATTCATTTACCCAAAAATGTATTTCAACACCAACCAATTTTTCCTAGTCAAAATAATCTGTATATGGATAACACTTCAGTCTCCATTAGTAATAAAGAAATCTTTGTGGCCACAGTAAATTAAATGGGTTGGGCAAAATGTTTTGCCTCATCAAAGAAACAGGTGAAAAATAGCACTTCCTTGCAGGAGGGAAATTTTCTGCAAAAAATTTGGTTTCCCACCATTCAAATCAATAGTAAGAATGAATTCCCCTACATGGAAAGTTTCCCTTCTTTTATTGCCCAAAAAGTATAAAAGTGGTGTCAAGTGGTGTCAAGTTTCCACAGAATTTTATTTTGTGTTTGTTAGAAGGAAAACATGATTTTCCTGTTCATAAACTGTTTTGAGAAATCAATTGGAAAGTCTGACCTTGGATATGTAAATATGTATGCAATCATCCTGTCAGTCATCATCAGCATCATCATCACCACTTCCAAGTCCAACCTCCACTCAGCCACACTTATTATTGTTTAGTGACCAGCAAAACAGGTCATCAACATCAACAATCCTAGGTAGGATGAGTGCTTCTGCTTCTATTGGAAGTGCAGCACCGTTGACTCATAGTGGTACAATTACAACATCTATCCTCAGTTGTAGTAGCCCCTCCTGAACTCCTCAGTCTTTGAAGTCTACAGTATGGAGATACTTCATCAAACTCTAAAAGCTAAAGCTGCTATCTGTGTAAGAATAATGCTATTGGGCAAAAGCAAAATCTCACCTAGGTACATCCTCATTTAGATCCCACCTGAAATAAAACCACAAGTCTGATTGGGAGACACACCAATAACATTTCAGAAGTGCCACAACTGACAGCAAAAGCAATCCCAAAAGTTCCTGGGATTCTGGGACACATAATAGAAGTGCTGTTGATGTGTCAGAGAGTTTGCTAAAATTTCCTTAATTTGAAATAAAACCTATGGCTCCTGCTACTGTCATTCAAATGAAAAACACTGGCGTATAACTCTGAGTTTGTTGGAAGAGATGGCAAGAGTCAGTGCCTACACCTGCCACCAACTCCAGCGCTATTATGTCCACCAGCACGTCACATTGTTTAATCAATAAAGTTACACAGTTATTCTGCAATGAATTGCCAATCAAAATGTACTGAGTTCTTGGGAAGGAGTTAAAATAGTCACAAAATGAATCCAGAGGTAAACCTGTTTAATGGTAAAGTTGCCAAAATGTTGAAAGTTGACATGCTATGTTATTCTTTTATAGAAAATAGAGGTTTTAAAGAACTGGTGTCATGTGTTGCTCCCCACAGGCATATCCCAAGCCACAGTTATTTTTCAACAATGGCTATGCCAGAATTGTACAGGCAGGTGGTTAGCATAACAGGCAAAGATCTGGAAAACTCATACAGAATGAAAATTCACCTGACAACAGATATGTAGAGAAGCAGCCAAAGTACAGACTATATGACTGTGTCACTATTCACTGCCCCACCAGAGGGCATTAACAGCATCTGACATCAGGTCACAACCAATACGAATAATTAAAGGACAGCAGCAGCAGCAGGGTAGCACATACCATCAGAACACTGCTTTGTGCATGCAGAGTTATAAGAGGGAATCTCACAAAGTCACAGATATGTTAAAGAAACTAGAGCAGGCGATAGAGTAATTGCATGTACCATGTTCCTTGAAACCTAGTTTTATCTCTGCTGATAATAAAATAATTATAGCTGCCTTGAGTATAGGTTATAGAGTGCATTAACCCTGCTTCAGCCATATTACATATAAACATAGTAATATAGTTGATGAGGCTGAAAAAAGACGTGTTCATCAGGTCCAGCCCATGTCAAATTACCTTGTTGAACCAGAGGAAGGCAAAAATAACCCTATGAAGCCATTTCCCATTAAGCACCAAGTGGGTAAAAAATTTCCTCCCAACTCCAAATGGCAGTCAGATATTTCCCTTAACATCCTATCTGCTTTGAAACCACCTGTCATAATTTTCAATATTGTTCTGTGCTAGCTAGGTACCCATTACTTATTGAAAACAGTTACAGTATCTACAGGTACAGCATCCCAAGGCAAATCATAACTTTACTGCCCTTATGTTAAAAAAACTCAGCATTTGTTTAGTCATAAGGTCCTTTTCTCTAGTCTTAATGGATGACATATTTTTCTTAGCTCAGCTCTTTCAGTAAATAGTTAATTGGAGAGTTTGATGTATTGACCTCAATTATATTTGTAAATAGTAAATATATCACCTCTTAGATGTCTCTTCTGTAATGTAAACACATCCAGTTTGACTAGTCTCTCTTAATAACTCAGATCCACCAAACCCTTTATCAGTTTTGTTGCATCTTTCTGCAAATTTCCAGTTCAGTAACGTATTTTAAGAACTGGTGCCCAAAACTGCAATCCGTATTCTAGATGAGGCCTTACCTATGATTTATATAGAGATAGAATTATATTTGCTTCCCGTGCATCTACACCTCTTTTTATACAGGATAGTACACTATTTGCTCTTGCAGGAGCTGGGTGACTCTGCACACTGCTGTGAAGTCTATCATCTATCAGCACTCCTAAATATTTATCTAATAAGGATCCCCCAAGTATTTTCCGATTTAGTGTAATTGTAGCCTGTTTGTTTCTACAGCCTAAATGCATGACCTTACATTTATCTACATTAAATGTCATCTGCCACTTTTATATGCTTTGTATGTTTTTCCTAAGACAGCTTAGTGTCATCAGCATTACTTTCAATTCCCACTTCTAGATCATTAATAAACTAAATTAAAAAGCATTTGGCCCAGGACTGAACCCTGTGGCACCCCACATACAACTTTAGACCAACTTGAAAAGGTTTCATTTGCAACAACTCTCTGCCATCTATCAATCTACCAGTTCTCAAGCATGCACAGATATCATCTCCCAAACCAAAGATTTTTAATTTATCCAGTAAACTGTTGTGAGGCACTGTATCAAAGGCTTTTGCAAAATCCAACAACAATTTCCTAGTCCAAATTATAACTTACCCTTTTGTAAAATTCCAGCAGATTAGTTTGACATGATCTATTCTTCATAAAACCATGCTACTCCTACTAATAATATTGTTGGGCTTCACGTACGTCTGAATACTGTCAGTTAGTAAATCTTCTAATATCATATCAGCTATGGAGGTCAAGATCACAGGTCTATAATTTCCTGCTTTGGATCTTGCAAGCTTTTTCAACAATGGTACTGCATCAGCTTTTCTCCAATAACAGGGTGCTATGCCTGATGAAAGTGAATCAATAAATATTAAGTATAATGATCTTACTTGCTATTACTGAACTGAGTTCCTTAAGCATCATTGGGTATATATTATCAGATGTAGGGGCTTTATTCATCATAACCTTTTCCAGTCTGTTTTGGACTTTCTCCCCAGTGAGCCATGTACATGATGGAGGAAATTCTAGATTCTAAATTTAGTTGTGACTAGGTCTCTCACAGAATCCAAAGCCCTATGAAGGTTGCTGTTACCTGCAAAGGCATATGCCACCTTGTTATTTAGTAGTGTTAGGGCAGTTATTAGAGAGATTCTTCCACTGATATATTTACTGCAGAAAAAACATATGAGTATGATTAATGAATCTTGCACTAATGACAACAAACATATGAACCAGCTAATGAATATAATATTAGCATGCTTTGAGCAAGATCCTCACATATTTTCCATTAAAAGCAATGTGGAATCAGTGGCATAACAGGAAGCCACCGGGCCCCGGTGCAGAAATTGCCATGGACCCCCCGACCACGTTGTCTCCACATTGCCCCCCAAAACCATCACATTACCCTGTGTTCATCTCCTACCTCCATCACCTTCCCTGCTCCCGCGTGGTTCTCATTAATGCAGAGCTCAGGGAGATGATGTGATCTCCCAGCGTTCTGCATTACTAGACCACCAGGAGATCAGCTGAGTTGCTGCAGGCACGTGGTGATGGGGTCATAGGGGGCGGCCAGGCCCCTGGAGTGACGGGCCCGTCGCAGGTGCGACCCCTATTGTTACGTCACTGCGAGGAATACATTCTTGCTACCTTGCTGGGCCACCATTTTAAAAGTTATGCCAAAGCATGATTAATTTGTGCCAAGAAGTGATTAGCAGCATCTCTGTAAAATAATATAAAGATATACTTAAATATATGTAAAATAAATAGAGTGGAGGGTTACAATATGAAGGATGAGAGAGAAAAGTATGGCCAAACAAACTAGAAAAAGCATAGTGAAAAAGAAGTCAGCAAAGGGTTAATACAACCAGCAGCATCAGCAATAACTACATCAAAAAGAACATCTCAACATCTCTGAATACCTCAACATCATATCAGAAAGCATTCATATGTCTCAGGGGCAGTAATCTAATATTTGTGGTGTCTGTGATGGTACCGCATCTCTACGAGACTTGCTCCTAGAGTTTAGTTTGTTAACTTATAGACATTAACAATGTATAGCTCCTATTAGTGATCCCACTACATGTGAGATGATAACAGCATACCTGGATATATATATATATATATATATATATATATATATATATATATATATATATATATATATATATACTAGTTACAAAGCCCGTATACAAGGGCTGTTCCGGAGCGGGGAGCTCCGGATGGCTCACAGCCTGTCTGTGATTAACCCGGCTCTGGCTGAAGTTCCTGCTCCGTGATTGACCCGGCTCTGGCTGACGTTCCTGCTTCGTGATTGACCCGGTCCCGGTTGACGTTCCTGCTCCGTGACTGTTTCCTGTGTTCCAGCAAGACCTCGATCGCCTACCGGCGACATTCTGAACTGTGTGGGTAGTACTGCCCTGACTGATCATGTCTCTGCAGCTGAGCTGTTGCCTCCGTTACCAAGCCAGTCTGCTTAGTTTTGCTGAGCTGTTGCCTCCGTTACCGAGTCAGTCTGCATTCCTTGCTGAGAGGTTGCCTCCATTACCGAATCTGTCAGGTACCCTTGCTGTGCTGGTTGCCTCCGATATTGAGCCTGTCTCTGTACACTTGCCAAGCTGGTTGCGTTCTATCCGAGCCATTTAACACTTTATGAGCCTGTTGCCTCCGTGACCGAGCCTATCCGTTAACACTAGCAGAGCAGTTATCCATCTCGGTGCTCGTTCATTACCATTGTTGCACCGCGTGGTGCTATTGGGCATTCCTTTAGCTCTTGCAGTGTGTTGCTCCGTAACGGCACCGGAAGGGTGTCTTGGCTCTGGTCTCCAAGTGCTCACTGTGTTCTGCTACTGTATCGCACTAGACAGTGCGTTGGCTCCCAGATCGCTTGTGCAGTGTCTCCTCCGATGTGGCACCCAAGGGGTGCTCTTTGCTCTGGTCCCGTTGGCACATGCAGGGTCTCCTCCGTTGACAGACCTAAGGGGCGTTCCAGGCTCTGGTCCCATTAGCTCCAGCAGTGGCTCTCCTCCGTTATATCACTCTAGTGGTGTATTGGCTCTAGCTCTAGTCAGTCCTTGCTGTATCATTGGGTGCCTTACTGTACAGCTATCTGAGAGTGATTCAGTTCAGTTGCATACTGCACCTTCCTTTGCACTACCTCAGAGACTGTTAATACCTACTGGGCGTTGGCTAATCACCATCACAGAGACTGATCAGTTTGCTCTAAGCATTAACTCTTGTTCCTCCATTTATTCTGTTTGTTACTATTTGCTCCTACATTATTGGGCCTGTACTACTGCCATTACTTGTTTATACCTGTTCTGGCCCCCAGGGGCGCTGTTCATTAATTTTATTTCAATAAAACTGTGTTTTACTTTTAACCTTGGTCTGAGTGTCAGAAAACCGTAACACCTAGGTAAACACAAAAAGAATACTAACCCTCCTTAATTAATCTCCTGATCTTCCATTATACAACAATGCATAACTAGATTGTTAAGTCAGTTGAATGACCTAGGTGCTTAAGAGATAATAGGGCAATAAAAAATAAAAAAAAATATTAAGTCCCTGTATACCCCACTGAAAAAATATATTCAATTTCTACTAGCTTGGAAAACACACCGATTAATTAAATACAGTTTATCATCTTGAGGACTAGAGGTGTACTAAACACCTTGCAAGGCAATGTGTTGCTTACCACTCTCATTATTAAGTTAAATAACATATGAGCGTTGACAAAAGTCACAGTAGTACCTTATGAAGGGAAAACCTGTTAGGTATCAAACATAAGTAATGGTTGGTGTCCAGATTTTGCATTGTGTCCATTAATAAAAGGTAAAAATTCAATGTGAGCAGAAATAAATCTACAGATTATTAGCTGATAAAAAGGCAATTGAACATCACAAAATAAGTGTTAAATTTAAGTAAAAAACTATAAGAGAATGCCTTTAGCACTATGTTCTGACAATAAAGAAAACACCAGCATATATATTAAGTAAAAAATGTTTAATGTACCTAATAACACAATAAATATACAACCCAACATATAATTCAAACCTTATGTTATGTGATCTCTCAGGTTGCATTCTACAGTGACCCCAGAGCCACTCAAGATGCAACTACACTTGTAACAGTGTGAATAGAATGCTTCCAGTTATGCACAAACATAAGTATATTTAAAGAAAGCACAAAAAATTAAGTAGTTTGTGAACTGGCTGAAATGTAAATAAGGAACATATGATGGTAATAGATAACAAGAAGACTTGTACACAACAAACATTTTCAGTAAAATTCAATTTCAGACAACTTTTTTTTTTTTTGTCATTCGGAGGATCCACATTTCAGACCAGACCTGTTCAACTTGGATGAAATTTGACAATAGTCCGAATTATTTGGCAGAATTTAACATACTTTAAAAAATTACTCCCCCATGCAGTGGCAGTAAGGTACTAGGAAGGTACTAGGCTTTCCTACCTGCCTACACAACTGTGAGACTGGCTGTGTCACTCTGAAAACTATTAAAACAAATTCCTAATATTTTTTATATTTTGCACAGGAACAAAGATGAACCTTCCTTGAAGTGGCAATATGGTACTAATGCTGGCTGCCTGCCTGTGCTACCTGCCTGCCTACACAACAACTGGACACTCTCTATCTCCTTCTGCTCTCTCTGAGCTCCAGCGACAGGCTAACAGGAAATGCAGGCTGTCTGGATGTCTGACGTATCATTAGTCCAACCCCCATCATGAAATGAAGAAGCTAATTATACTAGAGAGGGGGAGAAAGTATGGAGGGAAAGTATCACGTGTGCGGGTAGCCTTCATCCGAATTTCTGAAATGTATGCTGAAGATTCTGACCAGAGCTGTTGGGATTCGGTTTTAAAAAACAAACAACTTTTTCCTTTCAGACCGCCTAAATGACGCCAAATGACCCTTATTCGTCCGAATTACGAAATCGGCCAAACCAATTCGTACAAGTCTAATAAGAAGTGTAAAATCCAGCTGGTCATAATTCATTTACCCAAAAATGTATTTCAACACCAACCAATTTTTCCTAGTCAAAATAATCTGTATATGGATAACACTTCAGTCTCCATTAGTAATAAAGAAATCTTTGAGGCCACAGTAAATTAAATGGGTTGGGCAAAATGTTTTGCCTCATCAAAGAAACAGGTGAAAAATAGCACTTCCTTGCAGGAGGGAAATTTTCTGCAAAAAATTTGGTTTCCCACCATTCAAATCAATAGTAAGAATGAATTCCCCTACATGGAAAGTTTCCCATCTTTTATTGCCCAAAAAGTATAAAAGTGGTGTCAAGTGGTGTCAAGTTTCCACAGAATTTTATTTTGTGTTTGTTGGAAGGAAAACAGCATGATATTCCTGTTCATAAACTGTTTTGAGAAATCAATTGGAAAGTCTGACCTTGGATATGTAAATATGTATGCAATCATCCTGTCAGTCATCATCAGCATCACCATCACCACTTCCAAGTCCAACCCCCACTCAGCCACACTTATTATTGTTTAGTGACCAGCAAAACAGGTCATCAACATCAACAATCCTAGGTAGGATGAGTGCTTCTGCTTCTATTGGAAGTGCAGCACTGTTGACTCCTAGTGGTAGAATTACAACATCTAACCTCAGTTGTAGTAGCTCCTCCTGAACTCCTCAGTCTTTGAAGTCTACAGTATGGAGATACTTCATCAAACTCTAAAAGCTAAAGCTGCTATCTGTGTAAGAATAATGCTATTGGGGAAAAGCAAAATCTCACCTAGGTACATCCTCATTTAGATCCCACCTGAAATAAAACCACAAGTCTGATTGGGAGACACACCAATAACATTTCAGAAGTGCCACAACTGACAGCAAAAGCAATCCCAAAAGTTCCTGGGATTCTGGGACACATAATAGAAGTGCTGTTGATGTGTCAGAGAGTTTGCTAAAATTTCCTTAATTTGAAATAAAACCTATGGCTCCTGTTACTGTCATTCAAATGAAAAACACTGACGTATAACTCTGAGTTTGTTGGAAGAGATGGCAAGAGTCAGTGCCTACACCTGCCACCAACTCCAGCGCTATTATGTTCACCAGCACGTCACATTGTTTAAGCAATAAAGTTACACAGTTATTCTGCAATGAATTGCCAATCAAAATGTACTGTACACAGTTCTTGGGAAGGAGTTAAAATAGTCACAAAATGAATCCAGAGGTAAACCTGTGGAATGGAAAAGTTGCCAAAATGTTGAAAGTTGACATGCTATGTTATTCTTTTATAGAAAATAGAGGTTTTAAAGAACTGGTGTCATGTGTTGCTCCCCACAGGCATATCCCAAGCCACAGTTATTTTTCAACAATGGCTATGCCAGAATTGTACAGGCAGGTGGTTAGCATAATAGGCAAAGATCTGGAAAACTCATACAGAATGAAAATTCACCTGACAACAGCCAATGTACAGACTATATGACTGTCTGTCACTACTCACTGGTTTTCCCTCCACCAGAGGGCATTAACAGCATCCGACATCAGGTCACAGCCAATAAGAATTATTAAAGGACAGCAGCAGCAGGGTAGCACATACCATCAGAACACTGCTTTGTGCATGCAGAGTTATAAGAGGGAATTCCACAAAGTCACAGATATGTTAAAGAAACTAGAGCAGGCGATAGAGTAATTGCATGTACCATGTTCCTTGAAACCTAGTTTTATCTCTGCTGATAATAAAATAATTATAGCTGCCTTGAGTATAGGTTATAGAGTGCATTAACCCTGCTTAAGCCATATTACATATAAACATAGTAATATAGTTGATGAGGCTGAAAAAAGACGTGTTCATCAGGTCCAGCCCATATCAAATTACCTTGTTGAACCAGAGGAAGGCAAAAATAACCCTATGAAGCCATTTCCCATTAAGCACCAAGTGGGTAAAAAATTTCCTCCCAACTCCAAATGGCAGTCAGATATTTCCCTCAACATCCTATCTGCTTTGAAACCACCTGTCATAATTTTCAATATTGTTCTGTGCTAGCTAGGTACCCATTACTTTTTGAAAACAGTTACAGTATCTACAAGTGCAGCATCCCAAGGCAAAGCATAACTTTACTGCCCTTATGTTAAAAAAACTCAGCATTTGTTTTAGTCATAAGGTCCTTTTCTCTAGTCTTAATGGATGACATCTTTTTCTTAGTTCAGCTGTTTCAGTAAATAGTTAATTGGAGAGTTTGTTGTATTGACCTCAATTATATTTGTAAATAGTAAATATATCACCTCTTAGATGTCTCTTCTGTAATGTAAACACATTCAGTTTGACTAGTCTCTCTTAATAACTCAGATCCTCCAAACCCTTTATCAGTTTTGTTGCATCTTTCTGCAAATTTCCAGTTCAGTAACGTATTTTAAGAACTGGTGCCCAAAACTGCAATCCATATTCTAGATGAGGCCTTACCTATGATTTATATAGAGATAGAATTATATTTGCTTCCCGTGCATCTACACCTTTTTTTTATACAGGATAGTACACTATTTGCTCTTGCAGGAGCTGGGTGACTCTGCACACTGCTGTGAAGTCTATCATCTATCAGCACTCCTAAATATTTATCTAATAAGGATCCCCCAAGTATTTTCCGATTTAGTGTAAATGTAGCCTGTTTGTTTCTACAGCCTAAATGCATGACCTTACATTTATCTACATTAAATGTCGTCTGCCACTTTTATCTGTTTTGTATGTTTTTCCTAAGACAGCTTAGTGTCATCAGCATTACTTTCAATTCCCACTTCTAGATCATGAATAAACTAAATTAAAAAGCATTTGGCCCAGGACTGAACCCTGTGGCACCCCACATACAACTTTAGACCAACTTGAAAAGGTTTAATTTACAACAACTCTCTGCCATCTATCAATCTACCAGTTCTCAAGCATGCACAGATATCATCTCCCAAACCAAAGCCTTTTAATTTATCCAGTAAACTGTTGTGAGGCACTGTATCAAAGGCTTTTGCAAAATCCAACAACAATTTCCTAGTCCAAATTATAACTTACCCTTTTGTAAAATTCCAGCAGATTAGTTTGACATGATCTATTCTTCATAAACCCATGCTACTCCTACTAATAATATTGTTGGTCTTCACATACGTCTGAATACTGTCAGTTAGTAAATCTTCTAATATCATATCAACTATGGAGGTCAAGATCACAGGTCTATAATTTTCTGCTTTGGATCTTGCAAGCTTTTTCAACAATGGTACTGCATCAGCTTTTCTCCAATAACAGGGTGCTATGCCTGATGAAAGTGAATCAATAAATATTAAGTATAATGATCTTACTTGCTATTACTGAACTGAGTTCCTTAAGCATCATTGGGTATATATTATCAGATGTAGGGGCTTTATTCATCATAACCTTTTCCAGTCTGTTTTGGACTTTCTCCCCAGTGAGCCATGTACATGATGGAGGAAATTCTAGATTCTAAATTTAGTTGTGACTAGGTCTCTCACAGAATCCAAAGCCCTATGAAGGGTGCTGTTACCTGCAAAGGCATATGCCACCTTGCTATTTAGTAGTGTTAGGGCAGTTATTAGAGAGATTCTTCCACTGATATATTTACTGCAGAAAAAACATATGAGTATGACTAATGAATCTTGCACTAATGACAACAAACATATGAACCAGCTAATGAATATAATATTAGCATGCTTTGAGCAAGATCTTCACATATTTTCCATTAAAAGCAATGTGGAATCAGTGGCATAACTGGAACCACCGGGCCCCGGTGCAGAAATTGCCATGGACCCCCCGACCACGTTGTCTCCACATTGCCCCCCCAAAACCATCACATTACCCTGTGTTCATCTCCTACCTCCATCACCTTCCCTGCTCCCGCGTGGTTCTCATTAATGCAGAGCTCAGGGAGATGATGTCATCTCCCAGCGTTCTGCATTACTAGACCACCAGGAGATCAGCTGAGTTGCTGCAGGCACGTGGTGATGGGGTCACGGGCGTGGCCAGGCCCCTGGAGTGACGGGCCCAGTCGCAGGTGCGACCCCTTTTGTTACGTCACTGCGAGGAATACATTCTTGCTACCTTGCTGGGCCGCCATTTTAAAAGTTATGCCAAAGCATGATTAATTTGTGCCAAGGAGTGATTAGCAGCATCTCTGTAAAATAATATAAAGATATACTTAAATATATATAAAATAAATAGAGTGGAGGGTTACAATATGAAGGATGAGAGAGAAAAGTATGGCCAAACAAACTAGAAAAAACATAGTAAAAAAGAAGTTAGCAAAAGGCTAATACAACCAGCAGCATCAGCAATAACTACATCAAAAAGAACATCTCAACATCTCTGAATACCTCAACATCATATCAGAAAGCATTCATATGTCTCAGGGGCAGTAATCTAATATTTGTGGTGTTTGTGATGATACCGCATCTCTACGAGACTTGCTCCTAGAGTTTAGTTTGTTAACTTATAGACATAAACAATGTATAGCTCCTATTAGTGATCCCACTACATGTGAGATGATAACAGCATACCTGGATATATATATATATATATATATATATATATATATATATATATATATATATATATACTAGTTACAAAGCCCGTATACAAGGGCTGTTCCGGAGCGGGGAGCTCCGGATGGCTCACAGCCTGTCTGTGCTCCCGGCTCCGGGGCAGCAGCGGAAGCGCTGGGTGACAGTTTTTCACCCAGCTGCCTCTGCTGCTGCCCTGGAGCCGGGAGCACAGACAGGCTGTCAATCTTCAGCCCGTTCTGCAAGATCCCACTGCACATGTGCGGTTACTCACACAGTGAGCGACGCATTCTAGGACTTTATGTTATAGAATATATATATATATATATATATATATATATATATATATATATACAAAAATAGAAAAGGAGGCAGCACCAGTGGGACTATATGTAATATTTATTAAGGACAAAGCAGAGCAAAAAATAGGTCAACGTTTCGGTCACTGTGCAGGACCATTATAAAGACATCTTACATTTAGCAAGATGGCTATATATAAAGGCACCAAGAAGCCAATCCTCGTGGCCTTCAGATTGATGGTGACATCATCAAAACGGCGCGACAGAGGTGGCACCAGAATACAACGTCATCACCTAACTGAGACCTAGGTCGTGCATATTAAACAGATGTTAATGTAAAACATGTATACATGGCATGATGGGCTACAATACAATAGCACAAGCAATTAAAGAAGATGAAAACAAAAACAATCAGGTTAATGTGGAGTATGATACACAATAGTAAGAAGAATGTAGACATAATGATTTAACCTAATCCAATCCACATCTGCCGAACAACGTGGGTCACTGGGCAACCAAACTATGGTTAAAAGCTGCTACAGTATGATCCACATATCTTATGGGGTTGAAATGACAAATAGACATGCTGTAAAGGAACCTATAAATAAAGTGAAAAACAAGTAACTTAAAATAGATACATTCACAGATTGCATTAAACGGGAGGAATAGTCTCGATATGTAGTATATCCTTCCAGATAGACGATCACGATATTACTAATAGCTATTTAATAGCTCACTGACAACAAATCATAATTGAATGACACATGGTGAAAACATTATAACTAGATATTGCACCGAAAGAGAAAAATACTCAAAAGAAGATTCCAATTGAGAATTAATTGATCTAACACCGAATGTCTCTCGCAGATCCTAAATCCTCTATGGGACGCCCAACTGATCCATATAATTTGTATTGTATATCAAAATAATGATGATTGAATTAAGGGCTGTGCAGAGTGGGCCAAGTCATTAGACATAATATATAGTACCTTGGTAAATAGACCATATCCTGGAGTCTTATATAGTAGGGAAGCCCAATCCTATGTTGAGAGAGATGTTTGAATTGGCAACACCTGTCTTGATACAGGATATATGCCCATCAACTCCCTGGAGGGGCCTCACCTACTGGAGTAGATTATGGATAGGTAATAGTGGTAATAAGCGGGATACTAGAACGCAGGGATACCGAGTCCTATGTATAGGAGGGATGTTTAAATTAGCAACACCTGACAACTTCACAGGATCTATGCCCATCACCTACCTGGAGTGGTATCCCCTGGCAGTATATCTGATAGTCACCCTGGGACAAAAGATTCAACTCTCTCACATAGTGAGAGGTTTACTATCCCAGATGGTCAAGACATCGTTTAGTAGAAACATGCGTAATTGGTTTTATCATTCAGTCCCATGGGGGCGAGTGTATTGAGTTTGTGTATCCACCGTTCCTCAAGTTGGAGTAGTCTCTTATTTCTATCGCCACCACGGGGTAGTTTGGGTTGGTAGTCAATGATCATATAGTGTAAATCAGCCAGGGTATGGTTTGCTTCAATGAAATGCTTGCCCACTGGCTTATCGCTATTGCGTGTATGTATGGCTTGGCGTACTGAAGTTCTGTGATTCGCGATCCTGTATACATAAGACTGCAGGGGCAGATTATGTAGTACACAATGCATTTACTAGTACAGGTAAGACGGTATTTGATAGGGATCACTTTGCCTGAATGTGGATGTTTAAATGAATCACCTGTTAGTAAATTACGACAGGTAATACATCCTGTACATTTATAGCATCCTTTCTTCTCTGTTGGTAACCATGTGGTATATGTACTTTTACAGCAATGTGTGGGTTCAGTGAGGACAAGCTTGTCTCTCAAATTGGGACTTCGTCTATAACTGTGCATAGGGGGTTGCTGAAAATTCCCAGGTGAAGAAGAATCACTGGACAAAATGTCCCAATGGTTGTTAAAAGATTGTTTAATACAGTGGCTTCTTGTAGTGTACTTGGATGTAAAAACCAAGCAACCATTATTTGGTGTAACTGTTTTGGGGCTCAAAAGATCTGACTGTACAAATGAGAAGGCCCGATCATATGCTTGACGAAGGATCTTATGAGTGTATCCCCTTTCAACAAAGCGCTGATAGAGTTCATCCGCTTGTACTCTGGCTTGTTCAATGTCAGTGTTGTTCCGAATGATTTGCAAAAATTGGGAGTAAGGAACCCCAGATTTGGTATGATTAGGGTAGAAACTCTAATAGTGATGTAAAGTATTCCTATCAGTGTGTTTCCTGAAGTTAGTGGTACTTAGTTGGTTATTGTGGCATGAGACCATCAAATCTAAGAAATGGACCTCGTAAGGATCGCCATACCAAGAGAATTTAACTGGGCTATCAAGAGCATTAAGATGTTCTGCAAAATGAATGAAAGACGTTTGGCTGCCTTTCCATAGAAGGAACACGTCATCAATATAGCGGCCATAAAATAGTATATTGGAACTGAGAAATGGAGTGAAGTAGATGGATTCATACTCAGCCATAAAGAGATTGACAAATGCAGGGGCTACATTAGAGCCCATTAAAGTGCCCGCAATTTGTAGATAAAACTTAGATTCAAAACTAAAGTAATTGAATGTGAGACAAAATGTCAACAGCGTTTGCAGGAATTCAATGGGTGGTCTAGAGTAGTCACTGCGTGATTGGATCAGTGCATTGGTGATGCTGTTGATGCCGTCCTCTATAGGAATGATACTATATAGGGATTTGACATCCATGGTTACCAATAGTATATCATCACTATCCAAAGACAATCCCTTGATCTTATTAATAAAATCAGTGGTGTCTTGGATATATGATGGTACCATCTTCACTAATGGTTGTAGACAAAAATCCATATATTGTGCCAGTGGTTGCAGAAGCGAACCACTTGCGGAGACTATAGGATGCCCTGGTGGTTTATCTAAATCCTTATGAATTTTTGGTAGGGTATATAGAATGGGGCACACCGGGTGTGTAACTGTCAAGAAACCGCAAGTGGCTTCATCAATCCAACGGCTAGCCAAAGCTATAGAAAGAAAGTTGTCAATAATGGTTTTAAACTTAATAGCAGGATCAGCATCAAGTAGTTGATAGGTCTTAGTGTCACTGAGTTGTGCGAGAATTTCACATTTGTAATAGTCATAATCCAAGATGACTATAGCCCCACCCTTGTCAGCAGGGCGAATTACAATTGTGGGGTTATTAGCCAAATTGGCTAGTTGTTCTGATTTATTTAGGTTATTGCGTACTACATGAGAGGGAGCAGTAGAAAAGTCATTAGATACTAAACGTACAAATGTTTTAATGGAAGGATTGGTATTAATCGCTTCGAACGTACTTTTAGGACGAAAGTGAGGAACTAATATATTATTGGAAGGAGATTCATGAAAAAAATTGTGACGTTTCATATTACGCTGGAACCGATTAATGTCAATCTGAAATTCAAATTTGTCACATTTAGGTGTGGGCACAAAGGAGAGCCCTTTAGAGAGAATAGACATTTCAGCAATTGATAGAATATGTTGACTTAGATATATTATATAATAAATATTATGTTTTCTTTATTGGTGGTTTTGCTGTGACTTTTTCTTTGGCTCCTTCTGTTGTGCGGTCTTTTGCGGCCGAGCGAGTGGTCATGCCTTAAAAAGATTCTGTGGGAGTTTTAGAGGAGGATGTAGAAGCGGAATTATCAGATTCTGAAGAATTGCCAGAGGAGGTATCAACCGTGCGTAGGTTGGGTTTGGAAATTTTCTTTCTGTTGAATCGTGGAATAGATCGCGGTCTGGGTTGTGTCCCAGTCAACCACTTATAAACACGGTTATCCTTATAATCACAATTAACCTTTTGTACCTTAGCTGACTTAAATCTGTGTAGTTCGTTTCTATAAGTGGCTATATCCTCTGTCAATTTGTCAATCCACTTTGGTTCAGAATCAGATGTAAGTGTAGGGAGATGAATTTCCTCAAAGTCAGAAATTTCTGACCGTTTGAGTTTCAGTTCCCTAGAGACTTCATCAATCACCAAGAGCATTAAATCATACGAACATTTATTCAATATACAGCACCACTTTCGACAGAAGTCTGGATTGGTGTGTCCAATTGTTGGTATATTGGTGATTCTGAAGCCTCTAGGGATATGTTGTGCTCTATAATAATCAGATAAGTACACATCATGCAAAAAGAGATCTACCTCTCTTTGCTTCAATTTCAACAAATTATTATAAATATCCTGGGGAGTCTTACCATGGAGCTGGTCAACCGCAGTATCTGTGAATAGGATATCAGAGGCTTGAGCTGCCGTAAATGTAAGTGGTTCCTTTGGCTGTTCAATGATGGTCACAGTAGGTGGGTCTTCCATTTCTTCTGAAACAATATTCTTGAAACCACGTGGATACACTATTCCTGGATCCAGAGATATATTCTATGTATAAAGAGAACAATCAATAATGGAGGGTGCCATCCACAAGAAATCAAATAGATATTTGCAAGGTGGGTGGAGGCACTCACTCTTCAAGAATTATGATGCCCAGGTGCACAAGCCTCAAAAAGTTTAAATATACAAAAATAGAAAAGGCTGTGCAAATTAATGCAATCAAAGTATCAGTCAAAAATAGAAAAATATACTTATCTAAAATGATACAAAGAAAATATAAAGATGCAGTTTGGGAAGGCATAAGCAATGCCACCCTGGACGGTGGCCAATAGGCATGCAGGCAAATGCTCACATGACAACGCTTCATACAAACAAAATGGATCCAGTACAAAGTAAGGTCAAATGAGTGTCACAATCAAATAGGTGGAGAAAAACATATAAGAAAAACAAAAATTAGCAGAACAAATAGTATAATATGATAACCAGATATAAAGCTTGCAAAAAAAAAATAATAATAATAATATACATAAATAAGGATAAATTGGTGCCCATGCACAAATGGGTTAAATCCGAACATCAAAGAGAATGTAGACTGCAGGTCTAAGGAACAAGGCTTGATCAGCAATAAAGGAGAATAGAACTCAACTAAAGGTCAAAAGGAGAATAAGGTTGACTAGAGGACTAAGAAGTAAAACGTGACGGGTGGTTGAGGAGGCAAACTTGACAAGCGGTCAATGGAGTCGAACTTGACAGGTGGTCGAGGGAGTCGAATCCGACAGGTGGTCGAGGGAGTCAAACTTGACATAAGGGAGAAGGAGGAAAGCCCCCAGAGTTGGAGGAAGGAATGGTCGACAGGAAGAGTCAGCAACAAATACCAGCACAGTACCAGGGAAGAGGCAAAGAGAAGTCGATCAAGCCAGAGTCACAATCTAGTCGACCAAAGGCAGTACACAGGGAGCAGGCAGAAGGATAGTCAATGAAACAGAGCCAAGGTCAAATACCGGAGAGGACAAATACTGAGGCAAATCCAGGAATGTACAGAGAGTAGAAGGAAAACTGAGTCAAATGCTAGAAATGCTGGAACAAGACTGAACTCGGGGAATGGATTGATTGTGCACCGACACAAAGTGCTGGCGCTAGATAAAGGCTAAGCAAGAGAGTCATACAGCAAGGCGGGAAAATAAATGAAAGCAAAGCAAAAGACAAGGCAAAGAATTCCAGAAAAACAAAAGTCAGTTCTGTTGTGTACTTCCCTGTTTAATATGTCTCTTACAAATGTACTAGGGGCAGGGGTAAGTCAAAAGGAGTAGCAGCAGTTCAGGCATATGTGATAGTCCAAAAACTGTCTGCAGCTATGGTTGCTACAGCATGCACAATAAATGATGATATCTCCAAGATGAAAAAACAAAAAAGAAGAAAGCGCCCAATAGTGCAACAATGTCATAAGGCGCAATAATATACATGTAACCAAATAAATGGGTACTTATGTATATTATTGCTCGTTGTGACATTGTTGCACTATTGGGTGCTTTCTTCTCTTTTTGTTTTTCATCTTAGAAATATTTCCTGCCGTTTGGGGAAGTGTGATTCTGAGAGCAGCCCTTGAAATATTTGGCCATCCAGTACCAGATTCTGCGACTGTGGGTAGAGTTTAACCCCAGAGGCGTTTTTGTTGGTTTTGGCATAGGCCATTGTCCAACCAATTGACTTGTTAGTGTCCACCGATAGGGTGTTGGTGGTGGTCTAGCATTCATCTGATTTATACAAACAGGGGCACCCCTCTGTTTGTCCCCTATTTCCCTTTTTGTTTTACAATAAATAATGATGATCCTTCTGCGGAGGCTGTCTGTCAAAATCACAAGAAAAGTTGCACCACCACCACTAATAGTATTAATAAACCATCTAGGCTCACAGAAGATGACAATGAGTCACATTCTAATGTTGATGGCATAACTGAGGAAGGTGTAGCAGTTCAACCAACTATTGTGCCTGGTAAGAGTGAAAACACCAGTCCTCAAAGTAGTGGAGAATATGCTGAAAAGCCCTCTAAGGGAAAAAGTAAGAAGAAATAGTTTGACACTTCAAAAAGCTGAGGGGGATATAAAAGTTGTAGGGAAGAGGCAGATTGGGATGCTGAGGATGACCTAATTATTGATGATTATGTTTATCTAAGATAGATCCCTCCAGCATCTGCCTCTTCTTCAAATACAGATAAATTTGAGAGTGAGAGACAGATGATGCCATGGCCAGAGAAGTAGAGGCTCAATCTGCCACCATTGAAAAGGAGTGATGTGCCTGTTTATAGACTGGTTGAGAAATCAATTAGAAAGTCTGACTCTGGCCAAGTAAAGATTCCTGAAAATGCACAATCATCCTGTCTGTTGTCATCAGAACCATCACTACTTCCAAGTCCAACCCCCACCCAGCTGCACACAGAAAATAGTCAGCAATACAGGTCATCGATATCCACAACCCTAGCTATGATGAGTCTTTCTGCTGCTCTTGGATGTGCAGCATCTTTGAAACCAACTAGTACAATTTCAACATCTAGCCACAGTAGCAGAAGTCCCTCTCAGTCCATGAAGTCTACATTATGGAGATATTTTACTCATGATCCAAAATCTAAACATGTTGCCATCTGTTGTCTGTGTAAGAAGCAAGTGAGCAGGGGGAAAGCAGGACTTTCATTGACATCCCACCTGATGTACAACTATATGTCTGATTAGGAGACACACTATGAACATGTTAACGGTACACAACTAGCAGCCGCAGAAATACTCCTAAAAATTCACAAGGCTCTGGGCTACATAATAGAAGTGATGTGTGTGTGTGTCAAAGAGTGTACCAAGATTTTCTGTTCTTGCTGCAGAGAAGTATGACTCTGAGTTTGTTTTTGGAGATGACAAGAGTCATTGATTGTCAACACATACTGCCAGCACCCTGCCACCTCCACAATTCAAAGCAATTAGGTTACATGAATCTTCAACTATGCGCCGCCATTCCAGCATTTTCTAGTTGTAGAAAGAAGTCAAAACCTGCAAAATCTAATCCAAAGGTACTCCTGCTGTCCTTTTGTTGAAAACAAAGGCTTTAAAGAACTGATGTCATGTGTTGCAGTCTGCTGGAATATCCCAAGCCACAGTGATTTTTCAAGCATGGGTGTGCCAGTGTTACTCAAGCAGGGAGTTAGTGTTTCAGTCAAATGACAAAGGCATTCAGCCTGCTAACAATTTTTTCAAGATATGTATTGCTGTAGGACTCACAACTTTTACTTTCAATTGTTTATTTCTCAATTTCAGTCCTTAGAGAAGTAATGCAGCTGGAATTCTTTCAGTCAAACATAGGCAAAAAAGTTATTTCGGGAAATTTATTGTCAGTTGCGAAATGGCAGACATTTCATGACACTTTATGTATTGTCAATGGGCAAGAATTTTAGCTGAAAAAGCAGGAAATTGTTCTAACTTTTTGCCCATCTGTAGTATTGCCATGTGAAACATCTACTTGTCCTTGTCACACATCACTGCTGTTTGAACCCAGTCCCATGGTGGACTGTGGCACACTAGCCTGGTCATCATCAGCCTGCTGTGACAGATGAAGGTCTGTCTCTGATGACTCAGCAACAGGAATTATAGTAGCAGGAAATGGCATAATGTCACTGTTGGTGACAGTGTGGTGATGCCCATTCCCAGTTGCATCTCTTTCTCCCATTCCTTATTGCTTTCTGAAAAAAACACACTCACACTCTCACACCAGCTGCTACATTACTCACTCTTATTACCACCACCACTACCAGTCTCTTGCTGCTCTGTAGAACTAGTTTCTGATGAAAAATTTTACAAAGGATCCCCTGCTGTCACACTTGCTATTACTGCAAAAGACGGTACTCTGGCAGCAACAAAAGCAGGCACAGACAACTGACATGTGCTTCTCATACTGCTATCCTTTGACCCTTTCTTAAAGGGATAGCAATGTCACGAATCACTATATAACATTATTTTCCATTAAACACTATACTTTTTATAATGCACAGTGTCAATTTAATTGTTCATATTTTTGTAGTCTTCTTGTAATTTTGTTTTAAAGTTTCCCCCTCCCACCCCTTTTCCCTATGTCACTCTTGTCCCTAAGATCTGAAACCCATTTGCTTGACTGGACAGATCACCATGAGTGACAATATTGTGTTTGTCTGTATAATGAAAATCTGCCCCCCCACTTGACAAAGGGGATCAGGGTTTTACTTCTGCTGACACAATATTGTCCCTGCTTACAGATCTGAGGAGACTGAGTGCCATAGGGAAAAGGGGTGGGACGGGGAACTTTTAAAATAAAATTACAAGAAGATTACAATGATATGGAAATTTACAATGGAATGGTATATTATAAAAAGTATAATGGTCAATAGAAAATACTTTATATTGTGACATTACCATCTCTTTAATTACATTTTTCAAGATTACTAGGGAAGATACTGGTGGGGTGGGTATCATTTGGGCAGAGGGAAGTGGGTTCCCTTCTGCTGCTTGATTCCTCCACACCTGATTCAGCAGCAGTGGCCTCCCTCCAGCTTCTACTCCTGCTCATCATGATAGCCAACCAACTTTATTTTAACTGGGTGTGCAACTTTTTTTATATATATGATTCATACAAAAAAGGAAAGAGGGGGTGCCCAATATTGTATTACTATTTCAGATGTAATAGATTATCAATATGAACCAAAAAATTGCATTCACATTTATTTATAGTTAGTTAATGGTTTATGCCAAAGTTAACCACAAAGCATGTGGAGGATTTACATTGTCTCCACCTGGTGACACCTTAAAAGTTGGGCATTCCTAGTGATTCACTGCTTACAAATAGTTCCATCAATAGTGCATGTCTCACATCTTCTAGTTTCCAACAACAAAAATTAAATAAAACAAGTAAAGAGAAAAGAAAAAAGCAGAGACAGAAAAAATATATTTAATAATTAACCTAAATAAAAAATATTAAAAATTCATACATATAGTGTAGTTAATATGTAACTTGAATGGCTAATGTGTTTTACAGGACTAAATGCGTGCTTTCTCAAAGCCAAATGTGAGCGCAATTTCATGGTTCATATTGATCATATTTTACATTTGAAATAGTATTACACTATTAGGTGTCCCCCTCTTTCCTTTTTTGTTTTGTATGAATAGTATGCTTATCCATTTCTGAGAGAATGTGGTAAAGAGGAGCAACCTGGTCTACAGGTCCCTGTGTCTGGGCCAGGAATTTATTCCCAGAACTGCCTACTTAGCTATCCATCACATAAGTGATTTTGATAGCAAAATTGTTTGTGAGTACCCACAGAGTAGGGTGTTACCTGGTGGTGGAATTGTCCCATTTCAATAAAAATATTGCACTAGGGTGCCCCCTTTGTTCTCTCTTGTGTTATTCTCCTAACCTTTTTAATATCTCTCTCTCTTTCTCTCATTCTGTCTCTCTCTACCTGTCTGTTCTACAACAGTCTGCATGACAGAAAGTTTTATTCTATATAGTATGGGGAAGGATGTTTCACCACCATTGAAAACATAAGCATACAATGGAACCATTCTCTTGGGTAAATGTGTGTAAATCTATGGGTTTACCTATGGTTGGGAATTCCTGTGGAAAAAGTGGAACATTGTGCTTTTTCTCAAAAATTCCCAATGGGAACAAAAAGAGACTTTTCTCCCATCTTTACTTGTCAGATTTAAATATCAGTAGTTATTAGTAGAAATGAGATACAGTTTGAGAATTTACTGTTACAGAGAGAGTTATTTTAGTAAACACTTGAACTAATGCATTAGATTTTAATTAAAGAATATTGGCAAGAAAAAGGAGTGTTTGTCAGCTGAAATCAATGCCTTAAGGATCAGATTGGTGTGCAGTGCATTACAAATTAATGAATGTCACACCCCTCTGGTCTGGTTAGAGTTGATTGTAACAGTCCTAACAAATAAATAATCACTATCTCTGGCTGGATGGCAGCAAGAAAAACACAGGAAGCTATTGGCAATGTCAAATGGCTGCTGCCAGGGAATGGCACTGATTGTGGAAAACCGGTGCTTGAAAAGTCTCATTATTTTATTCCTTAGATCTAGTCATCTCTTCGCTTTATTTCAATATTTGTAAAAATGCTAACTCCACTCATACAACTCTTTCCTATCCCATGAAGGAACCTGATCCAAATGACATATATAATTCGAAGCTGCTCTGTTTTGTAATACTGTTATGATGTGATGGTATTTCCTGTATTCTGATAGGCTAAAAAGACAGAACAACTAGGAAGTAAACATTTACTTCAGAATGCCAAATAAGTAACTTGTGAAACAGCGCAAAAAAAAAACTAACAGTTTTTTTTTACTGATTTCTATTGGTAAACGTCAATTCACAATGTCCTGTTCTTCCGTTTTTCATATTAATAAGCTGAAGAGAATAAATTAAAATACCACCTAAACATATTCCTGTAGTTCCCAGCAGGGCTCAAAATTTCCACTTGCCACTAGCCAATGGCGAGTGAAAATGTAGCCCTGGTGAGTAGAAATTCAGCCCTGGTGGGTATGTTTTGGCTTGCAGTGGCGAGTAACTTTTCAGGTCTGGCTAGTAGCAAAGGACTTAAAATTTTAAGCCCTGGTTCCCAGTATTCATTTTCCCTGTAAATTATACAGATGTTTCTAAAACATTTCTTAAAAAGTATGCAAAATGGATAGTTAGAAAACATTTATGAGACAGTGAAAAAACACTTGTGACTGACGGACACATGTATGATTCCAACTAAAATTATGCTATGTTTGTGGTAAAATTAGATTTTGCAGGCCACAATAGTCTGAAGAATTATCTCAGTACTAAAGTAAATAAATTTACATTTAAACTGTATATACACCAACTGCACTGTTTGCAGTCTGTTATTTGTCTTTTAAACCTTTTCTCTGATTCTTGTCATTTCATGACCTCTATTGGGACTAAATGTCAGATTCCATTAGGATAGTGTTAGTAATCATGATCTCTGTTTAATAGTTTAAGCGTGAACATTATATACAGTGTCAATCTTCATTGCTGCATATGCAACTATGTAATAGGTGACATAGTTAATCAAAGCAGTCATTTTGTCCATGTGATACATACAATTTAGAGCAGTTTCAGCACATAATTGTATTCCTTAAAGAGGGCATATAATCTATTTAACCCCTTGGATGTGAACGATATCTTAAATGCACTGAAAGGCAATATAAGTAGTGTTAAAATATGAGCTTCTGTATAGAGTGTCCATTGTTTAATTGTACTCCACGAATATTTACATTTTAGATCAGCTGTTCAAAATGTAAATCTGGGAATCCATTTTCTGTATAATTGCATTACTTTATCTGCATATATAAAACAAAATGGAAATCCTGTTGCAAGTTATTTCACAAACACTGGTGTTAAAATAACTAATTTTGTTTTTAAAGTATTTTACCAGGAAGAATACATTGAGATTATCTTTCACTTTCAAGTATGTCCTGGATGCATTTTATCTACCTCAGTAGAGTGAAAGGATGAGTTGACCTTTCTGGGACTAGAACCTGCAACCTTGCAGTCTGAAAAGATTTTACTGGTGCATTAACCACCTGAGCTATCTTGCCAGCTCTTTATAGGCTATAGAAGTTGTCATAGCCAGTCAGTTTTGTTGAAGATAATTAGAGAAAATTATACAAGCATTTTATTCTATGAGTCAGTTTATAAAAATGATCCACATTTCATTAAACCATTGCTTAAAACATGTACGTCCATCGTTTGTCCAGGGGGCCAAATATGTCTGGCCTGACACCAAGATGCAGTCCGCCTGAAATTTTTATAAAACATTTTACCTAATTAACTAGCACCAGTAGGCCAATAAGACCTAATTCCCTACTGGCCAGTACCATACAGTTCAGATGTCTTTTAAATATCAGTATTATCATTGATTTGACCAATAAATGAAAAAAAATCTTAATTATTGAATAATTGTTTATAATTCACCATCATTATCAATGAAAAATGCAATACAGCCCTCACACTTATGACTTTCTGATAATTTGGCCCATGACTGAAAAAACATAGACACATAGATAGGTTCAAACAATCCAGTTGAAACTGCTTTTGCCCAAAAGGGATAATAGAATTCAATCAGCCCCTTTAGAACCAAATTGTTGTATCTAAGTTTTAAATACAGATGAAATAAAATGAGCATTATTTTCTTTTTCCTATAATAATTTCTTATTTTATGCTTTGTCTGCTTTTTTTCTTTTTATTGATTTTATTGTACATTTTTGAAATTGTCATTTTTCAATGATGCATTGGTTTCTTTTGTTCTATGACATAAATGTGGTGATTTTGAAAAAGCTGTCACTAATGGTGCATGAAAAGTCAGAGAAATTTCCCTCAGGAATTTTTACAAAAAAACAATTTCCCACTTTTTTCGTGAAACTTCTCGCCCATAGAAAACACATACAAGTTTCTCCTTTTTGCCACTGCTTATAAATTTCCCATGAGAAAATTGCCATTTTTTCACCTATGTTTTCTATGAATACAATACTTCCTACTACAATATTACTTCTGAGGGCTGAAGTGGAGAAATAAGTAGATGAAAGAAAAAGCTGTTAGTCCTACAGGAACATATGTCTTGAAAAAATTTTTAGCATGTTGAGCGCTTTTGTCCTTTGCTCACAGTACTAACTTTCTGCTTAATTAACATTGGCATTACAATCTTTGATAAATAACTGTGGCTTGGGATATTCCAGCAGGGTGTAACACATGACATCAGTTCTTTAAAGCTTCTGTTTTCATCAAAAGAAAAAGACAGCATGTCAACATTTTAGCAAGTTTGCTATTCCATAGGTGTACTTTTGCATGATTTTTGTGCAGCTTGTAACTTATTCCTAAGAACTTAGTAAGTGTGTGATGGTAGTATATAGTAGAAGAACTGTGTAGCAGTATTGCTTTAATGACATGGCTTGTGGAGGTGGTAGCAGTATGCATGGGCATTCTATGACTCTTCATCTTCACCGTCCTCTGTAGCAGGAGCAGAAAATCTTGGCACACTCTGTCACATCAACAGCACTTCTCTTATGTACCCAAGAGTCCAGGGAACATACCTCTGCTTCTGCTAGTTGTGGCACTCTGACCTGTAGATGGTGTGTATTACAGTCAGACCTGTGGCTGTGCTTCATGTGCCTGCTTTTTCCCTGCTCACATGCTTCTTACACAGACAATATAAAATATGGAGATTTGTCAATATTGTATATAGATGCTGGCTAGTCATATATAGCAAGTCTCATAAATCACAAAAACAAAATAAAGAAAATGTGAATGGATGAGAGATAGGAAGGATAATTCCACCTCTCCCCAAACTACCTCCTCTCCAAAGCAAGAACAGTTCGGTATCTCATAGAATGCAGACGCAGTAGCTTTTATTTTTAAGTATATATTAAAAGAATCATAGTAGAAAACCTAAATATTCCCTGTGGTCAAGCTACAGTAAATAGCGTGTGCCTGCTAAAACAACACTGCTACTGCAGTGGGATATCTCTATATACAGTATAAGAGAAGAGAACTTCTCAGAGGGTTATATATTATGATATCAAAAATGCATACAATTGTATTGCCAGTTGAATGCTTAGTGACAATTCTCAGTGTGTACTGTGGTTTGCAACAATCTGGATAAATGTATTAAAGTCCTTGATTCTAGAATTCACTTAGGATAGTATAATGGAAACCTGGAGAATCAGGAATATGTGTATTCAAATTGAAATTAACTATAGCTGACTTAACAGTGCAAATAGTGGGACATAGCAATACTAAAGATCGTTTTATTTCCAAGATGGCATTTAATAATTACATTAATAAATATTTTGCTATGTGAAAATAAACTTGGTTATCTATTGCATTTCATTATATATTATAGTATACATTAATAATTCACTTTTTGTGATGTTTAAATATAAGATAATGGAAACCCTGGAATGTCAACATGTGTGTTGAAATACATTGATTTACATCATAAATAGTCACTTCATAATATCTGTACTTGGTTATTAGTATGCTTTATATATATTCATCACTTTATTAATATGATTTTGTGAAATAAAGTATTTAAAGGGATAGTATTACTTAAAAATTACTTATCCCTATTTTGTAGCTCTTAAATAAAGAAGAAAAATGCCCCCAGTGGCATCTCGCAAATTAAAAATGAAATCCTTCAATTAAAACCAAGCACACGTAGAAGACCTTTTTAGTGAAGGATTTCTTTTTAACTAATGCAATCTCAGCTCTGCTGCAGAGCAGCCGGCTGATCCAAGGAGAGGATTCCCCTACTGTCAGCTAGAATGCTGACATCAGGCAGGGGTGAACTTTGTAAGCAGTTATCTCTCAAACCATAAGGGTTTGAGAGATGCCACAAGGGGCATTTTACTTCTTTATTTAAGGGCTACAAAATAGGGGTAAGTAATTTTTAAGTATTACTATACCTTTAACTATGGGGATTATTAGAATATAATATCTTGTTTGAATTTGCCAGTTTATTGAGGCATATTCGTGCATTATGTACCCACACTCCTATGATGTTATCTGTACAGTCATAGGGATATTTCAGTAATCTTGTATGAATGATTAAGCAAGAGTTATCTAAGATGAGTATTAACAGACACTTAATGGTTAACGATAAAAGGCTATAAGGGACATGTCTAACCAATAATCTTGTTCATTAATGATGATGATGATGAAGATACATCTAAGTTGCTATTGGTTGATTTAAATTTACTTGTTACCCACCAAGTGAAACAAGTGTATAAAAACAGATTGAATGCAGATCATTTTCACTAAGGTGAGACCCTGATGAAGGGTGGTTAAGATAGTACTATCTTAACATTAAGATATATAGAGCAAATGAAGTATAAATCAATACAATATATCTTATAATAAGTATTTTCAACAGTAATGTGATATATTGTCCAAGTAAATATTCCCTACCATCAAATTTAAACCAAGTGTGAAATAGATATCACTTGGGGACATATTAACTATCTGACAACTTAGTGTTACTTTGTGTACTCATTTACTATTATAATATAGAGCACACACTTGTAGGATCCTCATTCCTCACTATAATATCTTTTGTGAATGCTATATTCAAAGACTTTCCTACAGTAATCTGGATTGTTGCAAACCACAGTACACACTGAGAATTGTCACTAAGCATTCAATTGTTAATATAATGATTTACATTTCAATTATCATGCCATTTAGCCCTTTGAGACTCTCTTCTCTTACATTGCCTATAGGGATATCCCACTGTAGTAGCACTGTTGATCTAACCGGTACACACTATTTACTTCTTTTAAAATATCATTACGATTAAAAGTTAAATCGTACTTCCTCTGCATTATATGAGATACTGAACTGTTCTCTATTTAGATACAAGGGAGTTTGGGGAGATGTGGATTTATCCTTGGTCCCTTCTTCCTAACTCTTGTACATTCCCCTTTTCTTTGTTTTGTGCTTACACAGAGAACAGATAGTAACATGCTTTGCTTTTGGATCATGAGGAAAGTATACTGTCGACTTCATAGACTGATGGGTTCCTGAGAGGCTGCTACTACCACTGGAGCTAGATCGCGCTGCACTTCCTACAGCTGCAGAGCCACTCATCATAGCTAAGACTGTGGATGCTGATAACCTGTACTGTTGTTAGTTACTCAACACTATTAGTATGTGGCAGAGTGGGACTTGCAAGTTATGATGATGCTGATCATGATTGACAGGATGATGGTGTATTTTTTGGCACCAGGGTCAGGCTTTCCAATTGTTTTCTCAGACAGTTTATAGACAGGCACAGTGCTCCTTTTCAGTGGTGGACGATTGAGCCATTGCTTTTCAGCTAACTTTCTGGCCATGTTAGCATCTCTATTGCTCAACTGAATTTGTGTCTGAAGAAGAGGAGGATTCTGGGGAGATATATTCTAAATCTACATAATCATCATCAGTAATTAGGTCATCCTCAGCAACACCCACCTCTTCTTCCCCACTACTTTTATATTCCTCTAGGCATTTAGTTCAATTGTGTTGAGGTCAAATGAATGAGTATTCCAGTATGTAATAATACTTTTTTATTGGATTAACATTTTAATTTTATGAAGACAAACTTTTGAGAAATAAACTCCCTTTCTCAATTCTAGAGAATACTGAAAATAAGAGAAATCAAGCATACTGAAAATATGAAAACAAAAAAAAAAACACAATCATGTTAAGGAAAGTTAGTAGCTGAATATGAATGTGAGGAGGTAGCTGATGGTGTGGGAGGAAAATAATTACAGTACACAGATGCAAGTAAAAAAATAGAGTGAGAAATGAGTAAAATATGTATCAGAACAGAATAAATAAAAGTAAATATTATATAAAAGTTTTGTAATGTGGTAAGAATCCCAAGTCTTTATTACGTCCAGTGTGTTTGGTGTTGAAGTAACTGATCATCTTAATTTCAAATGTCTTTCTCTCCTGTATATTCTTGAAGTTCCCTCTGAATATTTTAATTTTAAGGTTATGGCTAGAATGATTATCTTAGGTAAAATTATGACTGACTGGGGTATGATTCTTAGTTTTTTGGTATTTCTCAATAGATTGTCTGTGTGTATTCTTCCTTTCAATCATTTAAAAATCCAACATGATTCCTTCTGAAATAATAATTTGAATATATATCATCCTTTTATATGTATAGTTATATGTTCTATGGCAGTTAAGGAGACCCCTTTAAGATCTTTATTGTGATCTTCTAGAAAATGTTTAGGAAGAAGATGGACTTATGCACAGTAAAAAAAATTGTTAAAATTCATTTTGGACAATTTTTTTTTTTTTTTAAATTCGATGGATTCGAAATTCGAACCGGACCCGTTCGATTCGCACAAAATTCGGGTAAAACCCGAATTATTTGCCTGAATTTGCCATGCTTTTAAAAATGCAATAAAAGTCAAAATTAGATAAATAAAAATAAATGGGACAATTTCTAGGGTCTAAGTGAAGATGGTGGAACAGGGTAAGGTTGAGCTTATGGTACTATGGATGAAGCATGGATATAGCTATTAGAAGGAACACTGAGTGTGACTGGTGCAGACGGACTCAGGATGACAGCAACACTGCAGATGTAGCGTATTATGGTACTATGGATGATTCTAGATTGACCTTTTTGTTTTTCTAATCTGCATCGAACCTGAAAGCAGGGTAACCCAGCTTTGGCAGGTTGTCTTTTAAAAAAGTAATTTGCTCCATGAGCTGGGGGACCAAGTGAGAGTGCTGGGGGCTAAGTATATTTCCTGTCACAGAAAATATCTGCTCACTCTGGACAGTGGTTGAGGGGCAAGAAAGCAACTCTTGGGCTATCAGGGACAATGTAAGCCACACAGCCCTCTGGTTATCCCAGAAAGTCAAGGGATCTGTAACTGGGGCCAAAGAAGGTTCCGCAAGGTAAGTCTTAACCTCAAACTCAGTACTTTTTCTATTAATGGGGAACTATTTGTTCTGTCCATTGCCTCAGCATAAAAAGCAGCAGCTGCTCCACCGTAAGTGCTACTGGTGCTGCTACTATTAGGCCCCCGAAAAACCACCACACTCCTCCAGCTCATCTTCTGAATCTTCTCCCACCTCCTGTGACTGTATTCTAGTTTTTCTTTGCCTCTCACGCACCCTTGCTTTCAATTGTTCCCTCCAGGCAGTGAGGGAATTGGAACAAAGTGCCATCTTGCCTTTTATTCGAGGATCGCAAATTGTAGCAAGCATTAACTAGGGACAATTGTCCATGCGGCGAGTAAGTTCTTTCTTCAGCCTCGTTAGTAGGGTAGCAACATTGGGAAGTATATTACCCTCAGCACCAGGCAAGTGTTCCCTATGTGAAAGGAAATCGTCCATTTTTAAGAAGTGGTGCATGAAGAGGGAAATGACTTCTGCCAGGCTAGCGTTCTCTTTGCTCAAAAGTTCTGTCAAAGTTGCATCTTAACCTGTGGTATTAGCCAAAGGGCACATTGTTAAGTCACTTGTGGTAATTTCCACTTTCTGATCTTATATATTGATTTGATGCTACCGATTTACGGTAGATAGTACTTTCAGTTGTGTTGTTGACTCTGAAGGATAGGGTTACATCTAAAAATTCTACCTGCTTGTTATGTATCTGTGTAGTAAATTTAAGGCCTCTATCATTTTTATTAAAGTCTGATACCATAGTTTCCAGTTCTTCCAAACTGCCTTTCTGGATGATTAGTATAACATTAATGAAGCGGTCATAGTACACAAGGTTGCCCCCCCTAAGTTCTTAAGCTGACCATTATGGGCCTCCCAATGGCTCATAAGCAAATTGGCATATGTCTCATGCCACACCACGCATCTCTAAATGTCTCATTTCTTTGGTCGCCTGCTTGAGATTGATACATTCACAATGTCGCTTCTCAAACAATCGCACATTCAGTATATCACCTTGCACAACATGTCGCCCACAACATGTCTCCCTTAAGCTTTGTCAACAGCAGGCAGAGTTTAAAATTACATGAAGTTTTAGACAATAGTCATTCAGCCATTTGTGTCTCCATTGTTTATCAGTTTATCCCTGAGGAAGTGCTTGAGTGGGAGATATAGAGCCCTGGTCTGTGGCACATTAGCCTGATCTTCAGCATACTGCTGCCCTTGCAACTCCGCAGCAGGAATTAGAGTAGTAGCAAACTCTGCAAATTACAAAAGCTCACTGTTAGTGATGGTGGTGCTGTCCATCCCCATCCCTGTCTTCCATTTATTTTTCAGTTTGGGATAAAAATGCCATTAATATCTCTTTCACTCCAGCTTCTCCACCATCATCATCACCACCAGTCCCTCTTTGCTGCTGCTACTCTATTACAGACATCTTACTGAATGGAGGAGGTGATAAGAAATGCTCCTGCTTGTGGTGGTGGTATTATTGTTGCTAAGCAACAATTCTGCCTTTTTCAGGATTATGTTCTTCCTGGATAATGCCATGGGGGAAGGGGACTCCCAGGGTCAGGGGAATGGTCTGGTCTCCATTGACCGCTAATCTGGATACTCTTTCCCCTACCACTCCCCTAACACTGTTCTCACAAGCTGCTTCACCATCACTGTTACTACTACTAACATCAACCACATCAATTTCAGTCCCTGAGTCTTCCTCCTCACTAGTTATATGATCACCCCATCCTTCACTCCAAACAATCTGTACAAGCTTCTGTACCTTTTTAGTAGTAGTACTAGTGGCAGAACTGCTTGGGGATGGCAAGTGTGACTTAGGGTAGGCAAAGCACTGGTATAAGGGGCAGCACTGGCAACATCTGACCTGTCCTGCTCACTCCGCTACCCTCTTCTTCCTCTGCCCTTGACAACCATGTCACCAAAATCCCTAGGGGTGATGTAGGGGGACTGGTCAGCATTGGGTCTGGGTAATCAGGGCATCCATTCTCTTTCATGATGGTGGTAGTGGTCACTAGGGATGGGTGAAAAATTTCACCTCAAAGTAACTTCCCAAAGGCATAGTATAAAAGGGGCAAGAGGGTGACTGTGTTAGTGGGATGTGGGGAAAGAATCAGTTGGACAGGAATATTTTTGGGGTGTTTTTTTACTGGGATTGGGGGACAGTTAATAAAAAATAAATCCTAAATACAAATAAAAAACCCCATAAGATATGGTATAAAAATAAAATAAGAAATTTGTATGTAAAATGATAGAGACAGGAACCCCTTGACATAAGCTGCCACTGGGGTGGACTGATACTTGACTTCATAGAGTATTCTGTAGAGGATGATTTGTTAGATTTGTTGTTAGGAGCCCAAACCCTGAGGAAACATTGATTTGTAGGACTTAGGCTTGTTAGAAACAAACCCTACCATATATATTTTTTGTAGGACTATGGGGTTTTTTTTTGTTTGTTTTTAAAGCACAAGCCCTGAGCAAAAAAATGCCCCACTGGCCTAGTGCCAGTAGGTGATGTCCTGTTGGTCATTGGCCACTGGTCATTGTCTAATGACCTGATATAGATGCGGAATTTGCAGCTGATGTTCTTGTTGCTGCTACTGAGTTGTTTAAGCAGCAGGACGATTAGACAGCTGAAAGAGAATGGGATAACAGCAGCAATAACATGGTTGATGGATAATGAAGGTTCTACTTCCCTCCCATGACTAGCTCCTGTGATCCATCTGAGGCCGAAGAAGTTTGCCATTAATTCTTCTCCACCTGCCCCTCCTCCAGAATCATGGGTGTGTTGTTATTAGAATAGAAATCTTTCCCTTGAGAGCAGGAGCTGTAGCCCTCATCAGCAACTGTAACGTGCACAGTGTGTATGGTAGATACCATCTGGGGGCACAACTATATCCAAACACCATGACACCTGAAACTAAGCACTGCCACTGTCACTATTCCCCTTGTCCAGTCCCCACTAAGAACACATTACAGCTTGCTGACAGTTTAATAGTAATGGTGAACCCTCCCTGCCAGCATCCTAGCATATTCTGCAGGATGGAATCTCCTCAGATGCCTTGATGCCCTACTTGAAACTCTCCTCCACCACTCTGGCATGTGTGGTCAGTGCACCACACAGTGTGCAATGGGTGGGGATGAACTGCCACATCCTAACATCAACAGAGTAGCTATCATTTGTTGGGGGATGTAATGATGTAATGGGGGATGAATGAGGTGGATTGGCAGAAGATGTATTTGTTACCCTAGAGGAAGAAGGTGATGGTGATGGCAAGCTAGTTGTTTCACTCGTCATGGAACTTCCAGTCTCTGCATGGGTTTCTCTATTCTTCCTCCGCTTTGATCTCCACCTCGCCTTTTGTTGCCTTTCTGGAGAGTCAGGGGGTACAGCAACAGAGGTGCTTGATTTCTGTGGTGGGTGTTTGGCTTTAACATGTTTGACATAAATGTCATGGTATCTATGTTTCATGTGTGATATCAGGGAGGTTGTGCCAAGGTGTGTTTCCTCCTTTCCTCCTCTCACTGACTTGTTACAAATTGTGCACAGTGCCATTGGTGATGACTGTACTGTGCCTGCCCCAAGAGAAAAATAGCCCCACACCAATGACTTCAGGAGATAGAGAAAGGGAATAGTTGGAGAAGAATAGCCTCTTTCTTCTTCTCCTCCACATTCCCCATCACTGTCTGTGGCAACGGATGATGTTGCTGCTACTGCCTCATAATCAGCACTACAACTAGGAACAGGAGTATTGATATTGCTGGCAAGTGGAACCTGTCCTAGTCCCGCATCACTTATTGACCCAATTCCCACTGTGTCCACTATGGTCTATGGCACACTAGCTTGCTCCTCAGCATCCTGCTGCACTTGCAAGTAATCAGCAGCAGGAATTACAGCAGTTGCAAATTCCAAAAGCTCATTGCTAGTGGTGATGCCCATCCTCATCCCTGTCTCCCATTCCTTCTCAGTTTCTGCTAAAAATACCATCAATGTCTCTTGTACCCCATCTTCTCCAGCATTATCATAACCACCACTGCTGGTCCCACATCCTACGTACTGCTGCTCTATTACAGACATCTCACTGCTGCTTGGAGGAGCTGACGAGCAATGTGACAGAGGGTCCCCTAATGTCACACTTGGCATACCTTTTTGACCTGAAGAAGAAAGACTGGCAGCAGTAGCAGAAAGCACAGGCAGCTGATCTATGCTCCTGCTGCTGCTGTGGTGGTGGCATTAATTCTGAGCCTGCTCTCCCCCAACACCAGTTGTGGCCTTTTCATGATCATGTTCCACTTGGACACTGTAGTTAAGGGAAGGGGAGGCAGACTCCCAGAGTCAGAGGAATTGTGCGGGCTCCCTTGACCGCTAGTCTGGACTTTCCCAAATGCTTCCCCTACCATTCCCCTAAGACTAGTCCCACCGGCTACTTTACCATCACTGTTACTACTACTAACACCGTGCACATCAAGTTCAGCTCCAGAGTCTTCTTCCTCACAGTCACTAGTAATATGATTAATCTGATTACCTATTCCTCCTTCACTCCTAACAGTAACAAGCTTCTAGATCTTCTTAGTAGTAGTACTAGCACTGTCAGGACTGTTTGGGGATAACAAGTGTGACTTATGGTCCCCTGCTCTCACACTTGGCATCATCTTCTCCTCCCCCCCCCCTTTGTATTACAAGACACACTAGCAGCTTCAGCACTGGTGGCAGCAACTTCAGCACTGGCATCAGACACAGCACTGGTGGCATTGGCAACAGGGGCAACACGTCTTACAGCAGGCATAGTATTTGTGATAGCAGGTTCAGCATTGGCAGCAGGCACAGCACTGGTTTCATCAGGGGTAGAATGTCTGACAGCATGCACAGCACTAGTGGCATCACGGACAGCAATGGTGGCAGCAGAGGCAGCATATAGTGATGATCGAGCACCCCGATACTCGGGTGTTCGGGTGCTCTGGCCGAGCGCCCCCGGAGGCTCGACTGCTCGGCCGAGCACCCGAGCCCCATTGAAGTCAATGGGAGTACTCGAGCATTACACCAGGCACCCCCTGCTCTGATGAGGGGAGGGTGCCTGGTTCATAGGAAAAGGTCAGAAAATGATGGAAACACCACAGAAATGGTTCAGGGACAGCATAGGGAGGATGTCTGGATGCATCTTGGACTCCAACGTCGCTGCTGGGAACGATGTTTCGCCCGTAGTGCGCCATTTTTACAGACTGACCGTAAAACACACAAAAAGGAAGATAAAAACGATTGTAGGCGAAAAATTGTTACCAAACAGTATTTGCTGTATATTTACTTGTATATCATCTGCAAATTCTGCAAAAAATTTCATCGATTTTTCGGAACTGGGGCCATGATTAAGAGGGAAACGTGTGCAGCGTAAAGCAGGTGTTCAACGTGGTTATGGCCCGGGTAAGGTACAGCATTCAGGAACGGAGGCCGCAGCTACCACAGGTTTTACAACATGTCCGTTTGCCCTTGTTAAGTCCAAAATTTATAGTCCGAACAGTGGGGTCTGATCCATTGAGTAAAAGTGACGAAGTGACTTAGTGGATGAAGCCAAGAACTACCTTCTGCTCTGTCGAACACCCCAGCCCTATTTAATTCAATGGGAGGACCTGAGGCACTCCGATACAACCTGTATATCACAAAAAGGAGGGCCTCATTCACATTGTGGTACAATAGTTCAGGTAGTGGTCCAACACTCATAAAGCCTATGCACTAAGTGAAAGGGCTGCCAAAAATTAGACTGAAATGTCACTCCAATACACCCTTTATTACACATAAAGGAGGGCATCATACACAGCCTTGAAAAATTAGGATTAATGGCCTGCTGGTGACCCTCTAAAACATTAGGGGCGAGGGCATGCCGCTAAGCTGACCATCTAAAACATTAGGAATGAGGGTCTGCTGCTGAGCCGACCATCTAAAACATTATGGGTGAGGGTCTGCTGCGGAGCTGACCATCCTAAACATTATATGCGAAGGCCCGCTAGTGAGCTGACGCTATAAAACATTATATGAGAGGGCCCGCTAGAGAGCTGACCCAATAAAACATTATATGAGAAGGCCCGCTGGTGAGCTGACCTATACAAAAATTGTCAAACAGGGCCCGCTGGTGAGCTGGCCCTATATAAAAATTATATCACAGGGCCCGCTGGTGAGCTAGGCACATGAAACAGAATGTGACGCTAATCTGCGGCTAGGCACAGTGAACGGAATATGTGACGTTAATTTGTGAATTTGCACACTAAACAATATGTGACGTTAATTTGTGAATTTGCACACTAAACAATATGTGACGCTAATCTGCGGCTAGGCACACTAAACAATATGTGACGTTAATCTGCGGCTAGGCACACTAAACAATATGTGACGCTAATCTGCGGCTAGGCACACGAAACAGAATGTGACGCTAATCTGCGGCTAGGCACAGTGAACGGAATATGTGACGTTAATTTGTGAATTTGCACACTAAACAATATGTGACGTTAATTTGTGAATTTGCACACTAAACAATATGTGACGCTAATCTGCGGCTAGGCACACTAAACAATATGTGACGTTAATCTGCGGCTAGGCACACTAAACAATATGTGACGCTAATCTGCGGCTTGGCACACGAAACAGAATGTGACGCTAATCTGCGGCTAGGCACACGAAACAGAATGTGACGCTAATCTGCGGCTAGGCACAGTGAACGGAATATGTGACGTTAATTTGTGAATTTGCACACTAAACAATATGTGACGCTAATCTGCGGCTAGGCACACAAAACAGAATGTGACGCTAATCTGCGGCTAGGCACAGTGAACGGAATATGTGACGTTAATTTGTGAATTTGCACACTAAACAATATGTGACGTTAATTTGTGAATTTGCACACTAAACAATATGTGACGCTAATCTGCGGCTAGGCACACTAAACAATATGTGACGTTAATCTGCGGCTAGGCACACTAAACAATATGTGACGCTAATCTGCGGCTAGTCACACGAAACAGAATGTGATGCTAATCTGCGGCTAGGCACAGTGAACGGAATATGTGACGTTAATTTGTGAATTTGCACACTAAACAATATGTGACGTTAATTTGTGAATTTGCACACTAAACAATATGTGATGCTAATCTGCGGCTAGGCACACGAAACAGAATGTGACGCTAATCTGCGGCTAGGCACACGAAACAGAATGTGACGCTAATCTGCGGCTAGGCACAGTGAACGGAATATGTGACGTTAATTTGTGAATTTGCACACTAAACAATATGTGACGTTAATTTGTGAATTTGCACACTGAACAATATGTGATGCTAATCTGCGGCTAGGCACACTAAACAATATGTGACGTTAATCTGCGGCTAGGCACACTAAACAATATGTGACGCTAATCTGCGGCTTGGCACACGAAACAGAATGTGACGCTAATCTGCGGCTAGGCACACGAAACAGAATGTGACGCTAATCTGCGGCTAGGCACAGTGAACGGAATATGTGACGTTAATTTGTGAATTTGCACACTAAACAATATGTGACGTTAATTTGTGAATTTGCACACTAAACAATATGTGACGCTAATCTGCGGCTAGGCACACTAAACAATATGTGACGCTAATCTGCGGCTAGGCACACGAAACAGAATGTGACGCTAATCTGCGGCTAGGCACACGAAACAGAATTTGACGCTAATCTGCGGCTAGGTACAGTGAACGGAATATGTGACGTTAATTTGTGAATTTGCACACTAAACAATATGTGACGCTAATCTGCGGCTAGGCACACTAAACAATATGTGACGCTAATCTGCGGCTAGGCACACTAAACAATATGTGACGCTAATCTGCGGCTAGGCACACGAAACAGAATGTGTCGCTAATCTGCGCCTAGGCACACGAAACAGAATGTGACGCTAATCTGCGGCTAGGCACAGTGAACGGAATATGTGACGTTAATTTGTGAATTTGCACACTAAACAATATGTGACGCTAATCTGCGGCTAGGCACACAAAACAGAATGTGACGCTAATCTGTGGCTAGGCACAGTGAACGGAATATGTGACGTTAATTTGTGAATTTGCACACTAAACAATATGTGACGTTAATTTGTGAATTTGCACACTAAACAATATGTGACGCTAATCTGCGGCTAGGCACACTAAACAATATGTGACGTTAATCTGCGGCTAGGCACACTAAACAATATGTGACGCTAATCTGCGGCTAGGCACACGAAACAGAATGTGATGCTAATCTGCGGCTAGGCACAGTGAACGGAATATGTGACGTTAATTTGTGAATTTGCACACTAAACAATATGTGACGCTAATCTGCGGCTAGGCACACGAAACAGAATGTGACGCTAATCTGCGGCTAGGCACAGTGAACGGAATATGTGACGTTAATTTGTGAATTTGCACACTAAACAGAATGTGACAATAATCTATGGCTAGGCACACGTTTAAAATGGCCCTTTTTGTAGCTGCGTTGTAAAATATTTGTCCCTGTGCACCTAGTACAATGTCACCTTACTAATATCCCCCCCACAAAAAAAATTAAATTGTGCCCCCCCAAACAAAATATAAATGCTGCCCCCACACACAACAGTCCTAAAAAGGACTTTTGGGTCTTGAAAGAGTACCAACACTTTTATTCTCCCTACACTGACTTTCCCTGCCTGATCGCATCTCTCCCTGGCTAAGAATGAGCCGAACTCGCGATTCGGGTGCTATACAGCACCCGATCACGGGTTCTGGCCAGCCAATCAGTGTAATGCCAGCAGCCAACATGGCTGCTGGCATTACACTGATGTCAGAGCCTTCCCACACGTTTATTGGCTGCGCAGCAGCCGCGAAACGTGCGGGGAGGAGACCCGAACATGGCGGGCGACCACATGCGGTACTCGTACGAGTACCGCCATGTGCCGAGCAGAGCGATGCTCGAGCCGAACCGAGCTTCGGCCGAGCATGCTCGCTCATCACTAGCAGCATGTCTAGCAGCAGGCACAGACAGCTGACCTGTCCTGCTCTCACTAGTACTACCCTTTTCTCCCTCCCTTCCCATTCCCTTTTCTCCCTTTCTTCATATTAAATTCCCCAAGATCCCTAGGGGTGATTTAGTGGGACTGGACAGCATTTGTTCTGTAGTGCTCACTTCCTCCTCAGACTCATAAGACACATAAGAGTCCTTCCAGTTCTTCCTTTTATCAGTGTTAAACCTGCTCATAGTGATAGCATTCACTAATGAGCCTCTGCTGCCTCAATTTTTCCAAAAGATCACAGCAGAACAGCACAGCACGTCTACCTCTCTCTGTAGCTGCTTCTATTGTGTTACACTTCTACAAATACATCACGTTTTTGAAAAGATGAAAGCCATGTAAATCAATGGGCGGCAACTTTCTAGTCATTGAAAAAATGGCGGAAGATTTTGGCGAAAGGGTGAAAAATGTGAAAATTTTAATCACTAGTTTTAAAGCGGATTTTTGAAAAAAGCTGACAACATTGTTTTTGCAGAATTTCTTGCGGGGACAGCGTGAGAGATTTCCCCCACCCCTAGTGGTCACTTTCTCCTCCTCAGAATCACTATTAATTCACATCCCAACAGCCTAGCACCTCTTTCTTACTCTGTAGCTGCTTGTATTGTGTTTCACTTCCTGGAAAACTGCATGTGTTTATAGCAAAAAGGCAAAAAACACGTGATTAAAGGGGCAAAAACTTTTTAGCCATTGAAGAAAATAGTGAAAAATTGTTGGCAATTAGCAAAAACAGAAAATATTTTAATCCCTTTATTTAAAAAGCAGATTTTCCCACAGAAAACCATGTTGTTTTTACAGATTTTTTCACTGGAATACAACGGGACCATTCACCCACCCCTAACGTCAACATTTACAGTCATGTTTTAGTAGGATTTCTCAACTTCTGGGACCAGTAACATACAGATGTGAAACTACTGCTGTGAAAACATACCTAACAGTGTGTTGAGGGGTTGAGGGGTATGGGTAGGAACAATGTTGCTTACGGGACCCTGGTGAGTGCTGTCATCTTGTGTGTCACAGGAACCTTGGACACCCTCAAATGCCATCAAAGACAGGTTTTGCTGGATCAGCTCCTCCCAGCCATTGAAAGTTATGTTTTATGGTGGACCACCACCTGTTGCTCTGGCGCGCATGGCAAGATCCCCTTGTCTTACATTTTTACTCTTCTCAAAGGTAAACATGGGCTTTCTGAGTCTTTACCCTCCTCTGCAGTCTCAGCTTGCTGGGGAGGTGTTTCACTCCTTGCCTGTGCTGGGCTTGGCTATGTATGTGTCCCTCACCAACATCCACTCCCCATCCCACTGCCAGTTCTGTCCCTGTCTATGTATACCTCCCCTCCCACCTGCTCTCCCATTCCTTTCCTAACCAGGGATTCACCTGAGCCTCTCCCCATCCCTCCAGCCTTCACACCTCTCCCTGCCATCTCTCCATTACTCTCCACCTCCCTCTCACACCCATTCATATTCAGGCACTCACACAAGTAGTCTGTAACAATCACCCTCTGCAGCTCCCTTACACTCACTCAGTGAGACTGTATAAAATAATTTTCAGTGTGTAGCATGTCAAAACAGAAGATGTGTGTTTGGGATTGTGTGTGGATGTAATGTGTGTAATGTGTTCAAAAGTGTATTATATGTATTTTTTTAATGCAAAACACTCTGCTACCAACTCTTACTAAGTTCACTATAATAATGAAAAGTGACATGAGAATGACCCACCAGTGGTAAAGCAGCTTTCCCTGATGATCAGCAGTTCATGTATCAGGGTGCAGACAAGGCACAGAGCTATCCTAGCAATGCAGTTACTTTTCTTGATGACATTACTGAGAATGTTCCCTACTCCTCCTCCTGTAGTTTGCTACTTTAGATGCCGGAGTGTACCGGATAGCTCCTCATGTCTCATTGGGGTGCAGCTCTTGTATCCTGCAGTAAATATTTAACTTTTAATTTATTTCTACAAAGTGCTGGTCCCTCTAGCTGCTAAGAGATTATAGCTTACTGCAGGATACAAGAGCTGCACCCTGATGAGACAATAGCTATCTTGTACCTGGTGTCTAAAGCAGCAAACTACAGGAGGCGGAGTGGGAGACATTCTCAGCAATGTTGTCAAGAAAAGAAACTGCATCACCAGGACAGCCCTGCACCTGCTCTGCACCCTGTAGCGTGAAATGCTGCTCATCAGGGAAAGCTGCTTTACCACTGCTGGGTCCTACTCGTAGTTAAGAGGTTAATCTTTATTAAACAATGCACTATTTAGCAACTGAGAATTGTGTGTGGGCTCTCAAATGAAGGACACAAGCCCGAGAAATGAGGATCTCACCATTTTGATGCAAGCAAAATTCTCATGTCTCCGTTTTCATCATGGTGACATGGTTAAAGCACTCTTTAGTTGGTCGCACAATAGTGTGCAACATTTTAAGAGTATACCCACAAACTATACCTCTATCCAGTGTCTGCTACTCTCTCTCTCACTCGCCAACTCCATCCTCACTCCTGGGCCCTGTGTACTAGCTCTATGAAGCAAGAAACACGGGCAGGGGTTGTCTGTTATTTTGGGTTGTATATACACTTGTTGATACTTTGCTGCATGTGGATTGGCTGAGGACTCAAATTGGTCTTGACAAAGACTAATGTGGCCTGCTAATGGCCAATTTCCTTTGAACTTGATGTTTCTCATGTTATTTTAAGTCGTGGATGAAAACAGGTGATGCATGATTTGTGGTAGCGTCAATCTGTGCGGCCTACGCTCATTGTTCCAAGTACCGGCATTGTTATAGGATACACAAGTATGTTTATCATTTGGGGTTTGTTTTTCCATGACTAATAGTATCAAGCCCATGATCCACTGTTTAATAACATACCTGATACCACTATCAATAAATCTTTTAATATGCCTTGCAGTCTGAAAGCAAGCTTGGTGATGAATATACACCCATAAATTATTCTTTCTTTACCATTTTAAATATACTTCAACCACTGGTCTCTTTTGTTCCAAAATAAGATAAGTTATCTTTTAAAATAAAAAAGAGATTATATATAATCATCTCTTAATTTCCTAAAGGAAGAGTTAACTAAAAATCTGTATGACAAAAAGTGCAGCAATAAAATAAAGGCAGTATAATGAGTGGGAGTTCTGAAAGAAGTTGAACAGTCAAGTATAAATCAGCACCAATGGCAAATTTCAAAGTGACAGTAAAATATGAATAATTGCTATATACACTGGCTGTTCATCATGTCTTCAGCATTGCACAGGATGTAATGAAGCAAATGGATGAGTTATAGGGAACATAGCGGGAGAGTTATAAAACTGGAGTTGTAAAGAATGTGCCTGTAACATTATTGTGAAGTGACATAAGGATATGTATAAACGTTTAGCAACATGTTCGCAATGTTCTATTTCAGTCAAGCAAGAATGGTCTTGTCCAATTTGGAGTTGTGTCTCAGAATATTTATAAGGAATTTCACTAACTGTGCTAAAAATAAAAGCAGTTTTAGTGATTAAAGGGATAGTAATACTTCGTTTTAACTTTATTTTAATTTTGTAGACATTAAAAAAACATGAAGAACGATATAAGTCTTATCTCTCAAACCTTTATGGTTTAAGAGATATTCACAAACAAAGTTTCCCCCTCCCGCCCCTTTTTCCTAGTGTAAGCCATTTCTTCTCAGATGTGGATCTGGTTGTAAGACCAGACAGATAACAGCAGGGGACAATCTTCTTACAGTGAAAACAATGAAAGCCCTGCCCCCCTTGACAAGCTTTTCAGGTTTTTCCCTTATCTTAATTGAAGATTGTCCCTCTACCTGGGCACCTCCCTTCTGCTCTGGCTGAAAAGTGTTACATCAGTAAAAGGGGCGGGAGGGGGACACTTTGTCATTGAATTACTCTTGAACTACAACTCTGACAGAATTGAAATAACACTTTCCAAAGTCCAAATACTATGATGATTAATTAGAGCTGCTTTTATTATGAAACATTTCTATCCCTTTAAGGACTTGATTCAATTCCCCCCTGTCACATTAAAAAAAAAAAACAGCCGGCGTTTTTTCCAAGCACGGTGAGCCATTCAATTACCACTGCTATAAAAAAAATGGCTGCAGAAAAAAACATGTTGGGTGATAACATTAAAGCCCATTTGAACCAATTAAAAGGAATTTCAATATCGTCCATTTTGCCATTCAATTCCATCCATTAGGCCTTAACATGTGTTAAGGGACCCACTCTAATGGGTGAACATCTGCACCCAGTTTTATTGGACAAAGAGTATAATAAGAGGATAATATATGTTTAGTCCAGCTGACAGAGGAATTGAAGGGGAAAACGGCCCCCCAAAAACCCTAAGTCACCTAATGGATATATTGACATGGGGCCTTAAGCCACATATCAATACAACAAAAGCACTCATAAAAAGTGTGAAATGTTAGTGAAATTAACCCTATGAGTGCCAGTGAGCTATGCTTACTCCATTGGCACCCACAGGGTTAATCCAATTAAGTTAAAAAAGACCACATGAAAATAAACACTTACCAGTAATGCTGATGTCCAGGGGAGTCTTCACCACCCTCTTCAGCTACTGTCTGTCTTCTTCTTCAATCTTCTATATTCCTTCTTCATCAGTCTCTCCATCTGTCTTCTCTTCTGTCTTCTTCTCTTCCATTTTTCAAATAGTTTCCTGTAAGAAAAAAACACACTAAACATTAAATATGCCCCAAATACATAACTTGGAAACATGTTCATTGTTTAACCCTTTGACTGCCAGAGGTGCATGCAACAGATTGCAGAGCTCTGTCTCTGTTCAAAACGTCTCCCAGGTGTCCATTGGCTGTGATGTGTGCTTACATTATTCATCCTCCCAGTAGGAGCTGATTGGCTGGGAAGTGCATAAGTACACATCCCAGCCAGTGGATGCCTGGGAGACATTGAACAGAGACTGGCTATATAAAAGCCATTCTCTGTTTAAATTTCCCATGCAGTGGCTCGGGCATCTACCCATAAGGTGCAAAGGAAGGGGGTTTGTCTGTCAGACATACTTCCGCCACTGCCAGCAAGAGCAGCAACACACAGGACCATTTATTGTTTAACCCCTTAAGGACCGGCGCGCGCACGCGCGCCGGCACTTGCGGACCACGTGGCATTTTTTTTTATTGGCGCTTCCGGTTCAGGACTTCCGGAGTGGCGTGCAGCCGCGACGGGAGCCCTGAACGCCATGCCGTGCCAGGACCGTCATTGGTCCTTAAGTGCCGGACCACCGTGACGGTCCTGGCACGGCAATGGTCCTTAAGGGGTTAAGATTCAGTATTATTTGAGCATTGGCCTGGTATTTTGTAAGAGATTAATATTTTATGGCAACATGGATTGGGACAAAGATTTGTTGATCATGGGGCATATTGTTTTGTGACTTGAAGACGTGCATTACTTTAACTCTTTTAGTGCCAGAGAGGTTCGCAACGCATTGCATTGCTCTGCAATGAACATGTTTCCAGGTTATGTCTTTGGGGCACATTTAATGTTTAAAGGGATAGTAATACTTAAAATGTAAAAAAAAATATGTTGTAGTGTTTATCCCCCTGAGAAAAACAAGGGTACTCCCACTGCTGAAAGGTGTTTCATTCAAAAGTTATTCATTTTCAAAGTTGAATTTTTTAGGTGCAATATCACAGTGGCCTGAAATTGTACAGTGGCGCTGTTGCTACACAATCCTATGGAGATTTATGGTCCTGGGACCAGAGCTGTCCATAGGATGGTGTAGCATAGGATGGTGTTTTTTTCTTACAGGAAACTATATGAAACTCGGAAGAGAAGAAGACAAAAGATGGAGAGGTTGATGATGAAGAAGGAAATGACAGAAGAAGATGGACAGTGGATGACAGGTAAGTGTTACAGTTGTGGGTGTTAGGCTAATGTTAGGGATAGTATTGTTGCACTTTGTTGTTAGGGGTAGTATAGGGTTAGTGTTTGGAAGGTGACTGTCTGATAGTTAGCCATTTTCCTTTGATGTCCCTATTATTCACACTGTTTAACATGAGTTTTGGGAACTTAAAACACACAATGGACATTTTGTCAATAAGTCAGATTCTTTGGCCTAACGTCCGTTGTGGTTTCAGTTGGTAGGACAATTGAATTGATCCATTAGCACTTTTTGTTAAGGGGCCATTAGCCAATGTTGCCCTACCGGCTGTTTTACTGGCCTCAATTGAATTGAGGCCTAAATCTTAAAGGTATAATAATGTCTATATTAAAGTTTAGCTCCAAGTCTTCTATATTGTTTTTATAACATGCAGCACTATGTTTAATTACTTATATGTTTGTAGTTCAAAGGATATTCAAACTGAAAGGATCAGTTACTGTTGCTACTGTTATCCCTTTAAGCGCCGAATGGGTAGCCCTCTGAAGCTCAAAGGCTTGTATGAAATAAAGATGTTAAAGGGATAGTAATACTTTGTTTTAACTTTATTTTATTTTGTAGGCATTGAAAAAACATGAAGAATGATATAAGTCTTATCTCTCAAACCTTTATGGTTTAAGAGATATTCACAAGCAAAGTTTCACCTCCCGCCCCTTTTACCTAGTGTAAGCCATCTCTTCTCAGATGTGAATCTGGTTGCTAGACCAGGCAGATAACAGCAGGGGGCAATCTTCTTCCTATGAGAACAATGAAAGCCCTGCCCCCTTGACAAGTTTTTCAGCTTTTTTTTCTTAATTGAAGATTGTCCCTCTCTGCAGTCTACCTGGGCACCTCCCTTCTGATCTGGTTGAACAGGGGGGGATACTTTGTTTGTGAATATCCATAAACCATAAAGGTTTGAGAGATAAGACTTATATCGTTCTTGGTGTTTTTTTAATGCCTACAAAATAAAATAAAGATAAAACCAAGTGTTACTATCCCTTTAATGTGCCATGTTTTTAATGTGCAAAAGTCCCCCTATCCTACAGACTTGAGAAAGCAACATGGATCATTGCAAATTACGTAACAGTGTAGGATTGCACATCTTTTTTTAACAAGTTTATTTTAATTATATTTTATAATTAATTAAAGTTTATATATTGTTGTAGAACTTTTTTGGAGCGGCTTCCTTCCTTTTTTCTTCACCTTATATTACTTGACGGAGTTGAGAGCTGTATGTAAGAAGATCCAGGTGCAGAGACTGGCTTGTACCATGCAGGGACGGTAAGATATTCCCTGTATGCTCGAAATGCTGTGTATATATATGCAAAAGTATTTATACAGCTACTTTCAAATGAGTGTAACATCTATTTAGCTTAAATTGTTATATATTTGAGTGATAAGGCACTATTGGCAGCTCTTGTGTGTGATTTTTCTGTTTATTTGGGTCTATGTTAGTTATTCTTATTTTCTTCACTGTCTTCACTTGCCTCAACATTGCTCTGCTGTGGCATTCAGTGGTTGGCATTCATCATTCACCAGCTGGTGTTCTAGTTTCAATGCCAATCACTTCTTATTTTGTGCTACTGTATTCACATTGAGTGCACTGTTCTTACACACAGCTTCTTAATTCCCCACAGAGTTTGTGAGAGAATATTGTTATTCCTTATTCTGGGGTTAAAGATTAAGCCACGTTATTGATCATTAATTTGTAGTCTTCCTTTAACCTCCACATGACTGAAACATATTAAAAACGTCTTTGAATCTTTTTATTCATAATTAATCTTGATGACTTAGCCTCATGAATATGTTACTCATGTTATATACCACAAATAATTTCGAAACAGATATCACTTTTATTTTTTATTTATGAAAGTAAGGAATGATACACTGAGATTGTCTCTTGTTTTCAAGTGTATCCTGGGAACTCAAAGGTAAAAGGCTGAGTTGACCTTGCCATGACTAGAACCTGCAACCCCGAAGTTTGAACAGTTTCTACATCTGGTGCATTAAACTAATAAGCTATTACACCAGAATAAGATGTTCTATCTCAATATTTTTTCTCCTATGATACTTAATTTTAAAACAACCAATAATGTCAGTTTATTTATATACAACTGCATCAGTCTACATAGACTAACACTGAGATATTATAAATCCACCAGCTCTTCAGTTTTCATACTCACAGAAATTATAAGATGCTCTAAACTGTTCCTCAGGAGACATGTCAATTGAATATTGATAATACTACATTTTTAATTTCTTAAAGGGATAGTAATACTTCAAAATTACTATCCCTTATATTGAAGCCCTTTAAAACTGAATTAAATGCCACCAGCGGCATCTCTCAAACCTTTATGATTTGCGAGATAGCTGCTTTTAAACTTCGCTCTCCTCTGCCTCTCCCCTGACGTCATTGTTCTTGCTGCAGCAGGGAAATCCAGTCCCGAGACCAGCGGAGGCTCTTCAGCATAGCCGAGGTCTAGTTATGGAAGACAAGATCCTTCACTAAAACGGACTTCTACGTGTGCTTGGTTACCAAGCACATGTAGAAGACCATTTTAGTGAAGGATCGTTTCTTCTATAACGAGATCTGGCTCTGCTGAAGAGCCTCTGCTTGATTCAATGAACAGATTCCCCTGCTGCAGCAAGAACGCTGACGTCAGGGGAGAGCCAGGGGAGAATGAAGTTTAAAAACAGCTATCTCTCAAACCATAAAGGTTTGAGAGATGCCGCTGGTGGCATTTAATTCAGTTTTTTAAGGGCTTCAATATAAGAGATGCTAATTTTGAAGTATTACTATCACTTTAAATGATATATAGCAAAACCCAGTTGCAGTCCATTTTCATCCATTTGCCAGAGCAATATAGTAAATCTATAGTGAATCAGTTTTATAGTTTAACATGCTGTAGAAAACTAGATTTTTAGGAATTCTTTTTTTTTTAAGCTGTGTAGTTGATGCCAACTGCAGAGAGATTGCCAGGATCTTATATCAATGAGAGTACCAAAAAAGCATTACTAATGTTCAAAATATTGCTGTGTCCCTTGCCCCAGGGGAGGTGCAGAAAGAATAAGCATTTGCTACAGTAACAAAGTTAGGAACAGGATCAACATTTCTAAGCAGACACAGCTGTGTCTTCACCAGATCTGTGACTCCAGTTTACATATTTTGTTGAATTTTAGCTTAAAGCTAAAAATAACTGAAGACCATAGGAACATATCACAGTTATATTTGTTTTACGATGAACATTTTAGGAAAATAGCTATGGTACTAAATTATTTAAATAAAGAAATATTTTGCAAAAACAATGCTGTTAGCTCTTGCTCTCAAAAATAGATTGAAAAATTAAAATTGGAAGTAAAAAAAATATTAACTACTTGTTAACTTAAATTCATAACACTTTCCAGGAATAAGGACCAAAATAAACATAGTAACATAGTAATTTAGGTTGAAAAAAGACTTGCGTCCATCTAGTTCAACCCTTTACCTATTCCTGTTTACCATCGTCGATCCAAAAGAAGGCAAAAAAAAAAACAATACAGCAATTTCAAATTCTGCCCCGAATGGGGGGGGGGGATTTCCTCCTGATTCCAAACGGCAATCAGATTTCTCCCTGGATCAACAAGCCCTAAGTGAAATATTAATCCTAATACTAACGTACATAGCCCTCTCTGTTATGCTCTTTTAAATAAGTATCCAGGCCCTTTTTAAAGGCGTCTAATGTATTCGATAGCACCACCTCCTCAGGCAGTGAATTCCATACCTTTATTGTCCTTACAGTAAAGAAACCCTTCCGCTGTTGTAGATTAAATCTCCTTTCCTCAAGTCTAAGTGGGTGGCCCCTTGTCCTATGTACTGTTCTGTTAATGAACAGGTCTTTGGAGAGCCCTTTGTGTGGGCCCTGAACATATTTATATAATGTTATCATATCTCCTCTAAGACGCCGTTTCTCTAGTGTGTACAAGTTTAACTTTTCTAGCCTTTCTTCATAACTAAAACTTTCCATTCCCCTTACTAGTTTTGTAGCCCTCCTCTGCACTTTCTCTAGTTCCATAATGTCCTTTTTCAGAAAGGGTGCCCAGAATAATAATATTAGGAGTAGGACATAACAAAATATTGACACTTAAAAAAGTGTGTATACAATTGTATCTATTATATAAATAGTTTATTATATTTTATATGACACTTTGTCTTTCAAGTACCCTTACCCTTACTATCTGAAAGAAAATAATATAATAATATACTCCAGCAATGAATTATGTGGGTTACAACTCCCCTTTAGATCAATGGAAATTTGTATTTGTTCCCTGTGTTTGATTTTACTATTATTTATTTATTTATTTTGTATAAAACACTTTGACTATTTTACGCAGATTAAATAGATCTGATTAATTTATGTATTTTTTCCCTAAGTTAAACGCATAGCCTTTGGTTTTATAACCTTACCATTTTTCTAACATTTACAGAATCTCTTTTTGGGTAAATTGGGTAACTGTACTCCAGGGGGTTACCAAACCCTCCTTAGGTATTATTAAATCCTTAAATGTAACATGGTGGTTAGGGATGGGCAAAAATGTCCGCCTCAAACAGAAATCTGCGAAAAATGGCACTTTCCGTTTGGTGAAAAATTTCCCGCAAAAAAGTGCTGATTTTCCGTTTGTTTCACCTAGCTCATTCCATTAAAATCAATGGGAACATAGGAGTTACACACAACACATGGCAAATATTATTTTATTTCCCAAAGGCATAGTATAAAAGGGGCATAAGGGTGACTGTGTTGGTGTGGTGTGGGGAAAGAATCAGTTGAACAGGGGATGATTTTTTGGGCGTGTTGTTTACTGGTATTAGGGGACACAATAAAAAGAAATCATATATAAAATAAAATAAAAACCATAAGACATGGTATAAAGGGATCTGAGGAGGGTGCCTGTTTTGGTGAATGAATGAATCATTTGAACAGGGAATTTGTTTTGGGGAGGTTTCTTGACTGCTATTGGGAGGACAGTTAATAAAAAAATAAATCAATAAAATAAAATAAGAAATTTGTATGTAAAGTGATGGAGACAGGAACCTCCTGACATAAGCTGCCACTGGGGTGGACTGATACTTGCCTTGATAAAGTATTTTGTAGAGGATGATTTGTTTGATTTGTTGTTAGAGGCCTTTGTAGGACTTATTAGAGGCCCAAGCCCTGAAGAAACATTGATTTGTAGGACTTAAGCTTGTTTGGCACAATCCCTTAGGAAACATTGATTTGTGGGACTTATGCTTCTTGTAAACAAACCCCCCAAAAATTGTTTATTTTTTTGTAGAACCAGTTTTTTTTATTTATTATTATTATTATTATTATTATTTATTTATTATTTATTTTTTTTTTTTTCAAAACACAAGCCCTGAGAAAAAAATGAAAATGCCCTACTGGCCTAATGTCAACAGGTCATGTTGGCCAGTGGCCACCATCAAATGTCCTCCTGAGTTGCAACTGCTGTTCATACTGCTGCTGCTGAGTTGTTTAAGCAGCAGGATGATTAGGCAACTGAAAGGGAATGGGGTCAACAATAGCAGTAACATGGAAGATGGATGATGAAGGTTCCACTTGCCACAACTTGCTCCAGTGATGAGGCAGTAGCAGCAGAATAAGTAGCCCCCAGTATATGTGGAGAAAAGAAGAAGTCGGCCATTAAATCTTCTCCACCTGCCCCTCCTCCAAAATCATCATGGGTGTGTTGTTATTAGAATATTTTTTTCCCTTGAGAGCAGGAACAATGGGTCTCATCAACGACTGAAATGTGTACAGTGTGTGTGTGTGTGTGTGTGGTAAATAACATCTGGGGGCACAACTGTATCCAAACACCATAACACCCGAAACCAAGTACTGCCTCTGTCACTGTACCCCTTTTCCAGACTCGCTAAGGACACATGACAACTTGCTGACAGTTTAATAGTAATGATGAACCCTCCCTACCACCATCTTTGCATATTCTGCAGGATGGAATCTCCTCAGATGCCACTTGATGCACTGATTGCAATTCTCCTCCACCACACTGGCATGTGTGGTCAGTGCACCACACAATGTGCAATGGGTAGAGACGAACTGCTACATCCTAACATCAACAGAGTGGCTATCATTTGGCGGGGAGGTAATGAACGAGCTGGATTGGCAGAAGATGTGGTTACCCTAGAAGGTGATGGTGAGCTAGTTGTTTCACTCCTCCTGGAACTTCCAGTCTCTGCCTGGGTTCTTCTATTCCGCCTCCTCTTTGATCTCCACCACTGCACTGCAACTAGGATCAGGAGTATTGCTACTGCTTGCAAGTGGAACCTGTCCTAGTCCCGCATCACTTGTTGACCCCATTCCCACTGTGTCCACGGTAGTCTGTGGCACACTAGCCTGCTCCTTGGCATCCTGCTGCCCTTGCATCTCAACATCAGAAGGAATTAGAGCAGTTGCAAATTCCTCTAATTCAAAAATGTCATTGCTAGTGGTGGTGGTGGTGATGCCCATCCTCATCCCTGTCTTCCATTCTTTCTCAGTTTCTGCTAAAAAGGCCATCAATGTCTCTACTACCCCAGCTTCTCCAGCATCATCATCACCACCACCACTAGTCCCTACATGCTGTTGTTGCTGCTGCTCTATTCCAGACATCTCACTGCTGCTTGGAGGAGGTGACGAGCAATGTGACAGAGGATCCCCTAATGTCACACTTACCAATGCCTTTTGACCTGAAGAAGAAGGCAGACTAGCACTAGCAGCAGTAGAAACAGGCACAGACAGTTGATCTGTTCTCCTACTGGTGGTAATGGTATTAATTCTGAGCCTGCTCTCCCCCAACACCAGTTCTGGCCTCTTAAGGATCATGTTCAACTTGGACACTGTAATGAAGGGAAGTGGACTCCCAGAGCCAGAGGAATGGTGTGGGCTCCCTTGACCGCTAGTCTGGACGATCTAAAATGTTTCCCCTACCACTTCAGCTGCTTCACCATTACTGCTACTACTACTAACACCAACCACATCAGGTTCAGACGCAGAGTCTTCCTCCTCAGTCTCACAGTCACTAGTAATATGAGGATATTGTTGATTACCCCCTCCTTCACTCCTAACGCTAACAAGCTGCTGGACCTTACTAGCAGTAGTACTAGCACTGTCAGGACTGTTTGGGAATGGCAAGTGTGATTTAGTGTCCCTTGCTGTCACACTTGGCATCATTCCCCCCCCCCCAGAGTACTACAAGAAATACTAGCAGCAGGCAAAGTATTGGTGGCAGCAGGTTCAGCACTAGCAGCAGGTTCAGCTCCGGAAGCAGGTTCAGCACTGGCAGCAGGTACAACACTGGTGGCTGCAGGAACAGCAATAGTGGCACTGGCAGCAGGGGCAGCACATCTTGCAGCAGGCACAGTCAGCTGACCTGTCCTGCTCTCACTAGTACTGCCCTTTTCTCCCTTCCTTCCCATTCCCTTTTCTCCCTCCCTTCTCATTAAATTCCCCAAGATCCCTTGGGGTGATTTACAGGGACTGGGCAGCCTTGGTTCAGTACTGCTAGTCACTTCCTCCTCGTCAGTCTCAGTGGACACGTAATAAGGGTCCTTCCAGTTCCTCTTTTTGCTGCTCATAATGATAGGAGTCACTATGAACCTCTCCTGCCTTAATTTTTCCAAAATATCACAGCAGAACAGCACAGCACAGCACATCTATCTCGCTCTGTAGCTGCTTCTATTGTGTCTGCCTTCAGCGAAAACATCACGTTTCTATAGCAGAATTGCAAAAACAACATAAATCAATGGGTGAAAACTTTCTAACCATTGAAAAAAATGGCGAAAGATTTTGGCCAATGGGCAGAAGATGCAAACATTTTAAGCGCTTTTAAATTGGATTTTCCTGTGAAAAAGCAGATAACGTGGTTTTCACAAAATTTCTCACGGGAACACGGCGACAACTTTCGCCCATCCCTAATGGTGGTGGCACAAGTAATTTTGTAGAGTGGCAGGTTGATGCATTTTTAGGGTCTGGTTGCCAGTAATCTTTTCAACTCTATACTCCAAATTATGAGCTGAAATTTCCCGCAGCATAGAATTTCTGCCACTCTTTACTTTTCATATTTGGAGGCGGGAATTTCCCTTCTCATTGAAAAACACCCCTTAGTTTCTGCTGTCCTCTACTATAAAAGCAAACAAAAAAGTTAATAATGTCCCTTTCAGTGGAATTTAAATGTAAAAACAGTTTGCATGAGTGTATAATCTGTCATGTATTTTGTATTCAGTCTTCCTTCTTATAATGACACCCTCCCCTATGTACAGGGAAGCTGAGTAGAAGACACTAGTACTGCAGAAGGAGCTGGAAACAGAGACTCCTCCAACAAGAATCAGTAATACAGAAACTTGGGTATGACACTAGAGAACGGAGCTCGGAAACGTAGGTTACTTTCAAAAGGATCTTGCTGCTACCTAGGCCAAATAAAGTTGCTGGCCGTAAGAGATCTTGACCCTCAAAGCATGTATGGGAACAGACACAGAGGCCATGGGAAATATATTGCAGCTAAACTACAGGATATTGCAAATACTTCTTCTAAAACCAAGAAATTACAAAGATTAAGGCAAAAGACATGACATTTTGATGAACCAACAACAGGTGTAGAAGAAAAGATTTGTGTTGTCAACCTCTCTGAACACAAGCCAAGCAAAGAGAAACTATCTGTGCATTCAAAATTACTTTACTTTTGTCTAAATAAATCTATGAATAAAATAGAACCCTGCAGTGATATGGATTTCTTCAGAAAATTAGATTCAGAGAATTATTTCATGACAAAGAAAACATTGAATCATCCCAAACCACAGAACTAAATCAACACTAAAACGCACCTAAAAAAAAAAACACATGGACCCCACCACCAGGAAGCAATACCACAATAGATTGAGATCTTCAGAGCCATATCAAAGATACATGACAATCATTACAAACTGACACACAACCTAACTTCCAAGGAACCAAAGACAATGCTATCATTAAAGGGCAACAAAGACATAACAATTAAACTGGCAGACAAAGGTGGTGAGGTAGATTTTACAAACACAGCTGACTATATTGAAGAGGCACACAGGCAACTTATTGATGCAAGACACTACAGTAAACTGCAAGAAGATCCCACATCTGATTGCACAAAAACATATTTTAAAATTAATAAAGGGTCCCAGCCAATCAGCTCCTAGTGGGATTCATCATCCCCCCAGCTAGGAATTGATTGGCTGGGAGGTGCACAAACACACATCCCATCCAATGGATGTCTGGGAATTATTTTGAACAGAATTGCCATATAAAAGCCAGTCTGTGTTCAAATTTCCCACACACTTTTTTCAGCATTGGCCCGAAAGGTACCGAGGGGGGGGTTCGCAGCCTTACTTCATGCCGACACCACCGGTGACAGTGGCGGAGCCTAGAATTACTTATTTATTACAATTCTGCAATATTTTTGCATTATTTGAAACAAGGAAGAGAAGAAGATAATGGGATATTGATCTAATTTGGGAAAAGCACAATATGATTTAAATTTTATTCATATTAGTTTACAAACTGGAACAAAGTAGTAGTCAGCATTTTATTGGAATTTCTAGACAATGGTTGGTGCAATTTTTAGACCTTCATCTGTTGTTTGACTACATGCTCAAGGGGGAATATTATGCCCTAAAAACCTTTTGATAGCATGCCCATCTATTAAAGGATGCCCTGGATTCAAACTGGATGTACTGTATCATATTCCTTTGACGATTTTGTCAGGTTATAGGAGGTTAGCCATTTAGTTGATTCTACTGGACAATCATTTGCAAAATTAGGAACTAACATATTTTGTTTTCTGAGGTATTTCTTCATAGCACAGGTAATTGAATTGCTTACTATTCTTGAAAAAATGCCATCGGTGTTTTTTTTTTTTACATCAGCCTCAGTTGAATTGAGGCTTTAAAGTGTCTTGAAAGCTTGCATCCTAGATCTACTTAGGCAGCCAATAAAGGTATTACTTTTACACTCCCAGTCTCCTGGTGGAAGAAAATTAAAGGAAACTCAGAGTTTCTTTCAATAGTAAAACAACAATAACATAAGCTGCTCTCAGTGCAAAATTTATCTACAATACATTTCTCTAAGAACTGGTTCTCATGTATTTATTTCAGCCATATATGGCAGCATCACAAAGCATACTATTGTTCAATGCTGTAAAATTTCCATGCAATCTGCTTTTTTTGTCATTCAATGACTTACCATTCAATCACTTCAGGCTATGTGTGGTAGATACTACAATAGAAGGCCTGATACTCTTTTTGATCTGGATACTCTGTTCATGTAGCTTCTGCATAGTAGTACTTATATTCAGTTCCATTTTCATGGTATCTATTTTGCTAGTGAGGACAAATTGGCAGTTTAAAACTGAGTTATTTACTTCTTCTGTTTGCTTTGTGATTTAGTTTTCCTCCAATATTCCCTATCTAGTCTGGAAGGCACACTATTCAAGATGGTTTTATTTTCACAACTGCCAAGTATTTCCTCCTACCCATGAAAACAGTGTAGCTGTCCTCTGTATTTAGGCAGGTTAGTGTCCATGTTCTAGTATCTGGCAATAAAACAAGGTCAAAAAGCTATGAATGATGTTTCTAATGTCTGCTTCATCCTGTGACCAGTCAAATCATCAGATCTGTACAATATATAGCATATGGTTACTTCATAATTCTCTTGTAACTAAACAGTAACTAGGTGGATACATACTAGATTCCAAATGTAGTTTTATTAGCATTATGCAAATCTACAAATGATGTTCAAGTATATATAGAAAATAACATGATTTCTTATTTAGTTAACCTTTATAGATTATATCAAAGTTCTTGAACATCAAAGCTAAAAAAAAAATGTGCAATGCTTTACCATTATTATATGTTAATTTGATATCACCTGCACCACTGCTTAAATAAAATATTCTCCTTTCATTGATTAGACTTTAAGGAAATATTTGAGTTAGTAGTGCATCTTTATACATTTGCTCTTTACACTTACATTTTGTGTAACATTGCTAAGAAGTAAAGACACCAGGTGCATTTTAAGTGGCAAAATTGGGAAACATTCAATGATTTAATGATATCAATTAGCTACATTAAATGAATGCCTACATTGTTGCTAATTAAGCACAGTTCCATTTTTGGGATAATGATCTCATTTGGGAAAATCACAGTATGATTTAAATTGTATTCATAATAGTTTACAAACTAGAACAAAGTAGTAGTCAGCTTTTTATAGCCATTTCTAGACAATGGTTGATGCAACTTTTGGACCATCAACTATTGTTTAACTACCTGCTTAAGGTGGAATATTTTGCCCCAAAAACCTTTTGATAGCATGTCCATCTATTAAAGGCTGCCCTGGATTCAAACTGCATGTACTGTATCATATACTTTTGACAATTTTTCAGATTATAGCAGCTTAGCTATTCAGTTGATTCTACTGGACAAACATTTGCACATGCACAACTCAATTACTTGGCAGAGAATGATGGAACTTGTATTCCAACAACAGCTTATGGCTCCAAATGCCCTGACCAGCTTCTATAGTAAAACAGATTTATTGACTCTGGAGATTATCATTCATAAAAATACACCTTTAAAAGGTGTGTTTTTTTCCTATAATTATCATTTTAGTATAGTGTAAGATTTTGCACCTATTGGTAAGAAAAACCAGGCCAAATTATCCAAAGCTTCATGGAAAATTGCAGAACTTTATATCAGTGCAGGACTGAGCATCCTTCTGCTTTTCGGCTACATCATCTTCAGCAAGTCATTGGCCACAACTGGTCTAGAGTTAGGTTAATGTGCTACAAGTGGGCATTAATGAGTCCACTAGCATATACTTCATGTGAAGATATTAACGTTTTTACAATTTTTTTTGCAATAATAAAAACATTAAGAATTTGATTTTGTTAGGCACAATATTTTTGCCTATTTTTTTCAATGTTATAAATCATGGGTAGTCAATTGCTGGACCTCCACCTGTTAGGGATGATGGTTGAGAATGATGGTAATTGTAGCTGAACATCAACAACTGACTATCTCTGTTATAAATACACTGATATTGTGATATTCTTTTTCTGTCCATCACTTTCTCTGAAAGTTGCCAGCCATATCACACAAATTTTTAGGATTAAGGATGATAGAAAATGTTCTGTATTTTTAGTATTCATTTGAAACAGGCTGTTTTGTAAGATCATAAACAGTTTACCCTTTTGATTCATTAAGAGTTTTATCAGATTGCAGGAATGGCAATCCCCTGTTATATAAAAACAGAAAAGGGCAGGCTTGGATACTCTCAAATTCATTATGCATGGTTCTCTGTCTGAGTCACTGCTTGTTAGAAAATTGTTTGGGCGAATGAACTAAATTGTATTCACTAAACAAGGTCATAGTGCTAGAGGTCAATCCCTTGAATTGGCTGGAATCCAACTTTTTTATACCCGGCAAACTGACCAGAAGATAATTTTTTCTCTGTATTGGGGTGTCTGGGGGCATTCTGGGGAACAGGAAGGTAGAAAGGACATTGGCCCCAAATACCCCAAAATCTTGTGTGACTAACTGGGAAGACACAGGCACCTTTCATCATCTGGCTGTTATCTCTGTGCTAGGTATGGGTATGTGAAAAGGGAAGAAAGGAGAATAATCCAAAATACCCACCAAATCTGAATGACTGGGAACTGGCAGCTGTGACCTATGTCCCTTTCTGATCTGGCTGTTAGTGTTAACTATGTGCTAGGGGGGTCTAGGGGTGTGAGAAGGGATCAAAGGAGATTTACCCCAAATACACCAAAATCATGTGTCATGACAAGGAAGACACAGGCAGTCATGAGTTAAGTTTCTTGCTCATCTGGCTGTTATCTCTGTGCTCGGGGGAGTCTAGGGGTGTGAGAAGAGAGCAAAGGAGATTTACCTTTAATAGAATTTGTGTGACTGAGAAGACACAGGCAGCTGTAATCCAAGTTCCTTCCTTATCTGGCTGTTACCTCTGTTCTAGGGGAGTGCAGGGTGGAAGAAGAAAGCAAATCAGATTTACCCCAAATATCCAAATTCCTGTGTTACTGATTGAAAGGACACCGGCAGCTGTGATTCATGTTCCTTCCTGATTTGGCTGTTTTCTCTGTGCTAGCTTAACCTGGGGAAGAATCTTTTAAGAAAACAAGAGAATGTGATGAACGCACACCGAGAAAGAGCAAAATGAAGTGATTTGCTCAAAGCATGTGTGGCCTCTCAGGTGCTGCTCAAGTCATGTTTTTCGCTCCCATGTGCCATTGCAGGGAGGAAATTTCCATATTCACATCAATCTGGTCCCACCAACAGGCAGTCCAGCTCCGAAATGTCAGGCAAATCCTCTCTGCATGAGAGAAAAAACACAACCCCAAATGTACGTTTTGGTCTATGTAGACCTCTTCAGTGGGGTGCAGCTGATTCCCTCTAGGCACATGGAAGCAAGGGCCCATGCCTGGGATGCCCTTCCACTTAGGGAGACTAAGAAAACAAGAGAATGTGATGAACGCACACCGAGAAAGAGCAAAATTAAGTGATTTTCTCAAGGCATGTGTGGCCTCTCAGGTGCTGCTCAAGTCATGTTTTTCACTCCCATGTGCCATTGCAGAGAGGAAATTTCCATATTCATATCAGCCTGGTCCCGCCCATAGACAGTCCAGGTCCGAAATGTCAGGCAAATCCTCTCTGCACGAGAGAAACAGCACAACCCCAGACGTACTTTTAAACACAAAGTGTGTTTTTTATTTTTTGATGACAGTGACAAGGATCAAATTTATCCCTCCCGTATCCTCCTCTTCTTTAGATACAGATGAAGTTGAGAGTGAAAGAGATGATGACATTAAAAGCTGAAAAGCAACGTCTCAATCTTCCACCACTGAAATTGAACACTAGGCCTAAGAGTGTGTAGGAAACATAGGTTATATGCTCTTTAACCCTTTGAATGCCAGAGGGGTACAGAACACATTGCTTCACAATGCGTTGCGTACCCCTCTGGCACTCAAAGTGTTAACCCTGTCTGTGTCTGTTTCACATAGGTTATATGCACTTTAATTAACCTTTTGAGTGCCAGAGGGGTACGGAACGCATTGCAAGGCAATGCCTTCCGTACCCCTCTGGTACTCAAAGGGTTAATAAAGGGGACAATTGTTGCCCCCATGCTAGGGGGATGTCATGAGGGGTCATGATACCCCTCTTGAGGTCTGAAGTAATAAAAATTACATATATATTTAGTAAAAGAAAATCATTTTTACACATCAATAAAATATTTAACTACATTTTCACAAAAATGTCATCTATAATAAAAACAAACACCTTTTTTTATACATATACAAGTTGCCTGTAAACCCTATGAGTACCAGAGGGGTAACAAACACATTACAATATCTCTCTGGTACTCATAGGGTTAATCTTGCAATACAAAATACGAGGGCATGTTGAGTATAATAGGAGAAGAAAAATGTCGGATGAAAATGGTGAAAGAAAATCATGGGAGCACTGCAGTCGACTTTTCGAGGTGGGGGTTAAAATGTCGGATGTAAAAGAAAGCACTGTAAGTCGACTTTGGAAGAGGAAGGGTTAATTGCCGACTATGAACAATATTTGTCAGATTAATGTGGTGGAAGAAAGCACTGTAAGTCGACTTTTAGAAGGGGGGGTTAATATGTTGAGGGGGGGCATTTTATGTCGGATTTCTATGCTGTATACTATATTATACGCTGCTTTTAGTCGAACAACGATGGTTTTGAAACTGTCGTTATGGCTTCTACCCCTCAACCTTTGAGGTGCAAAATTTCTGACTTAAATGTAACCACAAAACAGGCGGTAATACTGAGCGTGGGTAATAGGATACTAATTGCACGTTGTTTTTAGTTGTTTCCTATGGGCTTTTTTCAGACTGGCGGTAAGTATGATTACTGCTGATTTTGCTTTCACAAGTCAGGTAATAGGATAGCAAAAACTGACTTAAAAAAAAACAACGCCTGTTTTATTTTTAGCGCTGGTAATAGAATCAAGCCCATGATGAGGTATATTACATTGGATGATTTGTAGATGAAGGTACCATTGATCTTATGGTGTAACAGGGTGTTTAGAATGGGTACCTTTTCTGTGGATTATAGACACTACACAGACAGACCTAATATATCATACTTTCCAGACAAACATACTCTAATGCTAAAAGGCATATATTGTACTTTAAATGTAACCCTATGAGTGCCAGAGGGGGTACCGAACGGTTTGCATAGTAATGCGTTCCATACCCCTCTGGCACTCAAAGGGTTAATGTAGCAGTTCTTGGGAAAGAAAGCTGCTGAAAGTTTAACACTTTCTACTAGTGTAGAGGCACAAAGTGAAAGTTGAAGTTACTTGTGATTGCACTGAGTATGGGTGTGAATTTATAAAAAAAATTGCATTGCGTGCTAAAATGCCAACATTCCTTGTCATGTATTTGCAGTAAAAATCAGCACTAATTATCTTTATGTTAAGCAAATGTACCAGAGGCAGGGTTAAGAGGATGTGTTGGTGGTAGTAACTAGTAAAGTCCTATGACATTGGCCATGGTTGAGACAGCTTGTTCAGTAAAATATGATGACCTTTCTCCTTCTAAGAAGGCTCTTTTAAAAGTTCCATCACCAGTAGCAGTATAAATAAACATTTTAACAACAATGGCTAAATACTCCGAGGAGTCACATTCTAGTGCTGTTGTGTTGTTATAGAGGAGGAGGATTTTGCATTGAGACCAACTGCTGTGTCAGACAGTGACAGTTATAATGAAACACACCACTGCAAACTTGAGGTCAATGTTTTATAAATCCCCCTAAGCGGGAAAGTAAAAACACTCTGTTTCTGAGTTTATATGACAGTACTGCAGAGGAATCAGATGATTCTGTGGATGATGTAAATGTTGATGATGAAGTAGAGAGTGAGTTAAAACGATTAGCTGAAAGGAAAAGCCTCAGTCTTCCACAACTGAAAATACATCTGTTTATAAACTCTTTGAGAGATCAACTAGAAATTCTATCTCTAGACAATTGCCTAAAAGTAGACAATCATATTCTTGGCTATCATCGTCAGTGTCACTGATTCCAAGTCCAACCCCCACCCAATCACACTCATGTATTAACTAAGCAACACAGGTCAACATCCACAGCCCTAGCTATGAGCATGTCTGCAGTTAATGTGGACAATGCCACCTACTGCTAGTACAGTTGCAACATCTAGCTCCTGTAGTAGTAGCAATCTCTCAGGAACCCTTCAATCTATGCAATCTCCAGTATGGATATACTTCGCTCATGATCCAAAAAATGAAATATTCCTTGCAAGAGTGGGACCACTTGCCATATCACCAGCTTACAATGGATGTCCAAATCAATCTGATAATAATGTATTCAAGGGTAAGCCTCAGCCTGTTATTGTTTTTTGTTTCATGGCTTTCAATATGACTGTGTATTTCAGTACCAATAGTATTGCAGTGGGCATTCTCACTGATATGCAAAGAACAGGTGTAAATATAGTGGAAAATAGCAAAGTTTTCATGAAAATTCCTTTGGCAGTACCAAAAAGATGGAAATTTTATGCATTGTCTATGACCAACAATTCAAACATATAAACCATCAGATAGGTACCCCCCCAAAAAAAATGATACGCAATGTATTTATCTTACAACTGTTTTTCAAATAAACCTTTTAGAGGTCAGGGATTTTAAAAGTGAGTCAGTCATTGAAGGGTTTCATATAATTTCAAGAGTATTCTCTTTAGAGATGTTTACACTAAGCTGGCATGTACCCTTAGCCAAACTAAACATTCCAGATGTACCACTGGGAGTTTGACAGCATGTCAGACGTCTCTAAGAAGTTGTGACACCCAGGCTTCAAAAAAGCTGCAGCCCAATTACCTGAGCAACTAGACAGCTGAGTCTGCAGGCTGATAGTTTATAAGGTTACACATCTGTGTTTTACTTTACTCAGTAGTTCTGGCAAAACAGAAATGTTGTGCTATTCTACTTCATAAGCTTCATTTTATTTGTTAGATTTTAACCCTGGATGCTGGCTGAGGATGAGGGTAGTTTTAGTTCTGAACAGGCCTTACATTGCCAAATACTGCTTTATAGTTTAAAAAAATATAATTAAAACCATTTTAGAGTCCAATTTGTTAATCAAAAGCTAGTTTTGGCAACATTCTCTCATGTATATTCAAGTTGTTTTGTCTTAAAATGGTTAGGAACATAGATTAATCACAATTGTGGTATATGCTGCCAAAGCAACAATACAGAAGAATACTAGTCAGGTTGCCAAACAAGGACAGACTCACATGACCTGTGCACTCTGATGGGAATTAATCTGTTCTCTTCAGTTTTCAGGCTCCTATATAGCAAGAAAGAGTGCTACTCAGAGAAAGGCATGAGGATAAAGCTGACAATGCAGGCCATCCTCTGCCAAACACAGGTCTCTGAAGTCAGTGTTCTGGTTCAAACCAACAGTGGCGGCCAGAGATAGGGGGATTTACAGAGCCCCAAGCCTGTCAGTACAAAATAAAAGAAGGCTAACTAAGAGAGTCTTTGCCCTTTATCCAGTTTGAGTGAGGTCACTTTTAAACCTGAGAATATCAAGGCAGGGACAAAATGGATAATGGGGGAGTCTCCACCTCAGAGATCAAGTGCCCTGCCATTCTGGAGGAGACTTTACCCCATGGTACCTGGGTTCCACATAGGGCTTAAGAGAAAAAATATTTACACAATATGAGAACATTCTATATATTGACCCTGTGAGTGCCTGGGCTGCTATTTAAAAAGTGTGTTTGTGAACATATCACTAAAGGCACACTACCACCTCAGAATAATAACCTGCCACTTACCTTACAATGACAAGAAAATCCTATTGGCCCAAAGTAATTTTGCCTTGTGCTCTTATTTAAAAGATAACATTTAATCAGTTCTGGATGTCATGCCCATTGTGGTCGACATGGCAATTGCTAGCAGGACTACTGGTTTTCAAACTCCACCTTGTACATGGTAATAGTCCTTATCTAATTCATTCTGCCTGCTTCTGTTAAAAGAGAAAAAATGAAAGAGTTTGAGGTCCAGTACTAATTATTATGCCCACATCTTTGGACATGGTATCCAGGATTGGTTGAAGATGCTTGCGTATAAGTAAGAATCTGTGCTGTTTTATCTTGGTGTTTAGATTAATCTGCATTGGCCTAAATTCTTTTTTTTTCTAATTAGTTTTAATAAACTGTCCCTATCCCTAACAAAAACTACACTCCCTTTTCAACTGCTTCTTTCCACAGACTTCCCTAACAAAGAGATAATAGCCAGGTCTGGAAGGAACTTGGATAACAGCTGCCTATGTCTTCTCAGTCACACAAACTTTTGGGGTATATCGGTTAAATCTCTTTTGCTCCCTTCGACCCCCCCCCCCCAGACTCTCCTTACAAGGAGCAAACCTCTAGGTGGACAGAATATGTAACACAGCTGCCTTTCTCTAAGGATCCAAGATGTTGGGGTATTATGATTAAATCTCATATTCTGCTTCACAAACTGCCAGTCCCCCAGACTGCACTAACAAGTAGAACAAATTGCCTGCCCACAAGACTCTCTAAACTACAGCTCAACATTGCTTTATTTGCCTATCCTAACCTATCTCAAAATCTAGCTGCTTTCTCTCTTGCTAACAACTACAGAAATGACATGCTGTGGGAACGTGATGCTTTTTTATACTATCTCGGCCTGGCGGTGAGGTAGCAGCACCAGAACAAGCTACCACTATTTCAGGTTCATTTGGGGAGAAGTTGTTCTGTCACCATAATCCTTCTCATACTCTTCCTCCTCTAAAACGATGTGTGTTGGTACGTTTTTCCGTTGGAACAAGGAGAGACTGTGCTGTTATCAACAACTTCAATATGTACAGTGTGTGAAAAGGATGTTAAGAGGGGATAGTTGGCCAGACTGGTTATCACACACCTTGGCACATCTGCTCTACTTAAGGAAGTTGATGATGTTAAACCATACCTCATGAAATCAGGTGGAATCAGTCACTGTGTCATTTGCATATCCCACATAAAAGAACATGTGCACTGATTGGTAATGGTGGGGGCATTAGGTTAATGACATTTTCCAATGATCATTCATAATCATTACCACTCAACAAAAACAGTTATCTGCCCTGATGTTTTCTTGGGGGATGGTTCCATATATTCACAATGTTCATCATTGCTGGAGATACCAATTAGTTCTCTTTCCAAGTCTTGATTGTCCTCAGCTAGAAAAGTTCTCATCATCTCTGATACAGCACTATTAGGGCCACCCTTATATATAGATGCACACCACCAGATTCTTTTTGTTCTCTTGCTTGTGTTAGAGTCACCACTGGTGATGATGTTGAGTGTTACACAGCTGTAGGGGATGCACTTGGTGTCAAACTCACAGAAGCAAGCTCAGAGCCAGACTGAGGTAGCTGTATTTCTGTTGTACCACTGATGCTCTCAACTGGAGAAAACAATGTTCCTTTCTTCAAAATCAAACCTCAGGGCCCTGGCAATGTGGTAGGGGTAGCAGCACAATTTGTTGATGCTGGAGCTGCTGGGCTCTGAGACCCACTGCTACTTGTACTACTGCTAGTTTCTTCTTTCACATCAACTGTCCTCAACTCCTTTTTCGCATTTCTGGACAGAGAGCCTCAGAATATGCACATTCTGCACAGTGCTGTAGGAAGCTGCAGAAACAGAGACTACAACTCATGCAAACTGTATTTTTACAAGAATAGCTCTCTGTCACTGTGGGGTAATAGGAACCCTCATAGCCTTGGTAGAGGTTGGATGCTGGGGTGTGATGCTAGGGAACGATGCTTGGGTGCAGTGATGGCATGCCAGGTAACCCCTTGCTGCATCCGAAGCTGGGAAAAGGTGCTGACTGCAAAACCAGATTGTTCCACCCCATTTGAGCCAGGGTGCAACCAGGATGGGATTAACTGGGAACAGTATAGAACCAGCACCAGAAGGCAGGATGCGGAGAAGGGAAACAGGAAGCCAGAGGCCAAGCGGAGAGTTGTCAGACAAGCCGGAGTCAGGTAGCCAGAAGTCAGATGAGAATGTAAACACAGGAATACTCCAACAGACTAGCTTGTGGAACGGGCAGGGAGTACTGGAAGTGAGTGGTTTAAATAGTGTGTTTGACCAATATGAAGCAGGGCTAATCGGAGTCCTGCTGGGTGTGGAATCATGTCCAATGGGAGAAAAGGTCAGGACCCTGTTAAAACTTTATTGAGGCTGACACCTACATAAACTGTCACAACTGACCATGTATATGTATCCATTTACATAATGACATAATCTTACATTTCAAAAGTGTAATTAATCTAAAAATATTGGAGCAGCAGCAATACTAATAACCAAACTTCATAGTCACCAATGAAATGTATCAAAAGTACATTCTTTTTTATTAAAAACAAGAAAAAACAAAAATATTTATACGGATGTGATATTTTAATCTTATTTAAAAAAAAAAAAAAAAAAAATCCTGAAATACACCAAATGCCCCTTACAAATGTTTAATACATGGCTCCTCACAAGATATCCTCACCTCGAGATATATTACATTCAAAAACTGTAATAACCTAAAAATATTGGAGCGCCAATACTAATAACCAGGTTTCCTAGTTACCAATGAAATGTAGCAAAAGAACTTTCTTTTTTATTAAAAGCAGGAAAAAATAAAAATATTTATAATTACACTGATGTGTTATTTTAATGTTATTTGTTTATCCCAGCCATGTAGAATGCACTAGCGCCCGTGCTATAATGTCACCACAGCTTGGGTGTTCCTGCACCCCCCGCTTCCTAAAGCGCACTGTGTTTAATCCCATGATTTCATAAAAAATGTCCCAAAACATATCAAACTAGTGTGATACCAACAAAAGCAAAAATGTTAAAATCAAAAATTCCACTGATTGGGACATTCACTCATACAGTGGAATTTTTGATTTTGACATTTTTGAGTTCATTCGTAATGGGGGATGGAGTGCAGGAATGCCCAAGCTGTGGTGCCATTATAGTGTAGGCACTAGTGCATTCTACCTGGCTGGGGTAAACAAATAACATTAAAATAACACGTCAGTGTGATTATAAATATTTTTATTTTTTTCCTGCTTTTAATAAAAAAAGAAAGTTCTTTTGATACATTTCATTGGTGACTAGGAAGCCTGGTTATTAGTATTGGCGCTCCAATATTTTTAGGTTATTAAAGTTTTTTAATTTAATATATCTTGTGGTGAGGATATCTTGTGAGGAGCCATGTATTAAACATTTGTAACGGGCATTTGGTGGATTTCAGGATTCTATATATATATATATATATATATATATATATATATATATATATATATATATATATATATATATATTTGTATATATAGTAGTAGTCTGTCCTGAAGATGTTTTGAATGTCACTATTCACTTTTATATCATCTGATTCACTTGATGGAGCATTGAATGGATGTCACACAGAAGCAGGAAGTGTGTGCAAATGCACAGAAGACTGGGCTGGGTGGTGGCCACGACCGAAGCAGTGACCAAGCAGCTTTTGTCAATCTAGATACTAAACTTCTGGTGGACACAGACAGCATAGTTTGACAATGGTAATGGTCTCAAAAGCAGTGGATTGGTGGTAGTGAAAAGGCAAAAAATGTTATGTATTTTCTATGCATGGGAATTTCCGCAGGAACAGAGGCAAAATGTGTTTTCTGTGAGAATGTAATGTTGGTAAAAAAAAATTCACTCTTGCTTACTTATGAAAGTAAACTATGTTCTCAGGATATATAAGGCATTCATATTTCACACGTGCTATGTTTGCCAAGTGGGCATGTGTGAGACATGAGCTATGTATTTTGAGTCTTGTGTACATTTCTGAAAAAACAATTCTAATATATCTTATTTTTAACTAAGCTTCCTTGCTTTATAATTTTGTGCACAAATATATCTTGAACCATTTCTGATTGTTTTAGATTGTCTACTTGTAGGAAATATATGGGTAGTTTAACCAAAAAACAAATGGTTTATCCAAATTTGATTAAAAATACAGTTTTACTTTCTTGTTAAAGGGATAGTAATACTTCATTTTAACTTTATTTTATTTTGTAGGCATTAAAAAAACATGAAGAATGATATAAGTCTTATCTCTCAAACCTTTATGGTTTAAGAGATATTCACAAGCAAAGTTTCCCCCTCCCGCCCCTTTTTCCTAGTGTAAGCCATCTCTTCTCAGATGTGAATCTGGTTGTAAGACTAGACAGATAACAGAAGGGGACAATCTTCTTTGTATGAAAAGAATGAAAGCCCTTCCCCCTTGACAAGTTTTTCAGCTTTTTCCCTTATCTTAATTGAAGATTGTCCTTCTCTGCAGTCTACCTGGGCACCTCCCTTCTGCTTTGGCTGAACAGGGGGGGGGGATACTTTGCTTGTGAATATCTCTTAAACCATAAAGGTTTGAGAGATAAGACTTATATCGTTCTTCATGTTTTTTTAATGCCTACAAAATAAAATAAAGATAAAACGAAGTATTACTATCCCTTTAATTTGAAGTCTGTTTGGACTGTACACATATGTAATACAATACATATTTGGCATCAAGTGTGCACAAGGGATGCAGACAATGTATAAAAAATAGCACCTTTACCTGCAAATTTGCATTTTTTCTACATAGTGAAGGATGTTAAAAAATATGTAATGCTTTCTAACTATTTTTCACATTTAAGACTGTTTTTTGCTCAGCACATTTACTACAAAGTGAGGTATCTCATTTGAAAGCTGATATTGAAAAAAGAAAACTGTAAAACATTTTATACTTATATCTACAAAGTTATCCATGGAAGGAATCATACCTAAACATATGGATAGCAAACTACTGAAAATGTGTTTTATCTACAAGGTGCAAGCTGGTCCAAACCTCTAGCACTAAAATAGTTAAGTCAAGAACACTGGAACTAGCACTTTTGGTTGTACATATTGTTATCACTTTCCCCCTTTGTTCTGTACAACAACATAATATACTGTATGTTGATGGTAGAATAAATCAATAGATCTCCAATGTGCTGCAACACTTTTTCATTCCAATTTATATGACCAGTTTCCCAAGGTGGCTACTTCTTATAGAAGACCAAAGTAGATTTTCTTAATGATGAAAGAACCTCTGGCAAAAACACGTACTCACTGAATGATGTACAGTCCATACTGAAGCTTTTAATGATGTGCAGCTCAATAAATCTGAAAATTCTCTACCATTCACAGGATGACAGACTGAAAAATAATTAATTATTCTTGTGGGCATCCAAAGTATACAGTTTATTACCTCCCATAATACAGAAACATCCAGCTTCTACAATTCTTCAGTTCACAAAATTATTTAAGGGGGAAATAGAATTTCCTGCAATGCAATATCCTTCATAGGAACTATTTTGATACTACAAGGATTAATAAAATACAAAAGTCTACGTAGATTTTGTAATGCTTACTGAATTATTAATATATACACACAAAATAAATACAGAAAGGATAAATCTGTCTAAACATGTAATTTGTTTAAACACATATAAAATTGGATGACAGACCTTCACTTTAGAAGAAAACTTCCCCTTGGGATATGTGGCCCTTAATAACCTTAACCATTATCCACAAAGTGGTAGAAAGGAACATGCATAAACACAAGAAAAACACAGAGGCACCTATAGTGTTTTATCAAACAGGTGGCTGTATCATAGACTGAAAAATGATATATCAACTTTCATTAAACAATTGTTGACAATCAGGCATATGCCTGTCACTAACCAGCAATGCATGCAGGATACTTTACCCATCCCTGCTTGTGTGTAGCCTGCCTTCTCATTCACATTCTCCAAAGGATCGACACAATCTCAAAAAACACAATATGGTATCTTCAAAAATAATAAAATAAAAAGAAAGATAATAAATGAAAGTAGCAGTTCCGCTAATAATAAAAATGTTAAATTTATTTAAATAAACACTAGGCTCTATAGGGACACATTTCACAGCACTCTGGCTGCTTTATCAACCTTTATGGCCTGTTAACTTGATAAAAGAAACTGAACAGATACAAACACACATATTTAAACATGATAAATTGCCACCTGATTGGTCTGATCTTCCATGGGAACCGGGATGCACAAATCAAGTCAAAATGTGTATTGTATCTATAACCCACGGAAGACCCTACCAATCAAACGTAAAAAAATATAAATCATTGCCAACTACACATCTGCAAGAATAAAAATAAAAATGAACAATGCTGAGGATGGGAGCGGAATATGTCCAGTGCCTACTCACTTAAAATAATCCTAATTGCCCAAAATAGGCAAAACTAAATGCCGTGATAAAAATTAACCACAGACAATAGTAAAGTGCAAGGGCAAACTTCGCCCACATCCTCAATATTGAAGCACCACATATAATCATACAATATAAAAATATGTAACAGATAGATCTCTCCCTGTCCACAATGACCCAAAAGACACCATTTGTTGCCCACAAAAAATATATATATTTTTTTTTTTATGTGATTATGGAGATTACTACATTAATAGAATTAAAAATAATCCAAGTCCCTGTCACTCTAATATATATAGTTACATAGTTACATAGTAGTTTAGGGTGAAAAAAGACTTGCGTCCATCAAGTTCCACCCTTTTCCTATTCTTATTTAAATCTGGGGATCCAAAAGAAGGCAAAAAAAAAACCTTTATTTCAGCAATATCACTTTCTGCCTTGAATGGGGGAAAACTTCCTTTTTGTCTCGAAATGGCAATCAAATTTCTCCTTGGATCAACAAGCACTAAATAAATATTAATACCAATACTAACATACATAGCCCTTGATATTGTGATTTTTTAATAAAGTATCCAGTCCCTTTTTAAAGGCATCTAATGTATTCAATAGCACCACCTCTTCAGGCAGTGAATTCCATATCTTTATTGTCCTTACTGTAAAGAATCCCTTTCACTGTTGTTGATGAAATCTCCTTTCCTCAAGTCTTAGCGGGTGACCCTTTCTACTTTGTACTGCTCTGTTAATGAACAGGTCTTTGGAGTGCCCTTTGTATGGGCCCTGAACATATTTATATAATGTTATCATATCTCCTCTAAGACGCCTTTTATCTAGTGTGTACATATTTAACTTGTCAAGTCTTTCCTCATAACTAAAACTTTCCATTCCCCTTATTAGTTTTGTAGCCCTCCTCTGCACTCTCTATTTCCATAATGTCTTTTTCAGAAAAGGTGCCTGGAATTGAATTGCATATTCAAGGTGGGGTCTTACCATGAACCTATAAAGAGGCAGAATAATATCTTCCTTCCGTGAGTTAATACCCCTTTTAATACATGCCAATATCTTATTGGCCTTTGCAGCGCCAGCTGGCTCTGAGAACTACTGCTAAGATTGTTTACCATTACTCCCAAAACATTTTCATTAGTAGATTTCCCCAAAGAAACACCATTTAAACTATACGTTGCATTTTTATTATTATACCCAGGATGCATAACTTTACACTATATTTAATCTCACTTGCTATTTGCCTGCCCAGTTACCCAGTTTGTCCAAATCCTCTTGTAATGAAGACAAATTCAGTTCAGACTTTATTACCCTACTTAATTTTATGTCATCAGCAAACACTGATGCATGGCTCCCTATGGCCATTGGGAGATCATTAATAACAAATTAAAAAGAAGAGGTCCCAGGACAGCTCCCTGAGGTACTCCATTTATAACGTTTGTCCAATCTGAGAACTTCCCATTTACAACTACTCTTTGCATTCTGTCATCCAGTTTCTAATCCACGCACAAACATTTTCTCCTAAGCCTATTTCAGTCAATTTGTACAGTAACCTTTTGTGTGGAATCGTATCAAGTGCCTTAGCAAAGTCTAAATAGATCAAATCATCCGCAGTACCCAAATCTACATTTTTACTCACTTGTTCATAAAATGCAATTAAGTTAGTATGACAAGTCCTGTCTTTCCCAAGGCCATGTTGGTTCCTGCTAATGATATTTCTGTTAAAGATGATTTCTTGAATATATTCCCTTAGCACCCTTCAGACAGTTTCTCCAGAACATATGTTAAGCTTACAGGTCTGTAATTGCCTGGCTGGGACTTTGATCCCTTTTTAAAATATGGACACTACATCTGCTTTACGCCAATCCATGGGCACCATACCTGAAATAAAAGAATCCCTGAAAATCAAAAATAACAGTCTGACCAGGGCCTGGATTAGCTCTTAAAGTACCTGTGAGTGCATCCTATCTTGCCCCTGGGCTTTATCTACCTTAACACCATTTAATTGTTTAAACATGTTTTTCGTGTCCGCCAATCACGTGCTTGCTGTGACTGCTCTGTAAAAGTAGTTTGCAGGTTCTTGTCCATTAGGTGTTCCTTGGTAAAAACAGAAAAAATAAATTATTTTGCTTTCTGTCCCCACTGACATCTCACCCATTTCAGTTAACAAAGACCCAACATTACCCAACATTATCGGACTTTAATTTTTTTGCCATTAATGTATTAAATATATTTTTGGGATTGTTCTTGCTCTCCTTAGCAAGTATTTTTTCATTCTCCAATTTAGCTAATTTAATTCCTTTTTACAGGCTTTGATTGTATTTTTGTATTATGCAAAGGCCTCTGCTGATCCCTCAGCTTTATAATGTATGAATGCTACGTCCTTCTTCTTAATTTCATTAATTACTTTACTGGTTAGTCACATTGGTTTTAATTTGCTTCTCTTGTATTTGTTGCCAAAGGGTATACATTTATATGTATATTTTTGTAATTTTATTTTGAAGGTATTCCCCTTATCGTCTGTGTTTTTTTCCAGAAAATATTTCATACCAGTCAACAAGACCAAGGGATGCATTAAACCTGCTAAAACTGGCCTTTTTAAATTCAGTGTTTTGGTGGAACCCATACCAAATAGCTTTTTTGAATTAATCTCAAATGATACCAAGTTATGATCACTATTCCCCAAGTTCTCCCTTACTTGGATGATGAAGATAAGCTCTTCATTGTTAGTTATTACCAGATCCAGACATTAGCCCCCTCTGGTTTAGATCTGTACTATTTGAGACAAAAAATTGTCATTCAACAAGTTCAGAAACGTACTACTTCTAGCAGAATTAATTGTTCCATTGTTCCTATCTATTCCTTGATAAATATATAAGGCCAAAAAGATCGACCTCTAGATCCCAAGACCTCCAGATCGATTTCTTATCCATATAAAGAAAAATAAGGACAACTGTTCTCCCATAGGAAACACCACCCATCTCAAAAACACAGACCTATATATCCGGAGCATTGAAAGGGAGGCCAAAGTGACAAAATCAATATATAAAAAGAAACACGATACCCATCCTCGTGGCTGAAAAGATGCTATGCTGATTGGATCCAATCACCCAAATTAGCAATCTGGGATAGCTATAGCAATGACCCAAATATAAAAATACATAAGTGGACTGCAACACTAAATGCATGAAACCACAAATATACACATATATAGGGGCAATGCATGATAATATTCAAGACATACTGTTGTTGGAGAATAAAAAACAAAAAGTGTTGTAAACAATGGCTACAAGGGGATGGAATCATGTAACTGTCAAAAATAATGATAATAGTGTCCAACAATCTAAAACCATACTCTTCTAATCAACATAATACAAAATATGCAATACACATCCCACAGGCAATAAACTAAAAAATAAAGTGCCAAATGGAATATTGCCATAGAGGGGAGGACTAACCTGACATTAGGCACAAAAATGAAATAAACATTGTATAAAACAATGGGTATACATATACACTACAAAAATAATACTAAAAACTGCTAAAAACAAAATATTACCAGAAAGCAACATCATTGTGGGGAAATGTATTAATAATATTCCTTCTGTGCTGGCCAATTCAGGTTTTGAGGCACTATGTGGTGCGTCCTACTGTAACCCGCAACTACAGGAGAGTAAATAGATGACATAACACACCCCACAATTCATCACGCTTCAAATGATAACATTTTCTGCAGGAGCAAAAGATGTAAAACTGGTAGTACCATCTGAGATGCACTTACATTTGATGCACCCTCTCCTCCCACATTTAAAAACTCCCATTAGCACCGTTTGTCCTAATGTTTGTTGTAACAGGATCTTATTACTTTCAATATGTTGTATCCTCGATTGAGCAACTAAATTCCTAACCATAGGAGCTTGCCTAAATACAATTTTTGGATTTTTGGGAAAGATATCCACAATAAGCGGATCATTCAATAGTATACTCCAATGTTTTCTCAAAATATCCACCATATTTTGAGTCTTATTATTATATTTTGTTATAAACAAAGGAAAATTGCTATATTGTTTCTGTCTCTCGTTTTCATTTTAGACTTATTGACTAGATCTTTGGTTGATTTAAGTTCACTTGCTTTGTTCTTTGAGCCTGCAATCAATTAGTTGGATAGGATTTTTCTAGAAACCGATCTACAAGTATTTTGGACTGTTCGCTAAAATCAGATTCCCTACTACAATTTTGTTTTATTCAGGCAAATTGGCCATAAAGTACATTATGTAACCATTTTTGCGATGACAACTAGTATATGGAAGAGAACTGTTAACATCCACCGGTTTAAAATAGGTGAGTGATATTCTAGTTTCACCAGGAATACCTATTATTTCTAAGTCAAAAAACTGAATCGAAAATTTGTCAACAGATTTTCTAAATGTGATTTTCCATGGCTTATCTTACATATGGCTACTGAAGTCTTCTATGAAACCAAATCATTGTAAATAATTAGAATATTGTTGCTTTAATGACAATAAAATACCAGGTTCACGCCCATATATGCCAAATTGAATAGTCTCTGTTGTTCCGGGAGACCCATAAACAGATTCTCTTAGCTGTGTGTGAACCTTTTACCTATAACTGTGCGTTTTACCTGCCAATATATCTGTTGGTTAAATTAAAAAAAAATGTGAGCAACAGTAAATGCTATTGCATCCAAAATGAAATCTCTTTGTCTGAGAGGTATATTAGAATCCTCATTTAAAAAATGCCTGGATCCCATGATACCTACTTCATGGTAATGTTAGAATAAAGGGCAGTCATACCCATAGTGACCCAGGTATAATCAACAGATCTAGGTATATATATCCCTAATTAATTCCAAAAGATGTGAGGAATCCCTCAAATAGGAGTCTAAACCTAAAATTAATCTTTGAAGATGTACAGCACAGCTTACGTCAAGGGGTCCCTGTCTCCGTCATGTTATGTACCAATTTCTTATTTTAACTTTAATTGTATTTCTTTTTTTATTAACTTTCCCCCAAATACTAGTCAACAAACCCAGCAAAACAAATTACCTGTTCAATTAATTCTTTCCCCAGACTCCACCAACAAATACAGGCACCCTCCTCAGACCCCTGTTTATCATGTCTTATAGGGTTTTTTTGAAATTATATTTCAATTTTATTTTTTTATTAATTGTTCCCCCCCAACTGATTCTTTCCCCACACTCCACAAACCCAGGCACCCTCATACTCCTTTTATACTATGCCTTTTGGAAATAAAATAACATTTGCTGTTTGTTGTGTGTAAGTTCAATGTTCCTATCTATTTCAATGGAATGAGGTAGGCGAAAAAACTGCACATTTTGTGGGTGCAGTTATTCACCAATTTTGAGGTGAAAATTTTAGCACATCCCTAATTGGAACCTCTCAGGGCTATTGTTGATTGGTGAGGCACATTGCTACCTGCGGTTCCTTCTGTAGCAACTACAGGATAATCACCCTACCTGTGTGGAACTACTACAGAAGCTAGAGAGTGGAGATTGGCAGGCAAGGAGCTAGCGTGTGTAGCAGTTAATGATGTACCATTTGCTTTAGCACTTGTAGTTAAAGGTGGTGGCTGCAAGTCCAGATGACAGGATGGGTATACAGAAATGCCAAAGAATAGTAAACTAGTCTGCCAGAATAAAAATTAGATCCACAGGCAGATCAGTAATATGAAAAATTGGAATGAAGAGAACTTGTTTGGAGTGGATGATGGTCACTCAAGCAAGTACTAAAGCTTGTTCAGGAAAATGCAGCTGAGTATGATGTGGTCACATTAAGTTAATATCTGTACAGGATTCACCACTAGAGGATCTTGGTTAGACCATGCTTTCTCAGAGTGATTGGTTGGGTAGACAGTATTGAGGAAAGATAAGGAACATTGTTATGAGCATCACTAGAGGGAGTAGTGTACCAGAACTGGAGGAAGCCCCTTACACAACATGCAAATGAACCAAGGATGTGTCTGAAGCAGATGTAACTCTGAACAAAAACATCTCTGATGGAGAGGACAAAGGACACTGAAAAACAGGTGGTTAATGGGATATGGAAGGCAACCTTTTGTAGGGCACAAATCAATTCATGGTCAGGGAAAAGCAAAGGATCTGTTCAAGAACTCAGGCAGTGGGGAAGCCAGAGAGACAAGCCTAAAGGTGAACTGGGTCAAAACAAATAGTGGAGGCTCATGGTGCCAGGATCAGATGACAATAAGTCAAAGCCAAGCCGAGGTCAGATAAACTGGAATCATTGTTATGCCAGATCAGAACACTGTATGTTAGGGCTTAAATAATGTGATTCTACCTGTCTGAACGATAAGGCTATGCAGAACCAATAGGGGAGCAGTTGGCTGAGAGACAGATGAGCATGACCACAGTAGCAGGGGTGATTGTAACAGTGCCTCCCACTCAGCGAGCAGCTCCTGGATGGCCAGGCAACATGAAATGCAGGCTTCAAGGAGGGGGGCACATCCAATGTGGAAACCCAAGACTGCGCCTCAGGGCCATACTTCCTTCCAGTCAATTAGGTATTGTAACCCACCTCCGACACACTTAGAGTACAACATTTTCTGGACCTCATATTCTTTGTGGTCATTCACCAGCTACAATCGGAGCATGGGTTCATACATGTGAGTAGTATCTGTTCTTGATAACAGGTTTCAGAAAACAAATGTGAAAGGTGTTGGTGATTTTCATGGTAGGTGTTCTGTTCAGGGAATATGTAACTTGAGTGATCCTGGAGAGGATATGGAAAGGACCTAGTTTCTATGATGGTTAATGCAATCAAAAATTTTGAGCAGACATCCATACCTCATGACCTGGTTGAAAAGTAGGTTCCGTGGATCTAGAGGAACCCGTAGGTGCTTTGTAGTCCTTCAATATTATCCGCAGGAAATTTTTCACCAAGCAGAAAGTGCCATTCACCTATTTCAGTTTCACGAGAAAATTTTTGACCATCCCTACCACTAAGATCCTTTTCTAAAAGCTGATAATCTACTATTAATTGAATTAATATTATAACTTTTCTTTTCAATTTTTTTCATAACATGAGATGGGCTTTTTATGCTTTGTGGCTCTGAGCTGTTAAAGTCCTGTACCAAATTATTTTTGTGGACTGTGCTTGGCTATTTTCCACATTATACATTGTGTGTCTTTAAGTTAGAACACCTGCTGTTCTTCACAGCATGGGCTGTGAATTTATTCAATCATTTTTTTGTGGGTTTGAGTCATGCAGAGTCTTTTACCAACAAGACTCACAGAATTCCTGCTGTGCACATCTTCTTTATTTTATCAATGTTGTGTAAACTTGTTGAGGCCCTGATTGTCTATCCTCATTCATGAATGAGAGTATAACATAAATCTTCTTCTTTAGTAAATTTAGAACAAATACACACTAGGAGATATTTAATGCATAATAATTTGTCACATAAAAAGTGTGTGAACATTGTGAGAATACATATGTATACACACACACACCTAGGGATTTATGTCAAGCGGTGTAGTGTTTTACACATAGACTGCATTGCAATCCCACTTTGTGCATTTAATATATGTCACTATCTCTAATGCATATGTTGTAAATCACTCTTTGTCTGAAATTCTGCTTGTATAGTTAATGACCAGCATTGGAGAGTTAGAGTGAAATTAAATACTCCTACCTGATCTCTCAAATATGAGTTTTAATTGATTTTAATTTGCTGAGCTTTTTTCCCCTTTTTTCATTTTTTATGTTAAGTTTTATTGTTAACAAAGTCTCAGATTGGCAACATTTGTGTGGGTCTGGTGCTGTATATCTTTGTTTTCTCATGTATAGGGAGTTATAGAAAAATTGAGTACTAGTTTGTGTTTGGGTGTTAAAGGGATAGTAATGTTTCAAAATAAAAGCAGTTCCAATTAATCTTCAAATTATTTGGGCCATGGTGAGTGTTATTTCAATACTGTCAGAGTTGTAGTTCAAGAGTAATTGAATGATAAAGTATCCCCTCCCGCCCCTTTTACCTAGTGTAAGACGCCTCCCCTCAGATGTGGAGTCTGGTTTCTTGCCCAGACATGTCACAGCAAGGGATAATCTTCTTACTGTGAACAATGAAAACCCTGTCCCCCATGATAGATTTTTCAGGTTTTTCACTTATGCTAGTTGAAGATTATCCCTCTCTGTGATCCACCTGGACACCACCTTTCTGTTCTGAATTGAGCAGTGTTACATTAGTAAAAGTGGTGGGAGGGGGATATTTGATCATTCAATTACTCTTGAACTACAACTCTGACAGCATTGAAATAACACTCTCCATGACCCACATACTATGAAGATTAATTGGAGCTGCTTTTATTATGAAACATTACTATCCCTTTAATGTTCCTATCTGATGCACAGATGGTCTCACTTCTAAATAATCGTTTGCTATGGGAACAACATCTTAAGTGTTTTTAAAAGGTTTAGTAATATTACTGGTGGTGGTGGAATTTTTCATGTCACATTATAAAGAGCTTACTCAGGAAGGAGAAATGATAATCGTCATTATCTGTACAAGCTGCAACAACGATGGCCACAATCAGTTTTTGTAGTAATACTTTACTAACATATCAATGCACTCCTCCTACTTCTTTCCTTTAACCCTGCCTCTAGCATATTTGTTGGACATAATAATAGTAGTTGTGATTCTTATTGTAAAGTACATGATAAAGCTGTTATCATGTAGAGTGCTGTTTTATTCTGTTGTTCTCTATGTGAAAATAACATATGTATCTGTTTCTAGAATCTGCCACTGTCACTCTCAGCTCAAGAGTAAGCTATCTTTCCTGCCTATGATTAGGCTATCATTCAAAAGTAGTCAATGTCACTTTCTACAAATTACTCCTACACCCAATGCAACTCTGGCTTTTCAACTTTTGCCTATTTGCCACTACAGTAGTGCATAGTGTCAGCAGCTTTCTCTTTCTCTCCCACAGACTGCAGCATTAATGTTTACAGTACAGCATAGCATATAACTGAGATCCAGAATCAGCAGCTTGCAATAAAGGCAACTGATGCAGTACTAACACACCTTAGTAAATGCCTGTCTCTCTTATTCATGCAGATGTGGAAGTGATTGTGTATACATTGTAACGTGACGCCTTGTATCATAAGCTGGATACCTCTTTTATAGTTCCCTTCTCCCTCAGAATAACACTCCAATAGTAAACTGACCCTCCGGTTCCCAAACATCAGCCGAGACTTGATGAAGGGAAGAACTCTCTTTTATTAACTCAAACACACAGCTTATATACACTACAGAGACTCTTATCTAGATCAGCATGCAAACGAATACTTGGGACAGTGTTTCTATGCTTGACCAATCAGTCACCAGCATCCTTATCAGGATAAGAATGCAGAATGAGACTTGAAATCATACATTCTTAACTGGCTCATCAATAACCTCCTCTGATTGGTCAAGGAAGCACAGCAGGAATCAATTAACATTCCTTAGCACAGAACTGTAGTATAGTGGAAGCCAAGCCCAACCCCCACCATCTCTGCATTCCAGCAATGTATTGAAAGCAACTATGGCTCAGCTCAGTCTATGGTTGTCTTTTGGGTAGACATAGTCTGAAGACATGAGATCCCATATCCCTAACACACCAATATCTCCCATGGTCGCCACAGTTCCGTCACATACATTATGTCAAGTTATACTTTTCTGTTTGCCCTGAATGTATGATTTGTTATTTTTTTCTGCTTTAGTATATGTTATTCATTCTAAGTGGATTTAATTATTCTCAGTAGAGTCTCAGGCTTGGCCCATGGCAGCTCTGGTAGGAAGGAAGGAATCATCTGCCTATCTGACTGTCTCTTTCAGTCAAAAAGGTTTTTTTTATTCCATTATTTTTTCTCTACTTTCTTTCACACCTACACCCAAAAATGGTTAGGTACTCCTATGAAGCAACACCAGCTCCCACTCTTTGTCTGTCTGTCTACAGCTATTTAGCTGCTTTCTCACTCACTATCTCTATATCATTCTCAAACTGATAATTTTAGGTAAACTGACATCCCCTTTTACACTTTAGCATGTTGAGAATACTTAGGGTAAACACTCTACTGGGGGTACATTATTATGGAAAAGTGGAAAAACTGAATTTTTAATGGAAATTCCTTTGGAAAGTGGAAAGTTCTTTTTTGTACATGTTTTGCTTTTGAGGCTGAAAGCTTCACCCATGCCTAATCATTAACATCCTAGAGGTTAATCCATTCATTGCTTAAGTGCCTTACAATACATAGCAAACAATAAATAAATAAATAAATAAAACTCTTGCAACACCACCCACACCTCCAGATAAACCTCTTAATATTTGAAAGGTTTGTAGTACATGATAACATCAATGAGTTGTTACCCTTTGGACACTAGGACACAAAGTTCTAAATTCCAAAATAAAAAAACTTGTTTACATAAATGTGATGGTCTTTGGTAAGGAGCATTCAAACTCCTGTATTCAGGATCTATACCTAAGTATATCTGTAAAGAGCCTTTGAGAACCCCTAATTTAATAATTGTTTTCCAGATTATCTGTCTGGAATGTTGGTTACTATATAATACCTTACTACATTATAAACTAATTTCTAAAAAATATATATATTTACCACCAGATCTTCAGGAGACAAACATTATAAAACCATTCTAAGATTATGCCAGTAAGGACTGCGATGGCAGATTGGTGGAAAGCAACTTCTAGCTGTAAGGATCTAGGGAACTGAGATGATGTAGATATCTCTGACTGTACAAAAGCATTTTGAGACTGATGTTAGAGGGATTGAGGTGAATGGGCATGAGAAGAACGAGAGCAGTAATATCTAAGGTTTTACATAAGGTTGTATTTGAATGGAAAAGTATAAAGAATGAGTCAACCTATTTACTCCACCAAAACATTAATGTATGCATAGTAACATAACTAACTTGCATATCTCATATCTTATGAAAATCATTTTTAGTTCTCTGCAATGTTTTACAAACTGTTGGAGCTTTTATTTTCTTACAACTTAAATTATTTTCTTTAATCATGTTGTATTAATCATGCCTTTCACTGCTGCCAATAAAACTCCTTTTGCAAAAAGCATGAAAATATATTGCCCTCTGTGACCCTCTTTTATGACTTTACTATTTGGAGCATTTATTATTTGGAGCATGAAGTGCTTCTTTGTGACCTTTACTCAAATGTTTTATTAATTGCTATTGCTGCTGATTGAACACTTCAGTGGTAGTTCATACATTCCATATTTCAGATGGCAGTGGCAGACTGCTGTTATAAAGCTACAGAGGAGTCAAGGTCAATAAGATAAAATGAACATATATACACTTATAAGTGAAAAGATATTAAATAGCAAAATGGTTAAAGGAAAATGATAACCAGATCAAAGCTCGCAAGAAAAATAATATCTAACACAAATCATCTTGGTGTAAGCTGAAAACCTTTTAAATAATGTGGCTGTATCAGTTTCCTGAAATATCATCCCTTTAAGTGCCAGAGGGCTATCCAACACACAGCAACGTATTGTGTAGGATAACCAACTGGCACACACAAGGTTAATATTATATAGAGTTTCTGGTTTCAGGAGTAGTGTGTGTGTCTTTACCTTTAAACATAAGTGCCAGGCGGGTGTCCAGTGTATTAGGGATTTAAATGCACATCACTACAAAATAGGTTTAATTCATTTCAAAGATAATTAGAAAGTAAATTTATGCTGTGCAATCAATCTGTTTGTAAAATATATCGTTTTTGAGAAAGTAACCTTTATTTGTGGTACAGTGTGGTGTTTTATGGTAGTTTGTTTCAGTGCTGGGCCAATATTAAACAAAATAAATAAAAAGGAAAGTCTGGGCATCACATCCTGACATTTACAAATAAATAAATAAACTGTGACTTACTATAAATAATAAACAGTGGCTATTATTAGTTACTAATTGAACAGCCCGTTACACGGGCCACAGTGTCACAGCCACCCGGTCGCGGGGCAGTCACGCGCAGTACAGACTGCCCGCGCCACGGCTGATACAGAGCTGCTCTGTATCAGCCACGGCGCGGGCAATCTCTACTGCGCATGACTGCAGCACGCCCAGCAGTGTCTACTGCGCATGTCGCAGCGTTACACACAATTTAGCGAATTATTATATAGGATATATTTTTGGCCCAAAATATAAAAAGCTTGCCTGCCCTATTAATGCATCCCAAATTTAGGCAATTCCCTATCTGACTTGATAGATAGCAAACACAAGTGAGAATTTTTTTGAGGACCAAGGCAAGATATTACACTCCATCAGTTGTGTTGTGTACTTTAGAGTAAAAAACACACAGAGTAGTTGAGTAATATCCTGCAAACGTACAAGAAGTAGGGGGAAAGAAGGAGCAGTGCAGTGACATGGGAGTAAAGTGGTAGTTCAAAAACTGACTGCAGCAATGGTTGCTGCAGCATGTGTAATTAATGATGATGATGCTCTCCTCCAAGGTAGGATAGAATTCGCCAAGGCCCCACCAGAAGTTCCACCACTACCATCAGGGCATCTATATCATTTAATGTTGGTAGTAGTCACTTACTCCTCCTTGGACTCAATGGACACCTAACGGTCCTTCCAGCTCATCCTTTTACTGTTATTCCAGGTGCTCATATTGATAGCACACAGCATGAGTCTCTGTTACCTTAATTTTTCACAATTTTGCACAGCACAACAGCCTAGCACTCTCTCTCTCTCTCTTTCTCTCTCTCTGCAGCTGTTTGAATTGTGGTTCTCTTCCTGGAAATGTCATGTTTTATAGTGAAAATACAAAAAAACCTGTAAGAAAAGTTGCAAAAAGTTTGTAGCCATTGAAAAATAGCGAAAACATTTTTGGTAATAGGCAAATGGCTAAGCTTTTAATCAGTTTATTTTAAGTGGATTTTCCCATGATAAAGCGAAGAACCACGTAATTCACCAATCACCCACCCCTAGTTTTAGTTATATATTTTTTGCCAAAAGCATAAATAGCTTGCCTGCCTCATCAAGGCACCCCAGATTTAGGCAAGTCCCTATCTGCCTCAGTTCTGTGAACATGTGTTTATTATAATCAATTAAAAAACAGTAGTGTATATACTATATTGATGTCTTATAAATTGGAAAGGAGAAGTTGTGATTTGTGTTTCTGTTCTAGTGTCAAGATTTGACCCAAGAGAAGATCAATATGCTTGTCCCTTTCTCTCTTCTTTTGGGCACCTATTTTGATAAGATGACCTCTCATGACAGCTTTGTGGGCTTCCCATATGATGGGGACAAGGACATTTGAGGTATAGTTAAATTGCAAGTATTCATCTAGATGGTTATGTAGTGTCTGAGTGACTGTTTGGTCCTTGAGGAGCAGTTTGTTGAGGGTCCAAGCCCTCTGAGTAGTAGGGGGGGTTATAAAGATATCCTGGCCCCATATCTCCTAAATACCTACTGTACGGCATTCAATGTCACCTGTCTTCCAAACGTCCTTAATGAAGCTGTTTTAATCGTTCTCCTGAAACCTGGAAAAGACCCTCAGAAATGTGAATCCTATCACCCCATCTCCCTCCTGCAAGTGGATATGAAAATATTGGCCATTAGACTAAACAATGTTATTTCCACTTTGTCCATCCCGATCAAGCTGGATTTATGCGTGGTATTCAGTAGGTTCCCGTTGGGGAAGGGGACAGGGCAAGGGGTGCCTGCTGTCACTGGGTCTCTTCTCCCTTGCCATAGAACCTGTTGCATCACAAATCAAGGGAGACTGGGGAATTCAGGGCTTTGTGATGGGAGACCAGTAGGAAAAGCTGGCATTGTATGCTGGCAATGTCCTGGTATTTCTTTGGTGACTTTTGTTGCTCGTTGAATACTTTGGCATGTTCTCAGACCTCAAAATTAACTGGTCTAAATCTTTATTACTATTACTAGATGAGTTCAAAAAGAATGTGGACCTTACTATCATCTCCATGAAACGTGATTACTCTTAAATATCTTGGTCTGATGGTTGCGGCTTTGTCAGAGCAGTTTCTTTGTGACAATTTGGAACCCGTTATAACTAATTTCAGAAATAAGACCCTATTGTGGATTACCCTTCCCTTGAATATCATCAGCCATGCACATCTAATAAAGATGATCTTCCTACCTAAATTCCTGTACGTGTTTCAGGGGACACCCTTGCCCATACTAAACGACACTTCAAGGCAATAGATAAAATCATGACTCATTTCCTATGAGCAGGGGGTCCCTCAAGGATCAGATAGTTGATCCTTAAAGGGATAGTAATACTTTGTTTTAATTTTATTTTATTTTGTAGGCATTAAAAAAAACATGAAGAACGATATAAGTCTTATCTCTCAAACCTTTATGGTTTAAGAGATATTCACAAGCAAAGTTTCCCCTCCCCGCCCCTTTTACCTAGTGTAAGCCATCTCTTCTCAGATGTGGAATCTGGTTGTAAGACCAGACAGATAACAGCAGGAGACAATCTTCTTTCTATGAAAACAATGAAAGCCCTGCCCCCCTCGACAAGCTTTTCAGGTTTTTCCCGTATCTTAAGTGAAGATTGTCCCTCTGTGCAATCTACCTGGGCACCTCCCTTCTGCTCTGGCTGAGCAGTGTTATATCAGTAAAAGGGGCAGGAGGGGGACAGTTTTTCATTGAATTACTCCTGAACTACAACTCTGACAGAATTGAAATAACACTCTCCAAAGTTTAAATACTATGATGATTAATTAGAGCTGCTTTTATTATGAAACATTACCATCCCTTTAAATGACCAAGGAATGAGGGGGGTATTTCTCTACCTGACTTTTACAAATACTATTTAGTGGTGCAGGGGCAATAGGCACTTGTGTAAGCACACATTTCCAAAATAGAAGAACCTCCTCTTAGAAATGGCTATGCTCTATGAAATATTGATCTTTCGGGCTTGAGTGTCAGCACCTTATCGGCGGTTGCCACACAAGCAGTGTGCAAGGTATGATCTTCTATACAGTCTCTTACAAAATATACAGTAAAACACCCTAGTATTCCGATATGGAGAGAGGCAGACCTACCTCATCTTTGATAAACTACTTTGTCCCTTACATACATCTGCAACATGCCCTCTAGGCTATGTGGACTTAGAAGGTGGTTGAGATCTCCGAGTTCCTGTTGCTAAAACTGGCAGCAGGGTGGTGCTCTTTCAGACCCATATCCTTAATATACACATGGCTAGAGACAAGTACTTTTGCTGAGGATACTTCCCTCTGACGTAAATGGGAAACTGACACAGGATGGCTTGAGGACTGGGTGTAGGACACTGTTAGGAAAAGTCTTAACTGGTAGCCACAACAGCCAGACACCAATACTACATCTCAAAATCTTCACAGGACTTTATACCCCAATATGATTTCATAAAATGGGCAAGCTAACGAATGATAAGTACAATAGATTTGGGGGAGATGGCACCATTTTTCTACATCTTCTTTGGCAATGTCCATAAGTCTGATGATTCTGGAGGGAGGTGGTTTTGGTGTTTTTGAAGGTAGTGCACTAGCAGTTTCCCTCTGATTCCAAAGTATGTTTATTGTCCATACTGCCTGACCAGCTTTGTCCAACGGTGATCAGAGATTTGCCCATCAGTGGAAGGTGGTGGCAATGGTGTAGATGGTAGAAAGACTCCCCGCTCGCGCCTGCTGGATCAAACTGGTAAATAATAACATTCCTAATTATAAAGTGCTTTACCTGCACAGGGGCTCCCCGATACATTCCAATCAGTTTGGGCAAATGGATATCCCATATTTGTCACAAAAACAACATTAACTACTGAACATAGGCTGGAGAAATGTTGGGGAGCAGGGACAAAAATCATATGAGGAAAACATCAAATAAACGCTCAACGTAAGAAATTTCATGAGGGTATCGTTACTATCTACATTGCCCCCAGAGATGTGGCTCAGGGGAAGAGAAGAAAGCCACTGCCACCAGCATGCAAGGGTCTGGGAGCCCAGATTCCCCAGACCCAATGATGCTCAGTCCCACAACATCTTCACTTGACAACTGGGGGAAAATTGTAACAAAGGCATAGGAAGAGCAGGGTAGCATTGTGAGCAGGGAAAGCCAGCTGTCTGTGTCTGCTGCTACTACTGCCAGTGTGACTTGTTATTCTGAGGCAGAGAATATGGCAAGTGTGACAGCAGGGGACCCTAAGTTACACTTGTCATCCCCAGGTAGGCCCACTAGCACACAGCATCTTGACACTGGTAGGTGTGAGGTAGAATTGAAAGTTTGCCACCATACTAGCAGTGAAGGGAGCCCACATACTCCTGCCCTGTGATTCCTATTCCTCAGCATTGTCCCTCTGGGAAATGTTGTTGAAGAAGGTAGAACTGGCTAGTATGAACACCAGCAAACATCATCTGCCTGTGCCTGCTGCTAATACTGTCAGTGTGCTTTAACGTGACAATATGGCAAGTGTGACAGTAGGGGACCCTCTATCACATCTGTCATCATCGCTAACCAGTCACATTCCTATAGAGTAGCAGCAGGAGACCTGTGGTGGTGGAGGTGGTGATGATGAGAGTGAGGTTGATGGTGAAGCAGCTGAGGTGCAGGACAGAATAAGGGCCTGTTAAGAAGAAAGGGAAAAAGAATGGGAGACAAATATACAAATATGGATGGGCATCACCACCACTAGCAGTAGTGAGATTATGGAGTTTGCTGTTGCTGTAATTCCTGCAGCTGAGTCTCCAGGCCAAGATATTCATCTGACTCATTAGCAGGCTAGTGTGTCACAGACCTCAGTTGCCACAGTGGGACTGTATTTTAGCAGTAGTAATATGAGACTAGAACAGGTTCCACTTGCCACCAATAATCCTGGTACTATTTCTAGTGCTGACTCTGACGTAGCAGCAGCATTATCCTGAAAGGGACTGTGGAGAAGAAGAAAGAGGAGATTTTTCTCCATCTATTCCCTTCCTGAAATCATGGGTGTGGGAATATTTTTCTCTTGGGGCAGGCATAGTGCAGTCATTAACAACAGCACTGTATGACAAGTCAGTGAAAAGGGGAAAGAAGGGGCTACATGTTGGCACAACAGCCCTCATAAAACACATGCTGTACCCCCCCCCGTCCCTCCCAAAGGACACCAAGAATATTGGCGGAAATCAAGGAAGAATAGTACAAAAACCCAGCCTGATCTTAAAAATTTGATGGCAAGTGAAACAGCTGCCTCATTTTTAGCTTCTTGCACTACGGTCTGGATGTGGGAAGACATAGCAACTGTCCCTGTTCTGGCACCCTCAGGATCCTCTATCTTCTGGTGTGCCACTTCTGCCACTGTTACCTTCTCCAGCAGTAGGGATGGGTGAAAGTTGTTGCCGTGTTCCAGTGAGAAATTTTGTGAAAACCATGTTGTTCTCTGCTTTTTCGCAGGAAATTCCACTTTAAAAGTAGCGCTTAAAATTTTCACATCTTTCACCCATTGCCCAAAATATGTTTTTGCACCTCTACTATAAAAACGTGATGTTTTCGCTGAAGGCAGACACAATGAAAGCAGCTACAGAGTGAGATAGACGTGCTGTGCTGTTCTGCTGTGATATTTTGAAAAAATGAGGTAGGAGAGGCTCATAGTGACTCCTATCACTATGAGCAGCAAAAAGAGGAACTGGTAGGACCCTTATTATGTGTTCACTGAGTCTGAGGAGGAGGAGGAAGTGACTAGCAGTACTCAACCAATGCTGTCCAGTCTCCCTAAATCACCCCAAGGGATCTTAGGGAATTTAATAAGAAGGGAGGGAGAAAAAGGAATGGGAAGGAAGGGAGAAAAGGGAATGGGAAGGGAGGGAGAAAAGGGTAGTGCTAGTGAGAGCAGGACAGGTCCTGTGCCTGCTGCAAGATGTGCTGCCCCTGCTGCCAGTGTTAACATTGCTGTGCCTGCAGCCACTAGTGTTGTACCTGCTGCCAGACATGCTGCCACTAGTGCTGTACATGCTGCCCTTGCTGTCAGTTCCACCTTTGCTGTACCTGCAGTCACTAGTGTTGTACCTGCTGCCAGACGTGCTGCCCCTGCTACCAGTGCCACCATTGCTGTATCTGCAGCCACTAGTGTTGTGTCTGCTGCCAGAAGTGCTGACCCTGCTGCCAGTGCCACCATTGCTGTACCTGCAGCCACGAGTGCTGAACCTGCCAGTGCTGAACCTGCTGCTAGTGCTGAACCTGCTGCCACCAATACTTTGCCTGCTGCTGGTGTTTCCTGTAGTACTCAGGGGGAAGGAGAAAGGGGGAAGGAGTGTGGCAGCAAGAGACCCTAAATCACACTTGCCATTCCCAAGCAGTCCTGTCAGTGCTAGTACTACTGCTACTAAGGTCCAGCAGCTTGTTAGCTTTAGGAGTGAAGGAGGGAGTAATCAACAATATCCTCATATTACTAGTGACTGTGAGACTGAGGAGGAAGACTCTGCAGCCAAACTTGATGTGGTTGGTGTTAGTAGTAGTAGCAGTAATGGTGAAACAGCCAGAGAAGTAGGGGAACATTTAAGAGCATCCAGACTAGCGGTCAAGGGAGCCCACATCATTCCTCTGGCTCTGGGAGTTCACTTCCCTTCACTACAGTGTCCAAGTTGAACATGATTCTTAAGAAGCCAGAACTGGTGTCGGGGGAGAGAAGGCTCAGAATTTATACCACCACCACCAGCAGGAGCACAGATCAGCTGCTGTGCCTGCTGCTACTGCTGCTAGTGCTAGTCTGCCTTCTTCTTCAGTTCAAAAGGAAATGGCAAGTGTGACATTAGGGGATCCTCTGTCACATTGCTCATCACCTCCTCCAAGCAGCAGTGAGATGTCTGGAATAGAGCAGCAGCAACAACAGCATGTAGGGACTAGCGGTGGTGGTGATGATGCTGGAGAAGCTAGGGTGGAAGAGACATTGATGGCCTTTTAAGTTGAAACTAAGAAGGAGTGGGATACCGGGATGAGGATGGGCATCACCACCACTACTAGCAATGACATTTTGGAATTAGAGGAATTTGCAAGTGCTCTAATTCCTTCTGATGCTGAGTTGCAAGGGCAGCAGGATGCCAAGGAGCATGCTAGTGTGCCACAGACCACAGTGGACACAGTGGGAATGGGGTCAACAAGTGATGCGGGACTAAGACATGTTCCACATGCCAGCAGTAGCAATACTCCTGATCCTAGTTGCAGTGCTGAATCTGAGGCAGTCGCAGCAACAGCAGCAACATTATCCGCTGCCACAGACAATGAAGGGGAATGTGGAGGAGAAGAAGAAAGAGGCCATTCTTCTCCATCTGTTCACTTCCCCCAGAAGTCATCATGGGTGTGGGACTATTTTTCTGTTGGGGCAGGCACAGTGCAATCATCAGCAATGGTACTGTGCACAATTTGTGACAAGTCAGTGAAAAGAGGAAAGAAGGGAACACACCTTGGCACAAGTGCCCTGATATCACACATGAAACACAGACACCATAACATTTACGTCAAACATGTTAAAGACAAACATCCACCACAGAAATCAAGCACTGCTTTTGCTATCCCTGACTCCCCAGAAAGGCAACAAGAGGTGAGGAGGAGATCAAAGAGGAAGAGGAATAGAACAACCCAGGCAGAGACTGGAAGTTCCATAACGAGTGAAACAACTAGTTCGTCATCACCTTCTAGGATAGCAATGACATCTTCTGCCAATCCACGTCGTTCATCGTTACCTCTCCTGCCAAATGATAGCCACTCTGTTGATGTTAGGATGTGGCAGTTCGTCTCTACCCATTGCACACTGTATGGTGCACTGACCACACATGCCAGTGTGGTGGAGGAGAATCGCAATCAGTGCAGCAAGTGGCATCTGCAGAGATTCCATCCTGCAGAATATGCTAAGATGGGGGCAGGGAGGGTTCATCATTACTTTCAAACTGTCAGGAAGTTGTCATGTGTCCTTAGTGAGACTGGAAAAGGGGATAGAGTGACAGAGGCAGGATTTGGTTTCGAGTGTCATGGTGTTTGGATACAGTTGTGCCCCCAGATGTTATACCACACACACACACACACACACATACAGTGTGCACATTGCTGTTTCTGATAAGAACTGCTGGGAAAAAATATATTCAAATAACAACACACCCATGATGATTTTGGAGGAGGGGCAGGTGGAAAACATTTAATGGCCTACTTGTTATTTTCTCCACATAGACTGGGGGCTACATATTGTGCTGCTACTACCTCAGACAAATCACTGAAGCTAGTTGTGGGCGTCAAGTGGAACCTTCCTCATCCATCTTCCATGTTACTGCTATTGTTGACCACGTTCCCTTTCTGCTGCCTAATCATCCTGCTGCTTAAACAACTCAGCAGCAGCAGTACGAACAGCAGTTGCAACTCAGGACTCAGGAGGACATTTGACAGTGGCCACTGGCCAACATGACCTGCTGGCATTAGGCCAATGCTGGTCACGCACAATGTTTGGTTTTCTAATAGTCAATGGGGTCATAATTTCTGCACAGAACATAGCTATCCGGCAATGCTGTAACCAACTCACCTGCCAAGAATGTGGTCACAACTAACTTTAGCACTCAGTCGATTGCCACACAACTCTCATGCCGTGTGTTGGGGGGTCATGTTACATCACAACAGATTGTCGTTGGTCATCTTCTTCCATTCTGGTAATCTCTCCAGTGGCAGCCATGTTTCTCCCCTCCCCAGGAATGATGGATTCTGTAGCTTAACTCCTCCTGCTGTTCCAGTATCCATCCTTCTCCTCTCCCCAGCATTTTGTAAGATTCAAGCAAAGAAATGCAGAAGAAATAGCATTGTAGGAGATTTTGATGGGGAAGAAGGTGGAAAGGTGATTCTCTGATTATGGTTGTCACACAGAATGAAATATTAACAGCTGAGTCACTCACTACATTTCTTCATAGAATGTGATATTCACAGGTCCATTACTTTGTAAGAATTTGAATGTGTCTGTCGTTTGAAAGAAGCAATTGCCATTAGTGAAAGTACTCTTTATTTAGATTGGAAAAGCCCTACAATATATTATTTGTTTTCATTGTAAAACTGTACTGGTCATTAACAAATTCCTCCATAAAATACACACACACAAAGAAACCCACATATTTCAGTATTATGGATATTCTAACAGGTATTTTGCTCAGAAATTGCTGACATAATTTTATGTTTGCAGCGCATATTTGATTGGTAATTTCACATAATATGCACACCATTTACTTTCTGACTCTTACCAATTTAAAGTTGTTTTTTGTACAGCATATATTAAGGGAAGAACACACTGCAATTAGGATAATCTCAGGAATACTACAGGTTTAGAAATGACTGAGGTTGCATTTTGTGATAGAGTATAAAGTTTAGCAGAATACCTTTACTGCAAATCAATGTAATGGCATTGCTGAAAGGGCTGAAGGTCCTCTATATTTCACTCTTTTTATGTCAGTTACACAAAGGGGATAATTTCAGGAAAGAAACTGAAATGCCAAGAATGACAAATACTTCCTTATAATTTTGCACATTGAATAAAAGGGTTATGGTTATTATTAGTTATAGAATATAGTATCATGTTATCTCTATTCTAAGGGCACAATATTCCAATCAGCCAGGCAAAAAGAATGTTGAGAGCTTGCACTCTCATTTTTTAATAATAAAAGTGAATGTATTGTTCTTAAACACTGCTCAGCACTGAAATTGGAATGCCAAGAAATGTATCTGATTCACTTTAAATCACATATATTCATGATGGACAACATTACTAAGAAGTGATTAACATTTTGAGAAGGTTTTTACATTTGCAAGTATATACATCTCAATCAGTGATACAAGTGGCTAGATAACTCATACCATCATAAGGTGGTCAGTTCTTGGGGAATGTTAGCCCATGCAGCATTGACTTGGCACACAGCTTCTGAATGGTGAATGCAGACAGATCAGTTTTCTATTAATCAATTTTTGTTTCAGATTTAATGGTTGACTGAATGCTAAAAAAGGAGGTTGTTGTTGGCGATGGTGCGTGTGTGTGAGGGGGGTATCTCTGAACAATACACCTGTGTACTATTCTAGTGAGGACTTGTATGTAGTGGTGATAGATTTTATGTGCTATTTCTCTGTTGTTAAGTAGGATGTAGAAAGGATGTAAACTTTCTATGTAGTGGTTTTGCATCTTGCTAGTGTAGTGAAATGTTAATTTTTTGGTGGTTGTAATCCAAAATTGTAGTGCTATTGTCGTTGTGTTAATATTCCTTTAGTCATAGTCTCTTGACGAATTCCTGTCTTCTTAGACAGTGTACAAATTGTACACAACCACACACACTATGTGCTTCACACACACACACACACACACACACACACCATGCTTTACATGCAGAAACACTCACTCACATACAATCAGACACACACACACATTAATGCATGTAGTGTGTGTGTGTGTGTGTGTGTGTGTGTGTGTCTAATTGTGTGGTTGTGGTGTGTATTAAAATACAGAAGTAAATGTATTATACTTCAGTTTTTTTATTACAAGATACTGTTTCCATATTCAAAAGTATTTAAAAGAGTATCCTTCCAATTTACAAAAATTTGCACCTCAAGAAAAAAATCCAGACATGGAAGAGCTAAAGTATAAGAGAATTTTAAGACAAAGGTTACAGCATTAAAAATCAATAGAGAGCTTGTGTCATGTTTACCCTTATCAGCATAATCAACACCAGCAACATTTCTGGAAAAATATATAATAAATGGAAAATTGTAATTTTGTATAGCTGTTCAATGACCGCTTCCAATAATTCAAGGTCATTGAATCTTAGCAGTTACAAAGTAAATATATAATAAAATGACTGTGTAGATGATAAAAGATAAAGTGAAATAACATGAAGTAAATAACTACAGCTATTCATATCACATAAAATAGATCAAAAAAGAAAAACAAGTACAACAAAGTATAGTATAATAAATAAATTGTATTAGAAAATGAAGATCTGGTACTCAAAGAATTGAAGCTCTAAGCTTAATATACAATATATCAAATATAACAGTTTGGTAAAGCACTTACAAACCTTCATGGTGCTATCAACTCTTGAATGTGATGTTCTCCTTCAGAATTCTGCTACATGGGCCAACTGAATGCTTAAGGACTGGGTTCTGCATCTTATTTAACCTACACACAATGCTGCCTTCTAAGTCAAGGAAAATGGAAAAGGACCTAGGAAATGGAGCGATTGTTCTAAACTCACTAGTAGTGTCTACAGCTGCATGAAAAGGAGAGTGAGCATGTGCTGCACATTTTACCATTATATCACAGCTTCACCTGTAATTAAAAATGTAGGACAAGAAGAATTTTCGGAAAAATAAAACTGTATGTTTATTGGGTAAGTATTAGTGTTGAGCGAGCACCCCGATGCTCGGGTGCTCGGGTGCTCTGACCGAGCACCCCCTGAGGCTCGAGTGCTCGGCCGAGCACCCGAGCCCCATTGAATAGAATGGGGCGACACGAGCATTACACCAGGCACCCCCTGCTCTGATGAGGGGAGGGTGCCTGGTCAATGCCCCCCTTCATCTCCGCAATGTCCCCCTTCATCTCCGCAATGTCCCCCTTCATCTCCTCTATGCCCCTCTTCCACAATGTCCCCCTTCATCTCCGCTATGCCCCTCTTCCACAATGTCCCCCTTCATCTCCTCTATGCCCCTCTTCCACAATGTCCCCCTTCATCTCCACACTGTCCCCCTTCATCTCCGCAATGCCCCCTTCATCTCCGCAATGCCCCCGTACCTCCAGTCCCTGGTGGTCCAGCGGAGCGTCTTCAGATCTGTGCCTCCTCCGGCACAGATCCCCGCCACCCGAACATGGCGGGCGAGCACATGGCGGTACTCGACGAGTACCGCCATGTGCCGAGCAGAGCGATGCTCGAGCCGATCCGAGCATCGGCCGAGCACGCAAGCTCAACACTAGTAAGTATCACAGTGCCTGTGATTCCTGTCACTCTCATCTGTGGCAGATACTGATTTGCTGAGTTGGTTTGGCCCGCCCCTGGTGACCTTTTTATACCTGGCTATCACATCTGTCAGATGCCCTTTCGTGGTGTTTCTGAGCCAGTTGTACTGTTGCTGTGTTCCTGTGTTCCTGATTCCTGTGTGCCGATTCGGCTTGTCCTGACTATTCTCCTGTGTTCATGCTTGTGTATGATCCGGCCCGTCTGACTACCACCCTTGGATCCTGACCCGGTTTGGCTGACGTTCCTGCTTGTGTATGACCCGGCTTGTATGACTACCTCCTATGTGCTCCGACCCGGCCTGGCTGACTTCCTGCTCCGAAGATCGACTTCCAGCTTGTTCCAGAGACCTGTGTTCCAGTTGTCGCCGCCGCGACATTATTACCTGCTGTTCCAGTCTTTGTGTGGCTGCCTTGCCTGGTGTTACCCCGATCAGTGCAGTGCTTCTACTGTGCAGAGCTGTGTGTTTGTACGCCTCACTCATACGGCAGAGCCTTGCTGTACCGCTGTAAAGCCTCGAGTAAGCGTGCTTTTTAACCCTAGCAGTGCTGCCTTGGTCCCACTCTCTCTACTCCAGTGTGAGCCTCGTTCAGGGTGATACTCCTGCTGAGTTGGCCGCTCTCCGTCGGCAACTCTGTACATCCTTGCAGAGTATTCACATCCGTTGGGCCGGTTGGGCGTTTAAGGCTCTCTCTCTCATTGCAAATACTGGGCGATTCCGTTATACCGAGTGGTGGCAGGCAAAGGCTTCAGCGCTAGCAAATCCAGTAACTACGCCCGTGGGGCTATTGGCTCTTGCACGTCCTATCCCAGTGTCCGGTTGAGTCTGAGGAGGCTTGGCAGCTCTTGCATTGCAGGCCGGTTCCAGCTACGCCCGTGGGGGCTATTTTCACTCGCACTAGCAGAAGCAGTTCCAGTAGGTACGCCCGAGGGGGCTAAGTGGATTCCTGTTCTGCTTTTCACTGAACACCGTGGCGAGGCAGTCCTGTATCCAGTTCATAGTGAACATTGTCTCCAGCACAGCCTTATAACACCCAGGGCGTGCCAAACATCCACATCTGAGACTGACCATTATCCAGGACTTAACCCTCTGTGGTTATATTCCATTCTATTGCTTTGTATTTGTACATGTAATACGTTTGTGCATTTACATTTGTATCTATCAGTCATCACTGCTGGTGTATATCAGTCGCCACTAGAGGGCGGACCCTTGCCTTACCTTACTCTAAATAAATTGTGTTTTTATTTCACACACTGGTCTGAGAGTCTTAAAAAACCGTTACAGTAAGGTCAACATGTCTGCTTCAATCGGGAGACAAATAACAGTAATGGAGCTTGTTTTGGTGTACAGCCATACCTATAAGAAATAGAGTCTGTTTTTAAAATAAAGATGTGGGGTGCAAGTGGGTAGTGTGGAGACATCTTGTAATACTTGATGACCACTGGGGAGGTTTAAAAATCTCCAAGTGATCATTTTTGTGGTGAGGTGACCCGTGTCCAAAAGGTCCTCATAAATTAATTAGGGGGGGCCTGGGAACAAATATATCACAGTTAAAGCATCACCTGAGCCCCTAGATCATTGGATCTCTTTGAAGTCACTGGAGAAGGGAGACAATAAGAACAAGAGAATTGAGGAGTACATTTCAATTACTTTAATTTTTGTATTTTATTCACATTTATGTTAGATCAAAAATAGCGATATAACATATAATGTGCTTTTTACTATTCCTTGAAGAGTTAAAAGCATAACTCAGCAGGAAGACAGATGATTAAGTCTGTCCTGTTACTGCAGCAAGACATGAAGTGGATGATTTAGTTTTTATGTCCTAAGATTCCTGAAATGTCAAAGTCTTGGATATGGATATTATATCATGAGAACCTGAAAAGGTTAATTATTATAAATGCCATTTTTTTCAAATATATTTTTACATAGCCAAATAAAAAAAGTTTCAACGTATGGTATTCTGTCCACCTACTAACAGAATTCTCAATTTTGAAAACCGTAGTTTTGTTTGAAATGATTTTGCATTTGGAAAAAATAGAAATACAGTATCTGAACTGAATGAAATGGTTACAATATTTTGAGAATTTAAAGTCAAAATATGTTTATATAGATAAAAGATAAAAGTATATAAACAATTTACAAAATATTTCAGTCCTATACATTTAAAAACTATTGCCAATATTTTAAGATTAAGCAGTTATGATTTGTTGAAGGGAGAATACTGCCAATTGGTTTCAAACTTATCAATTGTGGTTGGGTCATATGGTGTAAATGGATATATTGGAACGTCGTGGCAAAGCCTAGGCCCCTGTGGACCCCTGATTAGAGGGCCGGCCTAGATGAAAAATGAAAAAGGGAAGAAATGTGATGCTAAGGGTGGGGTAGTGGAAGGAACAATTACAAAATGCATCTCAAGGAAGAGGTGGATGAAGGGGGACATTAATACCCTCTTGCCCCTCCCACAATTACAGGCACAGCCTGTACACTTATACCTATTAACAAACCAGACAAAAAAAAACATGTTTTAGAAAATACTTTTACATATTAATTAACTGACACATGAAACCACAACACTTTTCAGAATTGTCTATATTTCTTTATAAAAGTTTCATTGGAAAATCCTACCAGAGACACAATCCATATATTCACTGACTTTTTAAATAAAAATATTGGATTGCTTTTAAGTCTGTATTGATTACACACAGTTTCATTAATATATAATGAGTATGTATAGGTGAAAAGTCAGCTAAATCTCCAGCATGACTTTTCACAAAAATACAGTGATTTTTGCTTTTTCACAAATGTTTTTTTGTGACAATACATAACATTTTCTAATTTTCACCACTACCAATAAATTTCCCGCCAGAACTTTCATATTTTGCCTATGTGTTCTATGACCGCAACATTTTCCACCACAATATTACTTCTTCTGAGGACTGAAGGGGAATAACAAATAGCTGGAAGTAAAAGTTGTAAGTCCTACAGGAACATATGCCTTGACAAAAATTGCTAGCAGGCTGAGGGCCCTTGTCCTTTGCCCACAACACTAACTTCCTGCTTAAGTAACATTGACACAATTGTCCTTGAATAAAAACTGTGGCTAGGGATATTCCAGCAGGATGCAACACATAACATCAGTTCTTTGAAGCCTCTGTTTTCAATAAAAGAGCGGCATGTCAACCACATTTTTAAATTATTTTTGTGCAAATTGTCACGGACTCTCAGTAAAGAAACACACGAAACAGTACAAGTGAATTTAAACCATTTTATTGAGCAATAGAGAATCAGAATACTAGTAGTAATAATGAACACTTCCTCAGTCAGAGGAGAAATAGACGTGAGGACAGTGTCTAGTCCACTACCCAGGAGCTGACACTGAACCACCGTAGGTCTATGGTACTGAGTCTTAGAACCAGACTTGGCTCTACCACAACAGGAACGAATGATGGGACTAGTACAGGAGCGTACCAAGCGGAGGCACAGAGTGAATAGACCACCGATACCAATAGCATAACAGGTAGCACCCCTCAATGCAGCAGAGTAGGTGCTTAGATAGATGCAGCCAGATAGGAGCACAATACCGAGGCAAGGAGCAAGACAAGCTGCACTCTGTTACTGAAGGGAACTAGGAGGCACAGAGCATAGGTAGCACCGCAACTGCTAAGCCAGGCAACAGGTAAGCTTAAGAAGCGAGTGCCCAGGAGCGAGACTAAGTTGCACTAGCTGCCCGAAGGCAAACAGTAGGCACCAAGCGAAGGCAACCTGCAAGCGACCAGCTGGTAGCTGAGCTACTAGGTAAAGGAGCACACCCTGGATCGGCCTAGTGGTAGTCAGACAGGAATGAGGCACAAACGGAGCATCAGTCAGACAGGCCACGGTCAGGAACTGGATCAGGTAGTCAGCCACAGCAAAGGTCAGCACGGAGCGGGTGGCCGGACAAGCCAGAGTCATACACGGATCAGGAAGTCAGCCGCAGCCTAGGTCACAACCAGAGCTAGTAGTCAGACAAGCCAAGGATCGAACACCAGGAGACAACGTAAGCCAAGCAAGGGTCAGAGGAACAAACTAGATGCACACATGAACACCATGAAAGGGCAAGAAGTCCTGGCCTCAATGAGGTCTGTAAAGCTGCAGAAGGAGGCGGGACCAAATTAGGCCCAACAGTATAGGCCCATAAACAGGCGTCCGTGCCAGTGCCTGAAACATGACTAAGCCATGAGGAAGTGGCCGGAGGCCATGCAGGCCGGCGGCCAACAGAGGTAAGAGCAAAGCTCACTTTAGGCCTCAAAGGGAGACTGTGTTACACATTTTAACCCTTTGAGTGCCAGAGAGGTACGCAACGCATTGCTTTGCAATGTGTTGTGTACCCCTCTGGCACTCAAAGAGTTAACTTCTTTCTAAGAACTTAGTAAGTGTGGGATGGCAGAACATAGTAGAAGAATTGTGTAACTTTATTGATTTAATGACATGACTTTTGGAAGTGGTGGGGGTGGTTGCGGTATATATAGGCACTCTTGTCATTTCCAAAAACAAACTCAGAGTCATAGTCCTCTTCAGCAGTAACAGAAAATCTTGGCACATAATCTAACAGTGATAAAACTTTTGGGAAGTATTGATATTGTCCTATGTGAAGGCAATTGTCTAACTTGCAAGATGAGAATGTTAAACTGAAGGCTGAGATAAAAAGGTTGTCTCTTTCTTTTTGACGTATGCAGTAACTATTTGTTCAGGCACTACTGCCTCAGCAGCCAAATTGAAGAAGGCAGTCTACACAGCTGCAAGCTCTGCTAGAGTAAGGGTTGTGATTTTTAGACATGTTCAATAACCAGTGCCTTTATGCAATACCTACTCTGCACTTGCAGATGAGAAACGGAGGCAAACCGGTGGCTCACTGCTGGAGCAGTAACGGAGGCAGACACTTGCACTTCGCAGAGGCACAAACGGAGATTAGGCCCAAGGCAAACTGCCGTAGCAGTAACGGAGGCAGACAATTGACTCTGCAGAAGTAGTAACGGAGACAAACCGGAGCAGTAACGGAGGCAAACACTTGCACTTAGCAGAGGCAGTAATGGAGACTAGGCCCAAGGTAAACTGCCGTAGAAGTAATGGAGGCGGACACTTGCACTTTGCAGAGGCAGTAACGGAAGGAAACCGGTGGCTCACTGCCGGAGCAGTAACGGAGGCAGACACTTACACTCTACAGAGGCAATAACGGAAACTAGGCCCAAGGCAACTGCTGTAGCAGCAACGGAACTGGCCACTGGTATTCTGCAGGAGGAAATGAACCCAATTGCCAGACAGTCAGAATGTCGCCTAGGCGACACAGCACAGGAACGCCAACCAAGCCGGGTCGAATCACGAAGCAGGAACTTCAGCCAAGCCAGGTCGGATCACGGAGCAGGAATGTCAGCCAAGCCAGGTCAGATCACGGAGCAGGAATGTCAGCCAAGCCGGGTCGGATCATGGAGCAGGGATGTCAGCCAAGTCGGGTCGGATCGCGGAGCAGGAACGTCAGAAGAATAGTCAGGCAATCCGGGTTGGTACACAGGGACAGCAGACAATATGCAGAGTAGTCAGGCAGGCCAAGTCGGTACACTGGGAATCACTGAGCAGAAATAAGCACTGGCACAGGAACACCACGAAAGGGCACCGGAGGGGTGCCAATAGTCCAGTATATAAAAGTAATACAGGGCGGGACTAACACATGGTAGCCAATGGGAGCAAGCACAGGCTAGACTGACAGAAAAACAAAAACAAAAAGAGCACGGGCACCGTGATACCCAGACTCCCTTAACACAGAGATAATAGACAGATCCTCCAGACCCTGTGATTTCCCTTCCCCTCAGCATTGTGCTTCTGGGACTTGATACTGAGGAAGACAAGAATGGCTAGTGGCAGTAATACCACCGTGAGCAGAGATAAGCTGCCTGTGCCTGCTGCTAGTGCTGCCATTCTGCTTTTTTCGCCTCTATAGATGGCAAACATGACAGTAGAGGACCCCCTGTCACATTTGTCATTATCACCAACCAGTGAGACTTTCAAAGAGCAGCAGTGACAGCAATGAGGAACTGGTGGTGGTGATGATGAGGGTGATGGTGGAACAGCTGGGGAGGAAGAGACATTAATGGTCTTTTTAGTCCAAAGCAAGAAGGACTGGGAGACAGAGATACAAATGGGGATGGGCATCACCATCATTAGCAGCAGTGATAACATTGAGGAGTTTGCTGTTGATGTTATTCCTGCTGCTGCTGCTGCTGAGTTGCAAGGGCATCAGGATGATGATGAGTAGGCTAATGTGCCACAGACCACCGTGGACACAGTGGAAATGAGGTCCAGCAGTAGGGATGTGGGACTTGGACAGGTTCCACTTGCCAGCAGCAGTACTCCTTAAGGTCCTAGTTGTAGTGCTGATTCTGAGGCAGCAGCATCCTCTGCCCCAGCCAGTGAAGTGAATTGTGGAGATGAAGAAAGAGGCCATTCTTCTCCACCTTTCCTCTCCCCCCCCTAAGGTCCTGGGTGTGGGATTATTTTTCTCTTGGGGTAGGCAGAGAGCATACATCAGCAACAGCATATTGCACAATTTGTGATGTCAGTGAAAAGGGGAAAGGAGGGAACTCACCTTGGCACAACAACCCTCATAACACATATGAAACACAGACACCATGACATTTATGTGAAGCATGTTAATGCCAAACCCCAACCAAATAAATTGTGCTCAACTGTTGCTGTACTCCCTGACTATACCCAAAAGCAACAAGAGGTGAGGCATAAATAAAAGAGGGAGAAGAATAGAGAAACCCAGCCAGAGTCTGATAATTTGATGTTAAGCAAAACACCTTGCTTGCCACTTTCTGATGCTAGGGTCCAGGTGCAGGAAGACATAGCTACATGTTCTGGAAAATCATCTCATTCATTGTTACCTCCCCCACCAGCTGATGCCATTCTGTTCATGTCAGGATGTGGCAATTTGTGTCCACTCATTACAGACTTTGTGGTGAGATGATACACATGGCAATGTTGTGGAGGATAATTGCAACCAGGGCATCAAGCGGCATCTGAGGAGATTACATCCCACTGAATACACTAAGCTGATAGCAGCCAGTGAGGATTCATCATTATTATTAAGAGTGCGAGTTGCCTTTTTCTCATTTCTCTCAACCTGGCTGCAACAACTCATGTTCTCTCTATCCTTTTTACATGGGATGAGTTGGCTCTGTTTCTGTTCATGTGGGTTTGGTGTTGATGCAGTTGTTTTTTAAGCAACATAACTTGTTGGGGCTTTGCTCCTCAGTTGTTTGAGTATGAGGTCTCTTTTGTGCTTGGGTAGGTTAAAGACAGGATGGGGGTGGGTTTTTATTGGTGGGTACCTATTTTGGGTCAGTTCAATGGATAGGGTAATTACATTTTTTCCCCTCCTTTCTCGCTCTCTCTCTTTGTTGGGTGTCAACTTCCCGTCCTGGTGCATGTTTGCCCCCGATAACTAATTTGGTAACAGTGAATTGATAGATACTTGATTGTGTACATTTTTATCATTGAACGTGCAGGGTCTCTCCTTAACTCTCCTTATTGTTATCTTACATTAGATGTAAGATGTTTTAATACAAGAGATACATCTATAGGGTCCAAAATTCTTTCCCTCAACAAAACATAGGTAGCTTGCCATTGTCACTCTACCTACTCCACTTACGTGAGGGTGGTTTCAATGCTGGCTAAGCTATCCCAAACATTTGAGTTCCTGTACCTTAAATCTGACGGGGAGGGAAGATATAGTTTCTTGGTCTATAACCTTGCGGGCCTACCCACTATCCTCATTTCCTAAAATACCCGTCCCCCCTCCCGTTCTCTGATTTTTGTCCTGTGGGAAACCTTAGAATACATCTCCTCCAGACTTAGACACCGGGTGGTTTTGCATGGGCCACTTCAATAATATCCTAGGGGTGCGGCAGTCACTTGTTCTCGAGTCATATAGACCTTCAATAACTGGGTGGGGGCATGGGACTGGTTGATACCTGGTGTACTCTTCACCCAACTGACCGGGGTTACTCTTGCCACTCCTCAATGCATTGTTCCATGTCCCACATTGACCATGCGTTTTTTTCTGGAGATGCTCATGGGAGCGTTGTGGGAGGCGAGTACCTGTCTACAGTGGTGTCGAATCACTCACCAATGTTGCGTTCCCTTGTCTTCGGTGGCTGTCCTGGGGTTCCACCTAGATGCTACGGGCCAATGGCTAGCTATAGATGTGGTCGCTATTCCCCACACTAAAGATGTCACTCAGTACTTTGAGGTCAGTAATGGCTCAGCAGACAACAGCATGGCTTGTGTGAGGGGGTCCCTGATTTCTCTCATTTTCTCCTTCACAAAGGGCCACACTGCAGAGGCCCAACGACTGGAGGATGAGACCAGGAGGCTAAATAAGAATATGCTAATAAACGTGGGGTGGACACTTATGCCACATCTGCGACATTACGCCTCAGTCTTTGCTTCTCAGAGCTTAAAAGCTCCAAACTGTTCTGAACCCATCAACGTGTGTTTGAGCATGGTGATAATGGGGGAAGATGTCGGCCAACCTTGTGCGGTGCAATCTTGACAGTCCTCAGATTCTCCACATACCAGATAATCACCCGCTTACCTCTGACATGGAAATAAATGCCCTTGCTATTGCTACTTTTTTCAACATCTGTATCAATCCAGGCTCACTAAATTGGCTGCGGACATTGCACTCTATCTCTCGGACTGACCCTTACCAGCACTGTCTTATGAGGACAGGCAGTATATGGATTTAACATCCTCTTGCTGAAGGTGGTCGAGGCCATTTGGGCTATACCAAGTTGTAATTCCCCCGGGGTAGATAGTATATCTATTAAATGGTACAAAAAGTATACCGATGCCCTGGCACCTCAGCTACACTTTGCATTTCTTTCTTCTCTGGACTCTTGTGCTCTTCCTTACTCTGTGAACAAGGATTCCACAGTTGTGGTCCCCAAGCCAAGAAAGAATGTCACACTCTGTGAGTAATATCACCCATTTGGCTTCTTACCACTCACGTTAAAATTTTGACTACCCGATTGAATTCCATTATTTCCAAGCTTTTCCACCTGGATCAAACTGGGTTTATTCCAGGTAAATTGACAGCTCATAATTTCCAACAGTTATATACCCATCTTCAGCTTCCACATGACAACCAGATGCACAGAGCCATTGCTTACCTTGATGTGGCCAAGGCTTTCGACTCCATGGAGTGGGAATATCTTTGATCTGTACTTGATAGATTTGATTTTGGGCCAACATTTATCCATTGGATTATATGCCAAGCCTGTGGGCTCTGTTTGGACTGGGAATTTCATCTCCAGATTTTGTTGTGAGTAGGGGCACTAGGCAGGGCTGCCAATTATCACCGGGACTGTTCACTTTGGTAATACAGCTTTTGGTGGCGGGTGTGCAGGCTGATCCTACTATCTCTGGTTTCTGCCTGGGGGGGCCGGGTTGAAAAACTAGCTCTTTATGTAGATTATATGCTCCCCTTCCTGGGTGAAACACGCACCTCCTTGCCAGCTGTGTTACATCATGAAGACACCATCTGCCTCTGCTCTTGGCTCTCTATTAACTGGTCTAAATCCATTCTGTTTTACCTGGACCAGGTCCCAGATGATGGCCACCTACCCTCAAATGATATGTTAATCTCTGATTCCTTTATAGATCATTATTGGAATAAGACTAAAGGGTGGTAAACCTTGCCCCTTAATGTCACAGGGCAAACCAATCTAATCAAGGTGTTATTTTTCTCCAAATTTCTGTATGTTTTCCAGAACAGTCCCCACTCCCAAATCTTTTTTGGACTCAATAACTTCAGAGTTCTTGTGGAGGGGCATAAAACCTAGAATATGGCTGTTTACTTTGGGCAGATCCAAATCAGAAGGAGGAATAGCACACTAGCATCTGTCGGTGCAGGGCCTATTTGCAATGACCTGGGCTATCCCTGATTCCCAATATCAGGTTATCACCCTGGAGGAGTCTGTGTTGAGAGAAGATTACTGTTTACCCAAACTACTGACTATGGGACTTACGGTGAGTGGCATGGTTACGACTATGGTATGTGCAGATTACAGGGCATGGGAGGGGATGCAGGCAGTGCTGAATTGGAGGGGTCATGACCCATCGACCCCCCTGTTGACTAATTTATCTCTGAAGCACTTTCACACCCTGGACTTTGGTACCATCTGGGCCTGCTATGGAATCACAGAGCTTGGGCATGTCTATGTTGATAATATGTTGAAATAATTTGATCAACTCCACAGGGAGTTTGGTATTGACCATTGTTTTTTCTACTTGTACTTATGTCTTAGACATGCACTTCATACACAGCGGGCAGGTCGGTAGTTGTTGAGCGGCTCCACCTCCTGTCATCCGTAATGACTAAATGGCCAGACAAACTGTTATCCTTCATTTACAGGTGGCTGGAGGCTTGCACCCCACTGGGAGTCACTTCTGTGAAGTAGCAATGGAGGGAGACCTGGAGGAGAGGGTCTATAGCTAAGATCAGTCTACATGGAGTGTCCTTGTATGCTCTGCATCAACTAATCAAGTGTCATGGTTTTGTTAAGAACTCTCAGACAGTTAGGTAAGGTTAAAAGCTTTATTGAAAATAAATAACAATCGCCCCACTCAGGTCCAGATGAGGTCTGTACCAAGTACTTTCCAAATCTGACTCAGGTCAGGGTGAGAACACACAGAGTAGCAATAATACGAGATAAATGTGATGATCTTGGACTTGCAGGCAGAATTCGTAGATAGTTTCAGGAACAAGAATATCCTCAACAGCCCCACACCACAATAGGTGACACAAGCGATGGGTAACTGCAGGGCAATTCCCTAGTGGACTAGGGATATCGGAGGCAGCACAGACAGTGTACAGGTAGACACCTGACCCTAGAATTCTTGGGTTAATGGAGGTGACACAGGCAAGATTCTGGCATAGAACTGACCTTAGGGGTTTAGGGTAAACAGAGGCAACACGGACAGGATTCTGGCAGTGACTGGACCCTAGAACGCTAGGGTTAACGGAGGCAACACAGACAGGACTCTGGCAGCAACTTGGCCCTAGCATGCTAGGATTATCGGAGGCAACAGACACTGGCAGTATACTGACCCTAGACCACTAGGGTTAACGTAGGCAACACGGGCAGAAATCTGGCTCAGACTGGACCCTAATACTATAGGGTTACCGGAGGCACCACAGACACTGGTGAGTGATTGGGCTCCCACAGGCCCCAGAAGACTACTAGAGCGGTTAGGCCTAACTTACTATGCAGTAAGTGAGTGGGAGAGAGCAAGGTACGTAACATAGCCCGTCAGTAACTGGTGTCGCCCTGATCGGTACATGGAGGTAGTCAGCCAGTCCCGTTAGCAACGGATCCAGAAGCTCAACCAGGTCAGCACACACGGAGTCAGTCAGCCAGTCCTTAGCCGGTAACGGTATCAGATATTCAGCAAAGCCAGTTTGGTACACAAGGAGTTAGTCAGCCAGTCCAAGGTCAGCAATGGAATCGGATCACAGGAGCGTCAGGAACTAAATGTAGTCAGGCGAGCCGTATCATACACGGAAACAGGAACAAGAACTTCTAGTTGCTAGTTACTGGTACACCACGAAAGGGAACTGGTAGAATGACAGGAGGGCGTATTTAAAGGCAAACCCTGGGAAGAGTTACCAACACAGAGCCAATAAGAATAAGGCCAGGGTAAACCCAGAAGTAACAATGTCGCTCAGTACAGAATCACGGGCACCGTGATATCCAGTTAAAATTCAACATAAAGTATACTTTATGATGGTGAGATTGCACAGGATGGGCCCTAGGGACAATGCCTTATGTGATAGATGCTCCCTTGCTGTGGGTATCTTCATCACCTTACTTGGAATTCTCCTGAGGTCCATAGTGTCTGGGAGCAGGTGTTTACCTCTCTGATGGGGGTTTTGGGCAGGCATGTCCCCTAACTCTAAAGTGTGTCATACGTCTATTTTTTGTGACAGCTTAGATTCCCAACCTGTTAGATCCCTCCTACAAGAGACCCTGGTTATAGCATGTAAGGTGGTTACCACAGCGTGGATGTCTGCTACATCACCTTCTCATGACCATTGGATGAACTTGGTTACCCAGAACATCCCCCATTATCATCCTGTCTTAACTCATCGTGGGGCCCCGGACAGGTTCCATGCTATTTGGGGGGCTGGGTTATCTCATTTTGAGACTAGACCTACTCCTTAATTTAGGTGTGTGAGCTCTTGCCACATGGAGACAGGGGTGGGTGTTCTGGGAGTGCCAGGGGTGGTGGTGTTCCCTTTGGGGAGAAAGAGTCCTTTTCCCTTTTCTTCTTCCCCCTTCACATCTCTCTTTTTTTTCTCGTTGTTTCATGTGTGAGTTTTCTTATATGTAAAATTACCAAAAGTGATCTGGGATGCCTCATGGTGCTAGATCTGTATGCTTTTAGGCTCATATTGTCTTTTCTTTGCACCTGTATTCATGCTTGTAACACTGCTATGTTTTGTCTGCTGACCTGTTTCATGATATGTTTGACCCTGATTTTTAATATAAATAAAAAAAAATGAGTCACGTGTCGTTAGCAGGGAGCGGAAAAGGGTCATAGTGACAGCAATACTTGGTTTTTGGGTAGATGACTTGACATTTTGGACCTAAGCATATTTCAACAACACACCCATGATTTTGGAGGAGGGGCAGGAGGAGAAGAATTATTGACCAACTTCTTTTCTCCACATATACCTGAAGTGGCTAGTTGTTGTGCTGCTACTGTTGCAAGCTCATCACTGGAGCTAATGGCGAGTTGAACCATGATCATCATCACCCATTTCACTACTATTGTTGATTCCATTCCCTTGGAGCTGCCTAATCATCCTGCTGCTTAACCCTTTCGGTGCCAGAGTGGTATGCAACACATTGCAAAGCAATGCACTGCGTACCCCTCTGGCACTGAAAGGGTTAAACAACTCAGCAACAGTGGCTAGAACAGCAGGTTTCAAATGCCGCAATTACACCATGTCATTTGCCACTGGTCACCATAAGATGACCTGCTGGCACTAGGCCAGTAGGGAGTATATTTTTTTTCTTAGGTCTTGTGAAGCTAACAAGCTTGAGTGCCAAAAAATTATAACTGATTCCTCAGGGCTTGTGATGCTAACAAGCCTTAGTGCAAAAAATTACAACTGATTCCTTAGTGCTTGTGATGCTAACAATCCAAAGTCCTATAAAACAATGTATCCACAGGGCTTGTGCCAACAAGTGTTAAGTACTACAAATCAATGTTTTCTCGAGTTTTGGGTCTAACAAAAGTCTAAGTCCTACAACAAATCAATGTTTCCTTAGGGCTTAGGTTTAACATAAGTCTAAGTCCTTCAACAACTCAATGTTTCCTCAGGGCTTGTGCCAAACAAGTCTAAGTCCACCAAATCATCCTCTACAAAATACTCTGTCCCATCAAGTATCAGTATGCCAAGGGATTCCTGTTTCTGTCAAGTTAAGTACCAAGTTTTTATTACATTTATTTTTTATTTATTAACTGCCCCCACAATCCCAGTGTACAAACTCCCCCCAAAAAAATCCCTGTTGAACTAATTCTTTCCCCAGACTTCACCAACACAGGCACCCTCTTCAGTCCCCTTTTATGCCATTTTTTATAATGTTATATATTTATTTATTTTACTATCCCCTCAATACCAGTCAACAACCCCTACAAAAAAAAAATCTCTGTTCAACTGATTCTTTCCTCACACTCCATCAACAGAGGCACCTCAGACCCCTTTCATACTATACCTGGTGGAAATAAAATATAATTTGCTATGTGTTGTGCATAAATTCAATATTACCATTGATTTCAATGCAATGAGCTAGGCAAAAAAACAGAAAAACTGCACTTTTCATGAGAAATTCTTTGCCAGGAGGGAAGTGCCATTATTTGCCAATTTTATTTTGAGGCAAAATTTTTCAACCATCCTTTTTCAAGACTCCCTACACTACAGTTTCAGTTTATTTGCCTATACTGACTAGGTAAAAACTTTTGCTGCTTTCTCGATTTCTCACCAGTACAGAAATGTATGCTGCTGGAACTTAACACCCCTTTTTCACTATGCCTATGGGAAAAGAAGGGAAAATTGCCACGTGGTGGAGCAAATTCACTCTTACCATTGATTGCAATCAATGGATCTAGGTGGGAAAAAGCAAAAAATTGGCACTTTTTGTGAAAAATTCTAAGCTCAGCGGGAAGTGCCATATTCTCCTGTTTATCTGTTGAGGCAAAACATTTCACCCATCCCTATTTAGGACTTGCTTACATTAATGATGATGGTGTGTGTGTGTGTGTGTGTGCAAGCATTTAGTCCATATCTAGATGCAGGAGTAGGAAGCTAATTTTCCACTTTAGAAAATAAACTATGTTAAAATATTCGTACATTTCTCCCATAGTGTGCAGTTTTGTATTACAATATGATTGATATCTTCCACTTAAATGTTGCATTAGTAGTAGCCTTTAAACAAATATATTAATCAATAGATATTCAGCTATATTATATAAAATAATTCACAGTAAGTAAAGACAATTAAAATTGACAATATATTTTCAATGAAAATTATTTAAATTAAAAATATGAATTCAAATAATTTTACGAAGTGCAATCTAAAAATGTATCTTTATCACAAGGTTATGCTAATACACATTTTTCAAACATTTGTGTATGAAAATGAAACCAGATATTATTAATACCCTAGCTTCCTTCTTAGCTTTTGCTATTCATTGTAGAAAACAATTTCAATAATGTGTTAACAACATAAATCTTTAAATAAATCCCTGCAACTCAGTGGCAAATTTACTGTGATGTTCAATTTATTTCTTGCCTCTGTCAGACCTGTTGGTCTAATGGATTGCATAGGCCTCAGCAAAAAAAAATGCTTTCATCTACAAACCACAAGTGAAATACAAGCATATATTGTAAATCGTGTTAAATAAAATTACATTTATCTTAACACAATTTGCATATTTGACTTCCTTCTTTTTTAACAGAAGACGTCAGTGTCTATGTGCAGAGATATATTATACAAATATAATATGTAAATCCTCTGAAATAGCCATTGATGTCTAAATTTCGGGTTTTCTTTTCATCTTTTACCATGTTTGCAAGGTTTCACTCACCACTTTGCCTCTCTCTCTCTTTTCCTTTCAATTTATTGTTTTTGACTTTTCTGTGAGGTGTATGTTATTATTATTACTGTGTATGGACTCCACATTAAGAAAATGTTATTTATTTTACCAGTTAATTGTGTTTTCTATACTGAATATATGTATGCTACAAAAAATCCAAAATGTGTCATTGACTAGTTTCTCTTTCTTACACCTGAATTATCAGTTTAATTATAGAGTTCTAGCTAAGGATGGGTGAAAATTTTCACCACAAAATCAAAACATGCAAAAAGCATCACTTCTCGCCTTCTGTAGGAATTCCAGTGAAAAGTGAAAAATAGTGGGAGGAAGCTGCTGGATGTTATTGCTAGCTACTGTAGAGGAAGGCAGGCAAAGACGGGAGCGTGATTTAAAGAGTAATGGTGATAGTCAGTTGTCCCCTGGACAGATGAAATGCAGGGAGTGTGGGTATGATTTGTAGAAAGTTAAAGGGACAGTTAAAAATAAAATAAAATACTTTTGAAAGGCATGCAGGTGATCCTACCTGTACTAAGAAACAGATGGTGACAGATAATAGAGACAGACATACATCATATATTATTTTCAGACAATAAAAGACAAGAAATCACACTCAGACAAGGTAAGACAAGCATATATTGATGCTAATGCTGTGCAGTATTGTCATGTGCAGCACGCCAAGTACACTGTAAACTTGTTGAAACTAACAGCGCTGTGGTGTCCTCTACAGTAAAAATCAACAGTTCTATCATTATGCGCACCAAACATGGTAGAGGTAAGTAGAGATGGGCAAAAAATCCATTTTGCTCCCTTGCAATTTTTTTTTTTAAATAATGATTTTACCCTTTTTCTGTGAGAATTCCTACCAACAGAGAAAACAATTGCTTAATGGTGTCAAGTTTTCACTTACAGTGCACAACGCAGGTCTCATTATTAGGGATGGATCAAAATTTTCACCTCAAACTGAAGCTTAGTTTTAGGGAATCATTTAGATAGTGCATTTGTTCTCTGTAGTAGGGGAGTCTAAGGTGAACAATGGGGAGAAGAAGGGAGGAAGGAGGTTCACCCAAAATACCCCAAAATGTGGTGTGACTGACTGGCAAGACACACACAGCAGGGGTCCAAATTGCTTGCTGATTTTGCTTTTATTGTCTCTGTGCTGGGGAAGTCTGGGGAAAGAAGCTGTTGATTTTGTTTTTAGTTATATATATTTTTGGGACTAACTGTGATAAGATATGGTGGACAACTTAAAATAAATAAATAAATAAGAAAAAAAAAAATTAAACAAATAAGTGAAGGGCTAAGAGCCCGTATTTGTGGGAGGGGCTGCAGGCCTATAAGACGGGCAGCAGCCTCTCCCACGGGACGCATCGTCATTTGCGCGTCCCGAAGCGAGAGACAGAGCGTCAGTTGGAGTCCTCAACCGGAAGGATCGTGCGCGTCACATCACTTCCGGTTTTACGAAACCCGCATCTCTAGCGAGGAAATCACTCCTCCCGACACTGATTACCACTTAGACTCGGCAGACGTGAGTGCTCAACCGGGAGCACCCCAGGTACCACTATACACGGCATGAAGAATAAGCTTATAACCAATGTCACATTCAATATAACGGCATCAAGGTCTAATTGGCAGAAGCACTTATACACACCATTTCAACTACAATCTATCATGTTGAATCCTGTGAATCTATTCCAACAGCATCATGAGAGAATATACAGGCAATGCAGCTACCCATATTCATGCCTCAGGTCCAATACTGGACCATATTCATTTGTCAGTTCACGCTATTAAAGGACTACAGTCCATATAGCAAGTCTCTACTACACCTATTCAGTGCTGTCTTTAAATAGTATTCCTTTGCTGGTTGCATACTCATTACTAGCAAGTATATCATTGTCCAAAAGAATATAGATATGTCTCTCTGCTCTTTCTACATTTCCTATCTTCTACACTAGCAAGTAAATGTATTATGAAGCTCAATGCTTAACAATCAAGGTATATAGTTGTTCCTATATGTCTATCATGAATTTTGTCCTCCTTTACCAAATTATGTTCTGTGTGTGTGGAGTTCCATGGATTATGCATCGAGGATTTTCCCTATTTTCCCAATAGACAAGAATGAATTGACGCTTATCTCATACAATTCATATTACAACTGTATTATTGTTTGCATTTATGATGTCATATTACATCCAAGTCATATACTAGCTTGTCATATTCAAGGCATATATCTATTCTTCACGTGATCACGCAACCCTCCCGTTAAGGATTTCTATTTCAGCTTCTACCAGTCCCCACCACTTCAGGAACTAAACCACGATTTCAGTCATCTCTTAGCGATTCTAGGGCTCCATCCCCCTTCGGCCACACTATACTCATCCCTCAGGTCAAGCATCCCCTTCAAGTCACATTCCCACGGTATCCTCATATCATCCACAGATCCCCAGACAGCCTATCGTATCAAGTTGTGCAATAACAGGATCCTGGTCCATCTACTGGTCTTTATTTCAGCAATTTATACACATTGCTCAGTTCAATCACTCTTCTAAGGTACTGCGCGAAAATAAAAAAGTACCCCACAAACAGCTCACTTATTTTTCACCTACAGGCACTCTTAATCATCCCGCGGCAGGTAAGGGAACTGTTACCAGGAAACTATTCACCAAGCACTAACAGCCAGGAGAGCTTTGTCTCCTTGGAGCACTAGTCACCATTTTAGTAGTGAAGGCACGATGAACATACCTATGCCGCAAGCAGCACATAAATGAGCGCAGCTCAGGCATGAGGCACGTCTCTTGCTAGCCACTACCATTCTATTCCCGATCATATACACCGTGTCTGGTCCAGCGCCATTAGACGATTCAGCCAATGCATGTCCATTCGGGCAGGTATCAGTCGGATGGTGCAGGATTCAGTCATGGCAAGATCATTCACCGCTTGTTCAAGACCACCACCGTCTCTCCGCACTTCCCTCCCCTCTTCCCCATATCACATTTCCCATCCTTCTTGTCTGTACCTCAATCTTGGTCACTCTACCTCTCCTCATAACTAAGGCTGCGGTCCCATAATCAATACCTCACCTCCTTGTAGAGGCCAGAGGTCCCACAGTCCGATACCTCACCTCCTCGCAGAGGCCGGAGGTCCCATAGCCAGATACCTCACCTCATCGCGGAGGCCGGAGGTCCCATAGCCAGATACCTCACCTCCTCGCGGAGGCCGGAGGTCCCATAGCCAGATACCTCACCTCCTCACGGAGGCCGGAGGTCCCATAGACAGACACCTCACCTCCTCACGGAGGCCGGAGGTCCCATAGACAGATACCTCACCTCCTCGCGGAGGCCGGAGGTCCCATAGACAGATACCTCACCTCCTCGCGGAGGCCGGAGGTCCCATAGACAGATACCTCACCTCCTCGCGGAGGCCGGAGGTCCCATAGACAGATACCTCACCTCCTCGCGGAGGCCGGAGGTCCCATAGACAGATACCTCACCTCCTCGCGGAGGCCGGAGGTCCCATAGACAGATACCTCACCTCCTCGCGGAGGCCAGAGGTCCCATAGACAGATGCCTTACCTCCTCGAGGAGGCCGGAGGTCCCATAGACAGATGCCTCACTTCCTAGTGGAGGCCGGAGGCTAGTAGACAGATACCTCACCCCTTCATGGAGGCAGGAGGTCCATTAGACAGATACTTTACCTCTTCACAGAGGCCGGAGGTCCCTTAATCAGCTACCTTGCAAGTCAGGGATTCCATAGTCAGTTCCTCCCCGCAAGTACTAGGTCCCGTAGATAAGGACTCCCTTCTTGCAGATCCAGGGAAACCTTACAACATCGTAATAAGTCTTCACATCTCTCTTTATTGTACAGATATCATGGAACACTTCAACAATCAAACCGCATCTGATGTTGAAGCCCCCCAAACGGAGAACCCAGCCTCCCACCCCCCCCCACGTAGCCCTTCTCTACAAGGATGGACTGTAGGGAAACTCATGGCAGAACTGACTAGACTCCATATTCCATTTCCAGCATCCGCAAGGAAAGCGGAAATATACAGGCTACTGATGTCATCCACCACCCCAGCACAATTACAACCTCCCTCTCCATCAATTTCCCCACCTCAGTCTCCTTCAGCCAATGAACAGTTTGCACATATTACCCATCTACTTACAGAAATGGGGTCAGCTATATCCGACATCCACAAAAGAGTATCCGCCCTGGAACAAAACTGCTGCCCTTCGTATAACGTGCCCCAGCCAGCAGAATTTATCCAACCAGGTACATCCCCCTCGGCTTGCCCCAAAATATCTCCAGCTCATATGATCCCACCCCAGTTAAGGAAAGATATAATAGAAGGCAAAGAGGTTAATTTAGTTTCCATTTTAATTTCCTCCCAAGATTTATCTGACAGTAAAGTCATAAATTGTGGCGACGTTTCAGTCACCCTCAAATCCAAGGACCCCAGGCTCTCCAAAAAACTCACGGTCACGGAGTTCGTCTTGGCATTTGGCATTTACAGGGATATTCTATGTTCAGCTTTTCCTCACAGACGCCAGGAACTGGATCACTATCTCCATCTAGTAGTCGACTTGGCTCACAAGTACGGTGGCAGCGCCTTTTACGACTATCACCGGTCCTTCGCAGCCAAGTCAGCTGCTGCTCTGGCCCAGTTCAACTTCGTGACCGATTGGAGTAGCCTGGATACAGAGTTGTTTTGTAGACACTTCGCTGGCCTCAAAACTCCACTGTGTCTACACTGTCAATCTTCTTACCACTCCTCCACCCTTTGCCCATCAGCTCCACCCTCTACTCACAGTCAGTCCAACCAGGCCACCAACTCCACTCAACTACCTTCACCACAGCCCAGCACCTCATCACCCCCCCAGCGTTTTACAAACTTGGCCGGCCAATCATCTACAATGGTAACACCCCCATATGTAACAATTTTAACTCTCGGGGGTGCTTCTTTAGTGGATGTCCGCTGTCGCACACATGCTCCAACTGTAAAAAAGCTCACTCCCGTGCTATTTGCCCACGATTCAACCATATTAATAAAAGCCTAGGTGGAATCTACCTCTCCTTGTTACAGTCTCTTCTCATTTCTCACCCAGATCCATTAGCCGCAGAATACATTTTAACAGGACTTCAAGAAGGTTTTCATATAGGCATTACAGCCTATCCATCTACCTCTGTAGAATGCCCCAATCTATTGTCTGCCTTATCTGACCCAGGAGAAGTATCAGCCCTACTAGCAAAAGAAGTAGAGAACAACTTTCTGTTAGGCCCCTTTCCTTCCCCCCCTTTCCCCATATGGCGCATTAATCCATTAGGTCTCGCCACTAGAAAATTTTCACCTAAAAAACGACTCATTCTAGATCTCTCAGCTCCATACTCCACGCTAGTTCCCAGCATAAACTCCCTAATTCCCCCAGACTCATTTTCACTTCAATACACCACCATAGACCACGCCATCACTCTTATTCAGCAAGCTTTACCAGATTGCTGGCTAGCAAAGACAGATATTGAAAATGCTTTTAAGATCCTACCTGTTCACCCCTCACTCTGGCACCTTCAAGGTATGAAATGGCAAGGATTATACTATTTCGCAACTACACTTACATTTGGCTGCCGAAGCAGCCCCAAGATATTCAATGACTTTGCTGACATTCTCTGCTGGATCCTGCTTAATCAATGCAGATGTCCAGCAGTGATTCACTACCTAGATGATTTCCTGCTTATAGACAATTCTGCATTTAACCCCTCCAGCATCCAAAAACTCATAGATCTTTTTAAGTCATTAAACATTCCACTATCCATCCAAAAAACCTGTGGCCTTACTAAAGTCATTGAATACTTAGGCATTACACTAGATACAGCTTCATTAGAGACTCGCATCCCTTCAGACAAACTGCTAAGAATCAAATCAATTATAGAAGACACTCTTGCCAAACCCTCTTTGTCTAAAGTGGATCTTCAATCCTTAATAGGCTACCTCAGTTTCATCATGAATGTAATCCCTCAAGGACGTTCATTCATCTCTCACCTCATCTCCCAGCTCCCTTCTGCATCCCAGCCAAGCTCCATCATTTCATTAAACCAAGCAGCTCGCTCAGATCTGCACATGTGGCTTAAATTTTTTAAATCACTGGAACGGCAGGTCCATGTTTCCCCCTGCTCTCAGCCCAGACAGCCCTAAAGTATTCACAAATGCAGCTAAAGGCGCAGGCTTTGCTGCCATATACAGAGATCAATGGTTCTCCAAACCATGGCCTCAAGAAATAGCCAATATTCATGAACTTAACCAAACCCTATTAGACATATACCCAATAGTGGCAGCGGCCAGTCTCTGGGGAAACCAATGGTCAAATCAAGCTATCTCCTTCCATCCCACTAGACAAGCTACAAGCACACTTATTAATAAAGGTAGAACATCAGCACCCCATCTAAATCAACTTCTTAGGAAACTGACATGGCTTTCCTTAATCCATAAATTCATAGTTCATGCCACCTTAATTTCATGCGAAGATAATTTATCAGCTAACGTTCTCTCACATCCTGAATTTCAGCTCTTCCTCAGCCTGAACCCAACAGCTGCAGATCTTCCATCAACCCCCCCCGCCTACAAGGACCTAATGACGCTATAGACTCCCTCCTTACAGAAGCCTCAAATATTATCAACAAAGCGCTAGCCTCTAACACCAGGAAGACATACAATCGAGCATGGAACACATTCAAACACTTCATTTCTGTCACAAAACCCATTAACCCGTATTCTCAATCAACCATATTAGCATTCGCAGCACACTACCATTCCGGTCTGAAATTATCTGCAGCCACCATTAAAGTAAATCTAGCCGGAGTACAACATCACTACGCCCTACACTACCCATTCAATCCATCCTTTCTATCCATGTATAGCGTCAAATTATTCCTTCGAGGTATCTCCAACTATCATAAACATCCACCACGCACGCGCCTGCCCATCACAGGGCCTATGTTTAGACGCATCTACGAATTTCTTGATACAAACCCCTTCCAAAAGCAAACCAATATCATTCTGCAGGCAGCAGTTTGTCTGGCTTTCTTTGGGTTTCTCCGGCCAGGAGAGTTCTCCTGTCGCTCCAAGTCAGATGGATTCGTGCGGAAGGAACAACTCTCTAGCCACTCTGACCATTTCTACCTCTTTATCACCCACTCTAAAACAGATCAATCTCACTCTGGCCACTTCACTCCTTTTTATGCCACTCATGACCCATGGTGCCCTTACAAAGCGCTAGTCTGGCTCTCTACCCTCATTCAACACCAGCCTAATAATAGTCCACTCCTTCCCCTGCCTTCTGGCCCACTGACAACTTCCACTTTCACGTACTATACTCGCATAATTCTCTCACGACTAGGTTACAACCCAAATCATTACTCAGGTCATTCGTTTCGGATAGGGGCTGCATCATCAGCCTCCAAGAACCAAGTACCATCGCACATCATCCAAAAGTTAGGGAGATGGCATTCAACATGTTTTCAAAGGTATATACCCAATTCGGACACAGAAATCCGCAGGGCCCTCATTAACTTAACAAAATAATGTCTTCTTTCGCAATTCAAATAAAGGAACCTTTATGGCTAGTCTCTTTGCCTTTCTTCAGGTAACCGTCGTCGCTCATCCCCTGGAGGATTACGGTAACTCAGGGGAAAGGCAATCCCACAGGTAATCATACTCTGGAAGCCCTGACCACAAGTGAAGGGCTAAGAGCCCGTATTTGTGGGAGGGGCTGCAGGCCTATAAGATGGGCAGCAGCCTCTCCCACGGGACACATCGTCATTTGCGCCCCACCACCAACACCCCTGTTTACAGGGATACCTAGGTTGCCTTTCTTCAGGTAACCGTTGTCGCTCATCCCCTGGAGGATTACGGTAACTCAGGGGAAAGGCAATCCCACAGGTAATCATACTCCGGAAGCCCTGACCACAAATATATTAGACAGCTGACTGGGAGCTCTGTGACTGAGGCAGACTTGATAGACAGCAGACAACATTGAGAATTTTGTTGAGGGCCAAAGCAAGACATCACACTTGATCAATTTTGAGTAAAAACACACACACAGTAGTCGAGTAATGTCTAGCAAATGCACAAGCGAGAGGGGGAAAGGTGGAGAAAGTGCAGGGACATGGGAGTAAAACGTTAGTGCAAAAACTGACTGCAGCAATCGTTGCTGCAGCATGTGCAATATATGATGATGATCCCTTTCCTCCTGGGGCGGAAGCAGTTTGTCAAGGTCCCACCAATCACATCACGCCAGTCCCCCACCACCACTATCATACACATTTGCCACATTGTAGGTTGTACTTTATGTTTTTTAATCACTTGACAGCATCCTGAATACATGCCAGTATCACTTAAGTAGGAAGTTAGTGTTGTGGGCAAAGGACAAATGCACTCTGCATGCTAACACATTTTTCAAGGTATAAGTTGCTGTAGGACTCACAACTTTGACTTACAGCTACTTATTTCTCCACTACAGCCCTCAGAAAGAGTAATATTGTGCTGGGAAATGTTGCACCATATTAAACATAGGAAAATGTGTTGGAATAGGAGGAAAATGTGTTAGAATAGGAGAACAATTTGTTAGAATAAGAAAACAATGTGTTAGAATGTGTTAGAATCTAAGAAAAATGTGCTATTCTATAACGTGCATGGTGAGAAGTTCTGGGTTTTTATGGTATGGGGTAGGATGTTTCATGGCCATTGAAAACAGGAAGAAAATAGAACCATTTTGAGGGAAAATCTGTGTGCTGGAAAAATTATGGAAAATCTATGGGATTCTCTACAGGCAGTAATTCTCATGGAAAAATTGAAGAAGCATGCTCTTTCCATAAAAATTCCCTTGATACAGTTTGCCAATCTAGGGATGGGCAAAAATGTTCGCCTCAAACTGAAATCAGTGAATAATGGCACTTTCCGCTTGGCGAAAAATTTTCTGAGAAAAGTGCAGTTTTTCTGCTTTTTTCCACCTTTTCTGCCCATTGAAATCAATGGGAAGAAAACTATTTCTACATCACACGAAAATTTTCTACAGCCATATAAAAGGCTGTCAGGCAGTCACAGCAGCCATTCTGTGATTGTGAGAGGAGAGAGCAGCATGTTTTTGTGCTACAGGAGATAGGCAAATAAAGGGTAATTGAAGCTTAGTTTAGGGAGTCATTTAGGTAGGACATTTGTTCTCTGTATTAGGGGAGTCTGGGGGCTCTCTAGGGGATAAGAAGTGAGGAAGAAGGTTAACCCCCAAATACTCCAAAATTCCATGTGACTGACTGGCAAGACGCAGGCAGCTAGGGATCTATTTGTTTGCTGATCTTGCTGTTATTGTCTCTGTGCTGGGTGGGGAAGTCTGGGGAAAGACGTTGTTGATTTTGTTTTTCAGTTATAATTTTTTTTGGACAGACTGTGATAAGACAACAGGGTGGACAACTTAAAAAAAAAAATAAAAAAAAATAAAAATAAAATAAAAAAATAAATTAATAAAAAACTAAATATCTTAGGTGACAGTGACAAACTGCTAACTGGGCTTAGGCAAGGCATCATGCAGCTGCATCAGCTTTGTTGTGTACCATACAGTAAAAAACACAGTGTAGTTGCGTAATGTCCAGCAAATGCACAATGGGAAGGGGGAGGGGTGGAGCAGTGCAGGGACATGAGAATAAAGTAGTAGTTCAAAAACTGACTGCAGCAATGGTTGCTGCAGCGTGTGCAATCCATGATGATGATCCCTCTACTGCAAGGAAGGATGCTGTTTGTCAAGGTGCCAGCAAAACTAGTTCCAGCACCATCAGTGTCAGAGGAAATAAAGAACCATATAAGAAGAACACTGAAGATGATAACAAGTCACATTCAAGTGTTGATGATGTGGGCAGTAGCATAACAGAGGAAGGTGTAGCAGCTGAACTGCCTGCTGCAACAGATAGTGAGACAAACAAGCACCAAAACACCCATAGTAGGGAACTTTGTTACAGTAAAAGTAAAAAGAAATTGCTTGAGACCTCCAAAAAGCTTAGAGGAATATAAGGGTAGTGGGCAAGAATTGTCAGGTGATGCTGATGCTGCTGAGGATGACCTAATGATGACTGATGAAGATGCAGATCTAGAATATATCTCTCCAGCATCCTTCTTTTGGTCAGATACAGATAAAGTTGAGAGTGAGGATGGTGACAGCACTATAAGACCAGCAGAAAGTCAAAGGCTGAATCTTCCACCACTTTTAAGGAGCACTGTGCCTGTCTATAAACTGTTTAGGAAAGCCATTGGAAAGTCTGACCCTGGAGAAGCACAGATGTCAAAAAGCACACAGTCACCCTATCAGTCATCATCGGCATCATCACCTCTTCAAAGTCCAAGTCCCACTCAGCCACATACACATGTTTTGAGTACCCAGCAACAGCAACACAGGTTAACCTCCACAGTGTTAGATATGACAAGTACCTCTGGTGGTGCTGCTATACGTGCTGCACATTTGACAACTAGTAGTAGTGGCAGTAGAATTACATCAACATCTAGCTCCAGTAGTTGTAGTAACAGAAACCACACATGACAGACAAAGCCAGGACAAATATATTAACAGCAGCACAGATGAGGAGGTGGAGGACAGATGGGACCACTGCTATGACCGATAAGTAATGTGTGTCAATAATGTGAGAAGGAGGATAAGTATGACAAAGGTAAAAATACATACACAAATCACACTATGCCAGTCCCCCACCACCACCACTACAATACATATCTGCCACATTGTAGGTTGTACTTTATTATTTTTTTTTTTTATTACTTGACATCATCATGAATATGTGCCAGTGTCACTTAGCCAAGAAAGTGTTGTGGGCAAAGGACAAATGCATTCTGCATGCTAACACATTTTTCAAGCTATATTTTGTTGTAGGACTCTCAACTTTGACTTTCAGCCACTTATGTGAAAATGTGTTAACATAGGCAGAAAATTTGTTAAAATAGGCGAAAAGGAGGACATTTTTGCATAGGCGGAAAAGCAAATTTTTTTGCCGGAAAAGAAAAAAATCTGCACGTTTCGCACATTTTTTTGCTGGAAAATTTTCACACTTTTCGCCCACCCCTATGCCCATCCCTGTAATCATACTTAGTCACACAGTGAATTGAATCATAAATATTGTTACCTCTGTAGTTTTGCCAGTCCTTACAGGCAAGTTATTTTACTAACATAGAAAATATATGCAATTGAAGGCACCTGAAACTTATATGACAAATCTGTGTATCAGGCAAACAATGCTTAGCCATATTTCACACTACTTCACTTCAGTATATCTAAGTTACAAAATAAATTAACTGATGCTAGAATGATCACTGAACTGGTATACTTTATGACACATGCAAAATAACAGACTGGAAGGTGCCTTCTGTCTCCAGAAGGTGACATTGAGCACTTTTTTTTTTTTTTTAAATTGCCCCTTGGGCATCTGAGAATATATTTTCCAATTCTATAGCCTTGCAAGAAAGTTAGTTTAGAAGGTGATTGTTTTTAAACTGTTTCACTTAGTAATGAATTATATATTCATTATAAATTAAGGAAAACAGGTTGTAAGTGCATTTAAAAGAGAAACTGTAATTTTATAGTATTATTAGTGTTATTATATTATTAACAAAATTAATGTACTTTACATTTCATATTGGCTTCAATTTGCATTTGAATATTAATTTAGATTTTTACTGCTATATTCTTAGTTGTATTCACTATTTTAATTTATAACAACATGTTAAAAAATATTCTGCTTTCATTTTATGTCACTTCTGTAAAGAAGAGTTTGTCATCTGTAGTTCTCACCCCCAGTAGTGAAGATTTTAAAGATTTTACAGGTGAACTAATCAGTATAAATATCTACTAATTACACAGCTGTGATCAGGCAAGGAAATTAAAAAAAACCCTGCACTTTAAGTGTACTTGAGGGCAGCTAATATATCTCTTTGGGGCTAGGCCTACACAATTTGAAATTAGCAAAAAATCCAATGTTTCATTATGCAAATCATTTTGCTTGATCTGAATTCGGAACAAAGCATGTGGCGTGGATCATGTGCCCAAATCTGGATATAGAAAAGAGAGTTTGTAATGTATAATTTAATTTTGTTCTGTAATTTCTTCTAAAACATGTTTATTGACAAAAGACAAAGGAGATGAACGAAAGACTGGTAGTGGTTAGGGATGGGAGTAAAATTTTTACCTCAAAATTGTCAAACAATAGCACTTGGCTTGACTGCTTGGCGAAAAGTGTGTTTTTTTTGGGGGGGAGGGACTTTTTCACCTAACTCAGTGGCCCTCAATCTTTTTTTGCTCAGGGTACCCCTAACTCATAATCTAGAACATTTGGTGCACCCCTAACATATTTAATATAATTTATCAAGGGCATAATGACGGGGCACAATACATAAATATACAGTTATTATTAGGTCTTATAATCCTAATAATAAAACAAAACATATTGCTCATAACAATTTCTAAAAATCCATTTTTATTAGTCTTCATAGGAAACATGGGGTACCCTAAGCTGATATCCGTGGCACATCATATTACCAAAGCACCCTGGCTGAAAATCACTGGCCTAGCTCATTGCATCGAAATCAATGGGAACATTGAATTTACACACAACACATAGCAAATGTTATTTTATTTCACAAAGGCATAGTATAAAAGGGGTATGAGGGTGTCTGTTGAAAGAATTAATTGAGCAGGGATTTTTTTGGGGGGGATTTGTTGACTGGGATTGGGGGAACAGTTAATAAAAAAAATAAAAAATAAATTAAAAAACCTAAGACATGGTATAAATGGGGTCTGAGGCGGATATGTGTTGTTGGCGGGTGGAGTCTGGGGAACGAAACAGGGAATTTTTTTTGGGGGGGTTGCTGACTGGTATTGGGTGGACCATTAAAAAAAAAAATAGAATGAAATGAGAAATTGGCATGTAATGTGACAGAGACAGGGATCACTTGATATAAGCAGTGACTAGGGCAGACTGAGACTTGATAGGATAGAGTATTTAGAAGAGGATGATTTATAGGACTTACACTTGGTGATAGAGGCCCGAGCCATGAGGAAACATTGATTTGTAGGACTTAAATTTGTTTGGCACAAGCCCTTTAGAAATATTGATTTGCTGTAGGACTTACACTTGTGTTAGGACTAAGCCCTGAAGAAATATTGATTTGTAGGCCTTAGACTTGTTAGGAACAAGCCCATTTTTTGCAGGCTTCTGATTTTTTTATGAAAGAACAAGTGAGGAAAAAAAACGCCCTACTGGCCTAGTGTCAGCAGGTCATGTTGTGGTGGCCAGTGGTGTGAGTGATGATGATCAAGGTTCTACTTGCCTTGCCACTACTAGCTCCAGTGATGCACCTGAGGCAGTAGTAGCACCACAACTTGCTCCCACCACTTCAAGTATATGTGGAGAAAAGAAGTTGGCTAATATTGTTTCTCACCTGCCCCTCCTCCAAAATCATGGGTATGTTGTTGGAATAGAAATGTTTCACTTGAGTGAAGGAAGGAACTATGCATGTGATCAGCAGCTTGCAGACAGTTTAATAATGGTGAACCCTCCTTGCCACTAGCTTAGGGTATTCTGTGGGATGGAATCTCCTCAGATGTTGCTTGATGCCCTGCTTGTGATTATCCTCCACCACTCTGCCATGTGTAGTCAGCGCACTCCACAGTGTGCAAAGGGTGGACACAAACTGCCACATCCTGACATATAATGAATGTCTATCAACTGGTGGGTAAATAAAGATGAACAAGGTGGATGACCAGTATATGTAGTCACATGATCTCCCTGTGCCTGGACCATAGAGCAAGAAGGTAATGTTGAGCCAGCAGTTTCACTCGGCATCAAACTTTCAGGCTCTGGCTGGGTTTCTTTATCCTTCCTCTTCTTTGATTTATGCCTCACCTCTTGTTGCCTTTGTGGAGAGTCAGGGGAACAGCAACAGTGGTGCCCAATTTCTTTGTTGGGTGTTTTGCTATTACATGTTTCACAAAAATATCATGGTGTCTGTGTTTCATGTGTGTTATTAGGGTGGATGTGCCAAGGTGTGTTCCTTCCTTTCCACTTTTCACTGATTTATCACAAATTGTGCTTAGTGCTCTTAGTGTTTGACTACACTGTGCCTGCTCCAAGAGAATAATTGTCCCACACCTAAGACTTCAGGGAATAGGGAAAGGTGGAGAAGAATGGCCTCTTTCTTCTTCTCCTCCACATTCCCCTTCACTGGCTGGGGCAGAGGATTATGTTGCTGTTCTTGCTGCTACTGCCTCAGAATCAGCACCGCAACTAGGACCAGGAGTATTGCTGCTGCTGGCAAATGAGCTTGTCCTAGTCCCACATCACTGGACCACTGTTACAGCTTACCTTGGTTTCAGCATCATCTGCAGAGGCGAGGCTTCAAGTATGCAGCAGGCCTCTGTTTTATGTGTTTGCTTCCTGTAGTCTCCTCCTACCTACTTCCTCCCTCTGAGCTGCTCCTCCTACCTACTTCCTGAGGAGGGGTTTAAATGGCAGACTGAGTCCTGACTCTGTTGCTCTTGCATTGTTGTACAATACAGTTCTACTTCCCTTGGGCACTGTGTATGACCTGGCTTGTAGGACCATCCATTCTGGTGCTGACCTGTGGCTCTGTATGATCACTCTTTTGCCTGCTCCCATTGTGTAGTGGACTTCCAATCTGGTGCAGACCTGTGGCTCTGGCTGACTACCTGAACTGTGTATGACCCGGCCTGTCTAACCATCCATTTTGGTGTTGACCTGTGGCTCTGTCTGACCATTCTCCTTGTGCGTTCCGATTTGGCTTACACATCCTTTCTGGTACAAACCTGTGGCTCTGGTTGACTACCCACTCTGTGTATGACCTGGCTTGTCTGACTACCCACTCTGTTGACTTGGGGCTCTGTCCACTGCGCTTCCAAAATACCAACACTTCACTGGATATCCTATCTGGTGCAAACCTGTGGCTCTGGCTGGTTACCCGCTCTGTGTATGACCCAGACTTTCTGACTATCTTTTCTGGTGTTGACTAGGGGGCTCTGTCTGTTTCCTCCGTGTGTTAGTCTCCGCTCCACAGACACCCATGTTAGTGCAGACCTGGGGCTCTATCAGACTCCTAGACTGACTGCAGGCTGAGTCAATGCTAGTCCTTTGGGTGTTCCGAATTACTTCAAGGCTCCAGTGGGCTGAGGCTTAGTCTCGGACAGTGTGGTGGATCTATTGTCGGACTGCTATTTCTGATACGGTGCTTGCCTCTTTGATCACCCTCTGTGTGTTATTTGTTTACATGTATTACTGGTTTTATTCTAATAAAAGATTGTTTTACTTTACTGTACTGACTATTGGTTTATTCCTGGTAACTGTGACAACCACATTCCCACTGTGTACCTGGTAGTCTGTGGCACACTGTCCTGCTCCTCAGTGCTGCTCTTGCAACTCAGCAGCAGGAATTAGAGCAGTAGCAAGCTATGTAAATTCCAAAAGCTCACAGTCAGTGGTGGTGGTGATGCCCACCTCATCCCTGTCCCCTATTGCTTCTCGGTTGGGGCTATAAAGGCCTTTAATGTCTCTTCCACTCCAGCTTCTCCACCAACATCATCACTACCAGTCCCTCCTTGCTGCTGGAGGAGGTGATGAGAGATGTGACAGTGTGTCCCCTACTGTCACACTTGCCGTGTGTTGTTGAGCTGAAGAAGGCAGACTGACAGCACTAGCAGCAGGCACCAACAGCTGATATGTGCTCATGTTGGTTTTGGTATTATTGCTGCTAGGCAACAATTCTACCTTCTTCAGGATCATGTTCAATCTGGACAATGCTGTGGTTTTTATTTTATTTTATTTAGGATTTCTTTTTTATTAAGTACCCCCCAATCCCAGTAAACAACCCCCCAAAACATTCCCTGTTGAACTGATTCTTTCCACACACCCTACCAACACAGGCACCCTCATGCCCCTTTTATACAATGCCTTTGGGAAATAAAATATTATTTGTAATCTGTTGTATGTAACTTAGGGTCCCAGGGTCAGGGGAACCTTGTGGGCTTCCTTGACCACTAATCTGGGCATTACTTCCCTTACCAACTTGGCATCAGTAAGAGGATCTACTGTGGTAACACTAGCCCCACCAATTGCTTCACCATCACTGTTACTATTACTAACACCAATCACATCAGTCCCTGAGTCTTCCTTCTCACTTATAGTATGACAACACCTTCCTCACGCCTAACACTCTAAGTCTGCACGACCTTCTCAGTAGTAGTAGTAGTAGTAGTACTAGTGGCTAGACTGCTTGGGGATGATAAGTGTAACTTAGGATCCTATGCTGTCACATTTGGCATCATCTTCTCACAAGACACCCAAGCAGGCGCAGCACTGGCAGCAGGCACAGGCAGCTGACCTGTTCTGCTCATACTTCTACCCTATTCATCCTCTGCCCGAGACACAAATTTCACCAAGATCTCTAGGAGTTATGCAGGGGGACTGATCATCACTGGTTCTGTGGAATCAGGGTATCCAGCCCCTTCAGTGTTGGAAGTGGTCACTTACTCTTGGGGAAATTTCTTTTATGGACAGAGAAAGAAGAGGGTAGTGGTGTGAGCAGGATAGGTCAGCTACCTGTGCCTCCTGCCAGGGCTGTGCCTGTGTCTTGTGATTCTCAGGAGGAGGGGAGATGATGCCAAGTGTGACAGCAGGGGGCCCTATGTCACACTTGTCATGCCCTAGGACTCCCGTCACTACTGCAACTAATAAGATCCAGCAGTTACAGGTCAGAGAGCTGGAGTGAGGGAAGGGGTCCTACCAATAGGGATGGGCAAAACTTTCCGCCTCAAACTGAAACCATTGAAAAATGGCACTTTCCACTTGGCCAAAAAATTTCCCGCGAAAAGTGCAGATTTTCTGTTTTTTTCCACTTTTTTCGCCCATCGAAATCAATGGGAACGTAAAAGTTGCACATAACACATTAAAATAATATTTTATTTCCCAAAGGCATTGTATAAAAGGAGCATGAGGGTGCCTGTGTTGGTGGGGTGTGGAGGAAGAATCAGTTGAACACGGGATGATTTGGAGGGTTTTATACTGGGATTGGGGGGCACTTAATAAAAAAGAAATCCTAAATAAAATAAAATAAAATAAAAACCATAAGACATGGTATAAAGGGATCTGAGGAGGGTGCCTGTGTTGGTGAAATAATGAATCATTTGAACAGGGAATTTGTTTTAAGGGGGTTTCTTGACTGCTATTGGGGGGACAGTTAATAAAAAAAATCAATAAAATAAAATAAGAAATGTATATTTAAAGTGACAGAGACAGGAATCCCCTGACATAAGCTGCCACTGGGGTGGACTGATACTTGACTTGATAGAGTATTTTGTAGTGGATGATTTGTTTTTTTTTGGTGTTAGAGGCCTTTGTAAGACTTAGACTTATTAGAGGCCCAAGTCCTGAAGAAACATTGATTTGTAGGACTTAAGCTTGTTTGGCACAAGCCCTAAGGAAACATTGATTTGTAGGACTTAGGCTTGTTAGAAACAAACCCTGCAAAAATTGTTCATTTTTTTTGTAGGGCTATAGCAACACAAAAACTAGCCCCCAGTATTTGTGGAGAAAAGAACAAGTTGGCCATTAAATCTTCTCCACCTGCCCCTCTTCCAAAATCATCATGGGTGTGTTGTTATTAGAATATATTTTTCCCTTGAGAGAAGGATCAGTGGGTCTCCTCAGCAACTGCAATGTGCATAGTATGTGTCTGGTAAATAACATCTGGGGGCACAACTGTATTCAAACATGTATCCATGACACCCGAAACCAAGTACTGCAGTTGTCACTGTACCCCTTTTCCACATCTGCTAAGGACGCATGACTACTTGCTGAAAGTTTAATAGTAGTGATGAACCCTCCCTGCCACCATCTTAGCATATTCTGCAGGATGGAATCTCCTCAGATGCCACTTGATGCACTGATTGCGATTCTCCTCCACCACACTGGCATCTGTGGTCAGTGCACCACACAGTGTTCAATGGGTAGAGACGAACTGTCACATCCTTACATCAACAGAGTGGCTATCATTTGGTGGGGGAGGTAATGAACGAGGAGGATTGGCAGAAGATGTAGTTACCCTACAATGTGATGGTGGGCTAGTTGTTTCACTCGTCCTGGAACTTCCAGTCTCTGTCTGGGTTGTTCTATTCCTCCTTCTCTTTGATCTCCACCTCGCCTTTTGTTGCCTTTCTGGTGAATCAAGGACAGCAAAAGTGGTGCTTTCTGTGGTGGGTGTTTGGCTTTAAAATGTTTGGAGTAAATGTCATGGTGTCTGTGTTTCATGTGTGATATGAGGGCGCTGGTACCAAGGTGTGTTCTCTCCTTTCCTCTTTTCACTGACTTGTCACAAATTGTGCACAGTGCCGTTGCTAACGACTGCACTGTGTCTGCCCCAACAGAAAAATAGTCCCACACCCATGATTACTTCCGGAGGAAGGGGAAAGGTGGAGAAGAATGGCCTGCTTCTTCTTGTTCTCCTCATTCCCCTTCATTGTCTGTGGCAGCGGATATTGTTGCTGCTACTGCAGCAGTGCAACTAGCATCAGGAGTATTGCTACTGCTGGCAAGTGGATCCTGTCCTAGTCCCACATTGCTTGTTAACCCCATTCCCACTGTGTCCAGCTGGGTAAGCTGTCTCAGCGTATTATGGTACTATGGATGATTGTATATGCCTGAAGTCCTTTTTGTTTTTTCTAATCTGCATCGAACCTGAGAGTAGGGTAACCCAGCTTTGGCAGGTTGACTTTTAAAAAAGTAATTTGCTCCATGAGATGGGGGGCCAATTGAGAGCACTGGGGGCTAAGTATATTTCCTGTTATGGGAAATACCCGCTCACTCTGGACAGTGGTAGGGGGGCAAGAAAGCAGCTCCTGGGCTACCAGGAACAATGTAGGCCACACAGCCCTCTTGTTATCCCAGAAAATCAAGAGATCTGTACTTGGGGCCAAATAAGGTTCCGCAAGGTAAGCCTTAACCTCAAACTCAGCACTTTTTCTATTGATGGGCAGCTGTTTCTTTTGTCCGAAGCATAATCTATCCATTGCCTCAGCATAAAAAGCAGCAGTTGCTCCACCGGAACAAGATGAAGTGCTACTGGTGCTGCTACTAATAGGTCACAGAACACCACCACACTCCTCCACTCTTCTCTCACCTCTTGTGACTGCATTCTAGTTGTTCTTTGCCTCTCACACACCCTAGCTATCAATTGTTCCCTCCAGACAGTGAGGGAATTGTAACTAAGTGCCATATTGCCTTTGATTCGAGTATCACAAATTGTGGCACACATTAACTCGGGACAATTGTCCATGCGCTCTTCCATGCGCCGAGTCAGTTCCTTCTTCAGCCTCTTTAGAATGGCAGCAACATTGGGAAGTATATTACCCTCAGCACCAGGCAAGCTTTCCCTCTGGGCAAGAAAATCGTCCAATTTTAAGGAGAGGTGATTGAAGAGGGGAATGACTTCTGCCAGGCTAGCGTTCTCTTTGCTCAAAAGATCAGTCAAAGCATGGAAAGGCGTGAGAACTGTCACTACCTGTTCCATCAGGGCCCAGTCAGCCCTGCCCAGTATTCTGTTACTGCCAATGAAATGGTGACACAACATTGCGTGAAATGTCTTTTTCTGCTGCAGGATACTCTCTAGCATATCTAAGGTGGAGTTCTACCTGGTCCCAACATCTTGTTTTAGGCGGTGCTCTGGGAGGTCTGCCTTTTTCTTTTCCTCCCTGAGGAGCTGGTTATCTTTGATGATCCGAGGGAAGTGGCCAGCAATTTGTCGCACAACTCCAGAAGTCTTTACTTTTCCAGAAAAAGACTTTTCAGTATATCTCTCATAAAGCTTATAATCAGGCATAGTGTTCTTTGTCAGTGGTGGAAGATTGAGCCATTTGCTTTCACCTAATTTTATGGCCATCGCATCATCATTCCCACCCTCAACTTCATCTTTCTCAGCAAATGGGCAAGAGGCTGGATGGATATATTCAAAATCATCATCAAAAATTAGGCCAGGAGCATCACCTGCCGCTTTCTCATCACCACTCTTTCATATTCTACTAGGCGTTTTGAAGTCTCAACTAATTTCTTTTTACTTTTCAAAACATTTGCTACTAATTTCAGGACAAGGGCTGTACATGTTACTATCACAGTCAGTTGCAGCAGTTATTTTAACTGCTTTGCCCTCTGCTGTTATACCATCAAAACTAGAATGTGACTTGTTTTCAGTGTTCTTAACTATCTTATTACTAGCGGTGGGCAAAAGGTTCCATCGTGTTCCCTTGAAAAAAATCCTCAAACCACATGGTTGTCCACTTTTTAGCGGGAAAATCCTCTTTACATAAAGCAATTCAAATCTTTGCTATTTTTGCTATTTTTTCAGTTGCTAGAAAGTTGTTGCCCCATTAATCACATTTTTTGCCTTTTCTCTATAAAAACATGCCATTTTCCAGGAAGTGAAACACAATACAAACATCTATAGAGTGAAAGAGAGATGCTAGGCTGTTGTGCTTTGAGTTGGATTGCAAAATTGAGGCAGGAGGAGCTCATAGTGACTGCTATCGCTATGAGCAAGTGTAATAACGGTGAGATGTCTCATGTGGTTAATGCAAGGTCACAGGTTCCAGTCCCGGCAAAGTCAGCCCAGCCTTTCACCCTTCTGCAGTAGATAAAATGAGTCCAGGACATACTTGATAATGACAGACAATCTCAATGTATTCTTCTTGTTAAAATAATTCCACAAAAAATAAAAAAGGAGGAGCTGGAAGGACCGTTATGCATCCAGTGAGTCTGAGGAGGAGGAAGTGACCACTTCCACCCACATGAAGTCATCTGGATGCCCTGGTTCCCCAGACCCAATAATGGCCAGTTGCCACGGATGGCAAGCAAAGACAGGCGTCAGACAGTATAGTAAAAATCACATTTATTAGAATGATAACAGTAATGAAATATAACAAGCAGAGCGTGACAAGATAGGCTAGAGACTCTATCAGCAATAGGAGCCGCCAAAAGTCAACCGCAACTGCTACAGACTAGGCCGGAGCCAACTGGTAGTCTCAATCGCCCTGAGAGGAACACAGAACAGACCCTATGGTCTCCCAAAAAGGATCACAACTAGGGAGACTCCTGACTCACACCTGCAGTCAGTCAGAAGAGGCCACTCTCCCATAGGATGGCAACAAGGGCCAGCTGAACTGCCTGGCCAGAGGACACGGGTGGCCACTACAGACGCCAAGCGCGTGGAGGCCCAATGCCGGAAGTGACTCTTGAGATGAACCCGAAGCATAATTTCGTGCCATACATTCCCAATGTCAGCTGAAGTGGAGGCACTGGGTATAAGGTAAGCTGTTACACCAGTCCCTCTGCATCACCCACAGGAAGTAATGCAGAGCGGCCAGACTAGCAGTCAAGGAAACCTACATTCCCCTGAACCTGGGAGTCCCCCCTTTCCCAGTCCCCACAGTAGTGTCCACATGGAACATGATCCCGGAAAAGCCAGAACAGGTGGCTAGCAGCAATAATGCCACAACGATGAGGAACACAGATCAGCTGCATGTGCCTGCTGCTAGTGCTGCCAGTCTGCATTCTTCAGGTCAACAAGAAAAGGCAAATATGACATTAGGTAACCTTTAAACACATTTCTCAACAACTCCTCCAACCAGTGAGACATCTGTAATAGAGCAGCAGAAGCAAGGAGGGACTGGTGGGGGTGATGATGATGGTGGAGAAGCTGGGATGGAAGAGACATTAATGGGATTTTTAGCCCAAATTGAGAAGGAATGGGAGACGGGCATGGGCATCCCTACCACCACCAGCAGTGAGCTTTTTGAATTTGTGGAGTTTTCTACTGTTCTAATTGCTGCTGCTGCTGAGTTGCAAGGGCAGTAGGATGCTGAGGAGCAGGTTAGTGTGCCACAGTCTACCATGGACACAGTGGGAATGGGGTCAAGTGAAGCAGTACTAGGATAGGTTCCATTTGCCAGCCTCAATACTACTGGTCCTATCTGCAGTGCTGATTCTGAGGCAGTAGCAGCAAGAGCAGCAACATCTTCCTCTGCACCAGAATAAAGAAGGGGAATGTGGAGGAGAAGAAAAAAAGAGGCATTTCTTCTCCACCTTCCCCCTTCCCCCTGAGGTCCTGGGTGTGGGTCTATTTTTCTCTTGGGGCAGGCACAGTGCCGTCATCAATGATGGCACTGTGCACAATTTGTGACAAGTCAGTGAAAAGGGGAAAGGATGGAACGCACCTTGGCACAACCACCCAGATAACACACATGAAACACAGACACTATGACATTTATGTGAAAAATGTTAAAGCCAAACACCTACCAAAGAAATCAGGCACCTCTGTTGCTGTACCCCCTGACTCTCCCTAAAGGCAGCAAGAGGCGATGTGGAGATAAAAAGAAGGAAGAATAGAGAAACCCAGCCAGAGTCTGAAAGTTCAATGGAGAGTGAAACACCTGGCTTGCCTTCGCCTGCTTGATCTAGGGTAACTATTTCTTCTGGTGATCCACATCTTTCACCTTTATCTCCCCTACTGGTTGATAGCCATTCAGTAGATGTCGGATATGGCAGTTTGTGTCCATGCATTGCACACTCTGTGGTGCACTGATCACACATGGCAGTATGGTGAGGGATAATCACAAACAGGGCATAAAAGCTGTATCTGAGGAGATTCCGTACCACAGAATATGCTAAGCTGCTGGCAGGGAAGGTTCATCATTATTATTAAACTGTTTGCAAGTTGTCATGTGTCCTTAGCGGGGAGTGCACAAGAGGCATAGTGACAGCAGCAGTACATTGTTTCTGCTGGGAGAATTTCACACTGGGGACCTCAACATCATGGTGTTTGGTTACAGTTATGCCAGGTGTTTGATGTGAGTCCAGATGTGCCCATTATTCCCAGTCCTTCCCTTAATTGTCACACACTGTGCACATTGCAGTTACCGATGAGAGGCACAGTTCCTGCACTCAAGGGAAAAATGTATATTCTAACAACACACCCATAATTTTGTAAAGAAGCAGGTGGACAAGCATTATTGACCAACTTTTTCTTTTCTCCACATAAACCTGAAGTGGTGGGGGCTACTATGGTGCTGCTACTTCCTCAGAAGCATCACTGGATCTGGTCATGGCAAGTGTATTAACTATACCTCCAATACCAGTCAACAAACCCCCCAAAAATTCCCTGTTTAACTTATTCTTTCCCCAGACTCCATATTTTAAGGCAGACAAGGATTTGCTGTCCATGTTCTTTTGAAGAAGCAGAAAGAAACAGGCATGTGTAGACGCAGTGGTTGGCCAAGGAAACTTAATGCAGCAGATGAAAGACAAATCATGCTTACTTCCCTTTGCAATCGGAAGATGTCCAGCAGTGCCATCAGCTCAGAATTGGCAGAAAACAGTGGGATCCTGGTACTCCCATCAACTGTCCGAAGAAGTCTGGTAAGAAGTGGTCTTCATGGAAGACTTGTGGCCCAAAAGCCATACCTCTAATGTGGAAACAAGCCAAGCGTCTCAACTATGCAGGAAAACACAGGAACTGGGGTGCAGAAAAATGGCAGCAGGTGCTCTTGACTAAATATTTAGCCATAGCAAAAGACAGTTTGTTCACCAAAGGTCTGGAGAGTGGTACAAGAATGAGTGCCTGCAGGCAACAGTGAAGCACTGTGTACGTTGCATACAAGTTTGAGGCTGCATTTATGCAAATGGAGTGGGGAATTTGGAAATAATTAATTGCCTCCTCAGTGCTGAGAAATACAGGCAGATACTTATCCATTTTGCAATACCATCAGGGAGGAATCCAATTGTCCCCAAATTTATTCTGCAGCATGGCAACAACCCCAAACATGCAGCCAAATCCATTAAGAACTATATTCAGCGTAAAGGAAAAAAAAGGAGTCCTGGAAGTGATGGTAGACTTCCACAGAGCCCTGATCTTAACTTTATAGAGGCTGTCTGGGATTATTTAAAGAGAGAGAAGCAACTGAGGTTGCCTAAATCCACAGAAAAACTGTGGTTATTTCTCCAACAACCTACCTGCCAAGTTCTTTAAAACACTGTGTGCAATTGTACCTAGATGAATTGATGTTTTGAAGGAAAAGGGATGTCACTAGGGATAGGCAAAAATATTCGCCTCAGTCTGAAATTGGTGAATAATGGCACTTTCCGCTTGATGAAAAATTTCCAGAGAAAAGTACGGTTTTTCCACTTTTTTCACCTAGCTCACTGTGCATTAAAATCAATGGAAAGAATTTTTTTTCTCCACTACACAAAAGTTTTCTCCGCTTTTCTACAGCCATATAAAAGGGTGTTAGGCTCTCATTGCATGACATTCTGTGTTTGTGAGAGGAGAGAGCAACACCTTGTTTGATCTAGAGAAGACAGGGGAATTGTTTAGTTTAGGGAATATTTTAGTAGGACATTTGTTCTCTATATTAGGAGAGTCAGTGGGGCACTCTGGGGAGAAGAATGGAGGAAGGAGGTTGACCCCAAATACCACAAAATTCCATGACTGATTGGTGAGACACAGGCAACTGGGGACCTACTTACTTGCTGATCTTGTTATTTTCTCTATGCTGGGGAAGTTAGGGGAAAGAAGATGTTGATTTTGGTTTTCAGTAATAATTTTTTTTTTGGACAGACTGTGATAACTTAAAAAAAAACTAAATAAAAAATAAGTAAAAAAATAAATTAAAATGGAATGAAGAAGTAAACAAAGAAAATATTAGGTGACAGATGACTGGGCTAAGGCAAAACATCATACTTGTTCAGTTATGTACTGTAGAGTATAAACACACAGAGAAGTTGAGTAATGTCCAACAAACGCACAAGGAGCAGTGGGAGGGGGAAGGGTGGAGCATTGCAGGGAAGTGAAAATAAAGTAGTAGTTCAAAAACTGACTGCAGCAATGGTTGCTTCAATGTGTGCAATAAATGATGTTGATAATGCCCCTCCTCCAAGGGAGGATGCAGTTTGTCAAGGTCCCAGCAAAATCTCCAGCAATACTATCCCAGTACAAATAAAGAACCATATATGAAGAACACAGAAGACGACAGCAAGTCGCATTCAAGGGTTGATAATGGCAATAGCATAATAGAGGAAGGTGTAGCAGCTGCACCGCCTGCTGCATCAGATAGTGAGACAAATAAGCACCAAAACACCTGTCCTCAAAGTAGTAGTGAACTACTGTAGCTAGTGTATATGGAGTCCCCCCTAGAAGACCCCAGAAGATATTTGAGAAATATCTATGTCCCTTCTGGGTCCCACACTATCTCTGTAGTAACCCAGGCAACTGACCAATGCATCAGAATCAAGACTCCTCTCTTTTTCTGATTTTTAGAATATGTGGCATGCCAAACTTTTGTATAATATCGATTCAAAAGAGATGGGTGTTTTGATGACAGTAAATGGGTCACCTGGACCAGCACAATGTCCACCCTCAGCCTGTGGAACTCCCTTAAGGCCTGATACCTTTTTTTAGGAATATTTAACCCTCCAGCATTTATTGAGAGAATCTTAATGCAGCAAGTGCGAGCATGGTCGCTTCTGGTATTTCTTAGGCCTGCCATTATGCTGGGCTGTCAGTCCAGATCACCTGATGACCTGACACGCCGACCCCTTCCCCCAAACATAGAAAAAAAAGTGGGGAGAGAGGAAAGGGAGTGAATAGGAGGAGGGGTAGGAACGGGAAGTTGGGAAGGAAAAAAAGAGTGAGTATAAGGCAGAAAAGATACAAAAAAGAGAAGGCCAGATAGAAAAAGTCCAAAGAACAAAGAAAAGGGTCCATAGAAGCAAAATGGATCGTAAATGAATGTGTGTGTGCCAGAATAAACCAAAGTGGCATCCCAGTGCACTGTAAATATCATGTAAGGGTCCAACAAGACCTCAAGGGGAAGAGGCATACAGGTAGTGAAAAATAACCATAAGGAGTCCCCGAACCAGAACCCTGTAGGCAAATATATAAACAAAGTTTCTTACAATAACATTGCAGATTGCATCTTAATCATTCCCCAGCCACTATCCATTACAATAAAAACAAGCAACATTCCCTCCTAGATTTTAGTATCCCCCACCAAGGTCCAACCACTCCAGACAGAAGTGGCAGGAGCCAAACGGACCATACTGACTAACCAGTATTGACAGGACACCCATCTTCATCCACAGGTGACACCATCAACACGGTCTCCCAGGGAGTGGAGGGGTATCCATAGTCACACCCCTACATTCCTCCCTGAAACCTCAGCCCCCATGTAAGTAGTGTCCTTATAAAAAACTCTAGGGCTGTATGCCCCGGAGGTGATTTTAACACACGTTCTATACCCTGCCTTTCTCACCCTCCCGCAGCTGGTAATGAGGCTGTGTCCCAAAGAGTGGCATGAGGAGTATATTGACACAGGTTTGTTTACCCACCCGTACTCACCCCACAGTAAGATATTGTTACCACCCATACATCTCCATGTGCCAACCCATAAGGTAGACAGATTTGTTTACCACTACGTGTAACATAAGCCCTCTTCCCCCAGTCCATTAACTTCTATATGTCCCATAACATATGCAATAAAAACATAATATTAAGACATAGTGAGGAAAGAGAGGAGAGGTCACAAGAAGCATTATAAACTGAACTTTCAACACAGATATGGCTTGTTAGCTTACATTCCCCTATATCCGAGTTCTGAGCATCCTTCAGGAATCCAAAGCTACACCAAATAGCAACAAGTGAGTTTGAAATAAAAAAGGTCCTGTGGGAGAGTTAGGGAGAAGACATAGTCTGTTGAGACAGGTAGAAGTATCAGCAGGTGAGCCTTCACAAGGGTTGAAGCTATTCAATTCGAGGTGTGTCATCCAGAGATGAATTAGTAGACAGTAGACCAGATAAATTAAGTGGGTACCAGGGGAAAAAGTCAGTTCAAGTCCACAGGTTATTATTATCCTTTTCCTGGGCTTTTTGTTTCTTCTTTGAAGGGCTAGTCGCAGGTGACCATCTCTCCCTGCGTGCCTTCCCCTGATGTGAAGGTGCTTGTGTGCCAGGCATGTTTCTGTCATCCTATATTATCCTCTCCTTTGGTGGTGTAATGTGTACAGAAATCCAAAATGCTCTCTGAAGAGCAAACCACTGCCTAAACTCCTTGGTGTTGCACCATTAGGGCAAAAGGGAACCCCCATTTATATTTAATCTGTAATGACTGCAAGCGTTCAGTTAGCGGTTTCAGTGCCCTTATTTGCTGTAGCATAAAAGATGAAAGATCTTGGAGTACCTGTAGTTCAGATCCCATGTATAGAATCATGCTCATGTCTCTAGCAGCTCTCATCACTTTGTCCTTCATCTGGAAGTTAAGGAAACAACATATAACATTCTGTGGTGGATCACTGGCTGATCCCTTAGGTCTGAATGCCCTGTAAAATATTTCCAACTGTATGAGTGGAGTACATGGTAGGACAAGGGCATCCATAAAGACAGATAACAGTGTTGAATCCAAATCTTTGGGCTAAATAGATTATGGTAAGCCTCTGATGCTCAGGTTGCAAGATTGTCAAGATCGTCAAGTTTTTTTTAATACGGAACATTATTGTTTCATCCTGCTGAGTTGTTCAAAAGTGTGTTGTGTTGTTGTTGCAAGATATCATCCCTGTCCTGTTCTACAGCATACATACGTTGTCCTATTTGGGTCAGGTCCCTCTGCAGTCCAGAGATTTCATCTCTTACCATTGATTTTACCTCGGAGACTAATGCCATAAAATCATCTTTTGTGGATAAGCTCTTCTCTGGTCAATGGCTCATCTTTATCCATCTTTGAAGAACATGCAAGGGTACTGCTGCAATCGACTTTGACAGTGGATTTTATGGGAAAAGGATCTAACCCTCTGGGTGTTGGTTGCCACATTTCTCCAGGGGCAAATCTCTGGTTGCTTGCTTATGGTGCACCAGTAGATAGTCTGTAATCCATGCCCATGCCGGTGCCCTAGAAGGCCTCTTTTTTTCTGTATGGAATCTACCATTGATAGAGGAATGTACCCCCCATAAATGGTGTAAATAACCTGGAGTTGTTTCACTAAAAGCAAAGATAAAAGCTCTGGTTGTGCTCAAGCGGTTGTTCTGCCCTGATATACATCCTATATTTAATTAATTGCAAAAAGGAAGTGTTTGAGAAGTGTTATCAGTACTGCAAGAGTACTCCAGTGAGTCCAAGCGAGTCATTCAGTTAGCAATAGTAGGATCTAAGTAAATCATTTAAAAGTGATATAAATACATGGGCATACTCCTGTGTATGCCCCAGACCAAAGACACAGGTCTGCACCTCTCCCAAAACTGGTATAAAAATAAAATAAAATAAAGTAAACCAAAATTCACAGGAAACCTATACTACAGAGGACAAATGAAGATGCCTATTGCCTTAAATATGGATTAACTTTCTTGCATTTCATTGATCTGCAGAGTGATCCTTAAGAAGCACTATCTGTGCAGGTTTTAAGGATTATCCTGCCTGAGCACACTTGCGTAATTAAAGGATATTTAATTCTGAACAATTCACATGTGTTTAAACAAGCATAACCAGAAAACCTGCATTATTAGGGGTACTTGTATACCATGGATGAGAAACTCTGTCCTATGGTTCAATGAAGTGTAAGTAGCCTGAACATTCTTCTCAGTCTTCGTAAAAGTTGACAATTCCATTTTTTATGGGGGAGAAGGGTTACAAGAGAGGTGATCAGACATAAAATATGCACACTACAGGGTTAGTTTAATCCTAGTAAAGCTGTACAAAATTATGCTGTAGGTGTCCTGCATTAAAGGGAAGGTTTGTTTACCTTAGTTATGAGCAAATGAAGTGGGAGCAAAGAGATTAATAATTTTCAAAGTTAGAAAATGGTTAATTAACCCTAGAGAGACTCACTGGTCATTATGGGGAGCCTGCAGCAAAAACTCTTTGGCTGGTGCCAGTTTCTATATTAGCATGCAGCTAGTGGTTTACCAAGAACAAGTTGTTCTACTGCTCAAGTTGCATATACTGGTGAAGAAGATACAACAGACTTCTATTAGTAGTGTGGTTGATGCAGGTGGCCCTTCATACTTGAAGCTGCAGAGGGTCCTCCTCCAGTTGGGATGCCTAAGAGTCACATAGCATACCAGTTATTGGTGGTGGTAGGGATAGTCCCAATCTGATGGTCAGGATGATTCAGATGTTGCCCTACAGGTTTACACTCCTGACGCCTATAGGTAATTCAAATAGGACAGTTGCAGCAGGGGCAAAGCAGAGTCCATACAAATCACTGACACACAGGAGCGATTTCTCGGCTTACCTTTACACCAACCTGATTCTCTGTCTCAGGATTTGGTACAGATCTAGGCACTAAAAAACAGAACATATCAGCTCAAGTCACTCCCATAAGAAAACACTTCAAACAGTACAGCAACTTTACACATTTACTCACCAATAAGTATTCTCAAATCCAGTTCATGAAGTGAAAGATCTGTATTAAACTATTATGGAAAGTCTAAAGAAAATTAAGTGTAGCTCACATTTGGTTCAGGAAGACATTTAGACAACCCCCATGATTAAGTGTGAAGACCAGGTAAAGCTGGTTAGACTATATGCTTAGTCTTTTACCATTTGGGTGATATAAATTAATGTATTTAACTTAATCTTCCCTGTTTGCAGTTAGTGCAATGTTACTAAATGCTGGCTAATGCTCATACCTGGGAACTCTCAGGGTTTGACCCTGAGACTCAGGGTTTTGGCCCAGATCTCAGGGTCTCTGGGTGAAGAGCCAAAATCTCAGGGTGAGAGAGTCCAGTGCTATGGATTATATATTCTGCTCCAGTTAAATGCTTCTTTAGTCTCTAAATTGGTGCAACTTGTGCCAGGAAGGCAGAGGGAGAAGTCCTGCTTGATTTGTGTGTGTTCATGCAATGATATCTGTAAGTTGTTGTGTATTAATGGCTGCTTGAATGCTTATTGGAGCGACTCTTGATTACAACGATCAAGGATAGATCACGGATAATCTATATTATGGGAAATGTAAGGGTTAATATTTACACAATCTCAGAGTCAGCTCATTTTGAAAGTTCCCAGGTATGCTAATGCTACTTTTATTTGAAGTCAAGTAATTTACCTTCTTGAATCAGTTTGCAGGCTATGCCTAATTTTCTTGACCTAGACATTGTCATATGACCCTGGAGTTTTTAAATGCATACTTTTAAAACTTTAAATACTTGGTATGTGAATAATATGTGTCTTATATTACAATAACAGGAAAGTGGCCTCATACTGATAACTCCCAGGACTGACAAAACAGTGCTATTTAAAGGGATAGTAATGTTTCATAATAAAATCAGCTCTAATTAATCATCATAGTATTTGGACTTTGGAGAGTGTTATTTCAATTCTGTCAGAGTTGTAGTTCCAGAGTAATTAAATGATAAAGTGGAACAATCTTCAATTAAGATAAGGGAAAAACCTGAAAAGCTTGTCAAGGGGGGCAGGGTTTTCATTGTTTTCATAGGAATAAGGGTGTCCCCTTCTGTTATCTGTCTGGTCTATGGACTGCATTCCACATCTGAGAAGAGATGCCTTACACTAGGTAAAAGGGGCGGGAGGGGGAAACTTTGCTTGTGAATATCTCATAAACCATAAAGGTTTGAGAGATAAGACTTATATCATTCTTCGTGTTTTTTTAATCCCTACAAAAATAAAATAAAGTTAAAATGAAGTATTACTATCCCTTTAAGAAAAAGTTTCATGTGTTCCAATCTTTCATGCTCTAGTTCAAAATCTGTGTTTAAAACAGTGTGCATAAGCCCAATGGATCCATGATAGGATAGAGGCAAAAATCAATACAATTAAAGTGCTCATTTTCATATCTTGGGAAAACTGGATTAAATGATTTGTAAGGAATGCAGAGGGTATGTGTAGCTACTATACTACTACTGGAAGATATTTCAATCATTAACCAAAGTACTTTTACCCAATCACAATATACATTTACTGGATGCTAGGAATTTCCATAGGGTAAAGTATTTAATGCATGAAATATATACACACACACATATATATATATATATATATATATATCATTTTACAGCACTGATCTAGCACTAACACAGACAGGATACTCTATATAGTGATAATGAAACTTGCTTTTACTTAACAAATTAGTTTATGTTTACAGGATCAAAAGTTTTCTTATAGTTTTAATTATGTACAGTGAATTGTGCATCATCTATATATTCTGTTTCTGCAAACTGTTCATAAAGCTAACTTACCAGGAATTTACTTGTTTTTAATATATTCAGTCTAAGATATTATATCATATTAAGCAATAACAAAATATTATCTGCTGGAATTATTATTTGATGCAGGTTCTTCGTAACATTCTGTCTGTATACAATATACTTAGTGTCAAGTTATATTTGATGTTAATAAGGGGATTTTTACACAATTACAAATAAATCCTTTTGCTTAGACCATGCACAGCACAGGAACCATGGTATAAAGTATCCTCCCACAGGAGGGCAGGACACTTGCATACAAAGAGCTCTCCTACTCCACTTTACCCCTACAAAACATATTTAGTTTTAATGTATAGCAAAGTTTGAGAAAGGAAGCATGGCACGAAGGTGGCCACCAGAACTAGAGACCCCAAAGCCCCTCCCCAAAAAAACAAACAAACAAACAAACAAGCAAACAAACTGAATCAATGTGTTTTTCTCCAGGAGGGAAGTCATGTGTTCCACATGGACTAAGAGAAAAGGATGTATTGGTAGGTACACAAAAAATCCCCTTTTGCCCATTGTTATACACAGGAACCATGTGGAAATACAAAAGCATTCCCACTGAGATTCAAGGGAGAGAGAGAAACACCTACCAAAAACCAACTAGTCTCAACAGAGACAAGCCAGAAACAAACATGAACCTCATGTGTCGGCAATCACCTATACACCAAATCAAGTAACAGTTAAAAGGTTACTGAAAGTAAAAACAAGAAGGAAACCCACACTGGCACTACGGCCTGTAGGATCTTCCACCCAAAACTGAAGCCACCACATTACACAGCAGAGTATAGCAAATGTAGGAAGGGACACCTATGTCACCTAGTTGCACAACCACTCTGTAGAGGCCTGGTTCTTGTAGGCCCAGGAAGCACCTCCTATCTGGTGGAGAGAGAAGTGATCCTAAAGGGCACTGGTTTTCCTAAAGACATAGGCCTGGTAAACGATCCAAGAAACCACCATCCATAGATGTAGCTAGGCCCATACAAGCATGGGCGTCCGCAGAAATTTTTCCAGGGGGGGGCATAATTTTAATGACATCCATACTCTGTCCTTTTTTCACAATGTCATGAAGGAGAGGGGAATAATCATCACATAAAGCTCAGGCATGCAAAGGAACTACCACCCCACAATAACTTTAATTAATTCTTCATCTGGCAACTAGCTGCTTAGTAGCGCTAGTGGCCAGAAATATTACCTAGTTTCAAAGATTTTCCAGTTTTTCGGAGGCTCACAGTAGCAGGAAGAACGGACATCTCATCATAGTGACGTCCGTGCGCCTGCGCTGTCAGTCCCTTTTGGAGCCGGATGAAGAATTAATTGATGTAAAGTTATTGCGGGGTGGTAGTTCCCCTTTAATAGAAGAATCAAGTTGCCATTGTCTGATTTAAGGGTTGCAATTTCTAATCTTTTTTTTTAATGTTAACACTATTCAATGCACCACACTAGTCATACACCCATGATCAAAGCACTATAACTGAATTATAAAAAATTGCCCCCATCAGCTCCAACTTGCCCCCATCAGCTTCAAGTTGCTCCAACTTGCCCCCATCAGCTCCAACTTGCCCTCACATTGCCACCATCAGCTCCAACTTGCCCCCATCAGCTTCAACTTGCTCCAACTTGCCCCCATCAGCTCCAACTTGCCCTCACATTACCCCCATCAGCTTCAACTTGCTCCAACTTGCCCCCATCAGCTCCAACTTGCCCTCACATTGCCCCCATCAGCTTCAACTTGCTCCCATCAGCTCCAACTTGCCTTCACATTGCCCCATCAGCTTCAACTTGCTCCCATCAGCTCCAACTTGCCCTCACATTGCCCCCATCAGATCCAACTTTCCCTCAAATTGCTCCATCAACTCCAACTTGCCCTCACATTGCCCCATCAGCTTCAACTTGCTCCCATCAGCTCCAACTTGCCTTCACATTGCCCCATCGGCTTCAACTTGCTCCCATCAGTTCCAACTTACCCTCACATTGCCCCATCAGCTTCAACTTGCTCCCATCAGCTCCAACTTGCCCTCACATTGCTCCATCAGCTCCAACTTGCCCCCATCAGCTTCAAATTGCTCCAACTTGCCCCCATCAGCTTGCTCTCACATTGCCCCCATCAGATTCACATTGCCTCATAAGCTTCACAAGTGCCCCCCCCGTGCACCCAGCCTTACCTTAAATGCAGTCCACCAGGTCTCCTCCTGAGCGGGGTCTGTAGCTCTCGCTCATTGTCTGCAGCACCGCTCCTTCAGCTGCCTGCGGCGATCAACTCTCCTCTCCGCGACGCCTTCAGCTGCCCGCGGCGATCGCCTCTCCTCTCCCCCTCCGTGACGCGATGCCCGTCACACACAGTTGGCAGCCAATGAGAGAGGGGTATCCAACTCTCCTCTCTCATTGGCTGCAGTGCAGACCGCACTGCAGCCAATGACCGAGGAGAGTTGGATACCCCTCTGTCATTCGCTGCCAATTGTGAGTGACGGGCATCGCGTCGCGGAGGGGGAGAGGAGAGGTGATCGCCGCGGACAACAGAAGGAGAGGTACTTCAGCGTGTGAGCGAGAGCTACGCTCAGGCTCATGTATTAAGTGGCATAATCCGGGAGGGGCAAGTGCCCCCCCTTGCCCCCCCTGCAGACGCCCATGCATACAAGGGCAACCAGGATTGTCAAAAAGTGAGTCAGATTTTTGGAAAGGATTTGTGTGATGGACTTAGTACTTCAAGCACCTTACCACATCCAAACAGAGGTTTTTGAGCTGGACAGACAGAAGGAAAAACAATTTCTTGATTAATATGAAGTTGAGAAACTACCTTACGGTTATGGAGAAACCCAGTGGAAGTCCTCAAAACTCCCCAGTCAGAATGAAATGCGGTTTACCAGACAAAGCCTGAAGTTTGGCCACATGCAAACAATCGCAAGCAAAAAACTTGTTTGAATAGTCAAGAAGAAGGGAAACTGAAGACACAGGCAGTAGTTCTGCTACAATATAAGCAAAATTAGTGGCTGTTTAGGGCCCCCACTTGGTCAGAGGGCCCAACAGAGCTTATACAGCACCACTGCATGTAAACAAAATCAGGTGGCAATGTCTTATTAGATATACAGATGTGGGAGTAAAGGGGGCCCCATGTGTATTTTACACTTAGGGACAAAAAAAACATAGAGTCAGCTCTGGTCACAGGCTCAAAAGGAGCCTTCTGAAGCACTCCCAGAACCAAGTTCAAATCCAAAGGGGAGTAAGTTGGCATGAGCCATTTGCACAAATGTTTGCATATGTGGAAATGAGACAATTCATATCTGTGAAAAGATAGAGCAATAATATGGACTGTGAGAGAATGAGGACTAAGTCTTTCTGGATCTGGAGCCCATGTTGGAAGATGAAAGGAACAAATACATGACCCCTGGTACTCACACCATCTGTAAAACTGGGAAAAGAATCAGTAATAGGCTTTAGATGGGACAGAATCGTGGGCATTTATGATAGTAGCGATGACAGAATAAGAGAAACCCTTCTTCCTCAGAATGCTGGCTTCAAGAGCCAAGCTGTCAAAGTTAACGTTTAACTTCTGCAAGACAAAGTAGCTAAGCAATGAACATATTGGGAAACTCTGACAAACATGGCCAGCGAGATTAGAAGGGGGCAATAAGGATTATATGCTCCATCATGACCTTCCTCAACACCATAAGAATCAGAGGGAAGGGAGGAGACACTTACACCAAAGGGAACTGCTACTGAATACCCATCACATCCACTATGAGAGTGAGGGGATCCTGAGTCCTGAAGCAAAACAGGGGACATATGTAGTTTAAAATATATGCTATCAGATCCACAGATGAAAGATCCCGCTTCCAGACAATGGAGTCGAACACTGTGTGATTAACCCCTTAAAGGCCAGTGGTCCAGGGAAGTTACCTTCCCTTAAGGACAGCTTTGTTCCTTGCCGATGCATCGGTACATGTGACCTGTTGAGTGTATTGGTCTGCCGAGTTGGGGTCTGAGAGAGACCGCTCCAGTCTACGAGAGGTCAATTTCACACCCCGTTTTTACTTACATCGCTCCTGCAGGAGGGTTGTAAGCAAAATGTATGTGACATGCCAGGACCATCACCATTCCTTAAGGAAAAAAACGTGATGGTCCTGGCACGTCACGTGGTCATTAAGGGGTTAAATACCCATTTCCCAGGATCCAGATGTTGACAGCTGAGAAAATTCTCCAAGGCATTGTTTACTCCCGTAATGTTGATGGCTGAGAAAGCCAGAAAATGACTTTCCACCTAAGAGAGAAGCAGATGAATTTCTGACATGTGTCTGTGCTCCTGGTCCCTACTTCATGGTTTACATAAGCAACCATCATTGCATTGTTGTACTTAACTCTCACAGAAAACCATGGAGAAACTCCTTAGCCATTTAGGCTGGCATCTGTTATGACTACAGACCAATTTAAGATGACCAGTGATCAGCTTGAAGTCAGATGTATGCCTAAAGCCACCAATGAAGACCTGACTTCATCCAGCTGGAAGGAGACATGATGCAAGAGAAATAACCCTGCTGTCTGGACTAATTCCTGAGAATTTCCAGCTTCAGGTCCTGAGTGTGGAATTGGATAAAGGAACTGCCTCTAAGGCGGAAAGCAGATACCAAGCATTTTACAATTGCTGATCAGCAGACCAAGGCCTGTGACACCTGCTGACACAATAACTGAATCTTGTTCTCCAGCAGAGAGAGTGTTGGATCTCATGCAAATAAAGGCTATAGCCTAGGATGGTTCCAGAGAGGATTTTTATCACCCAACCATGTGGTTCCAGTATGGACATGTATCTGAAGCTGAAGGTGTAGCTCCTTCTCTGAAGCAGCATTTAGTAAAATGTTTTCCAGATAGGAAGTAAGAGAAATCCCCAAATAATTAATGTGGACAGCTAAGTTTACCATGTCCTTTGTCAAAACCCAGAGATGCCAGTCTTCAAATACAAAAAGAAGTAGGCACTGATGATCTACATGGATGGAATTATGCAGATGAAGAAGAATATTTTATGCCAAGGGAAGCTAAAACCTCACCTGGGCACATGATGATAATGATAGAGCACAAAGACTCCATGTTGATTTGAGGTGTAAACAAAGGATGAAAACACTATAAATCTAAGATATGATGACAGCCACCGTCTTTGTCAGGACTATGAAAAGGTTTGAATAGAATTCCATAAACCTGTGTTGAGGAGGGACAGGCACCAGTACCTGCATGTCCACCAGGGAAGAAACCTTAACAATAAATGGCCCCACACCAAATCACAAGGGACCCAACCCTGTACATCCAGAATTGATGAGGATGAAAGGAATTGAATACATGTGCTAGTCTTTTGGTTAACATGACAAATAGGCAGTTTTAATGCAGTTTTCAAATATGCAAACTTGAATAAGGTGAAAGTACCCTTTTAAGAAGGAAGTCAAGGAGATTGTCTGCCTGATCATTGAAAGCTGCTGCATCCACAACTAGTAAAGCTGTGCTCTTAGAAAGTTTACAAATACAGGGATTGACTGCTGGTATCACAGCCCACTGCTACAATGCAGCAGGAGAGAAGGGGGTATAAAAGAGCAAAGCACCTAGGGATAATTATATTCTTATCAGGTAACATTCACTCCTCAGGAACTACTTGTTTAAGAGAATGATGGGGAGGGAAAATAACCATAACCCCTTTACTCCTCTTAATAATTTCCTGAAATGAGGAACTTGAGTCAGGGGCCTCAGACACCTTAAGGGTCTCCAAATCCTTCCTAATAAGAACCTCACCAGATGATCTGGGGTCTTCCTCAAATAAACTCCAGGACTAAACGAGGATGCAATATCATCCTCATCAGTTTCCCCTTCCTCAGTAGAGGAATCCCCCATCAAAATTACTAAATCATCTTTTGGGAGGAACAGGTGGTTTCAGGAGTCAATGACCCCATTAAATGATAAAGGAATAGTATTCACAGCATAAATAACATTTGTTTAATGGAAGAGAGGCCTGGGATTTGCATTATAGGGGCAAAAGAACAAGAGGCACTTAATGTGCCAATTAAGTCCCTGGTAAGACTAGACTGACATAAAGAACAAATGATTACTAGAGATATTGGTGGGCTTAGATTTCCCCATATATTCCCTGTACTCAGATAAAGCCAGGAGACCCAGGAAAAGAAAAACAGTACAGTAAAAATACTGCCTGTACGAGGTTAAAGAACACTATAAGCAAATGATCTGCCCTCCTGTGGAAGGATTATTTACCCCCTTGTTACCTTGTTACACAGTAGACAGGATCATTTTTTGAAGTGTTCCAGTGATTTTTTTTATACAAATAGGAAACTGTTCACATTTTTACATATAATTAATCCAAAAATATGGTTTCAATTATTCAACATGACCACAAAAAGAACATTTATATATAAAAACAAGTTTTTATTTTCATTACATGTATAGTTGGAGATTGACATGTTAAATCAAAAGTAGTATGATACATAAATTAGCTTGAAATAGAGTTACGGCACAATGACTCACAACTGGAAGCAATGCAAAATAAAAAGTTTGAAGAGCACATAAAAAGTAAAATACTGCACTGCAAAATATTAATTCTCTACAGTAGGACCTTTGAATATCAGTGAAGGTAAAAGGGAAACAATTTATTTGCACAAACTAAATTATTGTGTTTTTATGATGTAGCTTTCAGAAGTGTGCTTTTTAATATATTTAAATGTACATAAAATTAATTAATACAAAGGTGTTCTTGCTTACTTCTATAACAGTATAAACTCACAGTATATAATGTCTAAATCCCTAATTTAGTGGCTTCCCTGTAAGTAACATATGCCAGGTTTTTATATGTGAAATAGATTTGTCTTTTTGATTAGGTTAATGAGTTGTCTTCCAGAACTGCTATTACTTATTATGAATAATTCATAAAAACTCGCTCCCCATTAATTATTCAGTAATCCTATCTTAGATGTTATTTCCTACATGGCTTCATGGCTAGGGAACAATTGTCAAGTCTCTTACAAGTGTAATCATATTTTTGGCTCATTTTACATTTCATTTTCAGACTTAATAAAAAAAAAAAAGATATATATATATATATATATATATGATAAAGTAAGAAACAAAAATTGCTCTTAAAACAGATACCATGGCATATACTTTTCTAGATTTACAGTATTAAAAGGCAAGCTGATACTTTATTTAATGGTCATTCCCAAATACTGTTCACATAAAAAGCCTCATTTTCATTTAATATTTTTTAAACATTAACTTCTTTTAAAGCAGTAATATGACATGATTTGTTCTAAAATGTTACACAAAATCTGGAGTGCAATGAAAGAATTGCATTAAACAAAACATTAACCGTTAAAAATATGCTACATCACAAAAAAAAGTGTATTTATGCATGAATTTACTGTCTTTTTACAGTGTCTATACTTTATAAATATGTCACCAAATCCTTACTTCTGTTATTATTTAAATAATTCATCTTCATTTTCAAGGGAAATCTTCCACATCAGTTCATGGCACATATTGGTATTATTGGCACAGGTTCAAAAATCACAGTCCGGATCCAAAAATTCACATGGTAAGTCCTTTTATTTAGGAATTTCTTCTCAGTCCTTGAAATTTATATTTTCATATTTCTTTTTTATCCAAAAAACATATTCTTTGAGGAAAAAAGTACAGTGTCTGTAAGTTTACTTCAGTTTTATAAAAATATATTTGTCCCATAGAGTTCCTCTCTTTGAGTTCCAGTGGTAAACAAAAATAGTAGATACCTGTCATTCATTACAGGTTTACTAGTGGAATCCTGTTAAAGACAGATAAATAATATATATGTTAAAAGATCATATGAGTCATTCATAAAAGAAAATCTCCCAATTTATTTAATTTTCCTTTGATACATCTTTTTTTCTAGTGTTACTGTGTAAAGACTAGAAACTGACTATGTTGTGGGTTAGTTTTGTTAATTTTGAGTTCAGAATGGATGTCAACAACAATCATGAATTCATTTTCGGTAGATTTTTCATCTGTATGGTAAAAGCATTCCTTTCCTAATATAAAAATACTAGTTGAAAAGCCCGTTACACGGGCAACAGTGCCACTGTCACCAGGTCGCGGAGCAGTCACGCGCAGTAGAGACTGCCCGCGCCACGGCTGATACAGAGCTGGACGCCCCCTCAGAGTGCCCAGCTCTGTATCAGCCACGGCGCTGGCAGTCTCTACTGCGCATGACTGCAGCACGCGCAGTCATGAGTCTACTGAGCATGTTGCGGCGTTACACACAATTTAGTGAATTATTATATAGGATAACATTTTAACTGCAAATAAGAGCCAGCTACCCATTCTTTTGTACATGCATTTGCATTTGTTAACTATAAATGAACTTGCATATTACCAGGATTTGGAGTATCTAACTTTTGGGTGTACATTTTACTCCCTGTGCTAAATTAATGACACATTTTATTATAGACAAGAACACAGTAACATTTTCACAAGTAAGCCAGCATCAAAAGTCTTTACAAATAAAATTATACTGTACTGATATTTTGAAATGTTATTTCTCTTACATCCAATGTGGAACACCAGAACCATGGGGATAATGTTCCCCTCTTCGGGAGGGCAGGGCACATAATAAAATGTAATAAAAGGTGGGGCCTCTGAAGCAGAGACTCCCCTCTACCCCCTGGATTTCTCCTCAGCCCCTCCTGTTTCACGTGACCGAGCCTCAAGATATGGCGTTGGCACTATTCTCTTAGACTTCTTTTTTATTTTTTTCTAAGTATATGGGGCTGTATGATGCCCCATTAGATGTGCTTCCATGCCAGTTCACGTATATTTATGGAACATTCCCTGATGATGTCTTGATCATAGTTCACCACTGAACTTTTCCGAAAGTTTTTTTTCAAAATGGGAGACGTAAGACTGGTAAATTAACAATCTGAGTGATATGGTCCTATTTTTTATGTACCTGCTATTATTTGGCACTCACTTGGATATGGTTTCTTGCCTGTATGCACTCAGTCCTATTCCTATTTCTTGCATTCTATGGCCTCAATTGAATGATGCCGGCTAAAAGTTGAGGACAAAATTGGCTACCCACTAACAAAAATAAACACCTAAGTTGGTATTCAATGGCCCTACCAACTAAAACCACAATGAATGCTGGGCCCCAGAAACTGACTTGTGGCCAAAGGTCCAACGTGCGTTTTAGGTTACTAAAACCCACACTAAATAGCTTGAGTAATGGGAACATCATAGGGTTAATCCTACTAATACTTCACGCATTTTGGGATTGCTTTTGATCTATTTATATAGGGCTTAGGGCCCCATAGCAATACATCCACTGCTGACTTAGATTTTTTAAGCTTTATTATCAGGATCAATTCCTGAGTCGGCACTTATGAGATGCATTAAGAGACACTGCACCCAGAAAAACTAGATGCAGATTTTCACTCATTAAAGTGGGTTCCTTAACGTATCTTCATTCTAACACATGGAACTGAACAAGGTGGGGGTTTTTTTAGTGGGTTTTTCTTCATAGCACAGGTAAACATAGATTAAGTCCCCAGGTAGAGGGGTCTTCTTGGGGTCTCCGATCAGGGGATTTCCTTCTTTTCTCTTGCTTTTTCTGTATACTACTTTGCTATATGTTGAAACTGAGGAGATGGGCAGTAAAGCTAGAGGGAGGAGGGGAGATGCCACCTCAGAAGCCCTGCCTTTTTTAAATTTGTGTCCCTGTGGTAAATTCACTAAAATCCTCTTATTTTTGTCATATACGTCCTTGAAAAGTAACCTGTTTGACAATGCAACATTATCTGTAAAGAACTCTTACCCTTCATGTAATTATCCAGCATCATATTATGACTAGCACATTTTATTAACAGTTGTTATATGCTTTGTTCATTTTGAACTTAAGGTATTTCTCATTGTATTTGCCAATAACTCGAAGTTGACTATTTTTGTAATGAAATTAGAGCTTAAGATGAAAGTATCTAAATACAAATGTTAAAGAATGAAAATAGGGGTGGATGGATGGTTAAATATAAAGATGCACTGTGCTATTGTCACTGTGTTAGTATTGATTTCTGATAATTTAATACATGTGCCCATATATTTCTTTATTTTACATTTAATTTATTTTGAATGAAACATAGTGAAGAATACATCAATACAGAATAATAAGGATAAAAGATATATCTAATGAAAATAACTGCTGAAGTCAATCACCAATATACTTGATTGTATGGACCATTTCATCAAAACCAATATGCTGAGACTCAAAACCTTACATGAATAATACAAGGCTGTGGGACCGTGGTCCTAGACTATAAAATGAACGTTGGGATGTGAGAAAGGTTCATTTTCATCCCCACATTAATTTTTGCTGAAAGGAGGCAAATTTTTGATGAGAGAGAAAGAGAAACATATGAAAAGCATTAAACTTCCCCTTCCATGAGAATTCCACAAATAGTGAATTTTGTCTTGCATTGAACAGACTCCCCAGTTTTGTCCCGCACTCTGCAAGGCACTCTGCATGCAAACATTTTTCAAGTTATATGTTGCTGTAGGACTAACAACTTTGACTTCCAGCTACTTATATCTCCACTACAACCCTCAGAAGATTTAATATTGTGCTGGGAAATGTTGCACCATATTAAACATAGGAAAAAAATGTGTTGGAATAGGAAAAAAACGTGTTAAGTGTTAGAATGTGTTAGAATAGGAGAAAAATGAGTTAGAATAGGAGAAAAATGTGTTGAATAGGTGAAAAATGTGTTAGATTTGGAAAATAATGTATTGGAGTAGGAGAAAAGGAGGAAAAATTTGCATTGTAGAAAAAGAGAAACTTTTGTAAAAAAAATTAAAAATCTGAAGTTTTTCGTGAAAAGTCATGCAGGAAATTTTTCTTACTTTTCAACAACCCTTAATCCTATTTCCTTTCAGTTGCCTAATCATCCTGTTGCTTGAACAACTCAGTCAGCAGCAGCAGAAACAAGAACAGTAGTTGCAAATTCTGCAATTATTGATTAAGGTCAACATGACCTGCTGGAACTAGGCCAGTAGGGCATTTTTTTTTCCTCAGGGCTTATGCTTTAAAAAAAACAAAGGAAGCTTGTATTAGTGCCTCAACACAGAGTGAATATATCACTAGTAGTGAGTTGAGGCACTAATACAAGGTTCCTTAGTGGGGAGGCCACATATTTTCTGTATTTATAAAGCCCACAGCAAGGGAACTACAATAACACCTTTACAGGGGTGAAGATAAGTGTCTGGTGTCATAAGCTTAGAGTGCCAAAAAAAAAAAATGATCAGAGAGGCAGGAAAAGCCTCCAACTGATGCGAGTGAATATAAGAAGGGGGTAAAAAGAGAGTTATCCAACAGTATCACTAAATCACTCACATTACGCTTAGAGGGAGATATTGCACTGTTTTCTTCTGTTTCTTTTGTCTAGTATGCTACATAAGCAATGTGGGTAGTGACCTGTGAGACCCACATATAAACAGCAGCATCTCTTACCTCTGAAATTTGATAAAGAAAAGAATACCCCATACAGATTAAGTGCTCTAAGGAAAACAAGATAACCAAGATATAAAAAAAAACATAGTCCTACAATTTTGGGGGGTTTGTTTCTAACAAGCCTAAGTCCTATAAATCAATGTTTTCTTAGGGCTTGTGCCAAACAAGCTTAAGTCCTACAAATTAATGTTTCCTCAGGGCTTGGGCCTCTAACAACAAATCAAATATCAGTCCACCCTAGTGGCAGCTTATGTCAGGGGGTTCCTGTCTCACTTTACATACACATTTCTTATTTTTTTTATTAACTGTCCCCCAATAACAGTCAAGAACCCCCCCCCAAACAAATGTCCTGTTCAACTGATTCATTCCCCAGACTCCACCCACTAGCACAGACACCCTCATTAGACCCCTTTTATACCATGTCTTATGGAGTTTTTTTAATTTTATTTTTGACTTATTTTGTATTAACTGCCCCCAATCCCAGTAAACAATCCCCAAAAAAACATTCCCTGTTCAACTGATTCTTTCCCCACACCCAACCAACACAGGCACCCTCCTGCCCCTTTTATACTATGCCTTTGGGAAATAAACTAATATTTGCTATGTGTTTTGTGTAAATTCAGTGTTCCCATTGATTTCAATGGAATGACCTAGGCGACAAAAGTGGAAAATCTGCGCTTTGGCAGGAAATTATTCACAAAGCGGGAAGTGCCATTATCTTCCGATTTCAATTTGAGGTGAAAATTTTTGCCTAGCTGTTATTATCCTCCACCACACTGCCATGTGTGGTCATTGCACCAAACAATATACAATGTATGGACACAAACTACCACATCCTGACAGCTACTGAATGGCTTATCAGCTGGTGGGGGTAAAGATGAGTGAGGCGGACCACCAGAAGATATAGTTACATCTTTCGGCAGCTGGAACCTAGAGCAAGAAGGTAAAGGCAGCCAGGCATTTCTCTCGCCATCAAGCTTTTAGTCTCTAGCTGGTTTCTCTATTCTTCCTCATCTTTGATTTCCACCTTGCCTTTTGTTGCCTTTGAGAAGAGTCAGGGGGTACAGCAACAGCATGGCTCAACTTATATTGTGGGGGGTTGGCTTTAACATGGTTCACATAAATGTCATGGTGTCTGTGTTTCATATATGTGTTATCAGAGCAGTTGTCCAAGGTGCGTTCTCTCTTTTCCCCATTTTACTGACTTTTCACAAATTATGAACAGTGCCATTTCTGATGACTGCACTGTCCCTGTCCAAAGAGAAAACTAGTGCCACACACCGAGGACCTCAGGGGGGAGGGGAAAGGTGGAAAAGAATAGCCTCTTTTTTCTTCTTCTCCACATTCCCCTTCACTGTCTGGGGAAGAGGATGATGTTGCTGCTACTGCCTCAGATCAATCACTGCAACTAGGACCAGGAGTATTGCTGCTGGCAAATAGAACCTGTCCTAGTCCTGCATCACTGGACCCCATTCCCACTGAGTTCAAGGTGGCCTGTGCCACAATAGCCTTCTCCTCATTATCCTAGTGCCCTTGCAACTCAGCAGCAGCAGGAATTACAGCTGCAGCAATCTCTGCAAATTTGCAAATCACACTGCTGGTGGTGGTGGTGCTGCCCATCCCCATATCTGCCTCCCATTCTTTCTCAGTTTGGGCTAAAAAGGCCTGTCGTGTCTCTTCCCCCTCCAGCTTCTCCACCATCATCACGATCACCACCAATCCGTCTTTGCTTCTTCTGCTTTATTACAGATCTCTCACCAGTAGGAGAGGATAACAAATGTGACAGAGGGTCCCCTGCTGTCATACTTGATATCTCTTGTTGAGCTGAAGACAGGCTGGTGGCACTAGCAGCAGGTATAGGCAGGTGATCTGTGCTCATGGTGGTGGTATTATTTCTGCTAGGCAGCAATCATGTCTTCTTCAGGATTATGTTCCTTCTGGACAATGCAGTGGGGGAAAGGGTTACTCCCAGGATAAGGGGAATGTTGTGGGCTCCCATGACCGCTAGTCTGGCCGATCGCATCACTTCCCCTACCACTTCAGCATCAGCAGTAGGATCTACTGTGATCGCTCTAGTTCCACCAGTTGCTTCACTATCAGTAATAGTGTTACAGTTTGCAAAACAAGACAAGGATTCAGACGGTATAGTTAAGAACATCTTTATTAATAATAATAATAATAATAAGCAAATGCAAGTAAGTATGACAGTACAAGCAGATGGTGATTGGAAAGGCTAGAGACTCTATCAGCAATAGGAGCCTACCGATGGGTCAACCACACTGCTGGAGACTAGGCAGAAGCCAGCTGGTAGTCTCAGGAATCGGAGAGAACGCAACACTGAACCTACAGTCTCCTGTAAAGGGCAACAGAGAAGACTACTGACTCGCACCTGCAGTCAGTATGGAAGAGCCTGTCTTCAATAAGGATGGCAACAATGGAAACCACTGACTCACGCCTGCAGTCAGTAAGGCTAGAGTCTGCCAGAGCCCCAGGTCTGCACCAGGATGGGTGTCTGTAGGTAACAGAGCCACAAGCGGAGTAAAGAGACAGATCCACAGGTCAGCACCAGCTAGGACAGTCAGACAAGCCAGGTTCATACACAGAGCGGGTAGTCAGCCAGAGCCACACGTCTGCACCAGATAGGATGTCCACTAGGAGTAAGCTACACTGAGAGGATAGTTGGACAGAGCCCCAGGTCAGCACCAGAATGGAGAGTCAGACAAGCCAGGGGCATACAGGGAGAGGGTAGTCAGCCAGAGCCACAGATCTGCACCAGATTGGATGTCAAGACAAATGGAGCATACAGAGAGAATGGTAAGACAGAGCCACAGGTCAGCACCAGAATGGATAGTCAGACAAGCCGGGTCATACACAGGATACAGGAACAAATGAAACTAGAACTGCTCAGAACAACAAAGTAAGGTTAACTGATACACAGGCCCATAGAGGTTTATAAAGGAGTAGGAGAAGGCAGGACTAATTAGGTCCCCCAGGCTAGGCCTATAACAGGCGTCCAGGCAAGTGCCTGATTCATGATGCCAGTAACAATGAACCAAATGCGACCAGGCCGCAGGCAGAGAGGGACGCGGCTAGTGACGCTGGAGTTTCAGTCCAGAACCCTGCTCCTGGCTGAATGGTGTAGGCCAGGGTAAGGCACTGTGAAAAATAGAAACTAAATCAATTTCAGTCTCTGAATCTTCCTTACTACTAGTATCTCCCCCTCTCTCACGCCTAAATCTGAGTCTGTAGCTGCTGAATCTTAGTTGTAGCTGGACTGCTTGGGGATGGAAAGTGTGACTTAGGGTCCCCTGCTGTCACACTTGGCATAATCTCCTCCTCTACCCACTCCTCCGAATCACAAGACACACTGGCATGTGCAACAATGACAGCAGGCACAGGTAGCTGACCTGTCCTCCTCACACTACTACCCTCTTCTTCCTCTGCCCATAACAGAAGTTTTGCTAAGATGCCTAGATGTGAAGTAGGGGGACTGGCCATCACTGGGTCTGGGAAATCAGGGCATCCAGACCCTTCAATTTTGGTCATTTCCTCCTCCTCCTCAGACTTACTGGATGCATAACAGTCCTTCCAGCTCCTCCTTTTAGGTGTGTTCCATGTGCTCATGGTGATAGCACACAGTATACGCCCCTGCTACCTTCATTTTCAAAAATTTAGCACAGCGCTCTCTCTCTCTTTCTGCTTGTTTTGTGTTTCATTTCCAGGAAAGCTACATTTTTATAGTGAAAACATGAAAAACATGTAAATAATGGGGCATAAAGTTTGTAGCCATTGAAAAAATTGTGAAAATTTTTTGGCAATGGACAAAAATGGCGAAGATTTTAATTGCTTTATTTAAAGTTAATTTTTTTTTTGCAAAAAAAACAGACAAACAAATGGTTTTCGTTGAAACACCCTGGGAACATTCACCCATCCCTATTCCATAGGAATACTTTGGAATTATTTTTGTGCACGTTTTGACTTAGTGTGGGATGGCCCAGCAGTACATAGTAGAAGAACTGTGTGACTTCATTGTTTTAACGCTATCACTTGTGGAGATGGTAGGGGCAGGTGGCGGTATGTGTGGGCACTCTATGACTTTTGTAATTTCCAAAAACTAACCCAGAGTCCTCCTCTGCAGCAAGATCAGAAAATCTTGGCACAATCTCATCAACAACACTTCTATTATGTACCCCAGAGCCCCAGGAACATTTTGAAGACCTTCTGTTGTTGCTAGTTGTGGCACCTCTGACCTGTAGATGGTGTTTCTACCTGTCAGACCTGTGGTTTTGTGTCAGGTGGGATTTCATTGAAGTGGTGGATAGGTGTGAGTCTGATTTCCCTCTGCACATATGCTTCTCACATAGACAACAGATAGCATCATGCTTAGCTCTTGGATTGTGAGAAAAATATCACCATACTGTGCACGTCATAGATTGTGGTGTTCCTGAGAGTCTGCTACTATTACTGGGACTATATGTTGAAATTGTACCACTATTACTAGGTGTCACAGGTGCTACACTTCCAAGAGCAGTAGATTCTCTCATCATAGCTAAAGCTGTGGATGCTGATAACCTGTGTTATTGTTGGTTACTCAACACCATTAGAGTGTGTGGCTGAGTGGGATTTGGACTTGGAAGCAGTGAAGATGCTGATGATGACTGACTGGATGTTTGTATATTTCTGGGCATCTTTGCTTGTCCAGAGTCAGACTTTCCATTTGTTTTCCTCATACAGTTTATAGACAGACACAGTGCTCCTTTTCAGTGGTGGAAGGCTGAGCTTTTGCCTTTCAGCCAGGTCATCATTTCTTTCACTCTCAACTTCATCTGTATCTGAAGAAGAGAAGGATGCTTTAGGATTATATTCTATATGTATATCATCAGTAAATAGTTCATCCTCAGCATTGGCAGTCGCTGTTTCCCCACTACTTATATATTCCTCTAGGCTTTTTAGAGGTCTCGAGCGAGAAAAAAAATGCACTTATCACAAACAAATGTACCACTGGGTGAAAAGTGCCATTTTTCTACTGTTTGTCTTTTGAGGCAAAATATTTTGCCCATTCCTACTTTTCAGAGCAGTTTTCCAAACAGGTAGGGGGTCTGTTTGGGAAATAAAGGCTCTGTGTTGTGATGGGGTTGCAGGTGGGAGAGTGATTTTGAAAGGGAATGAGAGTGAGTAAAGTTTGGACAGCCTATTGATCTAGCCTTGCTGATAATGGTAGTTGATTTGCTTCCCCAAAGAGATATGTTTTCAGGAAGAGTCTTAAGAGCTAAGGGTTTGTTGACAGTGTGATGGGAAGGGAGGAAGGAATTACAGAGCTCAGATGCAGCATGGAAGAAGTCGTAGTCAGGAATGGGAGGATGTAGGATGTAGTATGAGATGCAGAGAGAAGAAGATCTCATGCAGAGAGAAAATAACAAGTGGGAGTGTAGTTGGAAACAAAAGATGAAATGTAGAGCTGTGCAGTTTTCTTAAGGGCTTTATACGTTTGCACCAGTATTTTAAATATATTTCAAGAAAAATGGGAGCCAGTGTAGTGATTGGCACAGAGGAGCAGTATAAGAGTAGCAATGTTTGAGGTAGATTAGTCTGCTCCCTCACCTCAGCTGTCGACCTATCCAATTTCTAAGGCTGTCCACATTATTGTTTGCTACTTGATCATGTATTTATCCCTTTCTGGACTAGTTCCATTCCCGACCATGCTATTGTTTTCTCCTTTTTCCTACATTGATACTCTGTTGCCAACCCAGTCCTTTTCCTGACCTGACTATTGTTTGCTGTTTGTATCTGCATTGGTCATCTGTTGCTGAACCAGCCCTGTTCCTGATCTATTGTTTGATGACTTTTCCTGTTCCTGTCTTCTCTGTCACATTGTGAGTACTACTGTTTGGCAAGCAGCTGCTGTACTGGACCTGGTCTAGTCCTTCTTTGTTTGACTCTGTTTGTGTTGTTTTCCATGGTTCCTGCCTAGTCATCCTGAGCCTAGTCAACTGGTCTATGTATCCTTGTTTTTGGCACCTTTACCTGGCTTAAGCTGCAAGAAAACTGCACAGTGGTCTGTCTTAGTTCTCAAAAACTGCACTCTAGCATCATACCCTAACTTCTTGTGGGTCACAGTGGCAGTTCTATTAGAGTCCTAGGTCATCATTGCCTGGCAGTGTGTCAGTGTTTATGTATACATACCATAGAGATAATCTCTTGTTTTTTTTCCTGACATTTTTGGTTTTATTTACCTTGTTTCTTTATTCATCTTTTGACATTTAAAGCTAACTGCAATATAGTCATCTACATCACCAGACAAGTGTTCTCCATAATCAGTGACACCATGTGAAAGCCAGCTGGCTGCATCATACATTTGGTTCCCACTTATTGAGTATAAATAACTACTAATGTTGTTTGTAAATTAATTACTTATTAACACTGTTTTCAATCTAAAGGGATAGAGACAGTCTCTCTTAAAGGGATAGTAATACTTCATTTTAACTTTATTTTATTTTGTAGGCATTAAAAAAACATGAAGAATGATATAAGTCTTATCTCTGAAACCTTTATGGTTTAAGAGATATTCACAAGCAAAGTTTCCCCCTCCCGCCCCTTTTTCCTAGTGTAAGCCATCTCTTCTCAGATGTGAATCTGGTTGTAAGACCAGAGAGATAACAGCAGGGGACAATCTTCTTTGTATGAAAGGAATGAAATCCCTGCCTCCCTTGACAAGTTTTTCAGCTTTTTCCCTTATCTTAATTGAAGATTGTCCCTCTCTGCAGTCTACCTGGGCACCTCCCTTCTGATGTGGCTGAATGGGGGGGGATACTTTGCTTGTGAATATCTCTTAAACCATAAAGGTTTGAGAGATAAGACTTATATCATTCTTCATGTTTTATTAATGCCTACAAAATAAAATAAAGATAAAACGAAGTATTACTATCCCTTTAAGAAGTCCTTTATCATGGTAGTGTCTGCTATGACAAATATACTGTTATTTTTTCTCTTCACCACCTAGTAATCTAAGAGTTAAAATACAAGATATAAAACACAGTCTCCTTGTTCTCCCTTTACACAGGTAAAACTGCAGAAAAGTTCTCCAGAACTGAGATGCTTTTACATGTGAAACAAACACTGCCAGGAACAGAATCAGCATGCTACAGACTACAAAATGACAAGCCTACAGGAAAATAATCATTACATGAAAACACCCAGCAAAACTCTACAAATGTACCATGTAACCTGTGGACTGTGAATATGTATTATTTATTATCAGTATAAACATTGATAACAGAAATATATACTTCCTGTTAAAAGTAAATTATGTGGCACGTGGTTAACCCTTTGGTTGCTAGAGATTTCTCCAGTTCATTACATTTCTATGTGTTTGAGGCATCTCTTGGATGCAAGGGTTAAACATTGTACCTAACATATATTTGGCAATTTGTTTAAAGAAAAAAATTCATAGCAATGGGTTGGCAACCTCTCTAAAATTCAATGGGTTAAAAGCCTCATATAACCCTTTAAAGTGATAGTAATGTTTCACAAAAAAAGCAGCTTCAATTAATCGTCAAAGTATTTGAGCCATGGAGAGTGTTATTTCAATACTGTCAGAGTTGTAGTTCAAGAGTAATTGAATGATAAAGTATCCCCCTTCCACCCCTTTTACCTAGTGTAAGCTACCTCCCCCCAGATGTAGAATAAGGTCCTGGGACCATACAGCTCACAGCAAGAGATAATCTTCTTACTGTGAGCATAAGGAAAATGTTGCCCCCTTGATGGGTTTTTCAACATTTCAGTTACAATTGCCTTATTGTATTAATAAAATCATTCTAACAAAGTAACATTGCTCATGATGAATTAGTAATGTCTATATATTAAAAAGGTCATATTGCATTTATGGTTTGAGAGATATAGAAGGCTAAAGTTCCACCCTCCCTCCGCTTTCTCTGATGTCAGCTGTAAAGCTGACAGCAGGAGATTTGAGTCGGCGGACTCGAGGAGGCTCTTCAGCAGAGCTGAAGTAGCCAATGGTTTGCAGGTACACTTTGTAGATCTTTCCAATGAAGTATTTCTTTTTACATTGCGCTATTTCGGCTCTGCTGAAGAGCCGCTTGCTTATAGCTGATGTCAGGGAAAGCGGACGGAGGGTGGAAATTTAGACTTCTATATCTCTCAAGCCATAGAGGTTTGAGAGATGGGACTGGGGTTGTTTAGTTTAATTTTCTAATATCTGCAATATGATCTTTTTTAATGTATAGACATTACTAACTCTTTAACGCAGAGCAATGCGTTGCATATCCCTCTGGCACTCAAAGGGTTAAATATGTCATAAAAGCACAACAAACACGAGGAGATGGGCCAATAACACCATATACATGGTACTAATAGAATGTTATGACCACTTCTATTTTTTTCTTTTTTTTTTTTAATTTCTTCCTGAAGAAGTGGTCAGTGAAAATATGAAACATTTTGAGGTGTTTTTAACTTTAGGAATAAATATATTTTTAGATATTTCCTGGTCTGCCATATATTTTCATTGTGAAAGCCTTCTATACATCTATTTATATGAACAAGTATGGTTCCTTTGCTGGGAGAAATGGCATCAATATTCACTGCTAGCATTTGACTGGTGTACTCAGCCCAGAGGCTGGTCTTGAAATCATCCTGTCAATATTATCATCATCATAACATTCTATTACTGACATTTATATGGTGTTATTAGCCCCTTTCTTCATGTTTGTTGTGTGTTTATTTTCAAGCTGTTCCTGTGAACTGTGGTGTAGGAATGACTGAGCGGCAAGCTTACAGCAATCTGTGTGGGGGGCAGGTTTAATATCCTCCACAAGTGATAATAACCACTATTATTCCAAGTAGCAATTGTATAATGAGAGTACCCTTTCTCTAACAATTTATGTTGGATTATTTTTATAAACTACACTATAAGACTCCCCCTTTGTGTTTTTTGTCTTCTTAAATATGTCATGTACTTCTGTTTACATTTGCTTTTTAATATATTTTAATGTGTTGCTCATTCCTCTGGTCCTTAATGGAGTAACTTAATAAGTAATGTTTTGCACTGTAGAGTGGTTGAGTAATCACACTGAGGCTGATGTTATAAAAAGAAATGAAACATTTCAAGTTCAAACCAACTACATCATGTGGAACAAATAAACATTTCTATTTATTTAAATGTTTGATGGAGAAGAGGATGCCAATATATTACAAAGCCATATATATGTAACCCTGGTTGTCACCATACCTCCAATATGCATAGAATAGGACTGAAGTCATCTGTAGATGACACATTTGATCCAGAATTCCCTCAGCCAATGAGAATCCTGTTTAGATCACAGGAAGAGGAGGGAGGATGTAAGTGAAACTGAGCAGGAGTTCCAGTTCTGCGTGAGCAGATGAAGTGTGAAGAATTCCCTGCTGCTTAGAATTAAGGAATCTCAGGCCACAGGCCTAGTGAAAGGCTAGTTTGTGTACAATTCCCTGCTACAAATTATACACTGAAGTTAGAGATCCCAGAACCCTCCCAGCAAGGCAGTTTGTGAGGTTCTAGTGCTGATCTTGCTTGGTGCACTTTGCACATAACTCATCCAGAACCCTGCCTGAGGAGCTACAGTCAGATGATCTGCCTGCCAATCAAGGTATTGCTGATCAGAGGTTCACGTGTAAAGCTGCTGGTCAGTGAAAGGCCTGCAACTGGCAGACAGCTAAGGAAAGCACGGTTCCTAGTTAGCCCCATTCGAGGTAAGACAGGAATAATGCATGCAAGCAGCAAAAAAAGGTACTCTGTGTTATATACCACACACTATAGGGGTAATGCTACCTACAGAAGGGCCCACCATGTGCACCCTGGGTGACTGAGTCTGAGTATCAGCTGAGGAAAAGGGAACTCCACTGATCAGAGTGTGAGAGTGATGAGTGTTGGAATTTCACACCAGGAGTGTGGGATTGTGTTTATTCTATCTGTGTTCTCATGTTGCACTGTTGTTATGTTTCTTGTATTCTACAATATATTTTGGGTACTCTTCCTCTTTAAACACATAATGTGTGTTGTCATTGTTAGAATGCTTTATTGTTGTCATCAGCAGCTAAGTGGAAGCACTGCCAAAAGCTCACTATATCCTAATCTCCTAGATCAGGGCTTATAATTTTAAGCCCTTTGCTACTAGCCAGGCCTGAAAAGTTACTCGCCACTGCAAGTTATAACATTCCCACCAGGGCTGAATTTCTACTCGCCAGGGCTGAATTTTCACTCTCCATTGGCTAGTGGCGAGTGGAAATTTTGAGTCCTGTCCTAGATAGATGAAGACCTATTATCATCCTGTTAGAGCCACAGTCAGAGGTCATTGGCTGTTGCACTAAGTAGAAATGGAGCAATTCTAGAGCAAAGTAACTACCACCATAAGGGGCAAATAAATAAAGCCCCAAATCCCCAATGATTTCAATAGTTCTTTAATCACTTGAATGTTAAAGAGGTCTCCAACACATTGCTTCAAAATTTAGGCTGGAGATCTCTCTATCATTCAAATGGTTAAGAGCCTTATTTCTTTGATGATGCAGTTGGTGTGCCCCACTCAGTTGCTCTAAGTCTACTTAGTACATGACCTCACGGAGATACACAATAATACTTAAGTAACACATAATATAGACATTCGGCTTTTTCATGGTTGGAATGAAGGAATTAATATTAAGTTTAGACAAGAAAGAAAAGTAACATATTGTACAGCTGGCAGAACTTTCTTAGGAATCGTGGAAGAAAACAGTGAATACTATATAAAGTCAACTGAAGTTTTTGAGCTAAAAAATAATGGTGACTCATAATCACAAGCAGAATAGTAATCATGAGCAGAATAACTTGAAATAATCACAGGCAAAATGTATTCTTTTAATAACTAGATAACCCCTTGAGAACCAGAGAGGTAAGCAATGCACTGTGAAGCAATGCATTGCACACTATTTGGTTCTCAATGGGTTTAAGAGGAAATTAGAATAGTGTCTTTGCACTGGCAATATTTGTGAAAACATTCATGATAAGCATAATGAGGTTATAACTGTTTCAACGGGCCTTCATAGCATTCAGCAAATCGGCTCTTTGTGCTCAAATTTAATGAATGAAGTAAAAGAAAAAAAATGTCAAAAGCTGTCAAACTATACACCACCAGGTCAAGTAAAACAACACATCAGATTGAGTGTTATTTACCAAAATGTGATGTTCCAAATTTGTCCTCGGAGCACAAGCAAATGCAGGACTCTCCCATACTCCTGAGGGAGGTGGAGGAGGCTATTAAATAATAATAATCCTTTATTTATATAGCGCACACAGATTCCGCAGCGCTTTACACTCATATTCGTTCCTGTCCCCATTGGGGCTCACAATCTAAATTCACCTATCAGTATGTTTTTTGGAGTGTGGGAGGAAACCGGAGTACCCGGAGGAAACCCACGCAAACACAGTGAGAGCATACAAACTCATTGCAGATGTTGTCCTTGGTGGGATGTGAATCCAGGACCCCAGCGCTGCAAGGCAACAGTGCTAACCACTGAGCCACTGAGATCTTCCATTTAGAAATTCCCTGGCAGTAAAGGTATTCCTACAGAATGGTACAAAAGATTCTCAGAAATCATAGCACCTCATCTATTAAACACTTATTATTACACCTTTGATTCTATAGTCCTCCCTCAGTCCCTCAACGAGACTGCTATTATTGTCATCCCCAAACCTGGAAAAGACCCTAGAAAATGTGACTTTTACTGCCTGAGCTCCTTATTGACATTTGAAGATAAGAAATTAGCTGAAATCCTGGCCAATACATTAAACCAGGTTATTATTACCACTTTAATACACTCTGATCAATTGGGATTTCTACCAGGCAAGACTACCTTTTGCAACCGCCGATGCCTCTTCTTACACCTACAGTGCATACACAATAATGCAGGAAGCAGAGTAGTAGTCTCTTTGGATGCCAACAAGCAATTTGATTCTATTGCATTGACCTACTTATGGTGTATCCTACTTTGATTTGGCTCTACATTCATAAGATGAATTCAGCTTCTTTACGACTCATCTCATGCTAGGGTGAGCAGAGGCACTGGGTGGGCAGGGGTGCTCCCTGTCTCCTGGTCTCTTAGCCCTTGCAGTTGAGCCATTAGCTTTACCTATTAGGAAAGATCCAGAGATTTGGGGTTTCTTGATAGGAACAGGGAAGAAAAGTTGGCATTGTACGCTGGCAATATACTTCTCTTTCTTGGTGGTACTGATAATTTGTTAAATCATATGCTGAAAAAAGTAGAACTTTTTGGTACCTTTTCAGGTTTAAGCATCAATTGGTCCAAATACTCTATGCTTTTAATCGAACCTATTCAGGAGAACACTGTCTTAGCTGATACCCCTATAAGCTGAGAAAATTAATTTAAATATTTGGGGGTACTAATGGTCTTCTCTCCTAATGGTTTCTATCTGATAAGCTTGAACCTCTACTTGCTCAATTCAAAGACAAAACACAGTCGTGGGCTGAACTCCCACTGACTATAATTTTCCAGTCAAACATTATCAAGATGGTCTTTTTGCCAAATGTCTTTATATTTTTCAAAGTGCCCCTCTGTATTGCTAAGAAATACTTCTTAGCTATTGACTAAATTGTTATGGCTTTTCTGTGGATGGGGACGAGATAGAATCAGTCTTTGTAGCTTAAATGCCCGGCTACCAGGTCACTCTAAGACTGGACCTCTGCAGTCTATCCCTGGGATCTCAGAGCCATAGCCTCTTGATTTTGCTCACATCTTTTTCTCCTAAATCGTTATGGCTCCACCTAAGGTAATATTCACCTCTGTTAATGCTAGAGGTTTAAATGTCCCTGTGAAGAGATCTTCTATATTAAAAGAAGCTCGTAGAATTGAATCTAATTTTTTGTTTTTGCAAGTAACACGTTTCATGTCCTCACACCATCTATCCCTAATGAATACCTCTTACTCCAGGGGTTGGTATGCTTCAGCGACAGCCAAGCATAAGGGTGTTGCAATACTTATTGGCAAATCCACTGTGTGGACACACATTGCAGATGTTGCGGATCTAGAAGGCAGATTCCTAATGATCAAAGGTAGGTTACATGGCCAAACATTTACTTTGGTTAATATCTGCTCTGCAAACTCTGAGATATACCCTTTCCTCGCACAAGTTATGCGAGAAATAGACACATTTAAAGAGGGATTCCTCATCATGGGAGTTTAATGTCACTTTAGACCCTAACTTAGACTCATCAGTGCAGAAATCTCAATAGTCAGCTCACACGTTAGGGAAGATGAACTCCCTGATCCACCAATCTCATTTGGTAGATTTATGGAGCTTATGCCACCATTATCCTTTCAAAAGGTCGCACTCAAAAGAGCATGTGACCACATACTGTGTTAACCCTGTCATCAGAATAAAAATGGAAACCTGAGAATCTCACACTGTGTGAAAGCACGAGATTCTCAGGTAGCACTATGAAACATCACAGGTCTGCAAAATTAGTGATAGCATGTCATCCGGGCTCTGTATGTTAGGAGCTCAGTGTGAAACCGGCACAGACATGGATTTCTCATCATTTAATAGATTTACGAGGATTGATCTGAAAAGAATCAAGAACTTCTCCAGATCTGATCAGGGCATCAGCCCCATATGTTGATAAGCGCTGCTCCATCCGGCACTCTCTCCCTGCGTGCTCTGCTCTAAGCCTTACACTCCCACTGCTTCTCCTTATTACACCTTTGCTGATTACCACAGTGTGACTCTGACTGGGTCTCCAACTCCTGCCACACTTTTCACGAACCGTGCAGACTCCTTCTAGAGTTCTCACTCACCCTTTATCTTCTGTACCAGCAGGTGGGGGTTGCTTTCCTCGGGGGAATTGGGACTGGCACTGCTCCTGGTGCCACTCAATAAAGTTGTAGCCAGACGCATTATGGATAACAACAAGAATATGCTGAGGCATAAGGATATGCAGAGAGATATCTTCAGTGGATGATTAACACATGGATGATCCGGCTCTCTCTCCCTGCCTACTCCGCTCTGTCAGTCTGCACTCAGAGAGAGAGGGAGAGAGAGCCGGAGCAGCTCTTATCAACATATGGGGTTGAAGCCCTGATCAGATCCAGAGAAGTTCTTGATTTTTAAGATATTCAGATTTTGAGCAGCACTGGATGTCATGCTGTCAATTATTTTGCAGACCTGAAATGTTTCATAGTGTAACCTGAGAATCTCGCTGTTTCATGCAGTGTGAGACTCTCAGGTCGTCATTTTTATGCTGGTGACATGATTAACGCTATATGTGGCCGAAGGCTCTTTTGCGTGTGACCTTTTAAAAGTGAACCTATGCCACCTGCAGACTAAAGATTTTACTGTTACGGTTAGTCAAGGAGTCAGACAGTATAGTTAAAATAACTCTTATTTGGAATGATAATAGCAATGAATATCAACTATAATATAGAGCAGAGGGTGACTAGATGGGCTAGAGACTCTATCAGGAATAGGAGGCGCCACAATGTCAACCACAACTGCTGGAGACTATGCCAGAGCCAACTGGTAGTCTCCATGGTAACGAATAGAGCACAGAGTAGGACCCAAAGTCTCCTGCTAGGTAGCTACAAGGGAGAACACTGACTCTGGCCTGCTTTCAGTAGGGAAGAGCTCATCTCCAAAACGGATGGCAACAATGAAGACTACTGACTCACACCTACAGTCAGTAGTAGGTAGTCAGCTGGAGTCTGCCAGAGCCCCAGGTCCACACCAATATGGATGTCTGTGGGAAACGGGCAACACAGCAGAGTGAGCAGACAGAGCCACAGGTCAGCACCAGTTAGGATAGTCAGACAAGCCAGGGTCATACATGGAGCAGGTAGTCAGCCAGAGCCACAGGTCTGCACCAGATAGGATGTCCAATAAGAGTAGGCAACAATGGGAGGATAGTTGGACAGAGCGCAGGTCAGCACCAGGTTGGATAGTCAGACAAGCCAGGGTCCTACAAGGAGCGGGTAGTCAGCCAGAGCCACAGGTCTGCACCAGATGGGATGTCTAAAGGCAAAAGGAGTGCACAGAAGAATGGTCAGACAGAGCCACAGGTCAGCACCAGATTGGATGGTCAGACAAGCCGGGTCATACACAGGATACAGGAACAACTGGAACTAGAACTGCACAGAACAACAATATAAGGGTAATGATACACAGTCCCAGAGAGGTTTATAAAGGAGTAGGAGAAGGCGGGACCAATTATGTCCCCCAGACTGGGCCTATAACAGGCATCCAGGCAAGTGCCTGATTCATGATGCCAGTAACAAGGAACCAGATGCGACCAGGCTGCAGGCAGAGATGGACGTGGCCAGTGATGCTGGATCACCAATCCAGAACCCTGCTCCTGGCTGAATGGCTCAGGCTGAGGTAAGGCACTGTGACATTTACTTTCTATTCAACTAGCCATCATTCTTGCTCAAGGATTGATTTTTTTTCTTGACAGATCAAGCTCAGTTGCAGATATTGCTCCAATGACCTTATCTGACCATGCCCCAGTGCAACTCTCTTTACTCTTCCCACAATCCACTAAACACTCTCCCAGATGGAAATTAAATTACTTACTTCTTGACGATCCCTCTATAGTTCTTCACTTGAGAAATGCTTAACTGACTACTTGTTGACAAGATACTTGATTTGGAACATGCACATAAGCTCATCCCTTTACCCTCCACTGGGATTAGGAACAATCTAATCTTACATGACCAATATATACACTTGTTCCACTGGTATAAATATAAATCATATTTTCAGGGTAACAAGTGTGGGAAAACTTTAGCCAACCTGATCAAAATTAAAATGTCCTAAAACTTTATTTCTAGCATCAAAGATCAAGATGGTAGGATCAAACGGTTCAGATATGGCGGCAACCTTCTACTCCTTTTTTAAATATCTATATAACATTCCACTATCTCCTGGCCAGGAGAACTTAGAAGAGTGACATGCAAAAATATGCACCTTTCTCAACAAATCTTGCTGCCCTAAACTACTTCCTGCAGAGGTATGAGAGATGGAGCTACCTTTCACAGACCAGGAGATCTCTTTAGCTATCTGCAGCCTTCCACAGGGGCCTGATGGCATTGAGGTGCTCTATTATCGCACCATTACCCCCACTTTGACTCCATATTTGACCGCAACATTTAACTCAATCGCTTCTGGTGTCCCTTGGCCTACTCAATTCTTGGAGGCACATATTACTGTCCTAGCCAAGCCAGGCAAGGATCTGAGGTTATGTAGCAACTATAGACCAATTTCCCTACTCAGCTTAAAAATTTATAAAAAGTAAAACTCAAAATGAATGGCCAAGATACTGGCAAACAGACTAAAGTATTTTCTCCCCACATTGGTCCACCCTAATCAGGCAGAGAAGCCAGGAACAATACCTCCAAGGCGGTAGCCCTTATTTATACTACTTTGAACCAATGGATTCCTTCCATATTGCTGGCAATTGATGCAGAAAAAGCATTCGGCCCCTTGGCTTGGCGCTACCTGTCAGAGGTTCTCTCACGTCTAGGCCTTGGTCCAAAGAGAACCTCTGCAATCTTGAGTTTATTTTCTACATCATTGACCAGAGTTAAGGTAAACGGCTTATTATCCGATTAATTTAACATCCATAATAGTACAAGACAGGGATGTCCTCTTTCCCCTATTGTGTTCGTATTAGCCCTAGAACCATTATTGAACACCTCAGACTTTCCCCATAAATTAATGGTATTCCTTGACATCACTGATGAAACTAGCGTGTTATGCGGACGACTTACTGTTTACGTTAACATGACCACAACAATCTTTGTCCCACCAACTTCCACTGCTGCAGCTTTACAGAAAAAGGGAAGTGGATGGTCACACCATTCTACAGATCTCTAGTTAGACCTCGCCTACAGTATTGTGTAGAGTACCTGGAGACTCCGTCTCCAGAAGGATATAGATACTCTAGAGAAAATTCAGAGAATGGCTACTAAAATCGTGACTGGTTTACAGGAAAAGGCATATCAGGATAGACTAAAGGATCTGAACATGTATAGCGTGGAGGAGAGAAGATAGAGAGGGGATATGATAGAAACATTCAAATACATGAAGGGATTGAGCAAAGTACAGGATGGAAGTATGTTTCAAAGGAGTAAACATGTTAGGACAAGAGGCCATAGTATAAAACTAGAGGGACACAGGTTTAGACGTAATGTAAGAAAGTTTTACTTCACTGAGAGGGTAGTAGATAAGTGGAATAGTCTACCAGCAGAAGTGGTAGAAATGAATACAGTGACAGAATTTAAGCACGCATGGGATAGGCATAAGGCTGTCCTTAACATAAGAAAAGACCAAGGCCAAAAAAGGTTTGAGGTGTTTTACAGTAGGAAAATGGGCAGACTAGATGGGCCGAATTGTTCTTATCTGCTGTCAAATTCTGTGTTTCTATGTTTCTATCATCCATCACCCATGTTACTGCTTTCGTTGATCCCATTCCCTTTCAGCTTCCTAATCATACTGCTGCTTAAACAACTCAGCAGCAGCAGCAAGAACAGCAGTTGCAAATTCTGCAATTATAGACTCGGGACTTTTGACAATGGCCAGTGACCACCAATACAACATTATCTGCCAGTGCCATTATTCGCCGATTTCAGTTTGAGGCAAATATTTTCGCCCATTCCTACAAATAAAATATCATGAATAAATATAATTTTTATTAGTAATATTTGACATTCTAGGATAATATCCATCATGTAAAATCTAAGAAGTCCTGATGTAGTAAGAAGATAAGGAGGGAGATTCATTAAGCGGTGATAAAGAGGTGACTTCTACAGTTTATCACTTCTCCAGTTCCTATGTTATTCTATGGAGCCTATGAACTAAGATTTATTCAGCTTTGGAGATCTTAGTGTACAGGCTCTAAAGAATAACGTAGGAACTGGAGAAGTCATCTTCACTTTACCACTGCTTAGTGAATCTCCCCCATGGAGAAGTTCTACGTAGACCTGCTGTGCCATGGGGACAAATTAAAGGGATAGTAATGCTCTGTTTTATCTTTATTTTATTTTGTAGGCATTAAAAAAAACATGAAGAACGATATAAGTCTTATCTCTCAAACCTTTATGGTTTGAGAGATATTCACAAGCAAAGTTTCCCCCTCCCGCCCCTTTTACCTAGTGTAAGCCATCTCTTCTCATATGTGGAATGCAGTCCATAGACCAGACAGAGAACAGCAGGGGACAATATTCTTTCTATGAGAACAATGAAAGCCCTACCCCCCATGACAGGTTTTTCAGGTTTTTCCCTTATCTTAATTGAAGATTGTCCCTCTCTGCAATCTACCTGGGCACCTCCCTTCTGATCTGGCTGAACAGTGTTACACTAGGTAAAAGGGGAGGGAGGGGGACACTTTATCATTGAATTAATCTTGAACTACAACTCTGACAGAATTGAAATAACACTCTCCAAAGTCCAAATACTATGATGATTAATTAGAGCTGCTTTTATTATGAAATATTACTATCCCTTTAATATTTCCATTGATTTAAATGAGCCTTTTACATCTTAAATGATAGCGATGTCTCTAATGCATTGGGAGTTATTCACTAAAGCAAGATAAAGAGATGATAATGTGAAGATGACTTCTCCAGTGATTTCTCTTGTCCATTACTTACATTACACTATGAAGCCTATGCACTAAGATCTCCAAAACTGGAGAAATCTCTTGTTACTTTATTACCTCCTTATCAGACATTAGTGAGTCTCCCCCAATGTGTGCGGGACCCTCTAGCATTCATGGAAAGCCCAATTCAAATCACTGAGAATTTGAAGAGTTGTTGGGTTTTTTTTTTTTTTTTTTTTTTAATTCTTCCCCCATGGTGTTGTTGGTTTCCCCAGAATTATTCCTCTTTTCTTTCGTGACTAGGGCCATCAGTGTATACTTGTTTAATGAAAGTTTTTATCAATTTAAGTTGTAATTCTCATGTAAACATATGAATATCACTAAGATATGTGCTCTAAATTTAGATTCCTTTTCCAACTGACACACTTATACTTGCTCAGCCCCCCCTCAAAAAAAAAAAGCTTCTCTTATCTTCTGAGAAGACTGCAATAAAGTACTTGAAAGGTCATTTTTTCCCTATTCGCTTTGCATTCTGGCAGTTGAGCTATAAATCAGCTATGCCTTGTGCTAAAAATGAAGTGTCCTACATGACTTTATTTGAGTGAATTTTAGCAAAAAAATGGATGACATTTTATTTTAAGAAAAATCAAGCCCAAAATAATTACTGGAATGTTCTGCTAATCATAATTTTGCTGAAGAATATAAAGGTCTACTGGATTAAAGGGATAGTAATGTTTCATTATAAAAGCAGCTTTAATTAATCATCATAGTATTTGGACTTTGGAGAGTGTTATTTCAATTCTGTCAGAGTTGTAGTTCAAGAGTAATTCAATGACAAAGTGTCCCCCTCCTGCCCCTTTTACTGATGTAACACTGCTCAGCCAGAGCAGAAGGGAGGTGCCCAGGTAGACTGCAGAGAGGAACAATCTTCAATTAAGATAAGGGAAAAACCTGAAACGCTTGTCAAGGGGGGCAGGGATTTAATTGTTTTCATAGGAATAAGAGTGTCCCCTTCTGTTATCTGTCTGGTCTATGGACTGCATTCCATATCTGAGAAGAGATGGCTTACACTAGGTAAAAGGGGCGGAAGGGGGAAACTTTGCTTGTGAATATCTCTTAAACCATAAAGGTCTGAGAGATAAGACTTATATCATTCTTCATTTTTTTTAATGTCTACAAAATAAAATGAAATTAAAACGAAGTATTACAATCCCTTTGAGTCTGAAAATGATATTAAAATGCACTGTTTTTATTAACTGGTACTGTATGGCATAAAATAGCCATCTATAGCATTTAATCATATTCTTTTAACAAATGCTATGTTTTTGTGTAATAAGCTATTTTTACAGTACCAGTTTATAAACCCTCATATAGAAAAACTAATTATGATAGACCACAGATGTTAGTCAAAATTTAGATAGGGCATTAGGTGGGAATGCTGCTGTAAAGTGAGAGTGGGGGTATCTTTTTCTGAATTGACAGTAGGTAAAAGTCTCTTATCCACTGGTATGCTCAGATGCTGAAAATATCACCAAACACCTCATACCTCTCTCTGAATTAAATCAAAATGTTTATTTATCAGAAGAACTACAAAGCCTATACTTATCTTTTTTTTGTTTTTGTTTTTTGCTTCAGCACCACCTGGTAACCACAACATAAAATACAGTCTAATTAAAAAAAGAAAAAATAAATAAAAATGTTTATGCTTTAATATCTTTTGAATGAAAGATCTCCCAGGAAATTGATTTAGCTGCTCCCAGGATATTCAATCAGTGCATGAAAAAGAAGTATAACCTTGAGCACCATACCACTATCTTCATGTAAGCCAATGTGATGGCTAAGGGTTCCGCAAGCCCCATATAATAATATTACAAACAAGCAACAAGAGCTGCACCATTAGACAAACAATGTGATTCGAGTAGAAATACAACATCAATATTTTTTATAATAAAAACATTGACTGTCTCATGGATGTTTAAAGGCTCATGTAATCCAGGTCCACAGACTTCTGCCTCCAGAGTCAATATGTTTCTTATTCACAATGCTTATTCATGACTTAATATATCACAACTTGAGGCAGTACTGTATTATGATATCTCTAAAATTGAAAAATGGATGACTATAAACAAACTGTTTCTAAACACTGAGGAAACTGTCACAATGGTATTTGGTAGAAAAAGCAAATTAAGTAAACTCTGCAATTCCCATTTAAGCATTATAACAAAGCCTAATTGTAAATTGGCACTGGTTGACTTCTACAAATATCTTGGTAGGTGGCTTGACCCCAAATTCACTTTTGACCTTTACATTGAGAAATTAAACTTTATCCTAAAATGGGCACTCTATTTAGATGGAAATCCTACCTAAGTCCTTTGGTAAGAAAACTTATTGTTCAACAAATGGCCTGTAAGATAGCTCTGTTGACTAATGAACCAGCAGTACAATCTGTTCAAACCTCAAGGTCACTGCAAGTTCTCATCTTGGCAAGGTCAACTCAGCCTTTTTTTCCTTTTAAAGTAGATGAAGTGAATACTCACAGCATACTCAGTGTATTAATCTCATAACAATGTATCAATCTCTATAATCTTTATAATAATCTCAGTGTATCCTTCCTGGTACAATACTCTAAATAGAAAAAGTTAGTGCCAGTTATGGACTACTGGGATATAGTATAGGCTTTTGTGCCATCTTGGCAAACTCAACACTCTATATAATTCATAAAGTCACTTTGTCCTCCAGTGTACTTACACTACCCATCATTGCAGTATGTTTAAAGAATTAAGTTGGCAAACATTCGAATCTAGACTTACACTTGACCTTTTTTTGCCTTGTTTATAACCTCTACTCTAGAAAGCTACCTGACTACCTGAGGAGTATATTCACTCCAGCTATCCATACTAATTGTAACTTCCACATCTAACACTTCCCTCACTGAGAAAGCCATACTAAAAGAAAAAAACAGATATTCTCTCAGTCTAAAATCTCTAGAAATAAATTGTTAATTTTACTTAACCCCTTAGTGACCAGCTAGGAATTTTTTTTTTTGCCAAACAAAGTAATCCATTGTCCCTGAACGGCGTGTAGCCGCGCGGGGACCCGGACTTCCGGGACGTACATGTACGTCCTCTATCACTGAGTGACAGTTTCTGCGGGACGTACATGTGCGTCCATTGTCGAGAAGAGGGTTAAAAACAAAATGTTACTGTATATATACATCCATTTTGTATTATTTATACATTTGTTTCATTTTGTGTATTTAGTTTTGCATTATAAAAGGTCACCAGGGCATACATGAAAAAGGGAAAAATCTCAATGGATGAGATACACTAAAGTTCGATATAGGCTAAGGATTAGGGGAAGGCTTTCCCACATGACTTTTCATGAAAACTTGCCAATTTTTCCGTGAATGTTTTCGTCTTTCTGCCTATGCAAAAATGTCCTCCTTTTCGACAATTTTAACAAATTGTTTGCCTATTTTAACACATTTTTTGCCTATTTTGCTTATGGGTACTACATTTCCCACTATAATATTACTTCTTCTGAGACTGAAGTTTAGAAATAAGTGGCTGAAAGTCAAAGTTATGAGTCCTACAGCAACATATGGCTTGAAAAATGTATTAGCATGCAGTATGCATTTGTCTTTTGCCCACAACACTAACTTCCTGCTTAAAGGGATAGTAATGTTTCATAATAAAAGCAGCTCCTATTAATCATCATATTATTTGGACTTTGGAGAGTGTTTCAATTCTGTCAAAGTTGTAGTCCAAGAGTAATTCAATGATAAAGTATCCCACTCCCGTCCCTTTTACTGGTGTAACACTGTTCACCTCAGAGCAGAAGGGAGGTGCCCAAGTAGATTGCAGAGAGGGACAATCTACAATTAAGATAAGGAAAAACCTGAAAAACTTGTCAAGGGGGGCAGGGCTCTCATTGTTCTCATAGGAAGAAGATTGTCCTCTGCTGTTATCTGTCGGGTCTATGGACTGGATTCCACATCTGAGAAGAGATGGCTTACACTAGGTAAAAGGGGCGGGAGGGGAAACTTTGCTTGTGAATATCTCTCAAACCATAAAGGTTTGAGACGTAAGACTTATATCGTTCTTCATGTTTTTTTAATGCCTACAAAATAAAATAAAGATAAAACGAAGTATTACTATCCCTTTAAGTGACACTGGCACATATTCATGATGATGTCAAGCAATAAAAAAAATAAAGTACAACCTACAATATGGCAGATGTGTATTGTAGTGGTGGTGGTGGGGGACAGGCATGGTGTGATTTGTGTACGTATTTTTACCATTGTCATACACTATCCTTCTTAGATTATTGACAAACGTTACCTATCTTTCATAGCAGTGGTCTCAAGTGGTGTAGATAGTGGCAACCCTTCTTCACATCCCTCCTCCACTTCTTCATCTGTGGTGCTGTTAATATGTTTGTCCTGGCTTTGTCTGTCATGTGTGGTTTCTGCTACCTGATACTCAGATGATACGAGATGTTTGTTCATTTTTAAGAATGTTAGTCTCTCAGCATCGCTGCTTGATGACTGATAGGGCGACTATGTGCTTTTTGACATGTGTGCCTGTCCAGGGTCAGACTTTCCAATGGCTTTCTCAAACAATTTATAAAAAGGCACAGTGCTCCTTAAAAGTGGTGGAAGATTCAGCCTTTGACTTTTTGCTAACCTTATAACCATGTCAGAATCCTCACTCTCAACTTCATCTGTATCTGAAAAATAGAAGGATGCTGGAGGGATATATTCTAGATCTGCATCATCATCAGTCATCATTACGTCATCCTCAGCAGCATCAGCATCATCTGACAATTCTTGCCCACTACTACCCTTATATTCCTCTAAGCATTTGGAGGTCTCAAACAATCTAGTTTTACTTTTACTGTAACAGACTTCCCTACTATTTTGAAGACAGTGTTTTGGTGCTTGCTTGTCTCACTATCAGCTGCTACATCTTCATCTATTATGTTATTGCCAGCATCATCAACACTTGAATTCAACTTGTTGTCATTGTCACTGTTCTTCTTATATGGTTCTTTATTTCTACTGGCTCTGGTGTTGCTGTAACTAGTCTTGCTGGGACCTTGACAAACTGCATCCTCCCTTGGACTATAGGGATCATCATTGATTGCCATGCTGCAGCAACCATTGCTGCAGTTAGTTTTTGAACTACTGCTTTACTCTCATGCCCTTGTACTGCTTCACCCATCCTCCTTTCCCTTGTCCTTTTCTGGACATTACACAACAACGCTGACTTCCCCACCCAGCACAGAGACAATAACAGCAAGTTCAGCAAGCAAATAGGTCCCTAGCTGCCTATGTCGTGCCAGTCAGTCACATGGAATTTTGGAGTATTTGGGGTTAACCTCTTTCTTCCCTTCTTCTCCCCAGAGTGCCCCACTGACTCTCCTAATACACACTGACACAGAACAAATGTCCTACAAAAAGATTCCCTAAACTAAACTTCAATTCCCCTCTGTCTTCTCTAGCTCAAAAAGGTGCTGCTTTCTCCTCCTCTCACAAACACAGAATAGAATTTTACGAGAGCCTGACAGCCTTTTATATGACTGTAGAAAACTTTTGTGTGGTGGAGAAAAATTCTTCTTCCCATTGATTTCAATGGGCAAAAAAGGTGTGAAAAAAGCAGAAAAACTGCACTTTTTGATGGAAATTATTCACCTAGCGTAAAGTGCCATTATTCGCCAATTTCAGTTTGAGGTGACAATTTTCGCCCATCCCTACTCAGGATGGCAATGTTGTGTTGGATCTGTGTTGAAAGCACATTGACAGTATGCATAACATGTTTTTGCCATCATATCTTCTTCAATCTGCCACCTATCCGCCAACCTCACCATCAATCTGCCATGCCTTCTGTAGGTTTCTGATTTTGGACTGAACACAGTGACAATGGCTCATTTCCATATGGAAATGCAGATTGATGAGCCACTGTCATATTCATATGGGTGTGTTTGTATGTTAATGTGGTTGTTCACCACATTCACTAAGCTCTGGTACCAGCCTCCACTACCTTAGGATGGTGATGCTGGGATGTCCCTGCAGCTTCCTATGCAGTAACGACCATCAATCAATCATAAGAAAAGAGAAAAAGGGTCACTCCTAGTGTATTAATCTCAATCGATCAAACCTCCACTGATGCACCACCGTACTTAAAAATCAAAATCCACTATAAGTGGTCAGATGCATAGATGGGGGGATTCAGGACTGCCCCCACTCAGTTAATCCTTGGATGGACTGGAATGCTGCTTTCCTCCACAAAATGAAGATATCCTCAGACTCCTTCACAAAATAAAACAACAGCAAGAAGGGGTACAAACCACAGAATATACAAAGTCAGTATTGATACTGGAAGTGAATACTCACATAGCCTAGAGGCTACTGGTCCATGATGAACAAAACTGGTATATAGTAAGCAGGGTATGAAATCCTCACTGCTACGGAGATATACCTCCAGTGGCAGAATATCCAAAAAGGAAAAAAAAGGATCTGCTCAGACATAAAATATACTCTTGATTTATTAAAAACAATAATAGTACATGTAGCCAAAAGGCTCAATATGTTTCTAAGCATGCTCCTTTTTATCAGGCGCATATAGGCTAAACAGTGACTTCACATGTATAATTTAACCAGATCTCTATTCATGCACAAAAATCTCTTCCCAAAGCACAGCCTTTTAATTTATGCAGTAATCTGTTGTGAGACACTGTATAAAAGGCTTTTGAAAAATCCAAGTAGCAATGTCCTTGTCCAGATTACTACTTACCCTTTTGTAAAATGCAAGTAAATTAGTTTGATTAGACTTGAAGAAAGGCATATTCAACTAAAACAAAACCAGGTATTTTTTTAAAGTAAGGGAGTTGCTAAGGTTGTTGAATTCTTTGTCTCTAGATGATGCACAGATATTAAAAATCTTATAGGATATCTTTATAGCTCTGATTAATACAGAGAATTATGACATTTGGTTTCAGCACAGATAGGATGTTGATCCAGGCTGATATCCAACTACCTTTTGAATTCAATAAGGAATTGTTTTTATTAACTTTGGTCTTGATTGGAAATGGCTTCAGCTGTATTTTGCCTATATTCCTTTAACTAGACCAGCAAAGTTGATATGGCAAAGGCTGCACCACATCAACAGTGCTTTTTGTTAGTATGTTACACCGACCTGCAACCTGCATTGTCAAAATTGCCCATGTCAAAAGCCTTATGCAACACATTGATACCAAACTTATACATACTTTTCATGCCCCACAAACTCTAAACTAATGTTACCCATGTAAACAATCCATAATACGCTCATTATTTTTGCTCTTATATGATGGTTTAGGTTGTGCTGTCAAACTGTTTTCCAAAGAGGAGACAATTGTTTTTCCAGTAAATGTGACTGGGCAACCTACACAAAAACAGGAATATAATTAAGCAAGCACTATTTAATCCCTTTTTCCATTTATCCATAGATTTGACAGTATCCTTTAGCGTAGGTGAATCAGGTAGCTCTTCCTGGTAAAACAGTTTCTAAATATATACATATTTTCATAAAAAGGTTTGCTCTTGCTGAGGTGTTTTGAGTAGTTCTGTACTTTGTCCACTAGAGAAGCTCTGGTAGGTAGCTCTCTCTTATCTCCTAGTATAAATCTGTTAGGCTGCTCTGTCACTTAGCATTTATCTGCAATATTTGAACTACTATTAATTAACAATTATAACAGTAAACTGTAAAACTGATCTAAGGCTATTTTGTTTAATCCATTTTAGCTGCAAAAATAATCTTAACAATTTCCTGTGATTAATCATAATCCTGCTTACTTCAATGTGAGGCCATGAAACACAGGAAGTTATATTCTTCTTTTCATCTTAATAGCCATAAATGAAATGACAATAAATAGATATATAATAAAGCAGAAATAGTAGCAGCATATTTAAGTGCGGTATCTCATGGGCTACGTGGATGGGTAAACATATTCTAGATCATGCACAGTTTTAATTTTAGTGCTGAAGATGTAAATGGACACATTAAACTGACCAGCAGGGCTGTATATGGTTGTGGTCAATCAGATATGGAAATATGTACATCCTATATAATAATTCTCTAGGATGTTTGTCAGAAGCCGTCATGACTGCATCGCGTGAGTAAGACGACGCAAGACTGCATTGAGTGGAGCAGTGAGGCAGTGACCTCTTAACCCTTTGAGTGCAAAGCAATGCGTTGTGTACCCCTCTGGCACTCAAAGGGTTAACATTATCCGGACCTTGGCCCGTGTACACAGGCTTTTACACTAGTAAATAAATAATTACATAGCAAACAGTTTTCTGAGAAGAAGAAAAGCATGCTATGCACTTTTTAACCTTTAAACTGTTTTGTCAAACAGGATACAGTTCTAGTCCACTAGTGCTTTGATTTGCATGTTGACTGAATATACTGTCATCAATGGTAGAATATTAAATCTACAGTTATTTTTCATTAATAATGCAGCAGAAGCATCATAAATTTTAGTTACTGTAATAATTGACCTAAATATGCTGTATATTTTTTGTGTGAATATAGGAAAGAAAAATTCACAGTGCTAAAACAGCATAAATATACATATATAATATAAATGAAATAAAGATACCAAGTGAATAAGATACGAGAGACAGCAAGGAAATGGTGGATTCTCCAAATCCCCAAAGTAGGAGAGAAACCAGAAGAAAAGCAAAAGAAAACAAATCCCTGAGCCAAGCCATTCAGATTACCCAGAAAGTATTAACCCTGTGTAAAGTAGATATCATACCTATATGTTAATTTATTTCAGACCAGTGAGGGTTTTGTTACATAATTTGTCCAAAGTATGTCTAAGCTCACTTGCCCTGCCAGGGTACCTCATTTCGAGTGAGTCTTATCCAATACATATAAACATTATAGAACTATTAAAATGTAAAATTACTCTTCATAAAACTCTTTTGAGGAAAAGCATAGCAAGTGACTACCTAATAGCTGATTAAAAACCTAGTTAAAATCACTCAACCCACCATAAAAATCTAGTATTTTCTTGATAAGGCTTGCTTGCTTTCAAACAGGACACATTTGCAGTAGGTATATGGGAACCCAAATAAATGAACATTACACTAGCCTCTTTATATAGGTCTACACCACCAACCACTACAAACCACATGATACCTGTATACATCATTAAAGGGACACCCAAGCTAGCAAGTTAATAAGTATATGGCCACATACTATGCTTTTAAAAGCAGCCCTTTAAGAAACTGTGCATATTAAATCTATAAGTGTATTTGAATTATATATCTTCTGTTACAGTGAAATTAAGTGAAATAAAATTAGATCTGTTGAAAAAGCAGGAATAAGTAGAAGTATAATTTGTGTGCAAAAAGGAAAGAAAAACCCTCAGTGGTAACACATCATAAATATACATATCTAATATGAATTCAATTAAGATATCACATGAATGAGATATGAGAAGCAGCAAGAAAAGGGGGAATTCTCCAATTCCTGAAACTAGGAGAAAACCTACAATAAAAGCTAAAGAAAACACAATCCTGTGCGTAACCATACAGATAACCCAGAAATTATAAACCCTGTGTAAAGTATACAGTATATTCTTCATATTTTCATTGTTAAAATTTAAACACAATATAAAAGTTGTTAGTGTGAGAGAGTAGGTGAACAATTGGAACAATGTATATCTAGAATATATTTAATTTTGATGGACAGAGAGAGAGATTAGATTCGAACAGATGAAGCGTGCATCAGGAAGGAAGCTAGACCCCCAATTTGGTTGGAAAGCATCAGGATAAAGTAAAGTTTCTACAGTGGCACCAATAAGACAGTTACAGGTGTTGAGTTTGAGCTTCTCTGAATTTGGCTGAATGTTTGCTTGATGGAAAGCTAAGGGAGAATCTGATGGAACATAATAGGTATTTTCAGAGAGAAATTGCTGCTCTTTAATTCAAGAATGAGAGTACGAAGATTTATTTAGGCTTTTTGCTGCTCTAGGCCCAACCAAGTATGTGTACAGCCATATACACACGTTGCATAGACTCCACATGACTTAACGCTTCTCTTAAAGACAAAGAAGCATGAACATTAAATTGGAGATAATATTTTTATGAGGCTATATTTGCTGCCCCTAATAATTTGCTGTCTGAAGTCTAGCCCTACTTGGCCCTGGCCTAACTACATCACTGGTGTCAGTTGTGAGTGATGGTGGTAAATATTTTAATGAGCTTGAGAGATGTTTATAGATTATTTATGTTTGAGTGTGGAAGAGTAGGGGGAGCACCATTGTTGAGGGTTCTGTGCAGGGTTGATTTTCTTTTTAAAAAAGTACCAGAACACCTCAATGTGTAGTACCCTGCTAGTAGCTTGTAATGGTGTACTGAATGCTGATGGCATGAAATAACAGATAACAAAAGATACAGGATCATCATGAAATTGGCATGACCTTGCTGGAAATCACCACTGGCAATGAAGGGAAGTGTCAAGATTTTAAGCTTAATCCTTGAAGATATTGGCATCAATGCAGCACCTGACACAGACTTAGCCGAGTAGCAATATACATGATTATCTGGTGTGGCAATGGCGTTTAATGAGAAAGAATAGGTAGTAGGGTGATGCAATAGTCAAGCTGTGATATCAGCATAAAGGTGATACTGATGGCCATAAGACGTTATAAGTTTCCCAGGGAGGAGGTATAGATAGAAAAACAAATAGTACCTAGGAATGACACTTGTGGTACCCTGAATGTAAAAGCAGAAAAGTAAACAAAATAAAGAAACTGAAGAAGGGATGAGTAGGATAGAAGGACATCTATGAGAAGGCTGTGTCAGAGAGGTCATAAGAGTGAAGAGTTTGCAAGACAAATGGGTGGTTTACAGTTTCAAAGACTGCAGATCTGGAAAACAGGATTAGCAAGGTAGTGACCCTTTAACTTTGCTATAAGCCTTTAGTTACATTCTAAAAATCAGTTTCAGTACATTGTTATTCAGATTGTTAGAGGAGAATTAGATAAGGTGGATGTAAATCTTTGGTAAATCTCCAAAAACAATGTTTCTCCCACTTTTTGTCCCTAACACATCCTTCTCAACATTGTGTCTCAATAAGGTTTTTAGTTGTTTCTGATATAGTCATGTGAGACCAGACTTCAGTGGCTGTTATGCATATGATATCCAAGTAATTTCAGAGCCTCAGATATATGGTAAATGGTGTGCAACACAACAAAGTTACCACCCTTTTGGGCACACAGATATCAGATACTTCCCATTAAGCAACCGATACAAAGCCTCTCTTTCCTTGTTTATCAGATTTAGTAATTCTTCATAAATAAGCTCTCTAATATATATATAATGTCTTGTCTATGAAGACTATCTAGAGGCTCATCAGGTGAAATAGGAATTATAGAAATAGTAATTTTATTTTGAATTTACATTTGTTTTACATTTTCTTCGTTCCATCTTACAGATCTCTTCAGGGCTTCTCCCACAAGATGTCTCTAGAGAAAGAAACCCTAACCTAAACCTGACTGACCAGAAAAGCATTGAGAATGGCATAATGTACCATTATCCCTGCTAAAAAAAGAGATTGGAGGGAGAGAGGTCAAGCTGTTTTCTCTCCTCCAATCATTTAGAAATCATAGGGCTAATTACTTATAGTATAAGAGCATATAGTCCTTTATACACTGTTTAAATAATATTATTGACATTCCTTAGATGTGGTAGAGATGTCTGGTATGCCCACCAATAAATATTCACTGCAGTGGCCTTGTAGACATTCAAACGGATTAGGTGTACAGCCTCCCCAGCTCTTGGTTAGTACACTGTCACAGTTAGGGGTGGGCAAAAAGTGTGAAAAATTTCCTGCATGACTTTTTGCGAAAACGTGCTGATTTTTCACTTTTTCCGCGAAAAACTTTGCCTTTCCGCCTATGCAAAAATTTCCTCCTTTTGACCTGTTGTAACAATTTTTTCACCCATGTTAACACATTTTTTGCCTATATTTCCTATAGGTACTACTTTTCCCACTGTAATATTACTACTTCTGGGGGCTGAAGTTTAGAAATAATGGGTAAAAGTCAAAGTTGTGAGTCCTACAGTAACATATGGCTTGAAAAATGTGCCCATAACACTAACTTCCTGCTTAAGGGACACTGGCACATATTCATGATGATGTCAAGTAATGAAAAAAATAAAGTAGAACCTACAATGTGGCAGATGTGTATTCTAGTGGTGGTGGTGATGGAGGACTGGCATGGTGTGATTTGTGTATGTATTTTTACCATTGTCATACTCTGTCCTCCTTCTCATATTATTGACACACCTTACTTATCGGTTATAGCAGTGGTCCCAAGTGGGGAAGATGGTGGCAACCCTTCTTCACATCCATCCTCCACCTCCTCATCTGTGCTGCTGTTTATATATTTGTCCTGGCTTTGTCTGTCATGCGTGATTTCTGCTGCTACTACTACTACTACTGGAGCTGGATGTTGATGCAATTCTATTGCTACTACTATTAGGTATCAAAGTGCAGCACTTACAGCAGCAGCACCAGAGGTACTCGTCCTATCTAACACTGTGGATGTTAATCTGTGTTGCTGTTACTGGGTAATCAAAACAGGTGTGTGTGGCTGAGTGGGACTTGGACTTTGTAGAGGCGATGATGCTGATGATGACTGATAGGGTGACTGTGTGCTTTTTGACATCTGTACTTGTCCAGGGTCAGACTTTCCAATGGCTTTCTCAAACACTTTATAGACAGGCATAGTGCTCCTTAAAAGTGGTGGAAAGTACAGCCTTTGACTTTCTGCTAACCTTATAGCCCTGTCATCATACTCACTCTCAACTTCATCTGTATCTGAACAAGAGAAGGATGCTTGAGGGATGTATTCTAGATCTGCATCATCATCAGTCATCATTAGTTCATCCTCAGCAGCATCAACATCAGCTGACAGTTCATGCCCACTACTACCCTTATATTCCTCTAAGCTTTTAGAGGTCTCAAACAATTTCTTTTTACATTTACTATAACAAAATTCACTACTACTTTGAGGACAGGTATATTGGTGCTTGGTTGTCTCACTGTCTGATGCAGCAGGAAGTTCAGCTGCTACACCTTCCTCTATTACGCTATTGCCAGCATCATCAACACTTGAATGTGACATGTCTTCAGTGTTCTTCTTATATGGTTCTATATTTCTACTACACTGGTGGTGCTGGAACTAGTTTTGCTGGGACCTTGACAAACTGCATCCTCCCTTGGAGTAGAGGGATCATCATCATTGATTGCACATGCTGCAGCAACCATTGATGCAGTCAGTTTTTGAACTACTACTTTACTCTCATGTCCCTACACTGCTACACCCCACCCCTTTCCCCTTATGCGTTTGCTAGACATAACGCAACTACACTGTTTTTTTTTTTACTGTATGGTACATAACACAACTGATGGAGCTTTATGATGCCTTGACTAAGCCCAGTCAGCTGTCTGTCACTGTCACCTAAGATATTTTGTTTTTTATTCTTTTTTATTTATTTATTTATTTTTAAGTTGTCCATCCTGTTGTCTTATCACAGTCTGTCCAAAAAAAAAATTATAACTGAAAAACAAAATCAACAACATCTTTCCCCAGACTTCCCCACCCAGTACAGAGACAATAACAGCAAGATCAGCAAGCAAATAGGTCCCTAGCTGCCTGTGTCTTTCTAGTCAGTCACATGGAATTTTGGAGTATTTTGGGGTCAACCTCCTTCCTCCCTTCTTATCATCTAGAGTGCCCCCAGACTCCCTTAATACAGAGAACAAATGACTCCCTAAACTAAGCTTCAGTTCCCCTTTATCTGCCTATCTCCTCTAGCTCAAAAACATGCTCCTCTCACAAACACAGAATGGCTGCTGTGAGAGCCTGACTGCCTTTTATATGGCTGTAGAAAACTTTCGTGTGGTGTAGTAATATTTGCCTTCTGATTGATTTCAATGGGTGGAAAAGGCAGGAAAAAGTGGAAAACTGCAGTTTTCACAAGAAATGATTTGCCAAGCGGAAAGTGCCATTATTCACCAATTTCAGTTTGAGGCGAAAATTTTCCCCATCTCTAGTCACAGTGTATGCATATACAGTGGATATAAAAAGTCTACACACCCCTGTTAAAATGCCAGGTTCTTGTGATGTTGACGAATGAGACAAAGATAAATCATGTCAGAACTTTTTCCACCTTTAATATGACCTATAACGTGAACAATTCAATTGCAAAATAAACTGAAATCATTGACGGGGAAAAATAAAAAATAAAAAACTCACAATAACCTGGTTACATAGGTGTGCACACTCTCTTATAACTGGGGATGTGGCTGTGTTCAGAATTAATCAGTCACATTCAAACTCGTGTTAAATAGAAGTCATTACACACCTGCCATCATTTAAAGTGACTCTGATTAATCACAAATAAAGTTCAGTCGTTCTAGTAGGATTTTCCTTACATTTGCTTAGTTGCATCTCAGAGCAAAAGCCATGGTACACAGAGAGCTTCCAAAGCATCAGAGGGATCTCACTGTTGAAAGATATCAGTCAGGAGAAGGGTACAAAAGAATTTCCAGAGCATTAGTTATACCATGGAACACAGTGAAGACAGTGGAAAAAATATGGCACAACAGAGACATTACCAAGAACTGGACGTCTCTCCTTCACTGATGAGAAAACAAGAAGAAAACTGGTCAGGGAGGCTTCCAAGAGGCCTACTGCAACATTAAAGGAACTGCAGGAATTTCTGGCAAGTACTGGCTGTGTGCTACATGTGACAACAATTTCCAGTATTCTTCATATGAATGGGCTATGGGGTAGGGTGGCAAAACAGAAACCTTTTCTTACAAAGAAAAACATCGAAGCCCAGCTGAAGTTCGCATTAACAAACATCAAATCCCCCAAAAGCACGTGGGAAAATGTGTTATGGTCTGATGAAACTAAGGTTGAACTTTTAGGCCATAATTCCAAAAGGTATGTTTGGCGCAAAAACAACACTGCACGTCACCCAAAGGACACCATACCCACAGTGAAGCATGGTGGTGGCAGCATCATGCTTTGGGGCTGTTTTTCCTCAGCTGGAACCGGGGCCTTAGTCAGGTTGGAGGGAATTATTAACAGTTTAAAATACAAGGCAATTTTGGCACAAAACCTTCAGGCATCCGTTAGAAAGATGAAGATAAAAAGGAAGTTCACCTTTCAGAATGACAACGATCCAAAGCACACATCCAAATCCACAAAAGCATGGCTTCACCAGAAGAAGATTAACATTTTGGAATGGCCAAGCCAGAGCCCAGACCTGAATCCAAATGAACATCTGTGGGGTGATCTGATGAGGGCTGTGCACAGGAGATGTCTTCACAATCTGACAGATTTGGAGCACTTTTGCAAAGAAGAGTGGGCAAATATTGCCACGTCAAGATGTGCCATGCTAATAAACTCCTACCCAAAAAGACTGATTGCTGTAATACAATCAAAAGGTGCTTCAACAAAGTATTAGTTTAAGGGTGTGCACACCTATGCAACCAGGTTATTGTGAGTTTTCTGTTTTTTATTTTTCCCCCTCAACAATTTCAATTTGTTTTGCAATTGAATTGTTCACGTTATAGGTCACATTACAGGTGGAAAAAGTTCTGACATGATTTATATTTGCCTTATTCTTTAACATCACAAGAACCTGGCATTTTAACAGGGGTGTGTAGACTTTTTATATCCACTGTATGCATATTACAGCTCTTCTCCACAGTGTTCTTGTGTGAATGAATCATTCAACACTTCTGCTGTACTATATGCAAGAGACACATTGCTTTACTCAGCACTATGACATAAAAGAAGCTGCATGAACTAAGTGCCAGTATAGTTGCATACCTCAAGGATATGAATGAAAGCCACGGCAGTGAATACTATTTAGGGCATCAACATATGTATCATTGTAGCTAAGAACAGTGTAATTAGAGTGTGATTAGCGCATTAGCCCTGTGCATGCCCAAAGACTGGAAGGAAAGAGCTCCTTAAGCTCTCTCATCTCCTCTTTAACAAGACTAATGCTATATTTTGCCACAATCCTTGCTTATCTGGTCAGACATGGGCAAAGCATGGCTCCTTTCACTATATACATCTGGAGGGATAAGCCTTCAAGAGGTCAATAAAACTAGTTAAAAAATATATACAAATGCATTGTGATCTCTAAAGTAATATTTATTAATGAAACTAAAACACAAGGAGCCAAAAGAACTGAAATTGTATCCACTTGAGAAATCTTATCATGTCTCACTTTCTTCTTATTGACCTGTTTAAATAACATTCCCCTCACCTTCCTAAACAAATCAATCTCAAACCTAAGGAAGGGTGAAAACGTTCTCCTATAAAGTGAAAAGTCTCACTATTCTCTTTCTGGCGGAACTCCCACTAACAGTACAGTTTTACTTATTTTTTTTCCCCCACAGTGAACATTGTGACTCTCAGTTTTGCCCCATTTCCAGTCTGCAGCTCTGAAGCATTTATGTCAGTTTCCATCTAAGCTATAATTATGCTTTAGCCAGCTTTTCTGATGATCATGAGAAGAATGTGTTGCTTTCTGGACTTGAGTTTGTCTTGTCCCACCACTAACTACTCTTAAACAGTAGGGGATACCATGATGAAACCAGGCATTGCTCATGGCATCCAACTATTCAAACCCCTTCCTAGGTTTCTGGTAGGATGAAGTTGTCTTTACCCTTGTTAACGTTCTTCTTGGGAAAATCAAACAGTGGGCAAGATAGAGTAACGACATTCTCATCCTGCAGAATTTTGCATTCCTCCTTGATGCTTTGAATTTGAATCAACTCAATATGAGTTTTAATATCATTTGAGAAGGGCTAATTTGTAACCAGGCATTTAAAAAATCTGTGACATCTAATGACATGCTACATTTTTATAATAATTATCTAGTTCATTCTAAAATGGTTCCTTATAATCAAGTTCTTAGATTGTGTAGAAATTATAGTACAAATAATGATGTTTGTGATAGGTCAAAGGACCTGTAGTAGTAGTGTAAAAAGGTACTTCTTGGTTAAAAATAAAAAAGGTTCAAATGAGACTTTGCTTATGTTGTAAACACTCAAATTGATCATCTCAATCAATTTTTCAAAAATGAAAACCAGTAACAATGTGTTGTTTCCCCCTCTGGCACTCAAATGTTTAAAATAAATTTGGCGTGTAATGATGAGTTCCTGAAACAACTGCAGAGAAATTGGTTAGGAAAATTATCTATTAAGGGCAATTTTTATAACCTGTAAAACTTCACATGTTGTCTATATTGTATTCTGCTATTGTGACTGCATATAGAAAAAAATGAGTAGATGTCTTAAAGATGTGAGCTTAGAATACACAAGAACAGTTAAACATTGTATAGCATACCTTAGAATAATTAAACATGTCTCTGACTGTTATAATGACAACCCTGATTTGTTCAGTTTTATGAAGATTTGAGTTATTAATGTTCCTGAAAGAAGGGTAAACTAAGAGCAATTGTTATTACAAGCTGAATAAAAATTAATAATTGATTTAATGACAAAATTAGTCTTAAGCTTCAATTAGCCTAATGAACTGAGTTCTCGTAGTAAGTATTTTACCATTTTGTGAGTAGGGTTTTATAGTTTGCATACAATTTGTTATATTACATTTCATGCAGCATGCCTCCATGGCTACACCTTGAGTTTGCAAAGAATTCTGGGACTTTCCCTGTTGCTACATAGACACACCTCCTGTAAACATCTGTCTTTTTTCAAGTGAGGTTCCCCAAGGCTCCATCCTTGGCCCCCTTCTATTTTCTCTATTTATAAATGATCTTCCCACAGTTTGCAAAGCATCGTCTGTGCACATGTATGCAGATAAAACCATAATCTATGCTAAAAATCCAAACATATCTCAACTGAGGCCGTATTACAGCATGATTTCTCCAAAGCTGAAAGATGAATAGCAGAAAACAAACTGTTCTTAAACACTGACAAAACAATGGTATTTGGTACAAAGCACAAACTATTTAAACTCCACACTGACCATCTAGGCATTGTAAAAAAAGTCTAATTGTAAATTGGCTGAGGTGAACTCCACACATATCTTGGTATGTGGCTTAGCCCCAACCTCACTTTTAGTCTTCATATTGATAAATTAACATCTAAATGTTATCCTAAAATATGTGCTCTGTTTAGAAACAACTCCTGTTTAAGTCCCCTGGTAAGAAACTATATTGTTCAACAGAGGTTAATGCCAGTCATAGATTATGGGGACATTGCATATGCTTCTACACCACAAATCCATCTTGGTAAACTCAATACTCTGTATATTTCATTATGCCACTTTGTCCTCCAATGTAATTGCACTACCCATAACTGTGACATGTTTAAACAACTAAATTGGCAAACCCTCTAGATATGCCCTTCACCTTTTTTACTGAGATTACAACCACGTATGAACAGTATCCTTACTCCAGCTCTACAGTCTAACTATAACCTCCATTCCACTGCTAACAGCTCACTGAGTATTCCAAACTTCAAGAAAGAAGCAGGTCAAAATGCCTTCTCCTTCAGTTCTTCAAAAGCCTGGAATAACCCAAAAACAATCCCAGACTAAAATCCCTAAACATTGTATCTAAAAAACAATACATCATTTTTTTGTATGTATGTTTATGTATATGTATATATATATTACATAAATATAGTACTGTGCAAATTTAGGCAGGTGTGAAAAAATGCTGTAAAGCAGAATGCTTTCAAAAATAGACATGTTAATATTTTATTTTTATCACTTAACAAAGTGCATAGTGAGTGTTCATTCACTGTGCATTTTATTAAAGTGGATCTATCACCACTTTACAAGTTTTGATCACTATGTAGAATACTTAGCGAATAATTATAAAACGTTATTAATTAAAAAAAAAAAAATGTTATGTGCGAGACAATTACAGTTTAAAGTATGCCCAGCAGCCTACTTCTGGCTAAACTGCTCTTGCCGCAGTTTGCCGCACTGCCTCTGCTTCCGTCACTCTCCCCAGCATCCTCCATTGACGGAGGCATTCTGTTAGTAAGCAGGAGCGATCTCATTGGCTAGATATCGATCTCTGCCAATGAGATCGCTGCAGCTTACTAACAGAACTCCTCCATCATCGGAGGATACTGGGGAGAGTGACGGGAGCAGAGGCAGAGGGACAAGAGCAGTTTACCCGGAAGTAGGCTGCTGGGCATACATTAAACTGTAATTTTCTCACAAATAACTTTTTTTTTTTTAAATAATAGCAATTTATAATTATTCGCTAAGTATTCTACATACTGATCAAAACTTGTAAAGTGGTGATAGATTCACTTTAATTGATAAATATAAACTATTATGTTTTTGAAAGAAATCTTACTTTACAGCATTTTTTCACAACTGATTAAAACTTTTGCACAGAACTGTATATATATTGTTCTTGTTTTTTTTTTTCTTTATTTGTGGAAATATGCAACTCTTTGCTCCCTAGTAAAACATTTTCTAAATAAATAAGTAAACGGGTTTCTCGTTTTCTACTATGCTTTTGTAAAGAGCCATACACAGCACAGAACTTTCAATTAGATCTAAAGTATATATGTACATCTAGCCTGTCATAAGGCAACCTAAAAATAAACAGTGAGGCTAATGTACAGATATAGCCAGGCTTTCCATTTTCTGTCTTAAGTTACATGGCACGGCTTTTTATGTGGCCAGTCTCTGTTGAAAATGGATTCTAGCCTACAGTTGGCTGTGGTGTGTGCATAAGCACCTCCCAGCCAGTCAGCTTCTAGCGGGTTTCGTCATACCCCCCATAAGCTAATTGGCTGGTTGGTGCGTAAGCACACGTCGCAGCCAATTGTATGCTGGAAACCATTTTCAACAGAGACTGGCCATATAAAAAAAGCCAGTCTCTGTTCAAAATCCCCTCATTCCGACACGGGCAACAGCCCAAAAGGTATGGGGGGGGGAGTCTGTTTTACTATGCTGACAGTTTTACTATGCTGAGAATTTTTTAACAATTGGAAGGCCAATTCTTTATTAAGCAAAGGAATGTCTTTTTTTTTAAAACCAGAATTGCAGCATATTAGTTTTAAGAGATATGCCAGACTGCATTTATCCCATTGAGTGACCAAAGGAGTACCCCTGCGGTACTCAAAAAGTTACGTTAGTCATATTTTAGGGCTTTTTTTTTTTTTAACAAACAAATCTTTCATTGAAGCTTTTTTTATTTTACAGGACAGATCTGAAAGAAGATAAGAAGAAAGAAGATGACAGAGAAAAGAGGGAAGATTGAAGAAGAAGACAGGAAGTAGCTGACCTAGGTGCTAAAGACACCACTGGACTTTTTTTAAGATTTTAGATTAACCCTGTGAGTGCCAGTGGGGTAAGCATACTCCACGGGCACTCATAGGGTTAATTCTACATTTTACACATTTTAGGATTGCTTTGGATGTATTGGTATGGGGCTTAGGGCCCCATATCAATATATTCACTGGTGACTTAAGTTTTATTAAATGTATTTTTCAGGTTCATTTCCTGCGTTGGAACTTTTGAAATGCATTAAAGGGATAGTAATGTTTCCATAATAAATATGTTGCAATCCATCTGATCACTGATGTTAATAATGCTGAATTTGCTCTACATCCCTTGAAATAATATTATAAATGATCCCCTCACACCCCTTATACTTACGTCATCCTTCGAGCCTCGGGGCTGAAAGCGGATGTCCCATGTTGCCAATCTTCTTTCAGTATACAGAAAAACCTGCCCTCCTTCATCAAGGGGGGAAGGGTTTTTCGTATACTGAATGATGGCAGATTGTGCCTCGTAGCTCTCTGTCCCTTCAAGCGACTGGACTTCAGGTCTATGGGAAGGTAGCCTGGCAGTCCCGAAAGAGGAATGAAGGTGATAATTTATAATACTATTTCAAGGGATATAGAGTGAATTCAACATTACTAATCAGCTGTATGCACGACGGATTGAAGCATTGTTCTTATGGAAATATTACTATCCTTTTAAGGGGGTGCAGATTTTCACACATTAAAGTGGAAAGCATGGAACTGAATGGCATATTCAGCGTCTTATTTGTTTTGTGTCAATGGGTGAAAAGGCTGCAAAATTATCACCTGAGGTGTTTTTTTAGCCAGTATTTCTTCATAGCACAGGTAACTGAATTGCTTACCATGCTTGATGAAATGTGGGCGGGTTGTTTTTTTGTTTTTTTTGCAGAAGGGGGAATTTAATTGAGTTTTGTCTGATTACATCTCTACTTAGCAAATATAGTGTAATTGTAGAGCAAATCCACTGTACCTCAGGGGACATACAAAAGCATATACACTTCCGGTTAGGTTAAAGTGACAGTAATGTTTCACAAAAACAGCATCTCCAATTAATCTTCAAAGTATTTGAACCATAGAGAGTGTAATTTCATTACTGTGAGCATTGTAGTTCAAGAGTAATTTAATGATAAAGTATCCCCCTCCCACCCCTTTTACCTAGTGTAAGCCACCTCCCCTCAGATGTGGAATCCAGTCCATAGACCAGAAAGCTCACATCAAGGGTCAATATTCTTACTATGAGAACAATGAAATGCCTGCCCCCTTTACAGGTTTTTCAACTTTTTCCCTTATCTTAATTGAAGATTGTCCTTCTCTGCAATCTACCTGGACACCATCCTGCTGCTCTTAGCTGAGCAGTGTTACGTCAGTAGAAGGGGTGGGAGGGAGATACTTTATCATTCAATTACTCTTGAACTACAACTCTGACAGAATTGAAATAACACTCTCAAAGGCCCAAATGATTAATTAGAGCTGTTTTTATTATGAAACATTACTATCCCTTTAAAGACGGATTTTTTTTAACCCTTTGAATACTAAATAGGACACCAACACATTGTAAAACAATGCACTGAAGACATCTCTCATGCATTCCTGAGTCTTATTTGCATCAATTAGAATTTCTATTTGTTGCTCCAGAATTGCACTACTTCTCTTACAATATCAGTGTGTGTTTATTGGTGATTGCATCTAGTTTAGTTACATTTATGTCTTCTTTGTTTTATGTTGCTCTTTTTATGTTGCATGCTTTCTATAACCTGAGCACAGAGGGACCCACTCTAGGGTTGGGAGCTCTGAAGCACTGTGAGTCTGTGTAAACTGCACAGGAAGCAGTACATGTCTCAGAATGGGTGCATAGTATTTCTAAGCTTAGAATTTCAGCACATCATTGTCACAACACATTTGTTACAAATCACTGATTTAGAGATGTAACATTTTAAGATAGAATCCAATACCTTAAATATCTCTAGTTATACTTTGTTGATATACAATGTGAAGAGATACCTTTGAGTACAACTGAGAAATATGCTAATGGAGATGATGGTATATGACTTCACTATTGTTATGATTTTACAGAGTATTTTTATTTTCCTCAGTATACCATATTGCCTCAAAGCAGACTATAGCATAAACAAATACAGTGGTAAAATCATGATAGCCTTAAATTGTTTTAGCTTTTTAAAATTCAGAACAACTAATGATAAACTGTTGAGCAAGATGTTCCAATGGCAGTTATGCATATATTTACCAATATTTAGAAACAGAAAAGTTTAGAAGATCTCGCATAATACCATAGATAGAACTGTTATATTGCTGTGGTTGAAAGAGGAGGAAGATAAAAGAATAAGAGGAAGAAAGAATAAAATGTAGTGAGAGTCAATGGTCCCTACCAAAAGAAGGAAGAGAAAGAGAAGGTAGAAGATGTGGAGAGAGGGGATGGAGAGACCAAGAGAAGGGAAAGGGGAGGTCTCAGTTCCGCTCTGTAAAAACATTGGGGGTACGAGTCAGCCCAGATTTACATGTCAAACACCATTAGGCACAGCACGTTCTTGGCACCACACGTAACTACAACCCGCTCATTTAACCACACCCTCTTTTGTGGCCAAACCCATTTTAGATTTATTATTCACAGTAAAGTGATCATTTTCCAGAGGTGGATGAAAATGTTAAAGATAGGGATGGGGTATGTACAGCACATATACCAAAACAATAAGTGACCTTTACTAGCTATATGGACTGTTAAAACTCATCTTTTTCATTTGGAAAATTTACCTTTGTTAATCTCCTTGATTGTGGTGTCAAAGGAAAATTATGTTAAAAAAATCTGCAACGACTGATAGCTCACTGCAGTCATTGCAGTTAAAACTCATTATAAGTAAAGGGTCCTGATACCACCGAAAATGCTCATTGTGTATAATTTCTAAAGTTCTTGTTATAATGAGACAAAGCCTTGGATAGATAATTAAGTATATTAGGCAGACACACACACATATATATATATATATATATATATATATATATATATATGAAAGAAATGGACATCTTTCTAGCTTGGAACTATTAAGAATTATGACAGGTGGTTTAAAGGCAGATAGGATGTTGATCTGGGGAAATATCTCTCTACCATTTCGAGTCAGGAAGGATTTTTTTTTACATAATTGCAGCTTCACTGGAAATGGAGCTTGATTTTGCCTTTTTCTGGATCAACAGAGGTGAGATGGCATGGGCTGAACTTGATGGATGCATGTCTTTTTTCAGTCTCATCAACTATTTTATGTCAGATTTTGCTTGGAAAATACAATATTGTTATTGGTTTTCAAAGTGTGATACCCAGCATTTTGCAAGATCAACTGTTCAGTATCACAATGCACCATTGTGCCACTAGGTGGTGGTAATGCTATCATAGACATTTAAGCCCAGAGCAGACCCTGAAAGAGCCATATGTTTAAAAGAAAAGTGGAGGTATTCTGAGGCAAACCCTTTGCCCCATAGGGGAGAAATAAAAATTAAACATGCCAATGATTTAACCCTTTGAGTGCCAGTGGTGGTGTGCAATGCATTCAAATGGTTAAATTGGGATTTTAACACTTTGAATGCTATGGCAATGTGTTGGGGACCTCTTTAGCTTTCAAGGGGTTAAAATCCACATTTAAACCAATAGGAATTTTTAGTTGTCCCATGTAGTGCAAATGGTTTGCCCCAGAACTCCTCCACTTTTCTTTTGATCATACAGCCCTTAACCCCTTAAAGACCCCATAAAGACCAATGCAGTGCTAGTACCATCACAGCTGTCCCGCACTTAAAGGGATAGTAATACTTCATTTTAACTTTATTTTATTTTGTAGGCATTAAAAAAACATGAAGAATGATATAAGTCTTATCTCTGAAACCTTTATGGTTTAAGAGATATTCACAAACAAAGTATCCCCCCCCTGTTCAACCAAATCAGAAGGGAGATGCCCAGGTAGACTGCAGAGAGGGACAATCTTCAATTAAGATAATGGAAAAAGCTGAAAAACTTATCAAGGGGGGAAGGGCTTTCATTGTTTTCATACAAAGAAAATTGTCCCCTTCTGTTATCTGTACTGTCATACAACCAGACTCACATCTGAGAAGAGATGGCTTACACTAGGTAAAAGGGGTGGGGAGGGGAACTTTGCTTGTGAATATCTCATAAACCATAAAGGTTTGAGCGATAAGACTTATATCATTCTTCATGTTTTTTTAATGCCTACAAAATAAAATAAAGTTAAAACGAAGTGTTACTATCCCTTTAAAGGGATAGTAATACTTCATTTTAACTTTATTTTATTTTGTAGGCATTAAAAAAACATGAAGAATGATATAAGTCTTATCTCTGAAACCTTTATGGTTTAAGAGATATTCACAAACAAAATATCCCCCCCCGTGCAACCAGATCAGAAGGGAGATGCCCAGGTAGACTGCAGAGAGGGACAATCTTCAGTTAAGATAATGGAAAAAGCTGAAAAACTTGTCAAGGGGGGAAGGGCTTTCATTGTTTTCATACAAAGAAAATTGTCCCCTTCTGTTATCTGTCCTGTCATACAACCAGACTCACATTTGAGAAGAGATGGCTTACACTAGGAAAAAGGGGCGGGGAGGGGAACTTTGCTTGTGAATATCTCATAAACCATAAAGGTTTGAGAGATGAGACTTATATCATTCTTCATGTTTTTTTAATGCCTACAAAATAAAATAAAGTTAAAACGAAGTATTACTATCCCTTTAAAGAAAATTGACAGTCCTGGCACGTCTTTGAATTCAGGGGTCCCCATGCAGCGCTCCATGCCTTATTCACTTTGGTTCTTATTTTTTCATACATATTATTTGTGCATATTATGTTTTGCATGAGCAGTGAGTTTTTGCTTCTTTTTCTTTGCTTTGAAATTATTTAAAAGGCTCCTGTGTGGACCCTGTACTGCCCCTTTAACAGCCTTAGCTCTGTACAAACAATAAATCAAATTGCATCTGTATAGGACAGTCGTCAGATGCATTCAAAATGGAAGATAAGCGTTAGATTTTAGGGATCTAACATAAAATAACAAAATGTCATTTTAGGTGTTAATGTTACCTTAACACTGGACTTGTAGAAGTCTGAAACTGGAAAGTATTTTATGCCTCAAATGTCTGATGCACGGAGTCTCATTAATAAACCATGGTTTGACACATAGACCTTTGGTTATGTATGAGATAAAAAACATGAGACATTTGAGGTCATCTGTGGAGTAGAATACTTTCCCCAGGTCTGGTTCATACAGTATACTTTTACTTATGTCAGCAATGTAGAAATTGCTGTGTAGATGGCTGTCCTAGTAGACATTTGTTCGCTATCTACATAGCAGTCATATTGCTGACATTAAAGGGATAGTAATACTTTATTTTATCTTTATTTTATTTTGTAGGCATTAAAAAAACATGACGAACGATATAAGTCTTATCTCTCAAACCTTTATGGTTTAAGAGATATTCACAAGCAAAGCATCCCCCCCCCGTTCAGCCAAATCAGAAGGGAGGTGCCCAGGTAGACTGCAGAGAGGGACAATCTTCAATTAAGATAAGGGAAAAAGCTGAAAAACTTGTCAAGGGGGGAAGGGCTTTCATTCTTTTCATACAAAGAAGATTGTCCTCTGCTGTTGTCTGTCTGGTCTATGGACTGCATTCCACATCTGAGAAGAGATGGCTTACACTAGGAAAAAGGGGCGGGAGGGGAAACTTTGCTTGTGAATATCTCTTAAACCATAAAGGTTTGAGACATAAGACATATCATTCTTCATGTTTTTTTAATGCCTACAAAATAAAATAAAGTTAAAACAAAGTATTACTATCCCTTTAAGATCCAGTACATAACATTATTTTATTGATCCCCCACCTTTCTTTTATTAACCCTTTCATCACTTGCATACTGTAAGATGATTGTTCTTTTACTTCAGATGGCTGCTGTAGCCTGTTTAGAAGTTAGTGAGTTGAATCAAAGACTACATTGACTGCACTCTCTTAGGAGTCAGAAGTAGTTAACATTAGTCTTTCAGGCCTGTCCAAGTTCAGTCCTCAATAGCCACCAACAGGCTAGGATGTAACGATTTCCCTGATTAAGCACAGGTGAGTTAATCCGTGGCTCATTAATTTTGACTTTATGTGATCTATTACCGTTTGATGTCCATAGGTTTGTGTAGTGTATTGCATGGAAATTCTTACTAATAAATTGACAGTTTTGTCTGCAAAAGTCCCATATGTGCAGAAATATCCTATATAATAATTTGCTAAGTTGTGTGTAACGCCCGACATGCGCAGTAGACACTGCTGCGCGTGCGGCAGTCATGCGCAGTACAGACTGCCCGTGCAGCGGCTGATACAGAGTTGGGCGCTCCAAAGGACCGTCCAGCTCTGTATCAGCAGTGGCGTGGGCAGTCTCTACTGCGCGTGACTGCCCCGTGACCGGCTGCCAGAGGCACTGTGGTCCGTGTAACGGGCTGTTCAACTAGTTTATATATATTTGTATAATATTGAGTACTGCTAACCTAATCTTATCCTATATGCCTTGGTGCTATACATATGTGTAAATATACAAAAAAGAAATGTGTCTAACACCATGCAAATATGAGAACTTGTAGGGATTCTTCAGAGTGAAAAAACAGCATTAATTTATTGTCAAGGTTTCGGCATCCTGCTGAATAAATAAAGTTACTTCCACTGTTGAGAGATATTTTATTCGAAAGTTATTACAACTCAAACTTGCATTTTTTTAAGTGCAGTATTTTCATGGCCAGGAGATTTATGGTGGTGTTGTTTCTACAGCAGTGTAGGGACAGCTATAGTCAACTGAACATAAGGATTCTGTAGAAACCATACAACTACAATGGAGATACTGCACCCAAATAAATGTAAACTTTAGCTGCAAAAACTTTTGAATAAAAGTACCCTTATTCTGAGTAGGACAAACATTATAAGATATGTTTTAACCCCTTATGGATCATGTGATGTGCTATGACCAGCACACGTTTTTTTTGTTAAGGACCAGTGATAGTCATAGAACATCCCATACATTTTACTTACAGCACATACAGCACAGGAATGCTATAAGTAAAAATGGGGTCTGAAGGATCAAAGCAGTCCTTAAGGGAAGGTAACTTCCCTGGACCGCTGGTCCTTAAACCCTTAAGGATCCATGATAGTCCTGGCACATCATGAGTTGGATGTGCAATAAGGACACATGACATGCCAGGACCGTCATGGATTTCAGGACTCCCAGCACGGCTGCACACAGTGTTTGGGGAGCCCTGATTTGGATGGTAAAAAAAACTTCAATATGAGTGTCTACAAATTGGTCTGTGTAAATAAAACACTTTTGGTCTTGCTCTAAATCATTTATTCAGTTACAGAAAGAGGTGTCAATAGATCATGAAATAACCAAAAAATTGTCAGTAATGCCGCACCCACTAGCTACGCCTCTACCAACACCAACTAAAACAAAAGTGGCTATTGAAAAATTGTGAGGTATGAGTAATATAAAATTATAAATCTTACATTCAGTACATACAGTAAGGTGACCATTTATGCCTTTGAATCAGGGACGATTATGAAAATGTCATTCTGCAGGATGCAAATGAATCAGTAGTACCCTGCAGTTTGTGTTTTTATGTGTCCCTGATTTAACGCCTTGAATGGGTAGGCAACACATTGGAAAGCAATGCGTACCCCTCTCCACTCATAGGATAAAGGGATATATATGGTTACATTACTTTCAAATCAATGTGAAATGCTCTAGCCTCAATGTTTTCATCAATTACATAGCTTTACTACAGGAATCCTGCCCATAATGTTTTGCTCACCTTAGCTCTAAGAACAAAATAATCATCCTGATGTGAAGAGTGTATAACAGATAATTCTCTGTATTGATTACCATTTCTCAGTCCTTGTTCTTTTTCTAGCAGTTGATTACAGACTTGTGACATTGCAAAGTGGCTTTCTCAACACATATCTAGAAATGGACACCAAGCAGCACTAATAAGTGGAGAGCTACAGAACTGTAGGTAGCAATGTCTAAGCAGGCTGACATGATCAAGATACTGTATTTTGTGAAATAAAACACAACACAATGTGTTGGAGATCCTTCTAAGCATTCATAGGTGTGAAAGCTACATTTAAATCCTAAGGAATTTTCATTTTCCTCCATGTTTTCCACAACTGTACTCTGAATACACATACTTGAAATGTTTTCCAAGAACAGTATGTGAAATTGGCTGTATAAAAAGTATGTTAAGTTTACTTATTTAAATAAAGTTGTTTGATCATCACAGGCTCACATTATTATTTCTTTGTACAACTTCTTGCAGTTACAGAGTAACACACACAAGCTACACTGGTGTGAGATGGTAACCTCTTCACTTAGTGCTAACCCTTTTCATCCCACCCCTCAGTGCTAAGCATATTTTCACACTTCTGTTGCAGTTTGCAAAATATATAACTGGTTTGTAGATACCCCTAACAATCCTGTTTAAAGGGATAGTAATACTTCGTTTTAACTTTATTTTATTTTGTAGGCATTAAAAAAACATGAAGAATGATATAAGTCTTATCTCTCAATCCTTTATGGTTTATGAGATATTCACAAGCAAAGTTCCCCTCCCCGCCCCTTTTTCCTAGTGCAAGCCATCTCTTCTCAGATGTGAATCTGGTTGTATGACCAGACAGATAACAGAAGGGGACAATTTTCTTTGTATGAAAACAATGAAAGCCCTTCCCCCCTTGACAAGTTTTTCAGCTTTTTCCCTTATCTTAATTGAAGATTGTCCCTCTCTGCAGTCTACATGGGCACCTCCCTTCTGATCTGGCTGAACAGGGGGGGGGGGATACTTTGCTTGTGAATATCTCTTAAACCAGAAAGGTTTGAGAGATAAGACTTATATCGTTCTTCATGTTTTTTTAATGCCTACAAAATAAAATAAAGTTAAAACGAAGTATTACTATCCCTTTAAGTGACCCAGTAATAAAGCATCTTGCTCAACAGATGTTAATGCCAGTCATAGACTATGGTGAAGTAATATATACTTCTGTGCCTCATATCCACCTTGGTAAACTTTACACTCTGTATAACTTATTATTTAGCTTTGTCCTCCAGTGTAATTACACTACCCATCATTGTGGTATACTTAAAGAACTAAATTAGTGAACACTTGAATCTAGACATGCCCTTCACCTTTCTTGCTTAGAATACAACAATTTATCTGGAAAACTATTAAACTGAGCATTATGCTGATTCCAGCTCTTCATACTAATTATAACCTCTGCTCCACTGCTAACAACTTACTGAGTATTTGAAAGAAGCTGGTCGATCTGCCTTCTCCTTCATAGCTCTGAAAGTCTGGATTAACCTACCTGAAAAAAATCGGATCTTCTTCAAGTGTAAAACCACTAAAAATAATTGCTTCTTTATACCTAAAACAATATTTAACTGTATATAAATTATTTGTACATATGTTTAAGTATGTATGTATATGTGTGTATATAGAAAGACCCAAGTCAGTGTTGAAACGGTGATTTAATAAATCAGTGCCTTATTGCAACGTCAAGACATCCTGTGAGTGTGTTTCTTTTCCTCATCTATTGTATCCAGCTGTCCTTGGAGACTGGCACCCAGGCAAGTTGTCTAACCACGGACTTACTGGTTATATATATATATATATATATATATATATTTTTATATATATATATATATATATTTTTTTTTATATATATATATATATATATATATATATATATATATTATTGTAGAAGCTCTCTAGGACATACTTGAAAATGAGAGAAATCTCAGTGTACACTTCCTGGTAAAACATTTCTAATTAAATAAACCTGGTCAAACATTTTTACCCATTTTTGTTTGTTAATGAAATTTTAATAAAGTGAATGAAAAACAAGGATGAGGGTACAATTTTTTTCTATGTACAACTAGCAAATGTTTATGCTTCTAATTTTACTATTAAACGGGATCTATCACCCCTACACATGCTGGGCTACATAAGTTGTAGCGACTAGCTTGGGTAAGATTTTCATTTTTTTAAAAACATAGCTATTTAGCCGATTTAATCCATTAAATATTGCCCTGGCAGTACATACGGACAGACTGTGGGTACAGCTCTGTACCCATGGTCCGTCACTCTTCCTCTGTTCCCCTTGCTCTATCCAGCCTCCTCCGATAATGGAGGCTTTCTGCCTATAAGCTGGAGCATTCTTATTGGCCAGAGATCACTCCTGCATGCAGCAGAAAGCTTCTGTCATCGGAGGAGGCTGGATAGAGCGAGAGGAGCAAAGGAAGGGTGACAGACTGTGGGTAGAGAGCTGAACCCACAGTCTGTCCATAAGTAGGGCCAAGGCAATATTTAATTTATTAATTTACCCAAGCTAGTTACTACATAAATGACCTGTGTAGCCCAACATGTGTAGGGGTGATAGATCCCCTTTAACTCACATTCATTGTTTTATGCAAGTCTTCCTATAAAAATTACTAAATATTTTTTTTCTTCCCCATTTGCATCATTCTGCAATTCAGGCTCAAAACAACAAGAAATAAACCATGCAACCCTATATGGTATATAGGGGTGGGCGAAAGCTCTCGCAGTGTTCACGAGAGAAACTCAGTGAAAACTACGTTCCTGTCCATTTTTTCACTTTAAAACCAGCAATCAAAATCTTTGCATTTTTCGCCCATTGGCCAAAATTTGTTGCCATTTTTTCTGCCTATTATTTTAAGTTTTTTATGCTTTTTGCTATAAAATGTAACATATTCATGGAAGTTAAACACAACAGAAGCAGCTGCAGAGCGAGGTAGACGTGCTGTGCTGTTCAGCTGTGATCTTGAGGCAAAATTGAGGCAGGAGAGGCTCATAGTGACTGCTATTACTATGAGAAAGAAATGAGCACTGCAGAAACAATGCTGGCCAATCCCCCTAAATCCCCCTAGGGATCTTGGGGAAATTAATGTCAAGGGAGGAAGAAAAGGGTAGTAGTAGTGAGAGTAGGACAGGTCAGATGCCTGTGCCTGCCGCCAGACATGCTGTGCCTGCTGCTAGATGTGCTGCGTCTTCTGTAAGATGTGCTGTGCCTGCTGCAAGATGTGCTGTGCCTGCTGTCGGACGTACTGCCCCTGCTGCCACCAGTGCTGTGCCTGCTGCCAGTATTGCCCCTGCTGCCACCAGTGCTGTGCCTGCTGCCAGTGCTGCCCCTGCTCCCACCAATGCAGTGCCTGCTGCCAGTGCTGCCCCTGCTGCCACCAGTTCTGTGCCTGCTGTCAGACCTGCTGCCCCTGCTGCCACCAGTGCTGTGCCTGCTGCCAGTGCTGAACCTATTGCCTCTAGTGCTGAAGACCCAGGGGCTGAAATTGATGTGGTTGTTGTTAGTAGTAGTAGTAGCAGTGATGGTGGCAAGTGTTAGGAGAGTGGTAGGAGAAGCAATTGTGAGCTTCCAGATTAGCAGTCAAGAGAGCCCACACAATTCCCCTGACCCTGGGAGTCCCCTCCTCCTCCCACATCATTGTTCATGTGGAACACGATCCTGAAGAAAGCAGAATTGTTACCACCGCAATAATACCATAACCACCAGGAGCACAGATCAGCTGCCTGTGCCTGCTACTAGTGCTGCCAGTCTGCATTCTTCAGGTCAACAAGAAATGGCAAGTGTGACGTTAGGGGACCCTCATTCACATTTCTCGTCACTTCCTCCAACCAGCAGTGATATGTCTATAATAGAGCAGCACAGATGGACTAGTGCTGGTGGTGATGATGATGGTGTGGAAGAGACATTAATGGAATTTACAGAGTTTGCTACTGCTCTAATTCCCTCTGCTGCTGATTTGCAAGGGCAGCAGGATGCTGAGGAGCAGTCTAGTGTGCCACAGACCACCGTTGACACAGTGGGAACGGGGTCAACAAGTGATGCAGGACTAGGATAGGTTCCACTTGCCAGCAGAAGCAATACTCCCAGTCCTAGTTGCAGCACTGATTCTGAGGCAGTAGCAGCAACAGCAGTAACAACATCCTCTGCCCCAGACAGTGAAGGGGTATGTGGAGGACAAGAAAAAAGAGGCCATTCTTCACCACCTGTTCCCTATTCCTCCTATCCCTAAAGTCATGGGTGTGGGACTATTTGTCTCTTGGGGAAGGCATAGTACAGTCATCACCAATGGTACTGTGCACAATTTGTGACAAGTCTGCAAGAAGCAGAAAGAAGGGAACACACCTTGGCACAAGCACCCTGATATCACACATGAAACACAGACACCATGACATTTACGTCAAACATTTTAATGCCAAACACCCACCACAGAAATCAAGCACGGCTTTTGCTGTCCCTGACTCTCCATAAAGGCAACAAGAGGTGAGCTAGAGAACAAAGAGGAGGAGGAATAGAGCAACCCAGGAGGAAACTGGAGGCTCCATGATGAGTGAAACAACTAGCTCACCATCACCTTCTAGGGTAACTACATCTTCTGCCAATCCACCTTCTTCATCGTTACCTCCCCCACCAAACGATAGCCAATCTGTTGATGTTAGAATGTGGCAGCTCGTCTCCACTCATTGCACACTGTGGGGGTCACTGACCGCACATGCCAGTGTGGTGGAGGAGAATCGCAAGCAATGCATCAAGCAGCATCTGAGGAGATTCCATCCCTCAGAATATGCTAAGATGCTGGCATGGAGGGTTAATCATTACTATTAAACTGTCAGCAAGTTGTCATGTGTCCTTAGGGGGGTCTGGACAACAGGTGTAGTGACAGTGGCAGTACTTGATTTTGGGTGTCATAGTGTTTGGATACAGTTGTTCCCTCAGATGTTATTTACCAAACACACACTATGCACATTGCAGTTGCTGATGAGAGCCACAGTTCCTGCTCTCAAGGGAAAAATTATATTCTAATAACACACCCATGATTTTTGAAGAGGGGCAGATGGAGAAGAATTATTTGCCAACTCCTTCTTTTCTCCACGTAGACTGGGGGCTACTTATTCTGCTGCCATTGCCTCAGGTGCATCACTGGAGCCAGTTGTAGCAAGTGAACCCTTCATCATCCATCTTCCATGTTACTGCTATTGTTGATCCCAATCCCATTTATGCCAAACGTGTTAAAGCCAAGCACCCACCACAGAAATCAAGCAACACTGTTGCTGTACCCCCTGACTCTCCAGAAAGGCAACAAGAGGTGAGGTGGAGCTCAAAGAGGAGGAAGAATAGAGACTGGAAGTTCCATGATGAGTGAAACAACTAGCTCGCCATCACCTTCTTCCTCTAGGGTAACTACATCATCTGCCAATCTATCTAGCTACAAAGAACAACATAAGGGAAACCGGGTGCCACTGGTGGTCACTTACCACCCCCAGGTTGAAGTTCTACGCAAAATATCAAGAGAACTTCAAACGAAATTACATACGGATGAAAGACTGAAGAACATATTCCCACAGCCTCCCTTACTCTCCTTCAGACAGCCCCCCAATTTGAAACAACTGATGGTAAGGAGTGCCCTGAATAAAAATGCAAAAAATGGCACATCTCCCTGCCTACAAAAGAGGTGTGAAACCAGTGCACACATTTACACCATAGACAAGATACCAATTCCAAACACCCAGTTACACTATAAGATCAATGGTACCTTCACCTGCAAATCATCTAATGTAATATATTTTATCATGTTTGCAAAATAACCAACAGCTCTTTATGTGGGTGAAACTGGGCAGCCACTACATACAAGGTTTAATTCCCACAGATCCAGTGTAAACAACAAAAAGACAGAGACACCAGTGGAAGAACATTTTTGTCAAAATGGATACAGTGTCAGGGACATTAAGTTAACTGTATTGATGAGACTGTTTCACACTCAGAGGGACAGAAAAGTATGGGAGGTTAAGTTAATGTTAACGTTTAACGCTATTAATAATGGTTTGAATAAGGACAGATAATTCTTGTCACATTATCACCTAGTGGATTAACCTCTCCAACAGACCCACGGGCATCGTAAATACAGCTAAAGCCTCAGAGGAAGACTGCAATTTACCAGTGACTGATCAAAGTATCTGGATCTGGGTTGAGTTTTCTTATCTTATTTCCATTGTAAACAATGCAATGTGTACTTGTATTTAAGAGAAATGTTTTCATATTTATCTGTATACCATGCCTGAGGAAGAGACCTAAGGTCTTGAAAGCTTGCATTCTACATCTACTTAGTTAGCCAATAAAGGTATCAAAAACTATTTTTGCCTCCTGTTTTGCTTATATGACATACTTAAATGTTTGTAGCAAGAAAAAATTTAGATAAGATAAACAATTTTGAGAGGTATTACTGTTACAGGATAGATATGCATTTTTTCTACCCTTTCACAGATGATGAATGGAATTTCCTAGTGTATTAATTAGCAGCTCCTCTTCTAAGAGAAATAACAATCTCTTGGTGTTGCTAGAAGCACAAAAATATTGCTAATAAAATCTTTCATTTTTCACGCATTCTTCAAACATGGTCTGCCTGTACTAAAATGGCTGCAACAACTAGACTGGAAAGAAGACAATCCACTTCAGCAAATGCCTTTCTGCTCCTAAGCCACTGATCATAAATGTTTGCAGAAGGTGAGCTAAAGAAAAATGATTACGTTTCAATATTTCCACCACTTCCAAGATACTAAAATCTGAAAACCATGGGTTTTTCCTACTGCACTCATTACCTACAGCCAGCCCAAGATAAATATTACCACATTGGTATGGTTTGACATAATGTAGAGGTAATAGGAGTGATAAACTACACCTGTAATTATATTTTCTATTATTACCTTCCTGTATTAAATGGTAATAACAATTATACATATGGGAAAACTGTAGACAAGATATACTATTTTGGAAAGCAGATGTATCAAATCAGGGGACACTTGCCATTTTACTTTGTCTAGTGCATGCAAACGTATCAATAAAGTTGTGATATATGAAATATAGGGCTCTTTTTACATTTCCTCCACATCAAAGATGTACTCTTTAAGTACTGCTAGCTAGATAAAAATGGTACACCATTAGTATGAACTGGCATATTGTAGTGGGTGATAGGCACAAAACCTCTACCAATTTTTTTTTCAGTATATGAATTTATATTTATCAATTGATCACTCATAATAAGTATTTTTTTTAAAAGTACGCTCATCTGAAAGAGAGGCTTTCCCTCTTTCATATTTCGGTACGCTTGACCCTACTCCCTACTGCATGAGTGTTTGTTTATATGTGTGTAATGATGCTCATTTATTAATCCTCTGAGTGCCTGTGTGGTAAACAATGCATTGTGTATCCTTGGATGAAAAAGGGGACTCTTATTTCTTTTAAAAGCAGCCTTTCATTTTCAAAGCAATAGGAGGTAGAATAGGGGCTCTTTAAGAGAACGCATCCTCCCTATGATGAAAACCTATGTATTTTGTTCAGGTGGAATGATATGTGAAATAAAAAAACATTAATAATTGGGTGGGCTAACTGTGTACTGACTCTTGTTGAAATAAGAAGAAAAAAGGTATACACACAGACTGTTTAGTACCAATAGGAATAAGAACAGCTAAACTGAACAGTAAGAGCCTGGATAAACAATGATAGTAGACTGGACAAGAATACTCTACTAAATATATAGAAAATAATAATCAATAGTACAATATCAATCAGTATAGTATATGGAAAAAAGGGAACCTGATAATGATATAGTACATGCAGATGGAACAGTTGGAGATGATCAATGATGAATGATGGTATAAATGGAGATGATGATTGTATTAGAGATGAGATGGAAATTAGTGATGATGAATGAATGATGTGGATAAATCCTATATAGCGGTATTCACTCCTGTCCTCTGTGCTGCTGTTGGTTGCTCGGAGTCTCCTCGAGCCGATACTTGTAAAGATAGAAAAAGAAAAAGAGAGACAGTGCACCAGGGATCTATGAGTAGTCCGTTAAATGGATAAATATAATACACAATGATGATAGTATGATCCTCCTCCATGAATGCACTAAAGGCTTGTTTGAACAAGGGTCTTCCCCTCTTTCAAAAAAAGGGTGCCCCAAAATGTGTACGTTTACGGGCCTGAGATAAGAGTACTCTCCCCATGTCATAGTATGTTACCATGTTGGGTGATACAGACATTGCAATAAACATGAGTGCCCCATTTAAAAGAGGGGGGTTCCCCTCCTTCAAATGAGGATACTTTCAGCCAAATTAGAGCAGGGAGGCTATATATAGCCTTTCAGTGGCATCTGCCACTATTCAGTACCTGATGCTGAAACAGGAAATGGAAGGGGACATTCTAGTACCAGAGGCCTGTACATTCATTTGGAGTTACAAAATGTTTGCATACAGAATATTTTTCATTTATTTGATACATTTATGTCTCTGACAGGGTGCTTCCACAGAGCTTTCTGTCAGGCTCTGTGAAAAAAGTATTAAGCAAGGATAATTAAAAAGGAAGTTAACACTGGACTTGTATAAGTCTGATACCAGAATGTACTGTACTGGAAATGTTTCTACACAATATGTTTGTTTTTGTTATTCAGAATGTGAGACATAAAAAAGAGCTATATATTTATGCCGTTATATTCTACATTACGTGCTTGATAAATGACCTATATAATGTTCGGTGTGCCCTGAAATTTCCAGCCTGCATGTTAGGGGTGCTTCAACTAAAAAAAGGTTAAGAGCATAAGGGTAAAGTGCAATCATTGCATTATTAGCAGGGAAAAAGTGCAGTTAAGAGAATTATACATTGGGAAAAGGACACTGCCCCAAAGAGCATACAATCTAATTAGTAATCGTGACAACATGCAGAGACAGTAGGAGGAGGATCATAAATGCAAGTACAAGACTTCAGCGAGGGAAGTACAAAATGATTTTGATGTGAATGTCAGAGTGCACAAGGAGAATATTGTTACTGAGATGCCTGCTTGAGCAGGTTGTTTTTAGGTGATAAGTTATGAGTATGGATGAATATTGAATGGTGATAGGGAGGACATTCCAAATTCGAGGGGCAGCCAATGAAAATGACTGGATATGACTCGAGTTGTGTAAGAAGAGGACAGCCCCCTTGAGAAGAACTCAAGTGAAAGGTGTAATGGGATATATAAATAGAAATGAAAAAGGGTGCTGATGAAAAAAAGAAGAATTTTGTATGAAATATGAGGTCTTATAGGTAGCCAAATTGACAATATTTTTCCAGAAGAAGCAGCAGGTTTTGGTGACAGCTTGGGCATGGAGGGGAGAATATCAAGATAGAATTGAGTATAACACCAGCAGAGCTTTGCTGTATCTCATTCATAACCAAATATCTGTTTTGTAGACCTTCTATATGAATGTGATAAAGAAAATCAGACTTTTGAGATCATTTGAGTTGTACAATATTTTCTCAGTGTCTGCTGCACAGACGTCTGCAATAAGTCTGCTTCGTAGACATCTATACATATGTCAATAACATACAGATTTCTGCATACATTTCTTAATAGACTTCTAAGTTAGCAATGTACACTTCTTAAATTTAAAGTCCATTTACAATGTCTACAAGACTTACATGTCTACACAGTCATCACTATTGTGCTGCTACGTAACAGACCTTGGATATAAATTAATTAGTATTACAAATGTTGGTTTGTTAACATTGGAGATGCCACTGTGGAGATAAATGCACAGCTATGCTTGACTCTGTTCACTGGCACTCAACGGACTGTGTGGCTTGAGTGTAACGTGTTTACATAATTCTCACATGCCAGCCCCCTTAGCATGTGTAAAGTAAGGGCCTACACACACCATTTCCTCTATGCCCTGTTTTAGTTCATAGTTAAAAATAAGGCAAAGAAGAAAGGAACACTCTGAAATTCCCACAACCTCCCCTGATATTCTATCCTTGATAAAAGTGGCAATATGGGGAGGAATTCTCCTGTACATAGATTAGTATAATGTTAGACAGTCATACAGCAAAACAAAACTGATTTTGACCACATGATTTAGTACAGAATTGTCATTGGACATTCACCCCAAAGGCAATTTTTTTACTAGTTTAAACGGATCTGTAATGCTAAAATAAGTTTAGTTTGCTTTACAAATAATTAAAATCTCTTTGTATGTTATATTAGTGATTTTTCTGTAAAATAAATAGTTTTTGAGAAATGAAACAGGCATTTAAGGTTAACTCCCTGCACAGAATGCTAATTATTTCTGTTCTAGACTAAAAAATTCCCCTTGCTGTGTTATTAGAAATGCCCCCAATGCAGAGGCGTAACTAGAAGCCTCCAGGCCCTGGTACAAGAAGTGCCACGGGCCCCCACCACCACCACATTGGCCCCCCTGACCACACTGACCCCCTCCACAATGCCCCTCAATCTCCACAATGCCCCTCCTACCTGGAGCTCCCGCACGGTCCTCTTAGTAATGCAAAGCTCTGGGAGATGATGTAATCTCCCAGCGCTCTGCATTACTAGAGCACCGGCGGGAGATTGCGGACACCAGGCGGAGGGGTCCCAGGGGGAGGCTGGGCCCCTGGAGTGCACGGGCCCGGTCGAAAGTGCGACCCCTGCGACCCCTATAGTTACTCCACTGCCCTAATATGTGGGCTCTGTCTAAATTCATTCATAGAACAGTGTGTGGTAATAACTTGCCCAACAAACTATGTAGCATAACTTTCCATACAGTGCCATCAACAAATAAAGGTTAATTTCTCAATACCTACTTATATTACAAACAAATGGCTAGCACAACTTATAGGCAGTTTTGAATTCTCTAAATTATCTAAATTATCTAAACTTATCTTACGGTGACTGGTCCTCAATACCGTTAACATTCAAAGAAATCATACAGTATGTTAAAAAAGATGTTATTAACACAAAATTTTAACTACAAAAAAAATTAATTTGAAACAAAAACTGGAGTAATTGTGGTTCAAACAAACAGCAACATAGGGAAGAAATAAATTCCTCAAATCACAATTTAAATTTGACTTTTAACCCGCTGTCTATTAGAGAAGTCTCCAGTGCAGTTCTAGCCTTATAGTGGTTACGATCCCATTAAACCAGTGGACATACTGTATGTATGTGTTCCTTATGGTGCAGCTGGTTTATTTCAGAACCACTTCACATTCTTACAGACTTACTCCCAAATTGTCTGTATAAAGAATGTTTCTTTCATCCTTTATTTATATATTTATTTTGCACTTTTATAACCCTGGTAATTTGCTCCTAGAGAGCTTTCTGCCGGGGAATGGGAAACCAGGGACAAACAAGGTACATTAAAAAGGAGATTAGCTGTCATTTTAACATTGGATTTGTTAAAGTCTGAAGCCAGAAAGTATTGTATTCCTGAAATTACCCCAAGTGCCTGATGTACTGTATTTAATTTAGAACCAAAGGTCTGTTGAGTAACCCTTGAGTTATGAAAGAGTTAAAGGACATTAGACATGTTAGGTCATCCAAAGTATACAACATTTTCTACAGTCTGTTTTGGACATTTCTGCATGTATGTAGAGATTGTCTTGTGGCTGGCTAAGTCTTTGTAGATTTGTAAATCAGCCATGTACACTATTAAGTTGACAAAATCTAAGTTTTTGATCTAGAAGACTGTGAAGACCCAGGGCTGGATTTTATTGCAGGTGATTATTGTATCTCTGCTCTTATCTCCAGTTTTCCCAATAGACTTCAATAGGAAAATGTTTGATAAAACGGGTCTTAACATTTATCCCACAGAATCTAGCACTTAGACTTCCATGCAGTAATCATTTATGTTGCTGACAGGTCTAGAGACATGAATGAGATTCATCAGCCAAGTGCAGAACCCTTTGAAATGGGTGCCACCTGTTTGCTACTAAGCATATACAACTGAATTGTGTAAACAAAAATGATAATTACAAGAAAGAGTCTCACACTAGGCTTAAAGCAAATCTGTATTTTATATGGAATAAGTGCACAAAAAAGACTTTGCTAAAGTAGGCACGATGCAATCTCATTTTGCCCATCTGTATATACATGTCTTGCTTAATAAACTACAGCTGTTTTCCATATACAGTTATTGCTTGGTGATGCAATTAATGTCCCATCCACATATCATAAACAATGACAGATTTCAGTCACAATATCCCCTTCAGAAGTATTCACAGTTCACGGTGATTATTGTGCTATTCTTAGGTGTTAATCAGATTCTTTATTTCTCCCTTTGGCACAGACTCAGGGCATTTCTCTTTCCCTGGCCCTCTTCTGAATCTGAGCATGTTCTGTTTTTGTGTCTTTAATGTTCCCACCCTGCATGATTTCCTGTTGTCAAGAGACTATCTTATAACAGCAAACCACAATATGAATGCATCATCTTAAGAACATATGGGACATCCCTGGGGAAGGGAATAGAGGTTCCTTAAATGTGTTGGGCTATGAAGATATGCTTACAGTAAAATGAGTATCAGTCATATATGTCTATAATAAATTAATACTGAGCTGTATATTTGAAAGGAGCCATTTGAGATGACATTGTCAGATAGTCTCTTGGCAAAAGGAAGTCACATGCAATCAGAATACTAAAGATTCTAAGACAGATTACACCCAGAGACATTATGACATTATGCGTGATTTGTGGATGAGACTCCAATTACATCCCCAAGAGATAAGTGGATGGTGGAAGTGTCTATGGAAAACTGCTTTAAATTGTTCAGGCACATGTGTACAGATACATTCACAAATATCCTTGGACATCTATAACATACATGTCCAAGGATATAAGAAAGACCTTCCAGGTAATTATCTCACGACCATTTGGAGTCAGGAATGAATTGTATTACCCACTTGCGGCTTAATTGGGAATGGCTTCAGTGGGGTTTTTTGTTTGCTTTTTTCCCTTCCTCTGAATGAACAGGGGTGATTGAGCATGGGCTAGACTTCGTGGGCGCATGTCTTTTTTTAGCCTTATCAACTATGTTACTATACTACTATGGAGAATGCTTACCAATAAGGATATCAGTTTTGACTAACTAATAGACAATACATAAGCAGGTTTTACCTTCTGCAATATTATCATATTTGCTTATGCTACAATCTGACTGGAGGCAAAAATAGGTATACTGAGATCAATAATAGGACACTGTATAAATCATAAAACAGTGAAGTCACATACCATCATCTTCATTTGTCTGTCATCATCTCAGCATTTCAGTTTGTCTACATTGTCACCTTCTCTATTCATTATCCACTTGTATACAATATATATAGTAACAACATATTTAGATAACAAGTATATTTGTCTGTGGTCACCACTTGGATACAAGTATTATTTTTACAGAAGTGTTAACACCATTACATTACAGGGAGGTGTACCTCATATCACATGGGTATATGTAGCCGTTTAGAGATATCATGGTGCATTTGTCATTAATGTTTTCATAAGTCAGTAATACTGTATACATATTTTATAAATATGTTTAATATATTATTTTTTTTGTGAATGACACCATTTAATTGTGTGGGGTGTTTCAGAACCTGAAACATGATATGTGGTTTTGAGATACATTACATATAAAATGAAAAGGCAAACTTCATTAGGAAACTAGTATTGTATTTAACTAAAAATACAATATTGTACAATTTTCATTTCTCTGGTTTATGAGGCAAGGGTTGAACTTGATGGACTTGTGTCTTTTCTCAACCTAATTTACTATGTTACTGTGTAATACTGGTTATTTTGTCAGTGTTTTTATTCAGTTTGATTTGCCGTTTTTTCCCTCCTTCTCAGTACTGCTGCAAATCCTAGTGTAGAAGCTGACATTTCCTGGTAAAGTACCCAATGGTCCCCCTCCTGATAAAATGCCTAAAGAACTCTGATATAAACACACAGCCCCACTGTTACTTGAATGGCCATTACTGAGGTCACTTCATGTCTTAGCCCGGCAATACTTCCCATGCTCACTGACACTTAACCCTTTCAGTTGGAATGGAGATGGGTAAGTCAGTAAGTGGGTGAGATTTGTAGGTCTGAGACATGGGGGTTATGCACTAAGGAGTGAGAAAAAGGTGATAAAGTGGAGATGACATCTCCAGTGATATCACTTCACTAGTTCTTATGTTATACTTGGAATCTATGCAATAAGATCTCCAAAGTTGGAGAAATCTTAATGCATTGGCTTTATAGAATAACATAGGGACTGGAGAATTGATATCACTGGAGAAGTCATCTCCTCTTTATCACCTCTTTACCACACCTTAGTGCATCCTCCCTATGAAGTGCTTGCACTTACTGACACAAAATGCTTGCATGGCATGCCTTAATTAACAGAATGTATCAATCTATCTCAAAGCTACTTTTCTACTAAAGATGTCAAATACATATAGGTGATTTTGAAAGCTTTTTCAAAATAACCAAAAGTAGTTTTTACAGGAAAAATGTGTTTTGAACACTCACAAATTACCCACTTTGAGAAGTGCTTGTATAGGGGTATACACCTATCAATGGGCCATCTTCTAAATGAGAGTATTAATCTCTCTTAACCTTTAAATAACAATAATAACAACAAATAATGTCTTTGTATTTGCAGCTGCACACTAGACTGGCTTTTTACTTTTGCAAAAATGAAGCTATTGCTTTACAGCAATAACAATCTATTTGGTTTACCAGCAAATCATGCATACTCTTATCTGTATAATTGTCTTATTTTATTTTCAAACTATATAATTTATTTGCAGTGATATATATGTTTATTTTCTGATGCTAAAGTGGGGCAAATCAGATGTTTGTAATGCAGAACTGACCAGCTTTTGCCTTGAAACAAAGATCTTATATTGTGGAAACCTTAAACAGTATACCATGGTTTGTGTTATTTCTCCATTGTTTCTAGAACTAGTTAAAATGTACAGACATCATGTATTTCTAATTTTCATAGAATTGTTTGTTTGTACAAATAAAAGATTTACTACCAAATATGATGATTTCTTTAAAGCTAGCCACACAAGCAAATGGTTTGGTCATAAAAAAATAGTAAGCTGATTGTATACCTATATTTCATCCTCATGCATACATAGGGGGAAATTTACTAAGCAGTGATAAAGAGGTGAAAAAGTGGAGATGACTTCTCCAGTTTATGACTTCTCCAATTCCTATGTTATTCTATGGATCCTATGCACTAAGATTTATTCAGGTTTGGAGATCTTAGTGCCTAGACTCTATAGAATAACATAGGAACTGGAAAAGTGATCAATTGGATACATCACCTCCATTTTATCACCTCTTTATCACCATTTAGTGAATCTCACCCATAAATTGAAATACAGAGATTCTTGCTCACTCATCTATCACATAACACATATTTGTGATGGCCAGATCAGAGTAGCTCCAAAAAGCCCTAATCCACAAATCGTTGTGGTTTTGTTAAGATCACACAAAAAGCGATCTGATTGTAGTCAGACATGGATTTGCAAATATGTCTGATCAGCTCTGTTCCATAATAGTGAGACATTGTATTCAAAATGTATTATTGTACAATCATGAATTCAGTTTTAAATTATTTGTGGCCAGTCCATTTTATAACAGCTCTTGCCTATGACTTGTTAAGGAGACTTTCTATATGCTACTAGAGTTTACCATTGCTGAAAATATCAACAGCACAACCATAAAGGTAAACAATCATAAAACATGTTAAACTGAAACATTAACATAATGCATGGTTGTACTGCAATAACTCTGTAATAAAGCATCTCCCAGCCAGCAGTAGGAGTACCCTTATTTTTCGCTGAAGAAAACATTTTGCAGTATATGATTCTTAATAAGAGGTAGCTACTACTGCTTTATTAAAGCATATTTAATAGACTTTTCTGAATGTATACTTTCGTTCTGTAGCCAAAATGTATAGAGCATTAGAAATATAGCTACATTAGAGATGTACTCCTTAATGGCTCTTTAACAACATTAATATATTCTAAAACATAACATTCTGCATTCCTGAATGTGAAATTACATTAGCTACGACCTTTTGCATAAAATCCATTGTGAACCATTTTTCATAATTCTACCACAATTTGCAGTTAATGTCAGCTATAATGTTTTTTTTCACTTGTACCATTTATATGGACAGATTTTAATAAAAATAATATTGTATATTGTGATGTCAACTATTTTCTTTTGTTAATATCTACCACTCCAGTGCTTTTAGGAATTTTGATAATTCGCTGCAAATTATTTGCACAATAATGATAAATGCTTGATAACTTAATGTTTTATTAAAATCTGACCCAATGATGCATAATGCTCTGAATCTGATATTAATATGGTTATAAATTAATTACATTTACAGTTTTTTTTTTACTCTAAACAATCCAAGAAAAACATGTTAAAAATTCACAAGAGACATAAAATATATTTGCCAATCATTAAACAGGTGTCTATTATATATACTATCCCGTTAATACAAGATTTTCATTTATTACAATTAACATTCTTTCTTCCATTAATATATACCATTTTAAAACAAGATATATTACATAATATATCCTATAGAAAGGAAATTTCAAAACCAAGTGATACAATATGTGGGGTAAATGTGAAATTTTCCAAAGAGTGGTACGTACCAGGAAATAGAAACATGGCGTCTGCCCTGCCCTCAGGAAGAAAAACAGACTTCAGCCAGTCAGCAGGAGATTTCAAACCATTTCTCAGACACAAAGGCCACGGGAATTAGATGACGATCAGAAGAAGTGGGTCTGCAGCGAGCAGAAAAAAAGGCTTGCGCGTGCTTGTATGTAACATACAACATGCAAGCCTAGTCAGGCCTGCTGCAAAATTTAGCTTTTTAGAGGAAAAATACTGTAAAATAATGCTTTAGTGGCAAGTTGGCCTCATAGTTAAAAAAATGTTCAGTAAATCAGTTGTATATATGCAGGATATTACATTTATGACTGCAATTTGATAAGGTATTTTCTGTTGTAACATGGCAATTTCAGTTTTAGTATGATTTATAATGTACAATTAATGTTTTATTTTATATTAATGAGAAATAAATTGTACTTATCCATTTGGGACATTTCACTAATAGACACAGCTACATGCACACAAATATATTAATTTATTTTGTGCTTAAAAGACAGGAAATAATGTCAACAGAAGTAATATATTCACAAAATTATATCTGTTCATTTTAGCTGATTCTTGTAATGGGGCAAATTTTCTAACCATTGTTTTGGACATAAATGATCCTTACCACTTTAAAGGGATAGTAATACTTCGTTTTAACTTTATTTTATTTTGTAGGCATTAAAAAAACATGAAGAATGATATAAGTCTTATCTCTCAAACCTTTATGGTTTGAGAGATATTCACAAGCAAAGTTTCCCGTTCCCGCCCCTTTTACCTAGTGTAAGCCATCTCTTCTCAGATGTGAATCTGGTTGTAAGACCAGACAGATAACAGAAGGGGACACTCTTCTTCCTATTAAAACAATGAAAGCCCTGCCCCCCTTGATAAGTTTTTCAGGTTTTTCCCTTATCTTAATTGAAGATTGTCCCTCTCTGCAGTCTACCTGGGCACCTCCCTTCTGATCTGTTTGAACAGGGAAGGGATACTTTGTTTGTGAATATCTCTTAAACCATAAAGGTTTGAGAGATAAGACTTATATCGTTCTTCATGTTTTTTTAATGCCTACAAAATAAAATAAAGTTAAAACGAAGTATTACTATCCCTTTAAAATCTATTTGTACAATAGATTGGAATTAATATTCATTAATAAATTATATTTTCAATATTTCAAGCTAAATCACTTACTATAGTGATTTGCTATGTCCATGCTATGTATAATTTCAGATGAACTTTCATTTTAATGGATTTCGGTGTTTATACAAAACAGAGTATATTGAGAAATGACCAGTAATAGTTACATCAATACATTTGTTGAAGTTGCAGGATTTATGGAGTGCTGCTCAAGTGTAATATTATATCTACATTTATTTCCTAGTGATAACAAGCATGGCACAAAGTAGAGTTCAGAAATAGTAAAACCACTTTGTGATTATGCTAAGTAAATAATGCAATTTCAAGTACCTGACCTAAACTGGTTTTACTCCTTCAAAAATTTCGGGCTGTACATTCTCTGATAAATTACATAAATTTTATTAGAATCAATCCTTTATTACATTTATCTGCATCTGTATTGCTGTGTACTAGATGTTAACAGGATGTCAATTAGGCATGATGGGACTAGGAAGAAAGATGTGCATGAAAAGTTGCGACTTCATGGAGAAAGAGGCTTTCTGGTAGTTTAATGTTCTACAACGATAACATACAATTCATCAAAACTGAGCAAAGTAAAGGTTTCTTATGCTCAAATATATATTATATAATGTGTCATTGTACGTTGTGCAATACTTAAATGCTAATGTATATCATCAATATATTAAATGTAACCTTTATTGAAATATTCTCCTCCTTTGCTGCCTGGAACTATAATCTGTAAAGCAATAATAATAAGTGTATTTCACTGTAATACAAGTTTGTCAGCACTTTATGTAAACACTTTAGCATATAACTGTAATATAATCCATGATATATAACATAGTGAAAGTGAATGCAATAATGCTTAAAGGAAAACTAACACCTCCTAATAATATACCTTCACTTACCTTAATCTAGACAGACAATCCTAATGACCACTAGAAACCAAGTGAATATGAAGTCGTTCTCCACAATTAATATTTAATTAGTACAGATAAAAGTGGGATGGTATGCACTAAGCAATGATAAAGAGGTGATAAAGTGGAAATGACTTCTCCAGTGATATCACTTCTCCAGTTCCTATGTTATTCTATGGGTCCTGTGCACTAAGATCTCCAAAACTTAAAGGGATAGTAATACTTAATATGCAAAAAATATATATTTTAGTGTTTATCCGCCTAAGTAAAAAAAGGGTACTCTTACTGCTGAAAGGTGTTTTATTCAAAAGTTATTACAGCTCAAAGTTGAATTTTTTTGGTTTAATATCACAGTGGCCTGAAATTGTATAGTGGCACTGTTGTTACACCAACCTACGGACAGCTCTGGTCCGTAGACGATAAATCTCCATAGGATGGTGTAGCAACAGTGCCACTGTACAATTTCAGGCCACTGTGATATTAAACCGAAAAAAATCAACTTTTAGCTGCAGTAACTTTTGAATAAAACACCTTTCAGCAGTGGGAGTACTCTTGTTTTACTCAGGGGGATAAATACTACAACATATTGTTTTTTACATTTTAAGTATTACCATCCCTTTAAGAAATGTCAGTGAATTGGCTCCATAGAATAACATAGAAATTGCAGAAGTGATATAGTTGGAGAAGTCATCTCCACTTTATCACCTCTTTATCATGCCTTAGTGAATAACCCCTAATGTCTGTGGAGGCAGACAGGATTCTGCAGGACCCCAACAACTTCCACTAAAAGTTTCCTCAAAAAACAGTGGGAGGGGTCTGGAGTCCTGCAAAAAGAAATATGTCTGCTGTTCTCAAATTATGGAGAAGCAGTTCATTCAGAATTGATTTCTATTGTTGATTAATATTTCCTGTGCAGATTATCCTAGGGTTCTTTAATATTAGGAGTTGTTAGTGCTTCTTTAATCTGGCCAAGAAAATGTATAACCACAACTGTGAAATCAGTGAGTGAAATAGGTGAGCACTAGTATAAAAAAGTTATACCACATATAATTTAAAAAAAAAAAAAAAAAAAAAAAAAAAATATATATATATATATATATACATACATCAAATCAATATATAAAAAAATGCATACAAAAATAATAATAAAAAATTGTAAAAAAGTGACATTCTGAAAAACACTATCAATATAATCTCCTAGTTATGAGTAATCAATCGATAATCTGGAATGTAACATACAATTTAATATATAAAAACTGTACTCACAATGATAATTCTAAATCAGAGGGAATCATCTACTGTAGGTGCATAAAGTCCTAGATACCAGGGTAAATTTGATCTTAAATGTATCAGCAGTAGTAATATAAATTGTTACTCACACTTGGTGTTGGCATGGGAGGTAGACAAGAACCCAGGACTTAGATTGCTGGTGAGGGAAATTTTTAGCCTCGCTAACTCAGTTAGCTCTGAAGTTCAAGGTTGTATCTGTAGTGCGAAACTGACGCCTTCCTTTTTCCAGTGCGTAAAATGGATTTTTTGAGGCACAACATATATAGTGCTACCAATGAAAAGATAAACTTTTTGAAATATGATAAATGTAATATTTTTTGAAAAATGGGTTAAAAAACAGTGAATAGTTTAAGACTATTTATAACATAAAAATGTTATTCAATGTGTTAATAACATTTTTATGTTATAAAAAGTCTTAACCTGTTTACTGGTTTTTCACCCATTTTTCAAGAAATATTACATTTATAATATTTCAAAAAGTTTATCTTTTCATTGGTAGCACTATATTTGTTGTGCCTCAAAAAATCCATTTTACGCTCTGGAAAAAGGAAGACATCAGTTTTGGACTACAGAAACAGCCTCAAACTACAGATATGACAGAGTAAGAGCAGCTTAATATTTTTATCACAAGCCATCTAAGTCCTGGGTTGGTGTCTACCTCCCAGGCCAATGCCAAGCACGAGTGATAATTTGAACTATATTACTACTGCTGATACCTTTTAACTCAGTGTACTGCAGCTTTACAATTACCCCAAGCAAAGTGTGAGTTTGCTAGCACACCTTTGGGATAGTCATACTACTATCAAATTATCTGTTCACTTACCATCCATAGACTGAACTACCTTGAAATCAATAATATTGGAATTATATTGTTTGAACTTTTACATTTACCTCAGATTGTGCTATGTGTTGTTTTTTAGACTTGTGCGATACGGTTCAGCTAATGTTGGAATTTGGACGAATAAGGCGTATTCAGCATCATTCGGACCTTCCAAAAGCCAAGGTCCGCCCCCCAAAAAAAAATCAGAATCCGAAACGGACCTAGTCTGAAATTTTGGTGTAAATTTCGGAAATTCGGACTGTGCTTTCCCTGCTGAAACTATCACAATGTTGCTACATGCTACTAAAAATAGATGCCAAGGCACTTTCCCGCCTAAAACTATTACAATGTTGTTACATGCTGCTAAAAATAGATCTGCTAAAGCAGGTACTTTACAGTTCATGCAAAGTGCAGATATTAACCACATAAGGACATAAGCAATTTTGTCATTTTTGCTATGTGTGTGCTCAACCATAATTCCTATCTTTCTCATTTATTGCACAAACACATATTATATACCATTTTTTTAAAGGGTAGAAAGGGCTTTAATTTGATGTGACATATACATATATAAGTGTGTAGGGGTTAAATCTCATTAGAGATTTAATATTATTAAATTAGTTTAATGCTTTTTTATTTTTATTTGTTTAATTTTAATTTTTTATTGAATATTTTACATTTTTTTTAAATTTGGCTGAATAATTCGGACTATCGCATAATTTTATCTGAGTCGAACAGGTCCAGTCCGAAATTCGGATCCTCCAAATGGGAAAAAAAAACTTGTCCGAAATTGAATTTTACTGAAAATTTTTGCCGCGCACTAGTCTATTGTTTTTTGTCTTTTTTATGTTCCATTTGAATCTTTGCCTTTGGGAGACCACGGTACTGGCAATTTCCGATTATAATTCTATTTATCTAGGACTTTAGGCTCCTGGATGATTCCCCTTCTGATTTAGGATTGTCATTGTGAGTACAATTTTTGTATATTAAATTGTACATTAAATTCCAGATTATCAATTGATTACATATAACCAGGAGATTATACGGATTGTGTTTTTTTGAATGTCACTTTTTTACATATTTTTTTAAAGTATTCTTTCTGATACTTTTTTTGATGAATCAATTTAATGTATATATATATATTAAATTATATCTGGTATAACTTTTTATACTAGCACTTACCTAGTTCACCCACTTTTTTCATATTGACACTCACATTGATAGAGGTTTGGAGTCGCTTGATCCCATTTCTCATTGTTTAGCTATTGCATATTTACACGATTTATGATTTATTGCTCTCATTGTTCGTATAGGACTATTAATTACAATAGTTTGCTTTGTATTTGTATTAGCGCTCACCTATTAGACCTCACATTAATAACCACAATTATGGCTACAGATAAATTATTTTTAATACTTCATGCTCTTCTTTTCATAAATCATTCATATTATAATAAATTCTGGACCATATTTATATGAGTATACATTGTATTAAATAAAAAATTCTAAATAATATATAATTCTATCATATGCAATTAGTGCTACTTTATGAATCTAACAAGATAAAGTAAGTTGTGTTGACTATAGCAGTGCTTATGTAAAGTACTGGTTTTATGATAATAAATAAAACCTGCTGGTCATTTCGTCTTTATATTCTGTAGTGCAAATAAGTGACACATATATATTGAATGCATCCAGAATTTAGAATGTTAAGAAGTACAATTTGTTATTCCTTTGTAAATATTTGTTTTCAAAATAAAGATTATCTTTGAGGCCAATGCATCCAAAAAAGAATTATTTTAAAACAAAGTAAAAAAGCAATGAACCCTTTCCAACCAATGCATGTACATTAATGATTAAAGTAACAGATGTAAGCATACAATATCAAAACAAGATGTACACATGACATATAAGAACAAGTAAAACAATATCTAAATAATCTACCACCCACCATTGGTTGGCTGGGTCACATGTTCTGTTACTATTTGTAGACACATGTGAAATGGTTTGAAAATTCTTGCCAATTGTTAACTGATAATATGCAGCCAATTACAATTTAAATTCAGATCTTTTGTATTCATAGGCTCTATTCAACGGAAATTCTTGGAGTGCCACTTAATCTTCCATATGATATATTTAACAACATGATTTTCCTCTTGCTAATAAATGGAACACACATATATCTACATATTTAAATTCAAGTACATTGTTCAAATGCTTGTTTAGTATTAATCATAAAAAAGTTCCATGGTAACGTACAAAATTGTATTTCAATGTACTAATACTGTTCATCTTTTGTATGCTTTGTTTTATATTTTGTACAAACATAGGGTACTTACCAAGCCTTAAAAGTCTTGATAAATGCATTTGACAATTGGCTAAAGCACTGGAGAAATACAATGTTAAATGAATATTAAAAACTAAAACTGTTCTTATAAAAATGTGAGGCTTTTCATATAATAGATATGAGTACAATGTCTTCATATCTATATTAATCTGTATTTCTTAATTGATTGCTTCCCAGCAATTTTGCAGGATATTTATTTCTCTGAAGTTCTGGTTAGTGACAACACAAGATGAGAGATGAATTAAGGCATGATAAAGAGGTTATAAGAAGAGATAACGACTCCAATGATACAATTTCTCCAAGTCCTTTATTATTCTATGGCGCCAAAGCAATACGATTTCTTACACTTTGAAGATGTTAGTGCATAGGCTCTATATAATAACATTGGAACTGGAGAAGTGATATCAATGGGGAAGTCATCCCAGCTTTATCACCTCTTTATCATAACCCCCAATGAGCAGACTGCTTTTTTGATTGGTGTATTTACCTTGTATTACTCTTGCATGGACCTTTTATCCATCTGTTTAGCTGACCAGTACCATTTTTAATTAAAAAAAGGATACATTGTAGTAATTACTGTTTTAATGAAAGTATAGGGTCAAGCACAAGAGAGCTCCCTGTTAGAAAAATTCTAATGGCATATTGGGATATATTGAAAAGGCAAAAGTGGGAAACTAACTGCACCACAGAGAACACATTAAAACCCCCATAGATTTTAACCCCTTAAGGACCGGCGGTCATGGGACATTTCCGTCCCATAATGACCGCATAGGAGCACTTGGACGCGCCGGTACACGTGACCTGTCGCGTGTATCCGCACGTCATTATGGGGCCTGATAGAGATCGGTCCGATCTTGGAGTGGTCAATTTCAGGCCCTATTTTTACTTACAGCGCTCCCGGTAGAGCGCTGTAAGTAAAAAGTACGTGACGTACTATGACCGTCATCGGTCCTTGAGTATTTCAAGGACCGTGACGGTCCTGGTACATCAAGGGTCCTTAAGGGGTTAATGGACTTTTTATCTAGTGCCTGAATATTTGGATATTTCCCAAATGGTTAAGGGTTTAAAAGTTCTGTTTTAATGAATGATCAGTTTTATTTTTCCATATGGCTCAGTTGGTTTCTCTGAGATTTGTTCTGTTTTGCCTGATCTCATTTGTTTAATCTTATTAAACAGTGATAATCCATACTAACTTTTTGCAGTTGATTTGGACATTTCATAAAGTGAAAGTTAGCCTTTTTACTGGTGATGTAATAACTGTAACAGTGAAATCAGGATAATCTGTGTAATCAACACTAAATATTTTCTTACCTGTGTTTTCTTTTATACTTAAAGTGGAACTACACCCTTTGAATATGTCTTCTCTTTAAAAGAAGGGATTCACCTAGGCATGGTCCTACGTGCTGCAGCCAGATACATCTATTTATACTTTTATTTTATTTAAAACTATTTAATGTGCTTCTGTAGTCTGTAAAAGGACATTTCATAATGATGAGAATGTTTACATCATTCTCGAAGCTAATGAGTGGGAATTTCTCTTATTATCTTATTCAGACTGATTTACATCCTGCTGCATGAAACATTTTAAATAAAGGAGGATTTAATCAGGAATATGCTCTTGTCTTATTTCTAATTCTCTCAATCTCTTTCCACATATATGTTTTAACCCTTCATATATTGCATCAACTCTCTGTATCCACTACAGATTAATTATCCATTCCTATGAACTGGGTAGGTTTTAACCCTTCATATTAGGCATAAACTCTTTGCCTCCACTGTTTATTAACTATCCATTGCTGCTAACAACTGCATATGCAATATCCTTTACTCCCCCCCCCCCCTGCAATCAAACCTTTGACTATGGTCTGCACTGGTAATTCCTTTGTACATAATAGTTTGTTAATGAACTTTGATCAAACATTTGGTCAGCATATGACTGATTAATTAGCGAATCTCAGCTTGCCTTGTGTGACTAAGATTACTATTTTAAAAGGCCTCAGTCTAAGGGTGACAGTCCTTGTTCACATGCACTGAAGGGGTTCAGCCTTGTAAGCAAACCATTCCAAGTGAAGGGGGACTTAGGATTTGAACAGGAGTTGGTCAGGAGAGGGTAACCAGGATCAATGGAAAAACAACACCTCTCAAACCAACCCTGCAAGAAAGGATCAAAAGCACATATATGAATGGGATGAATCAATCCACTTAAAATTCCAGTTTCACAATTCAACACCAGCTTCTGGAGGGTGACCAATACTAAGCAGATTCTGATCAGAAAACAAAAAGATTACCATTGCAAGAAGTTGCCACTGGCCCATTTCCATTTGTATTAAACCCTACCACTACACTAGCAATGCTAAACTATCTCCTATTCTTTATTTCACATTGCAATCCTCACTAAAATGTCTGGCTTCTTCTACCTACCTCCATTTCCACCCTTCTTGGTTCACACTTCTCCTTCACTGCTCTCATCCCTACTTGTCTGTACACATCAACACCTCACTTTTCTCTTCTCCTGTACTCTACACAAACAGGAAACCATGTGAACATAAAACATTATCTCATGTCTTGTCTCTCTCTCTCTTCTTCTCTTACTTGCAGCTGGAGATATCACTCCTAACCCTGACCACTTTCCTTTTCCCTGTGCTTTCTGGAATGCTTATTCCATTATTAACAAATATAACTCTGTTTATGATCCCCTTTTCTCTTGCTTTCTACAGTTACTGGAACTGAAATTTGGCTGCATTAGAGGCAGCAGTCTCCTTTGGTAGTGTCTCCTTCTCTCACACTCCACTCGAAACTGGACATGGGGGGAAGTGTAGGGCTTCTTTTATCTACAATTTGCTATTATATACCACTTTGTTCCCCCACATTCATGTTGATTCTCCTCTTCTGAGTCACATTGGTTTGTTCCGCTACAGTTTCTGGTTATGTATTGCCCACCTACCTTCACATGTACACTGTCAAATTTACTTTCTGACTTTGAATCCTAGCTGTTTTCTTTTCCTGTAATCAGACACACCTTCCCTTCTTCTGGAGGGGATACAGCTTCCATGTGGATGACCACTCTGTCTCCAGTGCAGTCTGCTTTCTCTCTCTAACATCTGCATTTGGGCTACACCACTGGACATCTGCTAATACTCACAAGGATGGTCACTTCTTTGACCTTGTTTTCACTAGAGGCTGTGTAATTTCTGATTTTAGTCCTCTCTCCTTTTCCACTATTCGATCACCATCTTGTAACATTTAGTACTGCTGATACTTCTTTCACAAACTCAGCTTCCTCTCTGTGCTTAATATCATTGCTCTCCAGTTCTCACTGTCCAATGAACTTTCATCCATTCCCAGTACTGCTGACATTAACAGCCTTGTCAAAATGTACAACTTAGTCATGTCTTCCTCTTTGAACCTGCATGCTCCTCTCTCTCTCTCTGCTGCTCCTGTAAATCTAATCCATGGCCGTGGCTTAATAAAAACACCAGCTTCCTCTGCTCCTGTACCTGTTCGGCTGAACTTACAGCCTGTGGCATGGCTGGTCTCTTGTAGTCTCCAAGTCTCACTTGAAATTATACCTCCTTAAATTGTAAAGCTCTGCATGCACTGAGGGCACTATATATATTAATTAATATCTTAATGAATTTATTCATTCATTTAACTAAATGATGACAAGACGAGGATCAACAAATACAGACAACTTCAGGTGCTATTAAAAAAAATATACTTTAATACACATTACTATCCAATTAAGACCTCCTACCTAACTAAGTATATCTGTTAAATTAAGAAAGAGTCACATACTGGTATAGTTTAATTCCAGTATAACAAAATGTGCTCTATGCTAGTGTTTGGTCAAGAGTAGGGTCATTATAGATATATAGACAAACAGTACAGGTCACAAATTCCTTCCAGCTATTAGGTTTATATTAATTTTGTATAACGTGTTGTTAATGAATTCCAGTGATCTTGACTGAGTTTAAGCTGATGCACAAACTATAGGCAAAAGGAAAGGAGAAGGAGCTACAGTTGATTGATAGGAGTGTTGGTGGCAGATAGTTGTTCTCTGGGTGTTGTTGTGAAAGAAGAAAGGAGAGTTTAAATAAATAAACAAACAAACAAACAAGAAAAAAACAGAACCTTCTGGCCTGATAAGTTACAGAAAGATAGGTGATTCAAGTTCCTACATTAGCTGGGTGAGAATGACTACTAAGACTGAGTGAATGAGTGAGACATAGGTCGCACACAGATATAAATACATTGTACATTAAAGAAAAATAGACAGATACAACTTGGAATACTGTGTGAACTTACACACACCCTCACTTATGATAGTGCTACACACCTACAAGCAGCAAACTGCTGTGCAAAATGTTTCATCTTTTACTGAAATCTGTTGATACTAAAGTTAACAGGTCTATCCTCATCCTGTATGTAATGTACATACAGTCAAGTTGGGAAGTAAAGATGCTGTTGAAATGTTGACACTTGCTACTTGTGGAGGCAGATAGGCAAAGAGGGGACCCGTAGCTACTTCCAAATGCAGAGAGTATGGGATTGATTGCTTTTGTGGAGATTGACAGGCAGGGAAAGTTTAAACTTCTCCACCCTAAAAAACCCCTTTGACTGATAGGTAACAGAGACATGCAGGAGACCCTTAAACTGAGCTGTGTTTGACACTCACAGTGACAGATACTAGAGACAGAGACATATATTATTTTTAGATGGACAAAACATCACCCCATGTGCTAACAGCTCTGTCATTTATATTACTGTAAAAATAATTCCTACTATTTTTTATGTCCTCCAAAAGGGCTAGGGACAGAGATAAGGGGAAAGGAGTAGTAGGACTGCATAGACAAGATAGGTGGTAGTTTGCACTAAAAAGCTGATTGCAAACATGATTGCTGCAGCCTGTGTAATAAACGATGACCCTCTTCTTACTGAGGAGACTGGTAGACCAGTAGTAGTAGTAGTAATTGTAAACATTTTAACAACAGTAATGATGACAAGTTATAGTCTAACATTGTTTCTATAATGAAGAAAGATTTAGCAATGAGACCAACATCTACACCAGACAGTGACAGTAACAACCTGCCACAAACTACCAGTCAATATTCTATAAATCCCTCTAGGGGGAAAGCAGAAAATAAACATTTTCCCATCTTTAAAAACCTACAACCATATGAAAGTAGCAGGAGGAAGCAGCTGCTGCTGATCATGGAGACCTAATTATTGATGAGGATGATCATTTAGAATATTTTCTTCCATTCTCCTCCCCTTCTAATGATGCAGATGGAGTATATAGTGGAAGTGATGATTATGTGGTCAATAAGTAGCTGAAACATAAAGGCTCAATCTTCCACAGCTGAAACAATACTTTTATAAACAGGGATGGGCAATTGTTGCCCTCAAAAGAGAAACAGGAGAAGGTTTTTAACTCACCTAGCTCACTGCATTTAAATCAATGCAAATACTGAATTTCTCCCATGTGGCAAGCTTCCCTTCTTTTTCTGCAGTCATAATATAAAAGGAGTGTCAGGTTCCTGCAGCATGCCATTCTGAGTGACTGGGAACATACAGAAAGGTGAATTGTGTTACTTCCTGATCTGGCTGTTATCTCTGTCCTAGGGGAGTCTCTGGGTGTGAGAAGGGAGCACAGGAGTTTTACACCAAATACCCCATAATTGTTGGTGACTGAGTAGACACAGGCAGCTGTGATCCAAGTTTCTTCCTGATCTGGCTGTTATCTCTGTGTCGGGGGAGTCTAGGAGTGTGAGAAGGCAAGCAAAGGAGAATTACACCAACTACACCAAAATTATGTTTGTCTGACTGGAAAACACAGGCAGAGGTGATCCAAGTTTCTTCCTGGTCTGGTTATTATCTCTTTTCTAGGGGAATCTTGGGAAAGAAGCAGTTGAACAAGGATGGGGGAACAGTTAATTATAACAATAAATAAAATAAAATAAAAAATGATGGGTGACAGGGACCCTGACATGAGACTGATTGACTGAGGCAGACTGATACTAGACAAGATAGAGTATTTTGTTGAGGGCCAAGGCAAGACACCACACACACAATCAGTTATTTTGTGTACTTTACAGTAGAAACACACACAATAGTTGAGTAATGTCCAGCAAATGCACAAGGGGTAGAGGAATGGTGAAAGGATTAGGAGGAATGCTGGGAAGTGTGAGTAAAGTAGTAGTCCAAAAACTGATTGCAGCCATGGTCGCTGCTATATGTGCAATAAATGATGGTGATCCCTTTCCTCCCGAGGAAGATAAAGTTAGTCAAAGTCTGATTAATGTTCCACAACCATGAGCACCAGTACTATTAATAAACCATCTAAAAACACTGAAGAGAACAATGAGTCATCTTTCAGAGTTGATGTCATAGTACAAGAAGATGTAGCAGCTCAAGTAACTGCTGCATCTGACAGTGAGAAAAACAAGAACAAAAAAAACTGTCATGAATGTAGTTGAGAACAATGTGAAAATCTTTCAAAGGAGAAAAGTAAAAAGAAATTGTTTGAGACCTCTAATTGCCTAGCTCGATGAGAAGGATGACCTGATGATGATGATGTAAATCCAGAATATATTCCTCCAGTAGCAGCCTCTTCTTCAGATACAGATGAAGTTGAATGAGAGAGATGGTGACATGGTCAGAAACTTAGGTGAAAGGCAAAGGCTCAATTTTCTACCACTGAAAAGGAGCACTGTGTCTTTCTATAAACTGATTGAGAAAACAGCTAGAAAGTCTGACCCTGGACAAGAAAAGATGGCAAAAATACACAGTCATCCTGTCAGTCATCATCAGCATAATTACTGGCACTTCCATTTACAAGTCTCACTGAGCCACACACACACTATTAATGTTTTGTAACCAGCAATACCATAGGTTATCAGCATCTACAATCTTAGCTATAAGGAGTGTCTCTTCTGCTGTTAGAATTGCAGCATCTGGGAAACAGAGAAGTAGTAGTACAATTGAAGCAACATCTAGCCTCAGTAGTAGTAGTATTAACCCCTCAGGAACCCCACAGCCCATGATATCCACAGTATGGAGATGCTTCACTCATGTTGCTATCTGTTGTCTGTGTAAGAAGCATGCAAGCTGAGGGAAAGTTGGCTCACACTTAGGCAGTGGCACCACTTCAATGGGAGTTCACCTGAAGCACAACCAAATGTCTGATTGAGAGACACACCACCATCAGGTCAGAGGTTCAACAGCCAAAAGCAGCAGAAGTACTATTAAAAGTTACAGGGGGTCTGGGATACAGAATAGAAATGTTGTGTCAGAGAGTGTGAAAATATTTTCTTCTCCTTCTTCAGAAGAGTATTAATATGAGTTTGTTTTTTGATGTGTCAAGTCATTGAGTGCCCACCGCCACCCCCACCACCTTCACAAGCAATGTTATTAAAGCAATAAAGTTATTCAGTTCTTCCATTATGTACTGCCATCCCACACTTAATAAATTCTTAGAAAGAAATAATGCAAAGTGGAATAGTAAACTTTCTAAAATGTTGTCGGTCTACATGCTGCCCTTTCCTTAGCTGAAAACAGAGGCTTTAAAACTGATGTCATGTGTTGCACCCTGCTGGAATATCCAAAGCCACAGATATTTTTCTAGGTTGGCTGTGCCATTGTTACTTAAGCAGAAAGTTAGTGCTGTGGGCAAGGGACAGAGGCACTCAGCCTGCTAACAATTTTTACAGGCATATTTTGTTGTAGGACTCACAACTTTTACTTTCAGCTATTTATTTCACTATTTCAGCTCTCAAAAGAAGTGATATTGTGGCGGCAAATCTTGTGGTCATAGAAAACATAGGTGAAATATGTGAGAAATGCTTTGGTAGTTGTGAAAAAGGCAGAAATGTAATGTATTTTCTATGGGCAGGAATTTTTGCAAAAAAAGGGGGAAATTGTTTTTCCACAAAAAATCCTGCAGGAAGTATTTCTGAATTTTCATCCATCCCTATTTCTAAACTCTTTGAGAGAACAATTGGTAAGTCTTACTCTGGACAAGTAAACATGCTTAAAAACCATCAGTGTCACCTCTTTCAAGTTCAACCCTCACTAGTCACACTCTCTATTACTGAATAAACAGCAATATAGGTCAAAATCCACATTCCTAACTATGAGTGCTTCTACTGCTGCTGCTATTAAAAATGTGCCAGTGACACCTTCTATTAGTGGCATTGCAAAATCTAGCCCCTGTAGTACTAGTTGTAGTGCATCAGGGACCCTTCAGTCTATGGAATCTTCAAATTAAGATACACAATTTTCTCTATGAGCTACCAACCCACACTTAAACTGAGTTTCTAGAAAGGAGTAAAAATGCACACAAATAATACAAATCCAAGTAAAATGGCAAACTTGCCAAAATGTTACCTTTTGACACACAGAGCTAATGTTTTGTTGAAAACAAATGTTTTAAAGAACTGACTTTGTGTGTTTTCCACCCTGCTGGCATATCCCAAGAGTTATTTTTCAAGGACAGCCATGACAGTGTTGTATAAAAAAGGTGGGTAATGTAATGAGGAAAAGGACTGGAAATCATATGGCAAGATTTCTTGACACCATTCCCAAGAAACAAATAATGTACTGTTGCTAAATCTGAGCCTCTTCTCTCCCCTGAGCCTTAGCCTGTTAAAAGTTTTTCAGGGCTTAAATTACTAAAGGCCTCAGCATACTAATACTTTTTTAGGGTTTATGTTGTTGTGGGCCTCAACAGGATAACAATATTTTCAAGACTTATATTGCTTGCTAACTACTACTACATTCCTTGGAAGAGCATAACTACCTGTCCTATTACCTTTAGCAGATTAACCCTTTAATATCCCTTACACTATATATACATTGCATAAATGGTTGGGATTTTTCCACTGTGTCATTGTGTCATCGTAAGTTTTATATTTTCCCAGTCTTTCTGTAAGGGACCAAATGCCCTGTCTCATGATAGCTCTGGTCTCTTTCAAGTGCAGGGAGCTGCCAACTATGTTCTGAATAACACAGAAGGGGACCATGCTAAAAAGTTGTGACTATAGCACAAATACTCCAACATTGCCATGAATCTGCTATGCCTTTGGCAAGGTTTACAATTTTGCACCAAGTACTTCAATATTGGCTCATTTACATACTGAAATGTACTTTAATGAGCCCTTGTCATATTCATGTGGGTGAGTTTATGTATTAATATCCCAAAACCAAAATGAAAATGAAAGAGCCAAATGGTATAATAACGTCAATAAGAAATATTATTCAAAAGAGCAAGAAACTTACATTTAGATATGGTCAGACAACTGACACTAGCTAGTCTGACATGTAAGCATACAAAGATTATAAACCTATCTGTGCTTGGGTAACAGAAGATCTGAATCCAATCTGGACCAGGGGGTGGCTTCCAGTAAAAATATTAATAAATATATACTTACTGGAAGCCAATGCCTGATCCACATTGGATGGTGATCGTCTGTTACCCGAGTGGAGACGGGTTTATAATCCCCATATGCTTGCACGTAAGATTTCCTGCTATCAGCTGTCTGACCATACTGAAATGTAAGTAAGTTTCTTGCGTTTTTGAATACTATTTCTTATTGACGGTATTTTGCCATTTCCTTTTCTTTTTGGTTTTGGGTAATTTATTCCGCTTGGGAGAGCGCGTCATGAGAGCGCAACTGTTTATGGTTTGATATTGGGACTTCTATACTGCGTCTGGGGCCAGTTATATTTTCCCCAGCTGCTTATTTGTTGGAGCTAGCTTAAGATACTCTCCAACAAATTACAACTTATCAGATGTTAGTGGTGGTCATTTTAGTGAGACTGAAATACACAGGGGTGTCCCTGTTTTTTTCTCCCTTTCTCCTTCTGTCATTATATATTAATGTGGCGCATTGCCACATGCACTAAGCTCTGATAGACGCCTATGCTGTAGGAATTCAACTTGAGGTTTGGTGAAGTTGGGATCTTCCTATATATGTACAATATGTACCAGAGCTTATAGTACGTCCCCTATTTATTCTTATCCTTTCTGTAAAAAGCTCTACACATTTCCAATAAACCTTGACCTCGTGTAGGGAGAGTACATGGTAGGGCTCTGCCCAGTGAGTTGGCTAAGTCTGACATGAGTAGATGAAATCTGTTGATAGAGACTGGGTGGTAGTGCCTCTGGTTGCCCTCTTAGTAAGCAATTAGTAATCTTTGTCTCTTGCTTCTTAGGTTTCACCCTTTTCTTGTACATCATTAACAGTAAGCATATAGTGGTATAATCGAAGCAGCAGTGCTGGCGTCCTATCACACAGTGCTGTTTATCAAAGTCACATTTGCTCACATTAGCTCAGTGCTAGGCAATGCTGGCCTTGTACAGTGTGTCTGGTGATGTGAGTGGATGTGACTTCGACAAGCAGCACAGATGGCATTTACTCACATTGCCATACACACTTTGCAAGACTTAGCAATGTGAGTAAATGCCAGAAGTGCCGCTTGGATTATACCTCTATAAGAGTACTGGTCATGGGAGACCGGAGGGGGTCAATTACCTCCTCCATTTAAACAGAGGGGCTGGATGGGATGGCCTGGGGGTCATATTGTGGCTTTGCGCCCCCTGGAAAAATTTCTACTGGTTTTGGGTAATTTGTTCTGCTTGGGAGAGTGTGTCATGAGAGGTTAAGAAGAGGGTGAGAAGTGGGTGATTCTAAGAAACAATGGAAAAAAATTGCAAATTGCTTAGCATAAGGGCCAACCAGAGGCACTTTTAATTGCATCACCGCCACAGACTACACGGCAAATCCAGATATTAAATACAGTGTTCAAAGAAAATGAATGCTCGAAAGGTCCGTTATATTTGTAACCATTTCAGTGCAAAGGAGTGTACATTACCTATCCCTATGACACTGAAAGGGTGGAAGAAGCAATGCTGTTTGTGGTACTGAAGTCTGAGAGCACCGTCTCTGCTCCTTCACTGGGCAAATGGGGGAGCACAGATGATGCACTCAGACTTCAGGGTTGTCATAATGTTGGTGATATGTAAAGGAGGGCATCCCTTACACATTGCCAGCGATTTGATAACCCTGCATGCAAATAATGAAATTCTCCAGGCCTCCCATTACATACTTAATTCTTAGTGCATATGTTGATGTGTATCTCTATCGCCATGGTGTTGTGCTCCCTACACATCAACAGACACAAATCGCCATAGCATCGACCTTTAGTGCATCTCCACCCTGGTGTTACAGAGTGCACATTTAAAGGGACAGATATATATTTAAGTGTATGTCCCAAATTAAGGGGACAGGCTATTGTACCTCTTCAAAATGGTTAAAAAAAGCCCCACACACAACAATTACATTTTTATTTATTTTTTTTTATTTTTTTATTAACAATGAATAGTCTCATTAATCCCATATTAAAAAAAATAATGTTGAATAGGAAATCACGGAGGGCGTTTTTTTAAGTGGCAGAGCTAGTGGAATTTAATTAGGTATGAACAGTCTGGGGTAAAATCCCCCAAAATGTTTTAGTTCTTTTTTTTTTATATTTCTTTATATTACATACATAATACAAGGGTACTTATGGCACCAAAAGATAGCTTATCTATCCTGAAAAAAATAGTTCCTAGGTGCATTTCATATATATATATAATAAAATGGCAAAACTGCAATTAACAGATTCATACTAGGAACCTGCAATTTGACAATGGCATAAAGGTGAAACTGGCCCAGTAGTTAGGGAATTAAAATGGAAGACCCTAGTAGCCTGCTAACATATCTTTCAATGTTTATGTTCCCCTAAGACTACTCAGCCTGTTATCAATATCCTCAAGGTTTATGTTACCATAGGCCTCAGCTTGTTAACAATATTTTCAAGACTTATGCTGCTGTATGACTCAGTCTACTAGCACCATTTACTTTCCGCTGTGGATTTCCACACCTCCCAAGTGTGCCTTTTTAGGAAGGACTTCCCTTCTTTCCCACCCTGCTGTCCCTCTTTTTAGAGGTAAAACTATGTGATGTGTATTTAAGTGTATCATGTTGTTCCAGAGCAATAAAACTCACTTTAATTTTTATTTCTAGTGGAACTATCATCAAACTTAAATTGAGCAACAAATCCATAATACTTTAGCAGTATACATATACATGTATTTTGCTGCATAAGTCCAGCATTAGTGAAAAACAGAACTCTTTCAGCAGGCAGCTGGGCAACAGTGCAGATATCTTGCAGAGAAGGCATCTCTGAGTCTGCTTTGTCCATTCCCTTCACCTCCATGATTGGTAAGTTGAATGCCTTGGTACCTTAAGGTACCAGAAGAGACTGACAGCACAGGAACACAGAGCGCCTACAGCAAGATCCTTGCTGCTGCTGTTGCCTGCTGAAAAAGTTCTGTTTCTAACTAATGCCTAACGTATGCAGCAAAATACATGCATATGTATATCGCTATGGTATGAAAGGATTTGGGGTTCAATTTAAGTTTGATGATAGTTCCGCTTTAAACTTCAGTATTTCTGTTATTTACACAGACACATAAAATAACCTAAATAACTGCTGCAATGAACTGCCCACCAGCCACGCCCCCAACAGTACCTAAAATAAACATATCCCATATTGGCCATTTGAATATTGGGAGGTATGGGTTATTCCACATCAGCAGTAGTAGTATTTCAGCAGAAATTCTATAGAAGGCATAGGCAGGAACTGTTTCAGAAATTCAAGAAGAAGTTTCATGGGAAGCAGAGAAAAGGCAGAAATGTTATCTATTTTCTATATGCGTGAATTTTTGCAGAAAAAGTGGCACATTGTGTTTTGCCTGCAAAAATTCCCATGAAATTCCCATGAAGGTTTTTTTTCCCCCATTCCCTACAAAAAAGCATCATATATACTTAAAAGTAGTTACAGATACTATTGATAAAATGCTGCAATACATACTGGTATTCAATAAGTCTAAGAGCTCTCTGCTTTGAATACTGAAAACCAGATACACTGGTATTTTCCTTGCGAGTGCCAAGGTCTATTGCTCTTCTCATTAATTGTTTTCTTCTTTAGATACAAGAATAGCTGGTATACTTTAATATTGATCTCTACATTCAGTTATATATTGTTACTATAAATTATTCTGCAATGATGCAAAACACCAACTGTTGTAGAATAAATTTAGACCTTATTGTAGAGGATCTATGAAGGACATAGTGTTTGTAAACAAGGGAGTTCTAACTGATTAGGGTATAGATTTCATTGCAGGTGAAAACTTTACCATGGTTTTTATCAACAAATATCATATAACGTCAATAGAAATCTGTGAGATGTGTCACATGTAATTTAATACAGCTCTAAATCAGGGAAGCACAAGAGAGTTTATGGTTTATTGTAGGCATAAACAACTCATGACATTCGTGCTAACTGCATTTGTCTGGAATCTGAAACAAGGAACCATTCACTACCACCCTTTACTTTAACAATAATTTCTAACAAGACTTACCATAAGTCAAAATTTATATTTATTTTTCAACTGAAAGATTTTTTTTTTATTTTCCGTTGAATAGATCCCAGTACTGGTATTAATTAAATTTGTAGGGTATTTTAGCTATACGTGTAAAAGTTATTAATTACTATGTGATATTAAAGGGATAGTAATACTTCGTTTTAACTTTATTTTATTTTGTAGGCATTAAAAAAACATGAAGAATGATATGTCTTATCTCTCAAACCTTTATGGTTTATGAGATATTCACAAGCAAAGTTCCCCTCCCCGCCCCTTTTACCTAGTGTAAGCCATCTCTTCTCAGATGTGAGTCTGGTTGTATGACAGTACAGATAACAGAAGGGGACAATTTTCTTTGTATGAAAACAATGAAAGCCCTTCCCCCCTTGACAAGTTTTTCAGCTTTTTCCATTATCTTAATTGAAGATTGTCCCTCTCTGCAGTCTACCTGGATACCTCTCTTCTGATCTGGTTGAACAGGGGGGAGATACTTTGCTTGTGAATATCTCTTAAACCATAAAGGTTTCAGAGATAAGACTTATATCATTCTTCATGTTTTTTTAATGCATACAAAATAAAATAAAGTTAAAATGAAGTATTACTATCCCTTTAAGCACAATCACATGGATCTCATAGAAATGCATTCCAGGAAGACCAGAAAAGCCATATTTCATATTTCTTTACAAAACATAACATAACAATTGAACAACTATGAACATTGAAATTAACTGTGAATATAATTCTTCCTTTAACTCTTTATCTTGATCAACAAATATAAGCTATAGCCCTTATTATTTAACCAGGAACAAAGTCTACTTCTAAAACATTTTAAATAATATGCAACAGTCGGTATTTTGCAGTATATTTAAATGAGATAAACTTAAAACTGCTACTTCCCATGTATTCAGATGATTAAGACAGAGATAACCTGTATGAGCATATTTATACAAATTACATTTGTTATAAATAGGAGAAAGGAAAGACTGCTGTAATAGCACACTGGAGTGGCTGTTCCATATGATAGAAGAGGTCCCAAAACTTAACTTTTATTAAAATGAATAATAAAAGAATGTACATGTATTGCAAATGTCATAAATAGCAACAAACATTTCTAGGTAGAAGAACTCTAGATAAAATTAGAGTAACCCCTGAAAGAATAACAATTATTGTAACAATGTAGTTGGTATGAAGTATCAAATGTAAAAATGGTATGTACTGTCGGGGCACATTCCGGCTTGCCCCATACAGTAATATTCCTTACAAGAGTATAAAGTAATCAACCTTATGTTGAATGTTATAAATGCTATATCAAATCAGTGTATTAATAAAGTGTCTATGAAGATGGAAATAATAAAACCGGTATGCTGTAATACCCAAAGCACTAACAACGATATATATATATATATATATATATATATATATATATATATATATATATATAATGTGTATATCTATCTATCTATCTATCTATCTATCTATCTATCTATCTATCCATCTATCTATCTATATATATACTATACTCTCTCAAATATATTTTAATGTATTCACTTGAATATACATCCTATATAATAATTCGCTAAGTTGTGTGTAACGCCCGACATGCGCAGCAGACACTGCTGCTGCAGTCATGCGCAGTACAGACTGCCCGTGACTGCAGTGGCGCGGGCAGTCTCTACTGCGCGTGACTGCCCCGCGACCGGCTGCCAGAGGCACTGTGGCCCGTGTAACGGGCTGTTCAACTAGTTTATTAATAATTATCCAAAGAGTAATATTATTTAAAATAGAATTCGAGCTATATACAATAAAGGGCAAGATTGTAAAAAAAACTCAGATCATGTGAATGATAGAAGTGATCTGGATCAGATTAGGTCACGGATCACTAATTCATGGATCATACTAAATTTTGATCTTAAAGTGATAGTAATACTTTGTTTTATCTTTATTTTACTTTGTAGGCATTAAAAAACATGAAGAACAATATAAGTCTTATCTCTCAAACCTTTATGGTTTGAGATATATTCACAAGCAGTTTCCCCTCCTGCCCCTTTTACCTAGTGTAAGCCATCTCTTCTCAGATGTGAATCTGGTTGTAAGACCAGACAGATAACAGAAGGGGACACTCTTCTTCCTATGAGAACAATGAAAATCCTGCCCCCCTTGACAAGTTTTTCAGGTTTTCCCCTTATCGTAATTGAAGATTGTCTCTCTCTGCAATCTACCTGGGCACCTCCCTTCTGATCTGGCTGAGCAGTGTTACATCAGTAAAAGGGGTGGGAGAGGGATACTTTGTCATCGAATTACTCTTGAACTACAACTCTGACAGAATTGAAAGAACACTCTCCAAAGTCCAAATACTATGATGATTAATTAGAGCTGCTTTTATTATGAAACATTACTATCCCTTTAAGAAGAAACACACCCAGATCAGTACAATGGATTATGGTGAATCCAAGGATAGGTCATTTAAAAGTTTATCTTACAAAGGCCAATTTATCTTATTGATAAATGTCATTCAGTTAGTGTGGTAACATGAATAAGATGACATTTAAGATTTAGATATAATTATCTCAGGGCATTCAAAAGAATTGTTATTCTACTTGCTATTAGTTTCTGCCATCCTCATATATATCAGAATTAAAAAACAAACATACCGATAAGTTATCAAAAATGCCGGAACATAGTCCGGTTTGCCGTCCTCATGTGTATTACAATTCCCTAAACTTGCCGTCTTCCTAAAATAGTAACACTGGCTAACTGCCTATAGTACAGTGCCATGATCCAGTTTTCTGTCTTCCTAAAATAGTAACACTGGCTAGCTGCCTACAGTACAGTGCCATGATCCAGTTTTCTGTCTTCCTAAAACAGTAACACAGGCTAGTTGCTTAGAATACCGGGGCATGATCCGATATGCCAGTCCCTAGAATAGATGATTGAATTGTTACATAATTAAATTAAAAATAAGTTAAACCCTTAATTTCTTTATTCTCTCATCATCAATTCAAAGCTCATAAAAGAGCAGAGATCGTGGCACAATTATTAAAATATTTCAAGCAAGCGTGATGCACATTTCGTTATCAAACTTCTTCATAGCATAGCCATTCCAGTGTGCTAGTACAGCAGGGTTTCCATTTTTCTATTTTTCCTATTTATACATTTTTCCCTGTAGCACCTGGTAGGCTTCCAGTGATCTCAAATACATTGTTTTGGTCCTGGGTTGTTTTTTGGGTAGAGTGCGTGAGTATTTTCTTTTCTTTTTTCACATTATATTTGTTAAAGTGGCAGGGAATCTACTCAAGCAAGAAGACAGCCCTCAAGCAACCACCAGACACAGAAGGAATCATGGTTCATCAGTGAAAGATAGAAGTGAACAGGTCATACCTACGAGCAAAAAAAAAAAAAAAAAATTACTTGAATAAATGTTTTATTTAACATTCACTGCCCTACCTAAGGTATTGACCTCTCTCATATAAAACCAGGCAAAGATGAACAAATTAATGATTTTAGTCATACCCTTGAAGTATGAATGACTCTGGGAACATATGATCCAGAATCTTCTGCTATTAATTTATAGAGACAATTTTGCCTTATTTTAATGATTCATTTCTAAGTTTCCATGAAAAATTTAAATAATGGTCCATTTTGGTCAGTAAATATTATTAAACATACATCTTGAATTGGTAAGAAAAGAAGTCTAAGGATCAATCTGCTATTTTATTAACAATTTGAAAAAAACAAACACACAAATCGATCAATAAATAACTAAACAAATAACTTATTTTATTACACATGACTACTTTGAATTGACATTACAATCAGTTTTAAATACCCTGACATACATACAAAAGGACTCCGCTTGATACACAGTGAATATTTTGAGATAGTATGTTTTATTATTGATTACATAAAGTAATCTTATCTCAGGAAATAAATCCAGTAAGAAAAATGCATTTTTGGGAGGTGTGGATGCTAAGAGTTAAGGCCACCTTTTAAAGAGTGTTGATATGAAGATTATTTGTTGTCCGGACAGAGAAGAGTAATGTATGGACAAACTATAGTAGAAACATAGAATTTGACGGCAGATAAGAACAATTAAGTCCATACAGTTTGCCCATTTTCCTACTGTAAAAGCCTCAAACCTTATTTGGTCCTTGAACTTTTCTTATGTTAAGGACAGCCTTATGCCTATCTCATGCATGCTTAAATGCTGTCATTTATTATCGTCTATCATTTCTGCTGGTAGGCTGTTCCACTTATCTACTACCCTCTCAGCGAAGTAAAACTTTCTTACATTACATCCAAATATGTGTCCCTCTAGTTTTAGACTATGGTCTCTTGTCCTAACATTTTTATTCCTTTGAAATGTACTTCCCTCCTGCACTTGTTGAATCCCTTCATGTATTTGAATGTTTCAATCATATCCCTTCCCTCTCTTCTCTCCTTCAAGCTATTCATGTTCAGATCCTTTAGTCTATCCTGATCACCATTTAAGTAGTCCTTCTCTGAATTTTCTCTAGAGTATCTATATCCTCCTTTAGATGGGGTCTCCAGTACTGTACACAATACTCTAGGTGAGGTTTAACTAGAGATCTATAGAGTGGCTACTAATGCCCCTAGCTATTCAACCCAGCACTCTGCTTGCATTCCTCGCCACTTTATTAAACTGTCTGTCTACCTTTAAGTAATTTTAAATAAATACTCCCAAATCCCTTTCCTCTGTTTTCTCTGACAGCACAGTACCCTTAATAGTATAATTTTCCTTTGGATTTTATGTCCATTTTTTTACATTTATCAACATTATACTGCAACTGCCACACTCTTGTCCATTCTTCTAATTTACCTAAATCATTTGCCATTTGGCTTATTCCCCCAGGAATGTCTACCCTGTTGCAGATCTTTATATCATCTGCAAAAAGGCATACATTACCTTGAAGACCTTTTGCAATATCACTAATAGCATTTTTTAAAAAGAATGGGCCCCAGTACAGATCCCTGAGGTACCCCATTAGTATATAATCCTACTATCATTTATCAGGAAGAGAGTAGTCTTTATGATATACTACAAAAGAACTTCCATAATTTAAAAATCTCTTCATTGGAGATATTAGACCTAAATGTTTTCAAATTATATATGACTTTCGTATCATTTGTCACTTCGTCATTAGTGGACAGCCACCAAATAGTTATATATATATATATATATAAAATATATCTATCTATATATCTATATCGATAGATAGATCGATAGATCGATAAATAGATAGATAGATAGATAGATAGATAGATAGATAGATAGATATAAAAATAGATATGCCCTTTAGATATAAAATATATCTATCTATATATCTATATCGATAGATAGATTGATAGATCGATAAATAGATAGATAGATAGATAGATAGATAGATAGATAGATAGATAGATAGATAGATAGATATAAAAATAGATATGCCCTTAAATTTGCTTGGGAGTGGGATTACTATATTATTAACTATTTTAGATCTTATATAAATAAAATATGATCTAACTCCAGAATCAAATTAATGTAATGGGTAATTCTGTAAACTGGGCCAGTTCTTCTTGAAGACATGTTCAATCTCTTTATATTTTGTTCAAAATCTTGTAATAAAATAGAAATGTTTTTTCTTACTAATTGGAAGCCCCTTCTTTTGCATTAGTTTAGAGCACCATTTACTCACATTATCAGACACATATTCAAAATATGAGCCAATCCCTGAATATCTGTAGGAACTGTATTTCAATTGAAGAGAATAATTACCAGTCAGATATATGCATTGACTAAATGTTTCTTATAGAAGGTTTATCCAAAGAGATTAACAGATGATGCTCAGAGATGAGTCAGAGAAGTGGGCAGGAATATAACTTTAAAATAATCATAATGCAGAGGGACACAGAGGCATTTTTAAATTTAAAGTGATTTTATTATTTTTATTGAACACCTATATCTTCTTCTTTGCCATTCTGGTCTGAGTTGCATCTGAATATTGACAGAGAATCCTGAATGGAGATAGTTCCAATATCTCCAAACACATTATACTGGGAATATTGATCAAGTAAAGTGAAGTATATACAGCTATTTGCTATATACTTAAATAAAGTTACATATATATATATATATATATATATATATATATATATATATATATATATATATATATAATACATACAAAATATAATTTATAAAAAATAGCTTTAACAAAGAAAGTAAGGAATGCCACCTGACAAAATATGACCTGTGTACACTTGTCATCTTAAGACAAGTTTAACTAGTTTTTCACAGAAGTAAAATCGGCCTGTATGTTATATTAGCCATTATTCTGTAAAGTAAACAAATCATTTCTAAAAATTAACTTTTATAAGTTGGTACATGGTGTAATTTATGCTAATTACCTGTGCAGTATGCTAATTAGTCTGTAATTAGTTAGCACTTACTGTCATCTTGGAAATGCCTCCAATGCCTGGAAATGCCTTCTTAGCATCACTCATTTGATTTGTGGTAAAATGTGTTCAGTATAGAAACTAATTAGCATAAAGTGCCACCAACAAATAAAGGTTAATTTCCCAAAAGTAATTTATATTACAAATGAAGAGCTATTCTATTTTCTGATTCTCCCTAAAATTAACTAAAGTTACCTTATGGTGACAGGTCCATTTATATTATATTATCATACAATATTTATGTGTTTGTGCCCTTTAATTTTGTTTAGTGCAAAAAAACCTTTAAATGTTTTTGTCACAAGCGAAGGCTATAGGCCCTGCTGAGACAGTGGGGAGAGTGTGGGAGTGAAAGGGTTAACAATGCCAGATCCCTGATTCCCTGTTACTATTCCTAGCCACCACCAAATTAACCCCTGAACTCCCTCCTGCACTATCACCCCAGCACTACAATTTGCTGCCACCACCAAGACTTTATATCTGGGCGTCTTAGGTTACCCCAAACACAAGAGAATTATAGCATAAAATCACCTTAATAATCAGACATAGAATTAAACAGTATGCTACCTGAGCTTCCTTCAGAGTAGTGAGTTCATATTAGAGTACAGAGAAAAGAGCTGATTAATTGAACATTAAGTCTGAAAAAAAGGCTTAACAGTGCTGATTAAAAAAATACAGAAATAAAGTTTACACCTTGGCAGAACAGTCCATAAAATAAAATAGGAGAAACACAAGAAATCCTTAAGTACAATTACTGATATTTTAAGAGTCTTTGTGTGAATTTCAGATGGTATTTCCTGCTTCAGTTGTTACCAAGAAATTTCCTGTTTTTATTCAAAAACCCATATTAAAGACTTTCCACAGTTCCTTCTAAGAGGACAGACCCCCTGGGTGTTACCTGGGAAGGTCAGGGGTTTGGCCTGACAGTTTACGGCCCACTCAATCATACCTGTCAGGGATATTACTGCAGAGGTCTACCTGGAAGGTCATAAGGCTTCCCAAAACATGCAACCCACAGCACACCTCTATAATGTTATAATAATCATATTCCTCATATCTGTATGAATATCTGGACACCAAACTTGTTGGGTCTAACTGGTTGCAAAGTGGCTATTCTTGTAAATCATAGCAGGAACACCTCCCCCTGGCATGTTTGGTTCCCACCAAAAGGGTAAAACCTGGGCATTCTGAATATATATTTGTATTGAACCTTTTTACACTATATATACATGTTCTCCCTATTTCAGGATATTTGGGTGTCCCCTGGATAAACTTCCCCCCAGAGCAGATGGTCCAATATATTTTATGACACTTTGTCCTGCTCCAGTGATCTACTCATTCAGTTTCTGGTAATATTATCTACTCAGCTAATTTTATGGCCTAGGACTGGTGCATTTTTAATAACATACAAATACAAAACAAACAATGAATTATGCAACCCAGAGGGCCAACTCATGACTTGGTATGACAGTTTTGCTTGAAAATCTTCTTAATCCTCAAGGTTCTGTTCTAGGACCACTTCTGTTCTCTCTTTACACAATAATAATTGGTGATTTTATTATTAACTCATTCGGAGTAAAACATCACTTCTATACAGATGACACCCATTTTTATTTATCTGCACCTCAACCTTCTGATATTTTAGCTAAAGTCACAGATTGCCTCTTTGCTGTCTCAGACTGGCATAGTTAATCTTCATCCCACCTAGGCCCGGCCCAGTAATGCCCTTCCAGTAACAGAGGCATGGTGCCTAGGGGTGGTTTTTAACAAATGTCTCACATTCTCTCCTCATATTAATGCCATTGCTTAATCCTGCTGCTTTCACTTGTGTAACATAGCAAAAATCTGCCCCTTCCTATGTACTTCCAGAGCTAAAATTCTTACACAAGCACTTGTCCTTTCCCATATAGACTACTGTAACCTTTTTTCTGGCCTTCCTGACTCCTAGCTCCATTCACTTCAATCCATACAAAATGCTGTAGCACAAATCTCCTTATTGTCACCTAGGTCTGTCACTGCCCCCTTCCTCCTCCAATGTCTTACAACATTTTGATTCTCTCATTCAAGGTCCTTCTCTCCTCTACCTCTTCTTACATTTCTATTCTGATCTACTACTAAACTCCATCCTACCACTTATGATCAGCCATTGACAGTCTTCTTGCAGCTCCTTTTGTATCTACAGCCCACTCTCGTATCAAAACATTTTTTTCTCATTGCTCTTTATCTGTGGAATGCTCTACGTCCCACCCTGCGACACTGCACATGTCTTATGGTCTTCAAGTCATTCTTAAAATTACACCAACTTAACAAAACTTAAACATACTAGAAGGCACTGCCTTTGTACAACTAAGGTTTTTATATTTTTTTTTCCAAAATAAAAAAGGGAACGTAACCAAACTTAGCAGACACCATGGAGCTTCCACACTCCCATTCTGAGTTTATCACTGCATCTTACTGGTGCCTCAGGGTGTGGGCATGGATGAAGAATTTATTTTACGTGACAGTCTTTTACTTTTTAGATATAAAGCTAGGTAACCACTTCACAAGCCCCTCTCCTGGAACACTGAAATGACCTGAGTTTCTCTACAGCAATACTAATCTCCTTTTTGCCTCTCTAAGAGTAAACTATAATTATACGAGACAAAGTTCCTAGATGCAGTGATAAACTCCGAAGGGGTAGGGGAAAACTACACGGTGCCAGCTACCAGTGTGAATGAGGGCACAAGAGAATTGATCACTTTGATATTTGGTAATTTTGGTTATTTTCTCTTTTTCAGTTTGACAGAATAATGTAAATGGATAAAAAGAATTAAGTCTAAAGGCACCCACGTGTGGAGTTCTATCTACATCCAGAAAATGTGGACTGGTTGCTTGGAGACATCTGTGCTGAAAACAAGATTCTAATAAGTGAGTGGATATTATCACTAAGACACAGTGGAAGATTAAAATACTGATTGTGTGTCTTCTTTCCTTGTTCTATCATATTTGGCCTTGCTGAGACAATATTTTGACAATGTGACTACAATGAATTAATTTTGGGACAATCCCTGTTGACACTGGACATATACTGTACAAATATCAATTGGAACAATATATGAACTGGATCACTGGGTAAAATATTTATAGTATATATATTTGTATACATAAGTCTATAGTGAGGGATGTATTGTGTCACCAAATTGATCCAGACCTTGTGTGCTGGAGCCCTGTCAGTCATCCACTTCATGGCCACCACCTTTCTTACATAACAAGGAGTTCCCTAACTAGTGTTTTATATACCTCTCGATCCACTCCATCTGGCAAGATCAACAGAATGCAAAGCTTATGTGTTAAGTATAGTGGCTGTTTTAGTACTGTGTATATGGTCTCTACGACCTCCTTCCAATATTTCCAAATTTGTGGGCACTCCCAGATCAGATTTATAAAGGTACCCCTTACACCCACACATCTCAGGCATTCCTCAGTTTCCATGTGCTTTCCCCATTCTAGAGAGTCTAACTGGTGCCTAATATGATCTAAGGCTCTTATAATTGAATTACTTTATTTATTTGTCCCCTATCCTGACCAGAACTCTAGCACTGTATTCAGAATTTGACCCTTATGTCCTGTGTGCGTCTCCTATTACCACTTTAGGCTGTAAGCTTTCAGACAGGGACCTCACTTCCAGTGTTTCACTTGCAAAGCACCTGCAACCCTGCATTGTCTAAATTCTTAAATTGTAAAGTGCTGCATGCACTTTTGGCACTATATAAATAAACATATTCATTCATTCTTATTTTTCTTACTAGTATTCATATTTTACTAACTTAGAGAGTACATCCCATAAAACAACTTCCTACTATGATCTCTGTTGACCTTCATTCTCAACTCAATGGGGAATGTATTATTTTCTCTTTTAATAGGTTTATTAGCAGGTAAGAAAGAGATGCAAACAATAAATAGGGGCAGGTAAAACTTTATACATCAAGATGGAATGTGAAAAACAGCACTTCCCTGAGAATTCCAGTGCAATGTGCAATTTCACTACTATATTATCTGCCATGAACTCAATTATAATAATGTATTTCCTCCAAGTATTCCCACTGTGCTAAAGTATAGTAGAGCGTGGCCTTTTTATTGCATGTTGTCAGTCTGAGAGACAGAAAGCAGCTGAGATTTTGGTTATTCTAGCTAGTGAAGGCAGACAGGTAAAGGGAGTGAGTTGCTTGATAGTATTTGTAAAGACACTGGGCTTTTATTCCCTGGATAATGTGGGTGTTATGGAGCTGTACATGCTTTAGCTTTTGTAATATCACTGGGGTGGATGTACTGAAAAGTGAAGAATATCACCATCACCATAAGCACAGATCAGCTGCCTGCTGCTAGTGCTGCCAGTCTGTCTTCTTTAGGTCACCAAGAAATGGCAAGTGTGAAATTAGGGGATCCTCTGTCACATTTCTCATCACCTCCTCCAACCAGCAATGAGATGTCTGTAATAGAGCAGCAGCAGCATGGAGGGACTAGTGTTGGCAGTGGTGATGATGGTGGAGAGGCTGGGGTGGAAGAGACATTGATTACCTTTTTAGCCCAAACTGAGAAGGAATGGGAGACAAAGATAATGATGTGCATCACCACCACCAGCAGTGAGCTTTTATAGTGTGCAACTGCTCTAATTCCTGCGGCTACTGAGTTGCAAGGGCCACAGGATGCTAAGGAGCAGGCTAGTGTGGCACAGACCACTGTGGACATAGTGGGAATGAAGTCAACAAGTGATCTGGGACTAGGACAAGTTCCACTTACCAGCAGCAGCAATACTCCTGGTCCTAGCTGCAGTGCTTGTTCTGAGGCAGTAACAGCAACAGCAGCAACATCACCCTCTGCCCCAGACAGCGAAGGGGAATTTGAAGGACAAAAAGAAAGAGGCCATTCTTCTCCACCATTTCCCTCCCCCTTGAAGTCATGGGTGTGGGGCTATTTTTCTCGTGGGTGAGGAACAGTGCAGTCATCATCAATGGCACTGTGCACGATTTGTGACAAGACAGTGACAAGGGGAAAGGAGGGAACACACCTTGGCACAGCCACCCTAATAACACACATGAAACACAGACACCATGACATTTATGTCAAACATGTTAAAGCCAAACATTAATTGCTGCTGTACCCCCTGACTCTCCAGAAAGGCAACCTGAGGTGAGGCAGAGATCAAAAAGGAGGAAGAATAGAGAAAGCCAGGCAGAGCCTGAAAGTTCCATGATGAGCAAAACAAGTAGCTTACCATCACCTTTTTTCTCTAGGGTAACTACATCTTTGGCCAATCCACCTCATTCAGCTTTACCACCCTTGCCAAATGATAGCCACTCTGTAGATGTTAGGATCGTGTCCATCCATTGCACACTGTGTGATGCACTGACCACACATGGCAGTGTGGTGGAGGAGAATTGCAAGCAGGACATCAAGCGACATCTGAGGAGATTCCATCCCACAGCATATGATAAGGTGATGGCATGGAGGGTCCATCATTACTATTAAACTGTCAGCAAGTTGCCATGTATCCTAAGCAGGGTGTGGACAAGGGGTATAGCGACAGAAGCAGTACTTGGATTCTGGTGTCATGGTGTATGGATACAGTTGTGCCAGGTGTTATTTACCACACACACTGTGCACATTGCAGTTGCTGATGAGAGGCACAGTTCCTGCTCTCAAGGGAAAAATGTATATTCTAGTAAGAACACACCCATGATTTTGGAGGAGGGGCAGGTGGAGAAGAATTATTACACAACTTCTTTTCCCCCCATATACTGAGGGCTACTTATTGTGCTGCTCCTGCCTCAGGCACATGACTGGAGTTAGTCGTGGCAAGTGGAACCTTCAGCATCCATCATCCATGTCACTTCTATTGTTGATTCCATTCCATTTGAGCTGCCTAATCATCCTGATGCTTAAACATATCGGCAGCATGAACAGCAGTCACAAATTCTGCATCTTCATCAGGGCATTTGGCAATGGCGAGTGCCCCCCCCCCCAATACCAGTCAAGAACCCCCTGCAAAGCAAATTCCTTGTTCAACTGATTCATTCCGCCGACTCCACCCACCAACACAGGCAACCTCCTCAGACTCCTTTTATACCATGTCTAAAGGGGTTTTTTTAATTGTATTTAGGATTTATTTTTTTATTAACTGCCCCTAATCCAATTAAACAAACCCCCCAAAAAATATTCCCTGTTCAACTGATTCTTTCTCTGTATCCCACCAACACATGCACCCTCATGCCCCTTTTATACTATGCCTTTGGGAAATAAAATAATATTTGCTATCTGTTGTGTATAAATTCAATGTTCCCATTGATTTCAATGGAATGAGCTAGGCGAAAAAAAATCAGAAAAACTGCACTTTTGTGGAAATTATTCGCCAACCAGGATGTGCCATTATTCACCATTTTCAATTTAAGGTGAAAATCTTTGATCATCCCTACTGAACACAGTCTGTATAAAGTACTTGTTATATGAAACTCTAGTTATTGCACACAACACTATAGCTACAGTGTGGATGTTTGCTGTACCTCCTTCACATCCTCACTGGTTAACCATATCAAACAAAGTATTCCCCCATTATAGATTAATATATGTACATTGATGATGTCCACAAAAATGTGAGATCTGTGGTACTTGTCTTAATCATTTTTATGGGAACATTTAACTTGCTTATCTTAGCTTCTTTGTACTGTAAGATAGTCATACTATGCAAACATTTGGAAGGATGGTATATATGTGTATATATGATACAATGCCCGTGGTTCTGAATGAGGTCTGGTGAGCCTTTGGGGTGGTCTTGGATGAGATAGCAGTCTGGGGGATTGTTTTGGTAGGGGGTCCATGGTTAAAGCAAATGGAAAATTGAGGAGAAGGAAGGCAAAATAAATTATAAACTTTAAAGATGAATGGGCTATAATCCAACATGGCATGTAAATTGTAAATCCCTTTTATACGCCTTGCTTTATGACAAATCTGTTATAACTGCTGTACTGATGTATAATTAGTGTAATTGAAAAGATGCCTTCAATAAAAATATTTAAATATAAAAAAGTGGTTAAAATCTCCATTTAAAGCTATAAACATTTTATTTGTTGGCTATGGTGCACTTGATTTGCCTAAGAATTGCCCCATTTTTCCTTACTACCTCAATGCTTTAGCATTACAGAAGTTAGCAACATATAAAGCTCTGCAACACCCACATGCAGGGAATAACATGCCCAGAATGATCTGCTCTAGTACCCATTTCCATGTATTGAAAAGGAAAAGTCCAAAATGATCTGTTCTAACCTCTACTGACCTGCACTTCTGCTCATTTCTATCACAGTGCCCGCGCTTCTCTTGCAACATTCTGTCAGTCTACACTCTGCTTCACTCCTATTGGCTATACTGTGCTTGTGCTGCCCAGTATGGCCTTTATATGCTGGGTTCTGGCACCTCTTTGGTGCCCTTTTGTGTTCCTGTACCAGTGCTTGTTCCTGCTCTCAGTATTCCCAGTGTACCGACCCGGCCTGTCTGACTACTCTGCATCTCGTCTCCTGCCTGTGAACCGACCCGGACTGCCTGACCATTCTTCTTCTCCTGCTCCTGTGCACTGACCCAGCTTCGCTGACGTTCCTGCTCCATGTACCGACCCGGCTTGGCTGACATTCCTGCTCCGTGTACCGACCCAGCTTGGCTGATGTTCCTGCTCCGTGAATCGACCCGGCTTGGTGACATTCCTATTGGTTAGGAATTTGAGACACTCCCGGTTGGTTGTGACCTCAGGGCGAGTGCTCAGTTGCTCAGTCCGTTCCTGTCACGGCAATGCAAGTGGCCTAGTCTCCGTTACTGCTATGACAGTGTGCAAGTGGCCTTGTCTCCGTTACTGCTACAGCAGTGTGCAAGTGGCCTAGTTTCCGTTACTGCTCTTGCAGAGTGCAAGTGGCCTTGTCTCCATTACTGCTATGGTAGTGTGCAAGTGGCCTAGTCTCCATTACTGCTACGGCAGTGTGCCAGTGGCCTAGTCTCCATTACTGCTCTGGCAGAGTGCTAGTGGGTGATCTCCATTTACTGCTACAGCAGAATACAAGTTGCCTGGTCTCCGTTACTGCTATGGCAATGTGCAAGTGGCCTTGTCTCCATTACTGCTACGGCAGTGTGCACGTGGCCTAGTTTCCATTACTGTTCTTGCAGAGTGTAAGTGGCCTTGTCTCCATTACTGCTACGGCAGTGTGCAAGTGGCCTAGTCTCTGTTACTGCTACGGCAGTGTGCCAGTGGCCTAGTCTCGGTTACTGCTCTGGCAGGGTGCTAGTGGGCTATCTCCATTTACTGCTATGGCAGAATACAAGTTGCCTGGTCTCCGTTACTGCTACGGCAGTATTCTATGTTGCTCAGTTTCTGATACTGCTCTGGCAGTTCACATTTGTCTGCTTACCTATTACTGGGCGTTACTCATCCTTAAGCTCTCTATCCTAAATGAGCTCCTTCACAGACCTCTCTTCACATGGGATTGTTTACACTCGCTGAAGGCCATTAACCCATGCCATACAGATACCCTGGGAATCCTTCGTATTCTGCCCGACTTGTGTCAATATACTTTGTTATGGACTCTATGTTTATACTGGACCTGTGTAGGCATATGTATATGTAACCTGTCTTGTGTCTGTATTATTCTGATAAAATACTACAGGACCTGTGAGGGTTATTGTATTATTGTTTTTTCAATAAAACTGTGTTTTATTCTAAACCACTGTGTCTGTGTGTCAAACAAACCGTTACAATTTCATTCTTTCTTTTCTTCAGCTTGTAGCTAAGGGTGAGCAGACAGTGAATAGGTGGTTCTGTGGACACCAGTGGACAGTGGAACAAGGCTGGGATGTCAGACAGTGTTTGTGTGATTCAGTCACTTACAGAGACACAAAGCTAGGGAAACAGACATCATAGGGGTGGTTCGGTGGCTACCAGTAGATAATGAAATAAATCTGGGATGTTAGACTGTGTATGTTTGGTTCTTTAGAAAGATAAACTAAAAGGGATACTGCACAGAATTGTCGACCAAAATTCATAATTAACCTCGCAGTTCAACTTTACCTGCTTAGTAGCCTTTTTATCGGTCATGTAAAAGACTTTACATGTATCTCAGTGAATTCATAAGTACTGGGGACTAGCAAAGAGAAGTTGCAGTCTCTGCTCTATAGGGGAGGACTTTCTCCACTGATAATATTTGTTTCTGATGAAAATTTCATGCCATCCAAAAATATATAAATTAATAACAATAATGTATTAATATTAATATTACATAAAAAGGGATATTAACACATTAAAATAGCTAAAGAGACTCCATATATTCTTATATCCATGGGTACATTAAATAAGAAAAATATATAGCTCAAATATTTCATACCACTTCCTAAGGGGATATTCTAAAACACCTCACCTTTTATAATGTATCCACATGGGGAAGATTGTGACCACTCCTCTCTGTGCTGCCAAAAGTGAAACCAAAACCGTAAGTCTTACTAGACTGGAAATATCTTGCATTCCACATTGGAACACATGGGGGAAGAGATCCTCCTCTAGGTGCATTGATATAGGATAGGATATGGATAGGAATACAAGCCAACCAAAATGTGGCTAACCTATGAGTTCCACCTCTCAAGACTATTATGAAAATCCTCCTTTGCCCCAGTGATTATTTTGTCTAACACCTTGATATCCCAGAATCAGTATTATGGAAAGTAGACATATTGAATATATAACAAAGATATAAACTAGTTTGATGAACTCTTAAAATAACAAAATAACAATAAGAAACTATATTAATGAAAAAACATAAAATGTACTGTGTTCAAGAGGGGTGCAAGAGGGCAGGGATTCCCTGACTCGGCACAAGTGACTAGTCTCCAATAGTGCCGTTAAGTGCTGACAGTGTCCAACTAGGTATAGCCCCAGGGGACCAGTCAGAAAAAGTATATTAGTCTCCAATAAGATCTCCCTTTTTCAATCCAGGAAAAAGTCCTTGAAACACAGCCCTTTGTTGTCACTCCACTGGGGGCATCCTGTCTCAAGCCCTAACCATAACTGATAGGATTCTATAGCCTAAAATATGTACAGAACAGTGACAAAATATAGAAAAAATAGAAGCACTGCTTAACACCAGTTTGAATTGGCTCAAATATGTATACAAGTAGGAATTAAAAATGGCGTCAAAATAAAATAACAGAATTGTTATTTAAATATTTAAAAAAGGAAGCCAATACAATCATTTATAGTTACCATCTGTTTAGGAAAGTTAAAAATAGAAAAAAATAACAATAATTGTCCTTGGGAAATTCCTGAGTTCGGTTCTGCTGTACCTGAAATGGACTGGTTTCTTCCACTAATTCTTAAAAAAAAACAAAAGAAAAAGACAGCAAACACGTTCTAAGTGTAGTATTCCTTTTTGCTCTTGCATAGTATTCCTTTTTGTTCTTTTGTTCTTAATTACGTGGCAAGCTGTCATGAAAGGAGTTGAGTGTATTCACAAAGAGTATGTATGTAAGACAGTGCACATTATAGGAATCCATAAGCTGTGTGGCTATCCCCATCCAAGGAAGTTGGGAGTGGAAACTAGTGTACCTGTATTATACCAGCAATGAGGTGTATTCCAATGTTTGCTCTCATACTGTGGAAGCCAGTGTAAATGCTTCTGAAAAATGTGAGGATTACTCTTTGCACCTGCGGTGTATGGTGAAGGTCCCAAGAATAAAAAGATTACTATACTTATAGAACATGTTCACTGCCTCTGTCTTTTGTTTTATGTATACAGTATGCACAGCAAAATACAGAACAGTGGTAAATAACACAGGGAAACATTAGACACCCACCAAATTATAAAACAAGTGACACTTAACACAGAGGACAACAACATTTAGCAGTTGGGGGATACAATGATGTATCTCCACAACTTCTTTCCTCCCCCAAATAAGAGAGTCATGGGGTGGTCTCCCACAGGCCCACTGCCGAGTCAAGAGCTTTACAAGGGTTAACAGTACGTTGCCCCCAAGTTCTGCTTAAGTGAAACAGTCCTGAATAAAGGAAAGTTTGATGAAATAGGCACTAGTCAACCCTTTTGTAAAAGGGTACCAAACCACCAGTCCTCTGAGTCAAGCACCCTGGATCCCACTCTTCCAGCCAAAACTAAATGTTGTGAAGAGCAGTGGAACCCAGTAAGTCCCTTGGAGAAAAAGGCCATCCAGTCTCTGAAATGGGGGCCACAGAATACAGTCGCTTGTGGGCTTCAGCTGACCAGCCCCTTCCCCCATATGTAGTCCTCAGCAAACATCCAAAATGCCAATGGTAACAACAGGGGAAAAAACTTTGGGAACGACCCCCTCCCTTGGGCGGTTCACTATCGAAATGTCACCCATTATTGGGAGACCAACCAAACGGCACATTAAATATGTCACCGGGTTGGAATGGGTGAAATAAGAATATCTCAAACTTAAGTGTCAAAACATCAGACTGCTGATGCATTCTGATGTCAAAGGTACACCTCAAATCAGAAGGCCTAAATGTTGAGTAGTGTCTGCTGCCTGCAGCTGTGCATGGTCTCTGCTCTGCCTCTCCCCTGGCCTCCCTCACTAGCCCCATCTTTTTCCTAAAATAAATTTTACACTCAAGTTTATCATCAAGTTGTCCATTTACTAAAGTATGATATGAGTCCCACCACTGCATGTGTTATCTCCTGCCACAGGCTCATGGAGTGTGTGGCCATGAAGACAATCCTGCACAAGTTTCTATATTTCAAACTCAGCGTGAGATAATGTCCCATTTATTTCTATAAATCCAAATATATGAATGGAGTTCAATGACGTGGTCATATGACTACAGCTTGAGTAGATATGAGAACTGTTCCACCTACATGCCAAGATGGGAGGAATGTCCGAAGATTTAAAAAGTAAATTCAACTTTTTTGGGTTAGAAAGAGGACTTATGTTCCTGTAAGGAGACAACAGAGATGATAAACTGTTTCAATGTGAAACTCAATGGATCATAAGATAGTGTCACCTCAAGAGTGAAATTCATTAAATTGTTTCTCAGTGGTTTTTTTTAGTAAGTTTAAGTTAATTTTTATCATTATTATTTTTTTTTTATTGTAACTTAAGTAGCTTTAAGTGGTTGAACAAAGCAGCATTCATTTAAACTTAAAATGTTTTGACAAAGAAAAGAGACTATATGCTGTGAAACAGTTGAATAATGTAGTTGAGAATTTCCTTTTAAGAGCACAGGTGAGTTAATCAATATGACTGAGCCTCTGATCAATACACTTGTGTTCTAGCAGGGAAATTCCTAAGTCCTGGCCTGTTAGTTGCCACTGAGGGCATGGGTTGAGAACCTCTGTTCTAGATAGGATCTTAAGAAAGGATTTAAAAAGAGGTAATTTTTTTCCCATTACCTGCATCCATATTCCTTTCCACACATAGGAGAATTATGTCACACTGAACATGATTATTCAATGTAGTGCAACCATGGTGCTGAATAAAATAGATATACTGCATTTTATGTATTTAGTGCCATGGACGGGGGGAGCAGATGTTTAATTTGTATGGCAGCCAGTATGTGCCCTATGATGGCCAGTGGGGACTTACTGCATATTTATGGCTGTATAGCCACAACTATGGTGGGAGACAAATCTTTCTTATTATTTAGCTGCTCCCTTATTGAGTTTATGTGTCTCTTCATGTGCAAGGGTTTGTTGCACCAACATAAATCGGTCCATAAACCTTGTGTTGACCCTATATTCTGTATAATGTTAAGCCTTACTAATTTTACTTTTTTATATGGATCACTTTCATTTATCACTGCTTTGTAATCTATTATAGAGATCTGTATAATTTAATAATGCCATAACACACATTATAAGATCTCTGAAACTTGTTTAAGAGCAATTACCTCAAGGATAGTGCCATATCAGCAGATCTACTCTCTGGAAGCTGACCTGATGATGAAGGGCTTCCAATCCCAACACTAAGGGTCTATGGAGGCTGCAAGTACAATCTGCAAATGTTGTAATTGAGAGACACAAACTTACAGGTTGCATTCCAGCCCACTGCCAGCCAAAGGAGTCAGTTTTCTGAACCCTCCTGAGCAGCTGACTTTGCCAAACCAAGTCTGATCCCATGATGATTGGCTTTTGATGTTAATATTGTACAAACTCTCTATTTTTATTGTAAATTATGTGTTGATAGAGGTTTTGATCACTAATTTATTCTCCATTATTTACTTTTGTATCTAGTTTGCAATCTATTTACATGTAGCACCAACACCCTTCTTCATATCAGTTATATAATGCATAAAAAGGATAAAAAACATAAGATGAATTGTCTCTCATTTTTAAACCCTGTTGTATCATATGATTTTAAACCCTTTTGTATCATATGATTTTAAACCCTGCTGCTTTATATGATTTTGAATGCAGTAAGCAAAGTGCAAGAGGTTTTGCTTTAAAGTATGTTCTTCTCAACTGCATGCACATAACTTCAGTGGAAATACTGAATGCCATATTACTGTTCATAATTACCGTAATGCCATTAAAGGAGATTATCATAGTTCAAGCATACATTAATACACAACCATTAATGTCTATATAGTATTTATTCCTGTAATCCTAAACCCTGTAAAAATGGTTACGTTTGTACTCCGAAATTTCTTGTCAATAGGAGAGATTTACTGTACAAAGAGGTGATAATGGTCCCTTAACCTGAACAGTGGTGGGAAATGTATTATTAAAGGGAAAGTAATGTTTCATAATAAAAGCCGCTCTATTTAATCATCGTAGCATTTGAACCTTGGAGAATGTTATTTCAATTCTGTCAGAGTTGTAGTTCAAGAGTAATTCAATGACAAAGTATCCCCCTCCCGCCCCTTTTACTGATGTAACACTGCTCAGCCAGAGCAGAGGTGCCCAGGTAGATTGCAGAGAGGGACAATCTTCACTTAAGATAAGGAAAAAACCTGAAAAACTTGTCAAGGGGGGCAGGGCTTTCATTGTTCTCATAGGAAGAAGATTGTCCCCTTCTGTTATCTGTCTGGTCTATGGACTAGATTCCACATCTGAGAAGAGATGGCTTACACTAGGTAAAAGGGGCGGGAGAGGGAAACTTTATCATTCAATTACTCCTGAACTACAACTCTGACAGCAATGAAATAACACTCTCTATGGCTCAAATACTATGAAGATTAAATGGAGCTCACTATTGAAAGCTGAGTTACTGGCAGTGAACTAAATTTGACAATGCTTGGTTGGAAAGGGCAAAAACACCTTTTGCTAACAGTGTTTCACATTGAGTTTTTACCATTTTACCCAATGAAACTACAATAAATACAATAGCGTGCAAGATTTCTGCTTGCACTTCCTTATATATAGTGAAGGAGACATGGCACTTTGCATCAAGTGTCTCTCTGACCCATGTGAAAACAATCTTGGTACATTCATGCAAGAGAGGAAATAATCAAAAAAAGTTTCTCATTATTTCTGTTGTAGGAAAATACTCCTCATCTCTTCATACACCTCCCATTGTGTAATAAAGTAGTAATCAGTTTTAGTATAGTAAATTCAAAAGGATCAGTATTATTGCTTGGCTATCAGGAGTTGAAAGTAGATTATGATTATATTTACATATAAAAGTTAAATACTCTGCTTTGGTTTGAGGGCTGACATTGGGAAAAAACAGTCACATTGCTAAACTCTTCTATAGAATTAAACCTCTTTTGTAGAGGTTATTAAAGGGGCACTAAAGAGGTGCAACATGTCTTTAATATGAATACTTATAACTGTTTACTACCCCATGGAAAACACTAACTTTTAAAAAAAATAAATAGTAATTCAAAAAAGAAAAAGCATGTGTATCCAGAATGATATGGAGGTAGATTTTAAACAGTATGTAAAAGAAAGTAGATGGGGGTAAGGTGCTAAGGGCATATGCAGTAATCAGAACAACAAAAAAATATGCCTTCAAGCAGAAAATGTGTGCTCTGCTACTTTAAGGATTCTTTTAATTTGTTCTTCTGATTCTGAATGTTGAATAAATCCTGCCGAACATTGGGGCTCATGTTCTAAGTACAACTAGAGTATTTCTGGAGCAAGCTGACTGAATAACGGGGACAAATAAACATTTCAAAAATTTCTGTTGATTTCAGTTTCAGTTTTAAATCAAATTAAATTTAATTAATCCCCTACTGTGCCATGGGTTTGCCCCCAAACTACTCAACTCTTCTTAGAACATCCTCCTTGTGTCTTATTTGTTGATCAAGAGAAAGGAAAAGTCTACTTTTGCCTGATCAGAAATTCTGCATATTGCATTTGAAATAACGGTCACAATGTATTTGTCTAAAAATAATCATCAGTGTTGATAAGTGACTGTAAGTATTACTATACATGTAAATATACTGTAGTTGTTGGAGATAGAGATAGATGAAATTAATCAGAAACCTTTCAGTAAAAATATGTGTGCACATAAATGTTTCTGACAAATTATTTGAAATTGTATATTTTGAATGTATAATCTGGTGATCAGTTAAAAAATGTCATAAATATGCTAATTAATAATTGTTTATCTCATTCATATATATACTAGTTGAAGAGCCCGTTACACGGGCCACAGTGCCACTGCAACCCGGTCGCGGGGCAGTCACGCGCAGTAGAGACTGGCCGCACAGCGTATGATACAGAGCTGGACGCGCCTTCGGAGCGCCCAGCTCTGTATCAGCCGTGGCGCGGCCAGTCTCTACTGCGCATGACTGCAGCACGCGCAGCAGTGTCTACTGCGCATGTCGCGGCGTTACACACGATTTAGCAAATTATTATATAAGGATATATATATATATATATATATATATATATATATATATATATATATATATATATATCCTATAACATAAAGTGGTAAAATGCATCACTCACTGTGAGCCGTGACTGTACATGCGCAGTAGAGAGTCTCTGCTGTGCATGTGTAGTTTCGCACACAGGGAGCTTCGCTATGAGCCGTCTGGATATCCCTGCTTAGGACCAGCTAGTTTGACGAGTCTCTACTGTGCATGACTGCAGTCATGCGCAGTAGAGTCTAGCTGAACGCGCTGCCCTGCTCTTGACGGCTCGCGTCCCGTCTCTGCTCCTGGTTCCAGGGCAGCAGCTGGGCACACTTTAGCCCATGCATATGGGCTTTCATACTAGTGTGTATAAATATATATATATATATATATATATATACATAAATATATATTTAGAAAACTATATTTTTCACATTTACATGTAACATATAAATATTGCTTTCAAATAAGCATAATCATTTGTTTTTTTTTTCCAAAAGAGAAACATTCTGTGTGAATACAGATTCTACAGGACTCACTTTTTAGGACTGATCATTGTATCAGATGCACAGAAAGTTAATGAATGATTTGAGACTTACATTTAACATTTGACATCATTAATATACTGTTCTGGCTGTGTATTAATAAGTTACTACAGTACTGAATAACATAAAAGCATTACATTTTATCTTGACTTGATAGGATGCTTCTGAATAGAAATGTCTCAATTGCCGCTTAATATCAGTGTACTTGCCCTCAATGGCAATTATCCCATGAAAACAATTGCTTAAATGATAATTAAATCCTCCTAATAGTAGCTTCTCTTCTTATAATACTATGGCCAGAGAACACTAATGACCCCTATGATTTTGTTCTTTTGCCTTTGTTCTTCAATCCATCCTGAATATAATGGGCTCGATTCTATTGCAGGTGATAAACATTAACACCCATTTTATCAAATATTTTCCTATTGAAGTCTATGGGGAAACCTGGAGATAAATGCAGTGATAAAATTAGCACCTGCAATAGAATCCAGCCCAATGTCCATGTAGAAGGATATGACAGTTATTGTAAATTTTTTTTTTCAAACTGAACAAGGTAGATTATATAAAATACTGCAAATATATTTTTGCACACCTGTCAGGATACTGGGTGTTGTAATCACTTAGTAGAAAGATTGGATTAAGAAGTTATCTTTTAGGTACAATTCAGGAACCCTGCATCATGTAGAGGCAACAGCTTGAGTGAAGGGATTATGGACCAAGTGCTGTGTGGCCACCAGTGGTCAGTAGGAAAAGCCAGAGTCACAGTACCAAAGGGCTGAGACAAAAGGTCAGAGTACAGGGAAGGCTGCATTCAATTGTATCCCTAAATATAAGCAGGAGGTTGGGCAGGCTGAGTTCAAATGTAGTTTAGGACTCACGGCCAAGGTAAAAACAAGAAGACAGACAGGCACAGCCAAGCTCAAGCAAATATTCTATAATAGAAGAAAGAATACAAGAAAGGGCTGGACTTGTAGGTTAGCTGGAACATTTAAGAAAATTTGGGAAACAGAATACAAACTGTGACTAAAGGCATGCAAAACCTGGAATAATAATGAGCAAGCACATCAGAGGAAGCGTGTGACATGAACACACTCAAGAAGTAAAAATGGAGATAAAAAACAGCACAGCTGGGAAGGATGCACATGAGATGGAAGAAGTAGTACATGACAACATCCTATATAATAATTCGCTAAAACATGTGTAACGACATAGTCATGCGCAGTAGAGACTGCCCGCGCTGCGGCTGATACAGAGCTGGATGCTCCGAAGGAGCGGGCAGTCTCTACTGCGTATGACTGCCTCACGACCAGATGGCAGTGGCACTGTGGGCCGTGTAACGGCTCTTCAACTAGTCTGATTCATAATGGGTTAAGTTTGTCTGTTACAGTAAGCAGAATATGAGCTCCTGTAGACTTGCTGTCATGCCCACCTCCATGATTATAACAAACAGGACAGGTTAAACAAAGGAGGGAACAAAAAATAGTAGCCATTAGTATCTTGTACCCGTAGTAAGTGGGGATTATAAATAATAGGGTTATTTCTATTTTAGGTACCCAGAAACACTTCTGCAGTATGCCACAGTGTCTTATTTTGCTCCAGGTTTAAAGTACACTTTTTATTTTATATTGTTACATTTATATAGTTTGGACATGTACTGAGCACCATCAAATCCCTAGTAGCCAGTAGCCAACCCATTTTTCACAAAGGCAGACCTTTCTCTGTTTTGGTACTTTAACCTCTACACCCATGGACTTATATTGAAATGAATCCATGAGTACCAGGAACAAGGTGATTCTCAGTGATGATCACACATCGTATCTCATTCAAAGATATGAAGCAACATGACTCTTTCTCCTTAAGCAGAACGCCCAGTTAACGTACTTGTTAACTGAGAAATTGCTGTAACAGGTTGCATTAGTGTTTCACAATATCTTGAGACATGGAAAGTAAGTGTGTGTGTGTGTGTGTGTGTGTGTGTGTGTGTGTGTGTGTGTGTTAGTACATATCCAGGTAATAATTTGTCTTTGTCAAATCATGTGCCAGCCATGTCACCAATGTTCAATAGACTTCCCTGGCAATCAAAGCATTACTTCAATCACAAAGTAATTGTGATTACAGATAAGTAAACCAATAAATACAGTTCAATCAAAGCCTTATTATTTGCATCTTAATAATTACCACTAAAATATAAAAGCTCTAGAATAAAAATCCTGTTATTATTGTGTACACTACAAATGTATATGTAATTGCTCAACAACAGCTATCTCACCTATTGCCATTGAATGTTGTCTTATAAGCTCCAGTTTGGTGTAAAGCCTCATCTGTATAGACAGGCACAGGGGTCCTTACACATTCATGGGAGCATTGTAGGGTTTCATTGTATGCTGTGAATATATCCATGTTGCTTGGTACACGAGCTGGGGTAAAGTCTGTCAAATTTTGGCAGCTTTCTTCCTGCTGATTTATCTTTCGCTGGTGGCTGTTACGCCTGGCATTTCCACTTTGTGTACAGCTGAGAAAGAAAGAAACAAATACTTTATTAGAAACTTTAAATGGATAGTAATACTTCGTTTTAACTTTGTTTTATTTTGTAGGCATTAAAAAAACATGAAGAACAATATGTCTTATCTATCAAACCTTTATGGTTTGAGAGATATTCACAAGCAAAGTTTCCCCTCCCGCCCCTTTTACCTAGTGTAAGCCATCTCTTCTCAGATGTGGAATGCAGTCCATAGACCAGACAGATAACAGCAGGGGACAATCTTCTTCCTATGAGAGCAATGAAAGCCCTGCCCCCCTTGACAAGTTTTCCAGGTTTTTACCTTATCTTAATTGAAGATTGTCCCTCTCTGCAATCTACCTGGGAACCTCCCTTCTGCTCCGGCTGAGCAGTATTACATCAGTAAAAGGGGAGGGAGGGGGATACTTTGTCATTCAATTATTCTTGAACTACAACTCTGACAGAATTGAAATAACACTCTCCAAAGTCCAAATACTATGAAGATTAATTAGAGCTGCTTTTATTATGAAACATTACTATCCCTTTAAAGCTCAATTATAAGTAAATCTGAACATCTCTTTTATAGTACAGGTAAAAAAGAAACAGGAACTTTATTAGAACTTTTAAAGCTCAATTATAAGTGAATCTCTTAACAGAAGACATGGAACACCATAAAAGCATACACAATAATTAGGTTTGTACTTTAATCCCTTGATTGCTAGACATATCACCAATGCATTAGGAAGCAGAGTATTGGATACATCTCTAGCATACAAGGGAGTTAACATGTGAAGTCTATAATGACATTATCTGCAAAGTTGACAATATAAAACATTAAGGCTTTTCATTTGCTTTCTACCAGGCATCTTGTCATGCATCCTTAAACACAGAAAATTTGCTAAGTTCCCAAGAAACATGGTTCTTAGAATAACCTCATTCATTTCTAATGAACCGTGCAGCCCAAATGCACCATTACTAATGGAATGATTAGAACCATTACATGCCCCAAACTAGCAACACTAGTTATGTTAAACATAAGACCTATGGTTTTACTCCCCTCAGTCACCAATGTCCCTACGCAATAGGATCATCAAAAAGTAAAAACCCATGAAGGAGAATGTATGAAACACTTACAAATGCATTGGTAAATTTTTGCACCAACTATACCAGTGCACATATTCTATTTAAAAAAGTCCTTTTTGCCAGCCTTACGTTAGGTGTAAGAAAAAGCAAGCACTGGGCACAAAGTTTCTCTGCATCCATGTCATATATAGATTGTGTCAGGGTGCAAAAGAACATTCCACTCCAAAACTTCCACTGACTTCTACACTGCCCACACCTTGGACCGTGTGGTACAACAAAGATACTTTGAAGAGGAAAATCTTTCTACAAAGCAGTTATTTAGGAGCAGCTCACACAAACTTTGTTATGTTTATTTTGCATGAAATTCTATTCTTACATTCCATCTTATACAGCAGGTAGTGAAGAGAATAAGCATAGGGTGTATTGGTGGTTTCAACAATTTTACTGTAACAAAGTTTGCTACTACTTTGAAGGAGGCTGTTTTGGTGCTTGTTTGTCTCACTATATGATGCAGTAGGCGGTTCAGCCACTACACCTTCCTCTATTATGCTATGGTTTCTACTGGCTCTGGTTGTGCTGGAACTAGTTTTGCTGGGACCTTGACAAACTGCATTCTCCCTTGGAGCAGAGGGATCATCATCATTGATTGCACAGACTGCAGCAACCATTGCTGCAGTCAGTTTTTGAACTACTACTTTACTCTCACGTCCCTGCACTACTCCACTCATCCCCCTTCCCCTTATGCGTTTACTGGACATTATGCAACTACACTGTGTGAGCCCTGTCAGCTGTCTGTCACTGTCACCTAATATATTCAGTTCTTTATTCTTTTTTATTTATTTATTTTAAGTTGTCCACCCTGTTGTCTTATCACAGTCTGTCCAAAAAAAATTATAACTGAAAAACAGAATCAACAAAGTCTTTCCCCAGACTTCCCCACCCAGCACAGATACAATAACAGCAAGATCAGAAAGCAAATATGTCCCTAGCTGCCTGTGTCTTGCCAGTCACATGGAATTTTGGAGTATTTGGGGTCAGGGCCGGTGCAAGGATTTTTGCCACCCTAGGCAAAACCTAATTTTGCCGCCCATTTGGCTCTGCCCCTTGTGCCCCACCCCTTTATACCCCACCCCCTTATACCCCACCTCATTTCATGATTGTCCTCTCTGCCCCTGGTCTGGAGATGCCTGTAAGAGATGCTCCCTACCAGCTCCAACTTGCCTCCATCAGCTCCAACTTGCCCACACCAGCTCCATGTTGCCCCCACCAGCTCCACTATGCCCCTATCATCTCCAGCTTGCCCCTATCAGCTCCACTATGCCCCCATCAGCTCCACTATGCCCCCACCAGCTCCACTATGCCCCTATCAGCTCCAGCTTGCCCCCTATCAGCTCCACTATGCCCCCATCAGCTCCACTTTGCCCCCCATCAGCTGCAACTTTCCTCCATCAGCTCCACTTTGGCCCACCAGCTCCAACTTGCCCCTGTCAGCTCCAACTTGCCCCCTATCAGCTCCACTGGGCCCCCACCAGGCTAGGAAAAGCAGAAAAATGTCAGTTTTTGCTGGAAATTATTCACCAAGCAGAAAGTGCCATTACGCACCGATTTCAGATTGAGGCAAAAAATTTCGCCCATCCCTGATTATTAGTACTGTATATGTAAGTTAAAAACCTCAAATCCTGTAGAACAAGATTAAAAAGATAGGATTAATAAGGGAGAACTTTATCCATGTCAACGTAAAACAAGTTTAAAACAAAATAAAATAACAAGCCAAATGGCTACTCACAATGAAAATGTGCTGTTGTAAGTTCCAAACATCACCATTTCACATGCTGAGTGTCTTACTCGAATGATTACTCCCACTCCAGTGATATAAGTAAGATGGTTAAAAGGAGTCCAACATTAGTAAGCATATGAAAATAAAGTGTCTCAATGTGCCAGACACTTTGTGTTTCATGTACTCTGTCTCGAGCCCACTTCCTCAAAACAGAAACCAATCACTCAGGGGAGGTTAAAAGTTCCAAGGAAGACTCCTCATGAGTCCCTAATGACCCAGATGAACTCAGAAGCAGCTTGTCATAATAGTAGCCTGTCCCATCATCCTGTGACTGCTGCATGGCGAAACTACACACAAAAGGACAACAATGACCTGGCTGAAAAAGACTGGCCACAGTGGCCTGAAAGCAGGGAGGTAAGCAAGTTCACAAAATTTGTATGATGTAGTTCTCAAATAAACATAAATAAAAATACTAAAACCACAATAACAAAAGCACAGTCTAATTTAGAAAAACATCCGTCATACAGCCAAAATGAATACATTAATTAAATAACTATATCTAGAGCAAGTATATGATCACAATCTAAACCAAAGAATAAGTTATTTAGTGAATTCACATGTGCACAAGAAGGGAGATCCTAAATACATAGTTTGTTAGCGGTCGCTAAGGATAGTGTTGGGTACCACTGCACTAAAGGAATTGTTGGGTGAGAAGATGTACTAAATGAGTCAGTACATAAGTATCTGGTTTGACCAATAAGGGTTTTGCTTCCATTTATATGAGAGTGAGAATGGGCTAATGAGAACTATGAGGAGGTATTATGTATCACAGCACAGCAGCTTTTGATTATAAGATAATATGGTTTATTGTTTTAAACAATTCAGTACGTATCACTAAAAACATAGATATTACAAGGACTAGCTGGCCCTATGCATTTCGTGAGTCCAGTCCACTTCGCCAGGGTCTTCCTATATCCCTGACACATGATCCGTGAAATGCATAGGTTCAGATAGTTCTTGCAATATGTCTAGTTTTAGTGATATGCACTGAATTGTTTTAAATAATAAACCAGATTATTTTATATTCAAAGGCTACTGTGCTGTGGTACATAGTACCACCTTATAGTTCGCATTAGCCCATTCTCATTCTCCCATAACTGGAAGCAATATTGCCTACCCTTACTGGTCAAACCAGATGAAAGAAATATGGAGGCATTTGTTGCCAATATGGAAAAATTAAAAACGCTGAGGGAGAGGTAAGAGAGGAACTGGAGGTGTATGACTGTGACTTTGGGTCACACACAGTCAATACACTACAACTGAGGCAATAGAGGCCTCATTCTGGCTGAGTACCCATTGAAAGGGGGAAGGGAAATCTTATTGTGACTATGGTTGTATGTCTCAAACACTACACTTAGATACGGACTGCGCTGTTCTTGTTTTTTTATTTTAATGTATCTATATTGAGCACATCCACCTGCTTATGAATAAGCTGCACTCTTGGATTGATGTGATATATAGAATGAGGACATACAAAAATATTTGGACTTCCCATGTAGCCCAAGTTTCTTGGATTGTTGTAACATTTATATATATCCTTTTATTGTATTCTTTTATACATGTCATTGTAAGTCATTATTGTAAAATACTGTTGGAGGATTACGTTTTTGTGTATGGGTTGTAGCAGAGTTCCACAAGGGATTATGATACTTTCTATACACATATATATTTATAAACTAGGGTAGCCGTGCTAGTGTTATGGATGCAAAATGAATGAGTATCATTTTATGTCTTAATGGCCTAGATGCCCTAAAGGTCAATGTGGTGTTGGTATGATATTGTCAATGTGTCCGAATCACTCTGACAATTCGATCTGCACACACATCGACATATTCACAAAAATTGTTGGATGGAAAGGGAAGGTTGGAGGTCCCTATTAGCATACAGGATTTTCGAAATGCTGTCGGTGTGGAAGGGCTCTCCTCCGCTCACACATCACCAACACTAGGACAATTCTGAACAGCATTCTTTGTGCTTCCCTACCCAGCCAGTAGGCGATCAGTTGTGCAGCAAGCTTAATGAAGCACTGATACATCAATGAACTATATAGCAATTTTTTCAACTTATCATAATATCCTGCTAGCTGTATCCCCAGAGAGGTTGTACAACATGAAGAATTTTTCAAATTATATATTCTATATACTGGAGTTCGAATATTTTATAGAACTATACCGGGGACATTAGAAATGTCTTTCCAAATAACAGAGACAAAAGCTATTTCTGTAAACGCTGGTCTAATATATAGATGTTTTAAGTATTTTTTTTATGATTATGGTACCATAATAAATACATATTTTTATTATTGTATAGGTGTATAGGAATATTATCCTTTTGATAGTGTCCACTCCATAATAAAGAGCTGTTTTTATTGGATCAAACAGGTGCTCTCCTTTTATTTTTCTCTTTTCCAATATATATATATATATATATATATAGAGAGAGAGAGAGAGAGAGAGAGAGAGAGAGAGAGAGAGAGAGAGAGAGAGAGAGTGTTGTGTGAAAAAGAAAGTACACCCTCTCTGAATTCTCTGGTTTTACATATCAAGACACAATCATCTGTCCCTTAGCAGGTCTAAAAATCAGGTATATACAACCTCAGATGAACAACAACACACATTACACCGTGTCATGATTTATTTAACATAAAATAAAAATAAAGCCAAAATGGAGAAGCCATATGTGAAAAACTAAGTACTCCTTATGACTGAATAGCTTGTAGAACCACCTTTACAAGCAATAACTTGACTTAATTGTTTTCTGTATCACTTTATCAGTCTCTCACATCTTTGTGGAGGAATTTTGGCCAACAATCCTTTACAACGTTACTTCAGTTCATTAAGGTTTGTGGGCCTTTGTTTATGCACAGCTCTCTTAAGGTGCCACCACATCATTTCAGTTGGTTTGAGGTCTGGAATTTGACTGGACCATTGCAAGACATTCATTCTTTTCTTTTTCAGCCATTCTGTTGTAGATTTGCTGGTGTGCTTGTGATCATTGTCCTGTTGCATGACCCAATTTTGACCAAGCTTTAGCTGTAGGACAGATGGCCTCACATTTGGCTCTAGAATACTTTGGTATACATAGGAGTTCACGGTCAGCTCAATGAGTGCAAGGTTCCCAGGTCACAAAACAAGCCCAAATCATCACCTCTCCACACCGTCCTTGACAGTTGGCATGAGGTGTTTTTGCTGATATGCCGTGTTTGGTTTTTGCCAAATGTGGCGTTGTGCATTATGGCCAAACATCTCCACTTTGGTCTTGTCTGTCCAAAGGACATTGTTCCAGATGTCTTGTGGTTTGTTCAGATGCAACTTTGCAAACCTAAGCCATGCTGCCATGTCATTTTTAGAGAGAAGAGGCTTTCTCCTGGCAACCCTTCCAAACAAACCATACTTGTTCAGTCTTTTTCTATTTGTACTGTTATGAACTTTAACATTTAACATGCAAACTGTGGTCTGTAGATTCTGAGATGTAGTGCAGTTTCTCTGAGCATTGCACGGTTTGACCTTGGGGTGAATTTGCTGGGACGTCAACTCCTGGTAAGATTGGCAACTGTCTTGAATGTTTTCCACTTTTGAATAACCTTTCTCACTGTAGAATGATGGATTTTAATTTGTTTGGAAATGGCCTTATAACCCTTCCCAGATTGATGGGCATAGACAATTGTTTCTCTAAGATTGTTGCTGATGTCTTTCCTCCTTGGCATTGTGCTAACACACACCTGAATGCTCCAGACCAGCAAACTGCTAAAACGTTGGCTTTTCTATAGGTGGTCACACTTGCTGATGATCAATTAATCAAGGGCATTTGATTAGCAACACATGTTTCCCACTTAGCATCTTAACTTCTATGGAAACCGTAAGGGTGTACTTAGTTTTTCACACATGGCTTAACCATTTTGGCTTTATTTTTGTTAAACAAATCATGACACGTGTAATAGGTCATGTGTTGTTGTTCATCTGAGGTTGTATTTACTTAACTTTTAGACCTGCTAAGGAGCAGATGATTGTTATTATATCCCGATATGTAAAACCATAGAATTCATAGAGGGTGTACTTTCTTTTTCACACAACTATATATATATATATATATATATATATATATACAGTAATGTGCAAAAATTTTAGGCAGGTATGAACAAAGATGTAAAGTACGAATGCTTTCAAAATAGACATGTTAATAGTTCATTTCTATCAAATACCAAAATGCAAAGTGAGTGAACAGGAGAAATATCTAAATCTAAATATCTAAACCCTTTGCCTTTGACTAGTTTGACCAACAATTAGTGCTTTATCCAGTCCTTTCTCATGTTTCTCATCTCAACAGATTGAGAGTATGGTATAATGATAAGACACCACTGAACCTGAATGGAATAGCAGAATCTGAAAAATATGTTATGACATTTGGTACAGTATAAAAACTCATAATAAGAGGACAAAATGGATTCTGGGAGAAAAATGTCCTCTAACCAAAAATCCCCTCTAACCAAAAGTCAAACCAGCTTTGTGATTAGTGACCATGAGAAGTAAATTGGAAAACCCTTATCTACAGTTTCAATCCTGAGCTATATTTGTAAAAGATTTATAAGAAAAATGGGAAACTCCAGATGGGTTTTTACAATCTGAGAAAATAAGTCCAGAGAACTTCAAAATTCAGCTGGCGATATGTAAACATTCAAGAGAAACCAGGAGTGTTTGCTGGTTCAACAAAAGTCAAAGTCCATATTAAAATCATTAAATAAGAACAAAATCTACAAGAACAGAAATGAATTAAATATATTGTAACAAAATCATGCATGATAGACATATGTACCCTAAAGTATATAATTAATATTTTGGTGTAATGTATCTTTGATTGATATAGATGTAAACTACATCATATAAAGCTGTTATGGTCATTTGTTTTTGTAAAATAGAATGTATCTGTCATGTATTCATACAAGTGAGATATATATACATTATATATCTCTATCTATCTATCTATCTATCTATCTATCTATCTATCTATCTATTTAAAACTAACCTTTCTTTGGTTAAAGAATTAATGTCACCAAAGAAGGATATTTTAAAAGTGATTTCCACAGGCACCAGTATATGTTAATCAAAGGCCAATTCATTTAATCCATATGTTAATCAATGTTTTAATTAAGAGCTTCATACCTGGGGAAAGGGTGCCATCTACTGATCAAAGTACATGGTGGCCAAGTTAATTATTGCATCCTAAAATAAACCCCTAACCGATGAACAGCCAGATTTTATCCCCAGGTACTTCCCATTTATAACCAAGGGGCAGGAATTGATAGGGGGAAAATTATGGTTAAATAGCAAGAAATTTAAAGGAAAGGGATGAATCCATGGGGAGAGATCCTAAAAGAGAAGAAGGAGACTGACTGATCGATTGATAGACTGAGATACAGACCATATTTCCCAGAGAGGGGAACCCCAATTGATTTCTTACACCATAAAGTTTTGTAATGTATTAAGGTTTCATTTTATTTTAAACATAAAAAAACTTTACTGCAATATTTGTTTTGTTTGATAGGTTGAACTGCACCTATCCCACTGGAGAGGTAATAATAGCATAGTTTTTTCTTATTCTATCTGCAGTCTGAGTGAGATATAACTGACTGAGACAAGGAATATTATTGATTCCTATCTTATATATATCAGTTCAACATCCTCCTATATAATAATTCGCTAAAACGTGTGTAACAACACAGTCATGCTCAGTAGAGACTGCTGCGCAAGCTACAGTCATGCGCAGTAGAGACTGCCAGCGCCACGGCTGATACAGAGCTGGACACTCCTTCGGAGTGTCCAGCTCTGTATCAGCCGTGGCCCTGGCAGTCTCTACTGCGCATGACTGCCCCGCGACCGGCTGGCAGTGGCACTGTGGCCTGTGTAACAGGCTCTTCAACTAGTATATCTATATATGAGTAAAAGAAACCTTAGGTAATGGGATATTCTGTCTGAAATAAACAGGGTAATAGGAGGTTGTGTTCCACCATGTATGAATTAGTATATTGGGTTGCTGTAGCTAAATTGTATTAGTATAGACTTGGCAAATTAGATTGATATTCAAATTGATTGATAAAATCAATATTTGCTCTTTGAATCAAGTAGTCTACCTTATTTGTAGCTCTATATGCTGGGTTCTGATGAGAACTTTGTATTACTGTGTATTTGTTTTGAGTTGATAAGATTGTAGATACAAAAAGTAGTAACATTTGTATATAGGTTTATCCATTAGATCAATTACAGCAGGATAGCTGAGGGCAGGCTAGCTAAACATATACCTTTTCTGTCGTAGGCAGCCAAAACAGGACTTTCCTGAGTCTGAAGACTGTACACAAATGTTCACATGTGATTAGTGTTCATGCACAGATGCAGCTGCTAAAGAAGGGGAGAAACATGTCTCTTTTCTCACCCGTTGTCCTTAGTAGGGATGGCCAAAACTTTCTGCCTCAAACTGAAATCGGGAAAAATGGCATTTTTCGCTTGATGAAAAATTTTCCTTGAAAAGTGCCGATTTTGCGCTTTTGCCCGCTTTTTTCGCCTAGCTCGTTCCATTGAAATCAATGGGAACATAAAAGTTACACATTACAAATAATATTTTATTTCCCAAAGGCATTGTATAAAGGGGGCATGAGGGTGCCTGTGTTAGTAGGTGTGGGGAAAGAATCAGTTGAACAGCGAATGTTTTTGGGGGGTTGTTTACTGGGATTGGGGGGCACTTAATAAAAAAGAAATCCTAAATAAAATAAAATAAAAACCATAAGACATGGTATAAAGGGGTTTGAGGACAGTGTCTGTGTTGGTAAATGAATGAATCATTTAAAGAGGGAATTTGTTTTGGGGGGATTTCTTGACTGCTATTGGGGGGGCAGTTAATAAAAAAATAAATCAATAAAATAAGACATTTGTATTTAAAGTGACAGACAGGAACCCCCTGCCATAAGCTGCCACTGGGGTGGACTGATACTTGACTTGATAGACTATTTTGTAGAGGATGATTTGTTTGATTTGTTGTTAGAGGCCTTTGTAGGACTTAGACTTATTAGAGGCCCAAGCCCTGAAGCAACATTGATGTGCAGGACTTTAGCTTGTTTGGCACAAGCCCTAAGGAAACATTGATTTGTAGGACTTAGGCTTGTTAGAAACAACCCCCCCAAAAATTGTTTATTTTTTGTAGGACTAGTTTTTATTTTATTTTTTATTTATTTATTTATTTATTTAAAACACAAGCCCTGAGAAAAAAATAAAAATGCCCTGCTGGCCTAATGCCAGCAGGTCATGTTGGCCAGTGACCACTGTCAAATGTCCTCCTGAGTTGCAACTACTGTTCGTACTGATGCTGCTGAGTTGTTTAAGCAGCAGGATGATTAGGCAGCTGAAAGGGAATGGGATCAACAATAGCAGTAACATGGAAGATGGATGATGAAGGGTCCACTTGCCATGACTAGCTCTAGTGATAAGCCTGAGTGTTATGGTTTTACCTGACACTCATACACAGTAGGTGAGATAAAACACAGTTTTATTGAACGACTCAGAAATGATAACCCTCACGGGTCCAGTAGTATATAAATACACAATATAGTACTGACACAGGACAGGTTGCAGCAATATACATACCCACACGGGTCCAGTATATGTACAATACAGAGTTAACAATATATTGACACAGGTCAGGCAAAGTTCATGTGAAACTCAACCAAGGCAGCAATGAACGGGTTACTATTAGGCCAGGAATACTGACAGGCCCTAATAGTGCGAGGCCCTTAAGACTCTCACTCTGCAGAGAGTGCTTAAATAGAGAGAAATGCCCAGTAGACCACGGAGGCCCAGGATAAGATTAAGTACTGCCGTAGCAGTAATGGAGGACTGAGACAGTATGCCCGGGATGGTACCCAACGGAGACTGCATGGTAGAATAGCCGGTGAAAAATGGCACCTTCCCTGAAGGGGTTAACGAACACTAAGACCAATGTCGACTGCCCGATCATAAGCACAGCCTGAGGCGCCCAATGTAAGACCAACCTTAGCGTATTGGCAAGAAGGAGGGTCAAGCGTACCATGGTGCACAGATGGAATTTAGACACTGGAATGTCGCCCTCGTGACACAGACTGAACCGAGACTAGACTGCAGGAGTGGCACTAAAGCACAATGGTACTGTCCGGAGACAGAGGCCTGGAGGAGAACCCCAAACCGAGGACCAGAATGGGACCGCAGGCAGTAGAGATACACAGGAGTTGTAGCCCAACCGGGCTGGTACATAGGCAGGAACGTCAGCCAATCCGAGTCGGTACACAGAGCAGGAACGTCAGTCAGGCCGGTACACAGTGCAGGAACGTCAGCCAATCTGAGTCGGTACACAGAGCAGGAACGTCAGCCGGGCCGGGTCGGTACACAGAGCAGGAACGTCAGCCAATCCGAGTCGGTACACAAAGCAGGAACGTCAACCGGGCTGGGTCGGTACACAGAGCAGGAACAGATACAGCAGAGTAGTCAGGCAGTCCAGGTCGGTACACAGGCAGGAACGGATACAGCAGAGTAGTCAGGCAGGCCGGGTCAGTACACAGAGATCACACGAGAACTGGAACAAGCGCTGGTAACGGAAACACCACAAAAGGGCACCGGAGAAGTGACAAGGCCCAATATTTAAGGACAAATACTGGGTAGGACAAAGTTGTTTCAGCCAATAAGCGTCAGCAGTAAACAAAGACTGACAGAATGTCGCCAGCATAGCACGGTCACCGTGATACTGAGGCAGTAGCAGAAGAATAAGTAGCCCACAGTATATGTGGAGAAAAGGACAAGTTGACCATTAAATCTTCTCCACCTGCCCCTCCTTCAAAATCATCATGGGTGTGTTGTTATTAGAATATATATTTTTCCCTTGAGAACAGGAACTGTGGCTTCCATCAGCAACTGCAATGTGCATAGTGTGTGTTTGGTAAATAACATCTGTATCCAAACACCATGACACCCAAAACCATGTACTGCCGCTGTCACTGTACCCCTTGTCCAGACCCCACTAAGGACACGTGACAACTTGCTGACAGTTTAATAGTGATGATGAAACCTCCCTTCCAGAATCCTAGAATATTCTGAGGGATGGAATCTCCTCAGATGCCACCTGATGACCTGGTATCGATTCTCCTCCACCACACTGGCATGTGTGGTCAGTGCACCACACAGTGTGCAATGGGTAGAGATGAACTGCCATACCCTATCATTAACAGAGTGGATATCATTTGGCGGGGAGGTAACGATGAATGAGGTGGATTGGCAGGAGATGTACTTGTTATCCTAGAGGAAGAAGGTGATGTTGATGGTGAGCCAGTTGTTTTGCTCTTCGTGTATCTTCCAGTGTCTGTCTGGGTTTCTTTATTCTTCCTCCTCTTTGTTCTCCACCTTTCTGGAGAGTCAGGGGGTACAGTAACAGCGGTGCTAGATTTCTGTAACGGGTGTTTGGCTTTAACATGTTTGGAGTAAATGTCATGGTGTCTGTGTTTCATGTGTGTTATCAGCGAGATTGTGCTAAGGTGTGTTCCCTCCTTTCCTCTTCTCACTAACTTGTCACAAATTTTGCACTGTACCATTGTTGATGATGACTGCACTGTGCCTGCCGGAAGAGAATAATAGTCCCACACCCATGACTTCTGGGGGGAGGGATAGGGAACAGGTGGAGAAGAATGGCCTCTTTCTTCTTGTCCTTCACATTCCCCTTCACTTTCTGTTGCAGTGGATAATGTTGCTGCTACTGCCTCAGATATAGCACTGCAACTAGGAGAATTGCTGGTGCTGGCAAGTGGAACCTGTCCTAATTCCTCATTATTTGTTGACCTCATTCCCACTGTGTCCACAGTGGTCTGTGGCACACTAGCCTGCTCCTCAGCACCCTGCTGCCCTTTCATCTCAGCAGAAGCAGAAGTTAGAGCAGTTGCAATTTCCACTAATTTCAAAAGCTGACTGCTAGTGGTGGTGATGCCCATCCTCATCCCTGTCTCCCATTCCTTCTCAGTTTCTGCTAAAAAGACCATCAATGTCTCTTCCACCCCAGCTTCTCCAACACCACCACCACCAATAGTCCCTACGTGCTGCTGCTCTATTCCAGACATCTCACTACTGCTTGGAGGAGGTGACGAGCAATGTGACAGAGGGTCCCTTGCTGTCACACATGGCATAATTTCCCCCCCCCCCCGAGTACTAAAAGAAACACTAGCAGCAGGCAAAGTATTGGTGGCAGCAGGTTCAGCACTGGCAGCAGGTTCAGTACTAGCAGCAGGTTCAGTACTAGCAACAGGAACAACACTAGTGGCTGCAGGATCAGAAATGGTGGCACTGGCAGCAGGGGCAGCACGTCTGGCAATAGGTACAACACTAGTGGCTGCAGTTACAGCAATGGTGTCACTGGCAGCAGGGGTAGCACGTCTTGCAGCAGGCACAGGCAGCTGATATGTCCTGCTCTCACTAGTACTACCCTTTTCTCCCTTCCTTCCCATTCCCTTTTCTCCCTCCCTTCCCATTAAATTCCCCAAGATCCCTTGGGGTGATTTAGGGGGACTGGACAGCATTGGTACAGTAGTGGTCCCTTCCTCTTCAGACTCAGTGGACACATAATGGTCCTTCTAGCTCCTCCATTGATTATTTTTTAGCCTGCTCATGGAGATAGGAGTCACTATGAGCCTCTCCTGCCTCACTTTTTGCAAATTATCACAAGAGAACAGCACAGCACGTCTATCTCGCTCTGTAGCTGCTTTTATTGTGTCTGCCTTCAGTGAAAAAGTCACGTTTTTATAGTAGAAGTGTGAAAACAACGTAAATCAATGGGTGGAAACTTTTTAGCCATTGAAAAAATGTCGAAAGATTTTGGCCAATGGGTGAAAGATGAGAACATTTTAACCGCTAGTTTTAGAGCGGATTTTTCCATGAAAAAGTGGATAACAAAGTGGTTTTCTCAAAATTTCCTGCGGGAACACGGCAACAACTTTTGACCACCCCTAGTCCTTAGTGCTGAGTAATGAATTGGTGTCCTGTCTATCTGAGGAAGGCACTTACTTTGGCAAACTGCACAAGTGAGCTTTTTTCATTACAGTTTGGGATTATTATTATTTATTTATACAGAGTAAACTTAATCCTCAGCACTGTACAATAGGGAATAGACATTTATAAATATTAAAGGGATAGTAATACTTCATTTTAACTTTATTTTATTTTGTAGGCATTAAAAAAACATGAAGAATGATATAAGTCTTATCTCTCAAACCTTTATGGTTTAAGAGATATTCACAAGCAAAGTTCCCCCTCCCGCCCCTTATACCTAGTGTAAGCCATCTCTTCTCAGATGTGAATCTGGTTGTAAGACCAGACAGATAACAGAAGGGGACAGTCTTCTTACAGTGAAAACAATGAAAGCCCTTCCCCCTTGACAAGCTTTTCAGGTTTTTCCCTTATCTTAATTGAAGATTGTCCCTCTCTGCAGTCTACCTGGGCACCTCCCTTCTGATTTGGCTGAATGGGGGGGGGGGTACTTTGCTTGTGAATATCTCTTAAACCATAAAGGTTTGAGAGATAAGACTTATATCGTTCTTCATGTTTTTTTAATGCCTACAAAACAAAATAAAGATAAAACAAAGTATTACTATCCCTTTAAATAGTACAAATGGAACATGGAAAAACAAAAGGATAAGAGGGTCCTGATATGTGAAGCATTTCTAAAAATGTATATTTCAGTTTGATAATTTCCCTTCAAAAGGGGAAAAACATTATCTTAATGTATTTGTCAATATTTATGAAAATAATTTGTTATATTTTTAATTAGATTTGTACCTGGTGCAAACTTCTTAAAATATCACTTTTTAAGAATTTGACAACTTAAAAGAAATATATTTGTGGATATTGAGGAAAAAAAAATCTTCAGCAAGCTGTATCTATCACTATCATATAAATGTATGGGTTCCAATGCAGTTGATATATAGTTGCTACATCAATGATAATGAAATCTATTCTACCAATGAAAATCAATGTGTCACCTAGAGCTGAACCACAATACATTTCAGAGTTAAGGGTGCATGTTCAAAATGAAATATCTTTTGTTAAATTAAAAAACACTTGTATGGCTTCTTCACAAATGAGAAGTCATCATGTTGTTCTAAATCTGTGGCAGTATTCTTCTTGCTGATTCAAGCTTTCAATAAATAAATAATATTGACTTTACAAAACTAATATATGTTATGTCCACATCATTTTGATTTAACAATGGAATGTGACTGTCCAACATCTAAAAGATAATTATAAACAGTATTTACAGATTCATTTGTTTTTATAATTTTCATTAAATTATTTTTTCAAAACTCCCAAGTAGTTTCAGATCAATTTCTCTTACATTTTCTTAGGACCATATTCTCTATGCCTCCCAGGTATTACCAACATACTGTGGCCTATAATTACTGTAACTTTATGATTATTCATGTTTGCAGGAATACAGCAATTTCCAATAAAAAGCTCCACAGGTAGTCTGTAAAAACACTGTTGGGGAACTAATAACTTTTTCCTCCCAATGATATATTTGTAAAGTCAAAGAGTTTATTTATATATGTATAAAAGGATGAGGAAAAAATGTGTACATCAAATAATATTTATATCTGCTTTAAAATTTATTGATCTATCTATCTATCTATCTATCTATCTATCTATCTATCTATCTATCTATCAATCTATCTTATCTATCATTTTTGTACCAACCCTGTACTGGTTCTTTCATTTTGCCAGAAGGCTAAAAGTCATCAAGCTGCAGTAACAGCATCATATCAGATATGCAGCCGTGATCATTCATGTACACTGTCGGAGGGGATGATAAAGTGAAGATGACTTTTCCATTTCTATCACTTCTCCAATTCCTATGTCATTCTTTGGAGCCTATGCACAAAGAGTTTTCAAGTTGAACTGCACAACTTTTATTCACACCAGTATGTGTGTTAATCAACCTATAACTTGTGATTTTTGTTTTCCAAACATGATATATTTTTTATTAGTTAGGGAATCTAATTTCAGCAGCGTTTATTTTGGTCAGATAAAGCCAGCATAAGTAATTACTCACATGTCCAACAATTTCCACAGTTTTAGGCTGCTAGAACCAGTTTCCACCAGAGGGGTGGGATACATTCATAAATAGGAATAATACTCATGCAAATTCTATTAACGTGGAAGCTTTCACTGAGATGGGAACTTTATAAAAACCTTAAAAAAAATAAGATAGTACATCATAAAAATGTAAAAACATAATGTAAATGTTTCATTTTTAGCTAACAGGCAATACTGTTTTAAAGTGAGAGGTCTGCTTTATGGATCATAGAAGTGTGTGATGCATTGCAAAGCCATGCATTTCACTGACTTCAGGTTCTAAAAAAGTTAATTATTATGATCACCATAGAACCCATTAATTGGCAAGAAGAGGACACTACAATAAACAAGTTTTATATAAAAAAGATATGTGTATTTTGTTAATATTATTTCTAAGCAGGACTGGGAGACTTTACATGTGAAGAGGAGAATCTCCTCTTACCTAACCACACTGTGTTTGTTTTTGGGAGAGCTCAACCAGAGGTCACCTTTTTAACAGATATATACTGTAACACTAAAACTGTGGCATAAAAAAATTCCTTAAATAAGGTATAGTCATTTTATGTCATCTTTGCTCCATAACATGACATTAAGACACTACTAGATAGCATGTCTATATCACTGATAATATAACCTATAATTAATTAACCTGCCAACATTGATCTTATGTGCCCAATTAATCTATTACCATATTTCAGAAAACACAGGATTATTTTAATGCAGAACACAAATTGTCCAAACAAACATCCTATTTGTTAAGAGAAATTTTCATTGGTGGGTGGGTAATTCTAATCCAGTGGGAAGCAGGGAGTGTTTTCACAAAGGCTGCATATTTTATGTTCTTGTTAAACAGTAATAATCTCCCAGTTTACATAATTAGAAGCATTCATCCAAGCTTTTGTAGTGTTTGGAGACCTTCTTTTGCAACCATCAAACCCCAAAGATTATGATGACATAAAACATTGAGGTTTATTAGACATATACTTCAAATAATGTGTTTATTAAGTGCAACTTGTTAATTTTCAATTAGATGTTGCTCTTACAACTATGAAGTGCTTGTCTAAGTCTGATGTCTATTTAGATAGATTTTTGTCTACAGGTAAAGATTGCCTTTAATGTGTCTAGATAATCAAAAATGGATACCTATGGTGATAACTAAGAATTCATGAATCTGATCCAACAGATTATTTGCAAGAATGCAAGGGAGGGATGCACTAAAGGTCAAAGAGGGCTCATAATGTCATTGTCCTGTCTGAGCAGTGTCAAAGACACATCGATGGTATACATCCTATTAACATGTTTTCAACATCATAACCCCATTAATCTGACAAAAAAATTGCCCACATTGACATCCACCCTTCAAACTTTTGCCAAGTTTAATCACTTTGACTCATAACATCAACAATGACCTATTTCCAAATGTAAATGCAGGATAAAGAACCCTTATCGTATGCAAGGGGTGGTGTTGATATGTTAATATGGCACTAAAACACATTCAATAAATTCTGATAGCAGCCTCTGCTGTCGGAGTTCACAGTCTCAACTTTGCCTAACTGAGGCTGGTGAAGTTGGGATCTCCCTGTAGTTTCCTATGCAGTAACAGCCCTCAATCAGTCATAGGCATGGAGGGTTGTGAACTGCTGTCAATGTGGAAGGGATACTCTCCTTCACACATCACCAGCAGTAGATAACCCTAAAGTCTGAGAGCATTTCCTTTGTTTCTCACTTGCTCAGTAGGGGAGTGGAGAGGATTCTTTCAGCATCCCGCACAGCATCACACTCTTAACCCTTTGAGTACCATAGGGATGTGCATTATTCAACCCTGTGGCACTCAAAGGATTAAACAAAAGTACACCAAGCAGTACACAATCATTCCCTCAGATCTGTATCATATTTCATACATGGGATGCACTCCCATGGGAACAGGTTTGGGGTTCAGTAGTGTCCATTGGGATTTGTGGCTACCAGCTGTCCTCCAACTTTGTTCTCTTACCCACTGGTAGCCATAGAATCCCATGTACACTGCTTTGCCCCCAGACTTTTTCCCTTGTCTCACACAATGGCTCCCTGTGTAAATATTTTAACAATACACATAGTGCAGGATATCTAATTTTTTTTAATGTTAAATAAAATCAGTCCTTGTGGGGGGAGTTCAGGACTCCTCCTGATGTCCCACTGGCATTGATCACCTATCCAATAGGATAAATGATCAATGCGGTGACCAGGAAGGGGATCACCACATTCCACAACTACCTCCTACTCAAGCCAGCTATCTATGAATGACCTGCTTGAGTAGGAGGATTCTCAAGACCCACTCGCATCATGTGGGTCTTGAGGATCCTCCAACTCTAACTGGTCATGCATAGATAGCTGACTTATGTAGAAGGTAGTAGGGGAAGGCAGTGATCACCTTTCTGGTCACCTCTTGGTCATCGCATTGATCACCTATTTTACTGGATACATGATCAATGCCGGGGGGACATCAGGGGGGTCCCGATGCCCCACTCGAAGTCTGATTTTATTTAACAACACAAAAGACAGTACAATTCAGGACTAGAGATCCTGCACTATGTGTATTTTTAAAATATTTACACAGAGAGCCATCGTGTGGGACAGAATGTACCCGTATATGTCTGTTAATAACTGTTTGGGGCAGCATATGTCATATTTTACTGGGGGGCACCATATGTTGAGTTTTAACTGTGGGGCAGCATGTTGAACATAAGTATTGTGGGGCAACATGAAGAACATTACCACTGTGTGTTATCCCCCATACATTGACTGACAACCCCAGCCTTGTTCCCTTTCCCAGGCATTGCCCATGGGGATCTGTGGCTACCAGTCAGCAAGGGAACAGGTCTGGGAGGCAGGCAGTGTACATGGTGTTCTGTGATTACCAGTGGGCAAGGGAACAAGGCTGGGGGTAAGCTGGTAGCCACATATCCCCATGGATGCTGCCTGACCACCAGTCTTGTTCCCTTGAGAGTGCACAACATGTATGAAATATGAAACAGTGCTGAGGGGATGATTGTGTACTGCTTGGTGTACTTTTTTAACTCTTTGAGTGCCACAGGGGTAAGTGATGCTGAAATCCTCTCCACTCCCCTACTGAAAAAGTGGAGCAGCAGAGAGAATGCTCTCTGACTTCTGGATTGTCGTACTGCTGGTAATGTGCAAGGGAGGGCATACCTTCCACATAGACATCAGTTCAACAATCCTGTATGCTAATGGGGGCATTCTCCACCCCTTCCCTTGCATCCTTAAATTTTAGTGCACATGTCAATATGTGTTTATATCGAAAAGTCAAAGTGTTTTAAAGACATCAACAAAATTATATCACCACAGCATTGACCTTTAGTGCATCTCAACCAAGGTGCAGTCTACAAAAAAAACTGTTTTTCTGCAACCCATTTCATTAATGTGTGAATGTGTCAAATAGCCCATTGATATATTTTATGTGCTTCATATTACAATAAACATGAATATGAAACTTATTCAGAATTCAGTATTAATGGATATTATTTATAGAGGTGGATATGGAAGTAAATGCAGACAACATACTTTGCAACAGTGCACAACAGGGGCGGATTGTCCTGTCGGGGGATTGGGCATCCCCCGGTGAGCCGTGTGATCATGGGCCAGTGAGGAGATCGGAAAATCTTCCTTGCCTGGCCCACAATCTGCGTGAAGGAGTGGAAGGTCTATGCACTTGCAGACAGATCAGTGTTCAGTCACCTGTTCATACAATGCATGCATTCTCTGTCCCACAGAGAGCATGCTGAACCAGCCACATATAGAAACAGAGTCCTGCTAAATCTGACAGCTGAGCTCATCCTTCACTGGTGCGTTCAGCTCATTCATAGGTAATGCTGCGGGCAGGCATGCAAGTTGCAGGGCGGGGGCTGGTTGAAGGAGAGAGTGAAAGCAAGTGTGGAATGGAGGTGAGGGGTTTTGGGAAGAATTATGGATGGAGGAGGAAACACGATTTGTCTGTAGAAGAGCAAGATAGATAAGAAGAAGACAGGAGGATTAATAGCTGGAGGGAGATGGAGAGACGTGAGTGCAGGAGGAGAACATGAAAATGAGATATGGGTGTACAGAGGAGAAGATAGAGACATAGGTGCAGAAGCTAGACTAACATGGGGGAGAGGGACACATAAGTGGTCAGGAGAGAGAGAGAGCGAGACATGGAATATAAAATAAGATACATAGTTACATACAGATCATGGAGGACAGATGGCACATCTCAGGAACCAGAGGTGTTCCTCAGATGTGCCATCTGTCCTTCATGAACTATATATATATATATATATATATATATATATATATATATATATATATATATATATATATATATATATATATAAAATACAACACACAATGGGATACCAGATAGTGGGCCAATTTGTAAAAAAATCCCCCGGGCTGGTATTCCAGTACAATTCACCCCTGGTGCACAATATCAGTCAGCAACTACAAAATCCAAGATTACAATTACTAGGAAAAGATATAAATTTGATGTTATATATGTGTGTTTCATATTTTGCATGCATACGATGAGTGAGTGAGTGTTTGTGTACGTGCAAGTCAGAACGTTAAGACCACTGAAATGAAGTGGTTTATTCTTTTGTTCATATTCCTACCAATTTTCCTTCTCATGGGAACTTGTGTGCAAAGTAGAAAAATGTCTCAAATGACCCCAGATAATATATTAAGACATAGCATTAAATCAATGCATAATAAATTAGGGGTAGGAATGGACAGGTAGAGAAATTGTAAGTTTGAGCAAATTTATGGGAAAGCTGAATTTACATAGTGAACAGTTCATTTACACACATATCTTATGCAGCTGATAACGGATTAAGAGAGTACAAAAACTTTGATTATTAGTTTTATGTAGTACTCTCAGATGCACTCCAAATGTACAACTGCCCAGTTTATTGGCAAAAGGAGTTACAACAACCACCAAAAGGACCTTTTACTGTATCAGTGAAATACCATATGTACTATGTATGTGTGATAAATAAAAAGGAAACTCTAACAAATGCTGATGTATATTTAAAAAACCTTGGGTAGTTTGATACATTGAATGGACAAGTGAAGATCATTACTGATACATAGTGAAACGCAGCTCCTGTGAGGTTGATGTAAAACTAAGGGAAAGTTGTACAATTCTCTAGCAAACCAGCTGCATCACATGTAAAAAATAAAAAGTATATTTATTCATATGTATCTTTTAACCCTTTAAATGGTAGAACCAGTGTGAAGTAATGTGATTATGCTGAAATCGGCTCCATCATCCAACAGCAAAACTCCATCCAAATGAACTGATATATTTTAATGTGTTCCCTGAAGTGCAATTGGTTTGTCCGAGGACTTCTCCACTTTTACATAGTACATCAGCCTCTGTGATTCCGGTCTGAGTTCAGTCATCTTGTGAATAACTGTATTTATACTGGAAATTCTAGGCCAGTAGAGCTACAGATTAAATATTTTTCTAATAAATCACAACTCTGCAAATTTATGGAGAGGACACTAAACTGTCTTAGTAATTCCGGTAGACTGATGGCTTTTCAGTTATATTATATTAACAGTGTCACAGAATGAATGATGTTCATTGATATGCAGGGCGTCTACTGTCTGATGTATCTAGATGATATTGGCCAGAATGTGCATGTGTTCTTTTATATAAACCAAAAAACAAAAGAAAACTCACAGCGCCAACTCACCATAACCAATCCATACAATAAATACATTTTTAATGTGAATATAAAGTGTATACATAGATAGCAGCTAGGAATGAGAGGGTTCTCCAGACCCCCTAACTTCAGGCCAAAACCCAAAGTACAAACAAACAGACACAACAACAAACCAGCGCTTCTCTATGTATAGAATAAATGTGTGTCCTGTGTTTAGCATATATAATATTTCTAAATAAATTAAAATAAGTGAGATATTAGTTTTCACAAATTGGCCAAGTTGTGGGTAAGCTTGCCACCCAGCCAAGGTTTCTCACTGTACGGCACGTCCTACTCTATACATCTGTAATGCCCTATCTAAAAATTAAAATAAAACTTGAAATTCCCTGAGATGTTATTATAAATGCGTAATAACATCTCCTCAGGTAATTTCAAGTTTTATTTTAATTTTAATTTTTAGATAGGGCATTACAGATGTATAGAGTAGGACTTGCCGTACAGTGAGAAACCTTGGCGGGGTGGCAAGCTTACCCACAACTTGGCCAATTTGTGAAAACAAATATCTCACTTATTTTAATTTATTTAGAAATATTATATATGCTAAACACAGGACACACATTTATTCTATACATAGAGAAGCGCTGGTTTGTTGTTGTGCTTCTTTTATATAAACCTTTAAAGAAATACAATGCTAATGTGCATATCACTCTTATTTGAAAGAGCATGCAGAAATACACACACATGTGTATACCTCTTATGATAGTCATTTTATTTCTATTAATATACTAGTTTTGGAGTATTCATATATTTCATGTCTGAATATCCACTCAAGCCTGCTCAAATTAATAAAAATTAGTTTTTATTATACAAAGAACATTAAAAAAAACCATGCACTGCAGATAGCTGACCATCTTAACATGTCTATTAATTATTGTATTGGACTGATAATGCATAAACAGGCAGAGAATGTGCATGAAATGTATGGGTGCCCATAATGCTAAATTGCATATCTTTTTTTTTTTTAAAGAACATGCAGAAATATATACACATTACATATCTTATATGATAGTTATTTTTTTTCTATTGAGATTCCAGTTTTGGTCATCCACTCAAGCCTGCTCCGAATAATAAACATGACCATATATTACATGAAGAACATGACACAAATTTGGTAAAAACATACCATTCACTGCAGATAGTAGATCATCTTAGCACAAGTGTCGGGTCTATTAATTACCTCTAAACAAACTACTGCATTATTGGATTGATACTACATAAAATGCAGAGAAAATGTGCATGTGTTTTTTAGGTGTACATAATTAAACAAACATTTTGTTGCATTATTTATTAAAAAATGATATTGGTATTTAGAAAACTATTTCAGAAAGGTTTTAATGTGTCAATTAAGCACCTATTTATTAATTAAAGCACCTAATCTGCAACAGCAAAACCAACACTTCAGTACATATACAAACAGCATAACCAAACTTAGTATATGCATCTGCAATTCCTTCAAAACATGGCTTCCGTTTTTCTATTCCAGATGAAAATAATCAAGTGTAAAATGAGTAGAAGTTATCCTTACCAATTTTTCAAGACGAGTGTTGTTATCAATGCTGCAATGACCATGATTAGGGAAACAGTGATGGTAATAATCTGGTGTACCGCTAGACCTGTACGAAGAAGCATAGACAGAAGCAAAGCCATGTGATAAATGAGCGAAAACAAATGGCATCAATAACAATTAATAAAATAGCAGGAAATGCAACTTAGATGTGACATGATCATTTTAGGGTGCCAAACTATAAGATATGGCTCTTTTTTATATTGATTAAAAACAAGTTTCAGTCAGAACATAATACATGGTGTTGTATGAATTACTTTGGTGAATTCTAAAGAATCGCTTGAAAATCAAAAGTGGGAGGTTTTGGTTTCTTGCATGTAAATTATGTACACTGGTGTGTTAAAAATCTTAATGGTGAAGTCATTTAAACTCTCCCCAAGTAATTTATATACTCATTTTATTTATCTGATCACAATATGCTACAAGTTTTTCTTTGACATTGAAACATATTTTATAAATTATGTGCACAAAAAATTATAGAATCTTGTTGCTCTGAATTTATTTTGAATAACAAAAAAATATATAACAAGAAAGACAATCAACCAAGCAGAACAATAAAAAACACAAAGTGCATTTATAGGTTTGTAAGTGCTACCAAGCAGGGTTATAATGTGTTATCATTTATACTGTCTGTAATCTCTAACTATTGTCTGCATTGTTTATATAGGAAGGGTGCAATGAAAGAACATTGAAAGTGACTGATTGCATCTGTTTATCTTGCTGTGATTTTAATATCTTATAATAAAAGTAGGACTGACCATAGCAGCATGAAAACCTTATTAGTTTGCTCATATTACTAGAGAACAAATAAAAAGCATCAATATGTAGAATGGGAGAAAACAACAGAGGAGGTTTGAGTACAATAGAAAGAACAGGATTGTGAAGACAAATAAAAAAGGGATCAAGTGAGAATATTTATACGGTCCTTTTGCAGGGAGAGATGAGGGGCAAAATAAATTAAATGATCAGTAGGAGATGAATACGTTTGGTACAGAGTGATCTGGTGAGAAAAGGGGATTAGAGATGTTTATGATGAAATTTGACAGTCAAAAATGATGTGGGTGGAGCAGGGTCGGGTCTGGAGAAGGAAGAGTCAGGTGTGTGCTGTGGAACTCTTGGAAATGGAACAGTAACAAGTAAGAATGGGAGGAAGTGAAGTGTTGGAAAAAAGGATCATGAGTTAAAGGAAAAAACATTCCACGTCTATTTTTGTTAGCCATTAGAGTTTGAGCCAAAAAATATATAGGATGTCACCTTAAATTGTCATGCTTAGTGCACCCAAAAACCTAAAGAGCTGTGTCTGCATGCAGAAATAATATGTAGCAATACCAGCCCTCACACATGTATTTAGACAACACGCATGGGAGTGTTCCAATGCAATTCTTAGCCAACTGATTTAGTAATGAAAAGAGTATTTGTTAACTCATTAAGCACAAGAGGGCTGTGCAGCATCCTCAAAATGTTGACTTTGTCAAAGATTTAATTAAGAATGTTTATTTAGATTTTTTTCTTTAGCAGTCAAGAGGTCAAATACCCAATTTAGATCAATTTAAATTTAAATATGTTTCCTATAATGCAGTTAATTTGCATAAAATTGCACCGCTTTTCTTTTTACATATGATTCTTGGTATAGTATATTGCTGTGCATCAAAGATTGTGTTTGCCATAGTACATATTGAGACAACTTGATATTGCATATGCATGTATGCTAACTTCCCTTGCATCTATCAACTGTAAATAATTACCATTAAATATTATGCCTTGTATGCAACCTTACACTAGTAATATTAGTTTCTGTGACGTTGTATGATTAGACTTTGTCTCTAAGGAAAACTGTAGACACCCTTAATGTCAACTTACAGTTACAGGAGGCAAATATAGTTTTTGATACCTTTTATTGGCTAACTAAGCAGATTTAAATGCAAGCTTTCAAGACCTTAGGTCTCTGAGGAAGAGACCTAAGGTCTTGAAAACTTGCATTTAAATCTGCTTAGTTAGCCAATAAAAGGTATCAAAAACTATATTTGCCTCCTGTATTTCTACGGCTAACACGGTACCAACTCTCATCAACTTACAGTTATTCAGTGAAATAGCAAAATAAAAAAACAAAAAATGAACATCATACCCAAAATGATTCAAATAAGCAGGACTAATAAGGCATGCAAATAGAGGATAATATGCTTAAAACAGTAGAGCAATTCTAGGGTAAACCAACAACAACATGAGTGGACAAATACAAATTCTCATTGATTTGAATGAGGCTTTTAACCATTTGAATGCAAATCACTGGCAAATTGTCTGGCATTCAGAGGGTTAAAAGACCAATTTAACCAAAAGTAATCTTTGGAATTTTTTGAATTCTTGCTTGTTCCTTTTAACAAGCATATGGCCAAAAGTATGCTCCCTTAACCAGAAAATAGCATACAACAAATGATAATATTATTATAACCTTATAACAAGTCACTTTGAATGTCATGTCTCCTTGTCATTAGTGAATACAGGCAGGTCATAGTAAATGGAAAAAGGTGGAGGTGGGAGAAGATAAAACAGATGACTTACAGTGGAATTGGAGAGGCAGTTTCAGCATTGACACACATTCAGTCATACACAGATCTCACAGTAAATAAAATGTCTGGATTGCAACGTAGTTATAACATTCCCAATGGTTTTATATACAAATTACTCTCTAGGCTTCAATGGGAAGTTATCAGATGAAACCAATGTTAACACTTTTCAGCTGTAGTACAATATACACCAGGGGTAGCCAACCATAGTCCTCAAGAGCTATCAACAGTGCATTTTTTAACTGTATACATGCTTGAGGACAGATGAACCAATAAAAGAGATCTCATATCTGATTGATTCACTTGTGCCCTAGCTGTGAATGGATATTCTGAAAACCTGCACTATTGGTTACTCTTGAGGACCAGGGTTGGCAACCGCAACCAGTAGCACTCTCTTAAATTAAATAACTTAATCACAACAATACTGCAGTCCATATAACATGTGATCATATAGCTATCTGCAAATATAAATTCATATATATATATATATATATATATATATATATATATATATATCATTTAATAAATCCAGATGTAATTAGTTTAGGTGAATTGCTCATTGAGAAATTAAGAATGGGAGAACACAGATCTTCAATTAGTAGGTGTCTGAATTAAAAACAACTCTTGTTGCCAGATATTTTATGCAACAAAGACAAAAGTTAAATGAGCTATATTGTTGCCTTTTTTTGAAATGATTAAACAAAGCCCAAAGTGTCCACAAGAAGATATATAAATGGATATATATATGGATATATAAACTGGGGACTTTGGCTCTCAAAGGTCTCAGTGAGCAATTCAGCTTAATTAATTGCATCTGAATTTCTTCAATCTTTAATGTTATATATATATATATATATATATATATATATATATATATATATCCTATATAATAATTCGCTAAATCGTGTGTAACGCCGCAACATGCGCAGTACACACTGCTGCGCGTGCTGCAGTCATGTGCAGTAGAGGCTGCCCGTGCCGCGGCTGATACAGAGCTGGGCGCTCCGAAGGAGCGTCCAGCTCTGTATCAGCCGTGGCGCAGGCAGTCTCTACTGCGTGTGACTGCCCCGTGACCGGGTGGCAGTGGCACTGTGGCCTGTGTAACAGGCTGTTCAACTAGTATATATATATATATATATATGTATATATTAATGATTTTATATTTGCAGTTGTCTATAAGATCACTTGTTATATGGATTGCAGTATGGTTGTGATTAGGATATTGATGCTGACAGAACACTACAGGTTGCCATGGTAACTAGGTAAGCGGAATCATGGCACCAGGTTTAAATGGAAGCACTATTTAACTTCAGATTGTTACTCTTGATCTAAATTTGAGTCCCTAGTGAAAATCGCTATGCAGACTGAAATGCTGGACTGTATGTGATTTTATGCTTTTTATTAAAAGATATGTTTTATCTTATTGTGCATGGAGTGTGGTTGACTGTGTCATTCTGTGTCCATGATTCACAGCCATATATAAGGACTAGGAGGACACAATGGTCAAAATCTTTTGCTTAAGACACAGTGGTAAATTTGACTTAAAGATGGTACTTATTTTCCGTCATGGTGTTTCCATCTTGTTGACATTTCCTGTCCAAGGCAAACAGACCTGTCAACTTCTTCTAGCTCTTGTCAATGTACTGTGATTTTCCTTGGTATGGTAAATTTCTTAAACATGACTTTTGTTTTATTGATATTCATCTTCAGACCAAGATTTTTGCTTTACTATTGTCGCTCTTCAATGCTTTATTGCAGTTATTCTGTACAATGAATTTAATATAGGTAGTATCCATAGATCAGAATTCCTTTTTTGTCCCAATTTAGTTTGTGGATAGATAGATAGATAGATAGATAGACAGACAGACAGATGGGCAGATAGATAGGCAGATAAATAGGTAAGTAGATTGCGTTGTTTTAATTGCAAATAATTAAAAGGAAGTCTAAAATTTTAGTTAACAACTATTTATAACAAAAATAATTCCTAATGGCACCACTGTTCAAGTTAACCTTTTTAGATTAACCAATACATGTGAAATTTTAAGATATCGTAGATAATTAAAAGTGTCACTAGCCTTGTTAGAAATTATTCTTAAGGTGAGAAAATGAATCATGGAATGCTAATTCTGAAGGTAGCTGACATCTACATCTGGCTCCATTTTAGCACCATTAAAAATTTAATTAAACGAAGCAATTTTACAATATATTCTAAGTGATAATACAAAAATGCAGTTTTATGGGCCACATTCGAAATACACAATATAAACTAAATAAACATATCTGGCAGCATGTATATATCACAGGTTGTGATAAATCAGTGACATGCCCTTAGTGCCATTTAATTAATACATCTATTAGATATACATTCATAGAGAATCTAACCTTCTCCTGTAAGTAAATGTTTTAGCTAAAAATGTCAGATTCAAAAGCTGTCAAGCTTCCGTTTTAATGCAAACTCTACAGATCACTTTAACTGGAAAAATAAGAGCTGATGTAAAATATGCTTTTCCAAAAATATTTCATGTTAGGCATATTAGTAAGGATCATCAGAAAAAATATAAAAAAATTGTCAAAACTAATGGTAGAATACTTGGTAGAATTACTATATACACTAATCACAGTCCACTTTAAAAAAAAAAAAAACACTTAGAACATCATTAACCATGAACTATTTAGACACCACGAACTTGAAACTATTCTGACACTTATAATGGGTTTTAATTTTAAATAAATTCATCTTTTGAATCACAGATCAACTATTCAAAGAGCTGTTTCATTTGTATGTTCATGTTTCATAATTGAAACTCTAGTGGTATTTTATCAATAGCTATAAATCAACAAATATTAAATCTGAAACTATTTTTCTTATATTTCATGTTTTATTAAATAGATTATTAAATTTTCCATCTATATTTATTTCATTTTTCATATATATTTGTTGTCTAAAAATTATACAAAAGGAGCAATATTGAAAGAAATGCATTGCTTTCTATAATTCATCATGATGTATCCTCTTTTGATAAAATATGTTTCATTTGATGGAACAATAACTTTGGATATATCTTCAGTGAATAGAAATTGGAACATACTGGAGGCTATTTTTAATTAAGAAAAATATTACACTCTTTAGTAGTACCAGAGAACAATGAGGGAGCTGGATAGATTTTTCTCACCAGAGAGACGTCATTAGACAATATAAACCTCCCCAGATGAAGAGACCTATGTTGTCTTGTATTCTAAACTTACTCAGCCAATCTGTTTGCTCGACCAGTCTCCTGTCATTAGACAATGGATGGCTATCTGTAACGGTTTGTTCGACACACAGACACAGTGGTTTTATTGAAATCACAATAAAATAAGAACCCTCACAGGTCCTGTAGTATACAGGCAGTATAATACAGACACATGACAGGTTATATATACATATGCCTACACAGATACAGTATAACCATAAAGTCCATAGCAGTCTATACTGACACAGGTCAGGCAGAATAACTTGGATTCCCATGACAAAAGTACTGCATGGGTTAAAGGTCTTCAAGGAGTGTAAACAGTCCCATGTGTTGAGAGTTCTGTGATAGAGCTCTTTCCATATAGAGAGCTTCAAGATACTTAACCCCCAGGAACAGGTTAGCAGAACAAACGTGAACTGCCAGAGTACTATCAGGAATTGAGTAACGTAGAGCACTGCCGTAGCAGTAACAGAAACTGACACTTGCACTCTGCAGGAGCAGTAATGGAGACCAGACCAAAGACACACTGCCGTAGCAGTAACGGAGGCAGACACTTGCACTCTGCAGGAGCAGTAACAGAGACTAGGCCAATGGCACACTGCCGTGGCAGTAACAGAGGCGGACACTTGCACTCTGCAGGAGCAGTAACGGAGACTAGGCCAATGGCAAAATGCTGTAGCAGTAACGGAGGCAGCCACTTGCCGTGGCAGTAACGGAAACTGACTCTCGCACTCTGCTGAACCAGAAACAGGGACTGGATTGTCTGTAGAATCAGAATGTCGCCAAGGCGACAATAGGCCGTCAGATCAGGAACGCCAACTAAGCCGGGTCGAATCACGGAGCAGGAACGTCAGCCAAACCGGGTCGAATCACGGAGCAGGAACGTCAGCCAAGCCAGGTCGGTACACAGGAGCAGGAACGTCAGCCAAGCTGGGTCGGTACACAGGAGCAGGAGCAGAAGAGTAGTCAGGCAGGCCAAGTCGGTACACTGGGAATCACTGAGCAGAAACTAGCACTGGTACAGGAACACCACAAAAGGGCACCGGATGGGTGCTGGAGCCCAGTATATAAAGGCCATACTGGGCGGGACAAACACAGGACAGCCAATGGGAGCATACACAGTGTAGACTGACAGGAAAACAATAACAAGGGGAGCATGGGCACCGTGATACTATCACACTATGAAAACATTTAAAGGGTTAGTAATGGTTAGTAACATTAACTAGCCCTAATATTGATGGTATTCAAAAGATAATATTACTGTGCCAAGTTGGATCTCTCAAACCTTTATGGTTTGAGAGATATAAGCGCTTAAAGTTCCCCCTCCATCCTCTTTTCCAGATGTCAGCATGTAGCTGACGTCATGAGATCCCGGTCCCAGACCAGCCTGCAGCTCTTCAGTGGAATGAGCGCTATTGAAAAACAAATACTTCAGCTGAATGGTCTGCATGGAAGACATTTTAAATATTTGGCTATATCAGAAGGCAGTGTTTTGCCAACGGGCCGGAGAGTGATACAAGAATGAGTGGCTGCAGGCAACAGTGAAGCATAGTGAAGGATCCTTGCAAGTTTGAGGCTGCATTTCTGCAAATGGAGTTGGGCATTTTTCAGAATTAATGGCCTCCTCAATGCTGAGAAGTACAGGCAGATACTTATCCATCATGCAATACCATCAGGGAGGCAGCTGATTGCCCCAACTGTATTCTGCAGCATGACAATGACCCCAAACATATAGCCAAAGTCATTAGGAACTATCTTCAGTGTAAAGAAGGACAAGGAGTCCTGGAAGTGATGGTATGGCCCACCACAGAGCCCTGTTCTCAACATCGTTGAGTCTGTTTGGGATTACATGAAGAGAGAGAGAAGCAACTGAGGCTACCTAAATCCACAGAAGAACTGTGGTTAGTTCTCCAAGATGTTTGGAACAACCTACCTGCTGAGTTCCTTAGAAAATTTTGTGCAAGTGTACCTAGAATAATTGATGATGTTTTGAAGGCAAAGGGTGGTCACACCAAATATTGATTTAATTTAGATGTTTCTTATGTTCACTCACTATTCATTTTATTAAATGATAAAAATACATGTCTATTTTTGAAACCATTCTTACTTTACAGCATTTTTGCACACCTGCCTAAAACTTCTGCACAGTAGTGTAGTTTACCTAGAACACACTAGGAGTGGCACATCAATTCATATGGGGGGTGGTTAATATCAAAACATGGTCATATCTCACAACTCACATCTTATGGTACTGTAGAGATATTATTTCAGATGGCTTGAAGGCAGGCAAGCAAGCCAGTAAACCAGGCTACTGGTTGCATAGTACTAATGTCATTGTATAGATTGCTGATAAGGCCTTTCCTGAGGTTTTGTGTACTGTTCTAGAGACCACATCTCCAGAAGAACTTTAATAAATTGGACTCCATGCAAGGAAGAGACACTAATATGAGACAGGGCCTGCATGGCACAGGGTGATATACTAGAAACCTAGAATGAGAGAGACATAGATCATATATTTCCAGACAGACAAAACATAATTCCATGCATTAACAGCTGTGTGTTATACTTTCAAATATCAACAATATTATTATTATGTCTAGCAAACATGCTTGAGGCAGGTGTAAGAGGAAAGGAGTTGGAGGAGTTTATGAAACTGACTGTGGTCATGGCTGTTTCAGTTTGTACAGTAGGTGATAATACTAATCTACCCCTCATGAGGATATTTGTAAAAGTGATATGAAAAGTTTGACCACCACCAGTAGTAGTAGTAAACCTAAGAACAATGACATATCACATTTTAGTGTTGTTACCACAGCGAAGGAGGATTTAGTAGTGAGACCAAGTTCTGCATTATACAATCTTCTATAAATACTCTCCAGAAAAAAAGTAAAAATAAAGTGTTTCAGATTGTAAAACAAAACCTTCAAGTATGTGAAAGTAGTAGGGATGGAGATGTATGCTGCTGATGATTACATAATTATTACCTATGGTAATTAGAATATGTCCTTTAACTTTCCATCTTATTCTTCAGACTCAGATAAAGTGAAAAGTGATGTGATGATGATTTGTCCCAAAATTTAGCAAGAAGGAAAATGCTGTCTTTCCCCAGTGGAAAGGAGCAAAATGCCTGTTTATAAATCCTTTGGGAAATCATCTAAATAGTATAGACAAGTAAATATACATAAAAATGCCCAGTCATCTTAGTCGTCATCAGCAGCAACAGTACTGCTTCCAGGTCCAATCACATCCAGTCACACTAACAACTGTTGATTACTAGCAGCAATACAGATTGACCTCCACCAACCTAGCTATGATGAATGCCTCTTCTGCTGTTCAAAGTGAAAGGCCAATGACACCATTACTAATACTATTGAAACTTTAAACCCATGTAGACGTATTTCCTCAGAAACCTTTCAATCTATGAAATCTCCAGTATGGAAATACATATACTCGCAATGCATAAACTAAAAACAAATATCATATGAGCAGGGGGAAATCAGGATTCCATCAAGGCACATTCTCATTAAGGTCCCAGCTGATGTCCTACCATAGAATTGGTTTGGAAGACACAACAGTAGCACATCCTAGGTACACTAAAGAGCAGCAATAGAAGATGCCATATAGTAGTAGTGTTGTAGATATCTCAGAGACTGGGACAGCCTAAAATTGTTTCCATAGCTCACATACATCACACATTAGTGCCATTGCCCTGGTAACAAAGATACACCCACAAAAGCCTTCAAGTTTTGCAATGTATACTCACTATGTACTCACTGATGCATTGTATACTTATTAATGGCCTTATTCTGTACAAACAGTCCAGAAATTAAAAAATTGGAATTCTATCTGGTAGGGATATCTATGGCTTTGTGGAGGTTGTCTCTAAAAATCCTGCATACATAAAGTGGTGTGCAGATGGTATGGGCTATCCTGATGCTGTCTTTTAATACTGAACCAATGACCAGATTACTATCTGTCACCTGATGCTGTAAGTCATTGTTGCCCACTGGTGGAGGGAGGGAAACCCACTGAGCAGTGACAGCCATATAGTTTGTAGTTTGCCCACGTGTCCACATCTGTTGTCATCAGATTAATTTTCTTGTCATATGAGGTTTCCAACCTTTGCCCATGGCACTGACCACCTGTTTGTACAATTTTGGCACAAATATCCTTGAAAAATAACTGTAACTTGGGCTATGCCAGCAAGTGCAACACATGATATCAGTTCATTAAAACCTTGGTTTTCAACAAAAGAATAAGGCAGCATGTCAACTGTCAACATTTTGACAACTTTGCCAATCAATGGGTATACTTTTGGATTGTTTTTGTGAAGTTTTTGACTCCCTTCCTTCCCAAAAACTCAGAAAGTGTGTGTTGGCAGTACATGGCAGAAGAAATGTGTAACTTTATTGCTTTGACAACACAAATTGAGGAGGTGTAGGTGGGGTGTCGGGAGTATGTGTGGGCAGTTTATGGCTCTTGTCATCTCCTGCAACAAACTCAGAGTCATACTCCTCTGCAGCAGGAACCATAAGTGTTATTTCCAATGAACAAAATCTTGGCATAATCTCTAACATATCAACATCAATTCTATAATGTGCCCCAGAGCCTTGGAAACTTTTAGGAGTGCTTCAGCTGTTCTTAATTGTGGAACCTCTGATGTTGATGGTGCATCTCCCAATCAGATCTGTGATTGTGCTTCACATGGGATCTCAATGAGGAGGTACCAGCATGTGATCCAGCTTCCACCCCTACCCACATGCTTCTAACACAGACACCAGATAGCAACTTGTTTAGCTCATGGATCATGAATGAAGTATCTCCATACTGTGGAATTAATAGACTGAGAGGTTCCTGAAGGAATACTACTACTACTGGGGCTATTTGTTACAATTGCAAAATTTAGTATCAAAGATGTTGAACTTCAAACAGCAACAGAAACACTCATCATGGGCAGGGCTGGATCAGATGTTGATAACCATTGTTGCTGGTGGTTACACAACACTAGTGAGAATGGCTGTGGTGTGGCAGTTGGACTTGGAAGCAGTGACAATGCTGATAATGGCTTACAGGATGATTATGTATTTTTTGGCCTATCTGCTTGTCCTGTCTCAGACTTTCCAATTATTTTCTCAGACAGTTTATAAACAAGAACAGTACTCGTCTTCAGTGGTAGAAGATTGAGCCTTTGCATTTCAGCAAATTTTCTTGCCATGTCATCATCTTTCTTACTGTCACATTGCCCGTGATCTGCCTCCACTGCCTCGACTGAATTAAGGGTTCTAAGGTGTTCACCAAACTTGAACTAAGGGCCGCTTACAATATTGTAAGAATCAAGGAGGGAGACAAGTGGAAATCAGCATTTAATACTCGCAGCGTACACTATGAATATTTGGTAATGCCATTTGGTTTATGCAATGCTTCGGCTGTCTTCCAAGAATTCATTAAGGATGTACTGAGAGACTTACTACAAAGATGTGTAGTATTCTATTTGGATGATATCCTTATCCATTCACCGAACCTAGCAGCACATCGGGCGATTGTTGCATCAGTCTCGCAACTTTTGAGGGAGAACAAGCTGTTCTGTAAGTTGGGAAAATGCGAATTCCATAAAACCCAGGTGACATTCTTGGGTTATGAGATTTGCTTATCCGGACTAGTGATGGACCCCCTCTGCCTACCATCCCCAGTCGAACAGAGCTGCTGAGAGATCCAACCAAGGGTTGGAACAATTTCTACGCTGCTTCATTTCGGACCATCTCGTTAACTGGGCGACCTTGTTACCGTGGGCTGAGTTTGCCAGGAACTGTTCCATGAACTCCTCCTCTCATTTGAGGCACGAGATATTCCGGCTCTGGATGAGCATTTTAGGCAACTCCGCTCCACTTGGGTACGGGTTCAGAGAGCCTTACAGAGGTACATGCAGCGCTATCAGAGACACTCAGACCGTAGGAGTCTTCCGGCTCCAGTTTTTCAAGTGGTGGAGAAGGTATGGTTATCTTCCTGTAATCTGAACCTCCAAGTGCCTTGTAAAAAACTTGCCCCTCATTTGTAGGCCCATACCGGGTTCTTCGGAGAGTCAACTCCGTCACGTATGCCCTGGACCTTCCTGCTAGTATGCGCATTCACAATGTGTTTTATGTTTCATTACTAGTGATGAGCGAGCATGCTCGGCCGAAGCTCGGTTCGGCTCGAGCATCGCTCTGCTCGGCACATGGCGGTACTCGTACGAGTACCGCATGTGCTCGCCCGCCATGTTCGGGTCTCCTCCCCGCACGTTTCGCAGCTGCTGCGCAGCCAATAAACGTGCGGGGAGGCTCTGACATCAGTGTAATGCCAGCAGCCATGTTGGCTGCTGGCATTACACTGATTGGCTGGCCAGAACCCGTGATCGGGTGCTGTATAGCACCCGACGCGCGAGTTCGGCTCATTCTTAGCCAGGGAGAGATGCGCTTAGGCAGGGAAAGTCAGTGTAGTGAGAATAAAATTGTTGAAACTCTTTCAAGACCCAAAAGTCCTTTTTAGGACTGTTGTGTGTGGGGGCAGCATTTATATTTTGTTTGGGGGGGCACAATTTCCTTTTTTTTGTGGGGGGGATATTTGTAAGGTGACATATAATACTAGATGCACAGGAAGTCAGTGTAGGGAGAATAAAATTGTTGAAACTCTTTCAAGACCCAAAAGTCCTTTTTAGGACTGTTGTGTGTGGGGGCAGCATTTAATTTTTTTTTGGGGTGGCAGAATTTCATTTTTTTGTGGGGGGGGACATGTTCTAAGGTGACATAGTACTAGGTGCACAGGGACAAATATTTCACAGTTCAGTGACAAGCTGACATATTCTGTTAGGTGCACAGGGCCAATGATTTTACAACGCAGCGACAAAAAGGGCCATTTTAAATGTGTGCCTAGCCATAGATTATTGTCACATTCTGTTTAGTGTGCAAATTCACAAATTAACGTCACATATTCCGTTCACTGTGCCTAGCCGCAGATTAGCGTCACATTCTGTTTCGTGTGCCTAGCCGCAGATTAGCGTCACATATTGTTTAGTGTGCCTAGTCGCAGATTAACGTCACATATTGTTTAGTGTGCCTAGCCGCAGATTAGCGTCACATATTGTTTAGTGTGCCTAGCCGCAGATTAGTGTCACATTCTGTTTCGTGTGCCTAGCCGCAGATTACCGGCATATATTCCGTTTAATATGAAGAAGGCGGGTAAAAAGGGACGGGGAAGTGGACGTGATCCTGATAGTTCAGGGCGCGGGTCAGGACGCGTAGAAACTGTCCCTGGTGCCAGAGCACAAGAAAGAAAGACATCCACCATACCTAGCTTCATGTCTCAGTTTACAGGGCGTCGCAGGACATCACTCTCGAGGTCAGACCACTGCGAACAGGTGGTCAGTTGGATTTCAGCTGATACTGCTTCCAGTCGGTTAAGCACCACCCTGTCTTCCACCAAGTCCACTCTCACTAGCCAAGAGTCTGGTCAACATAATCCTCACCCTGATCATCCTTCCTCCCACCATAGAGGGTCTGGCCAAAGAAGTGATCCCACACTGGGATATAGTGAGGAGCTCTTCTCATCACCAATCCTTCATTTGAACCTCTCTCCAAGCACGCTTGCAGAGGAACATGAGATCTTGTGCCCTGATTCACAACCTCTAGAGGGTACCCAATCACAAGAAGATGACAGAGGGGAACGGCATTTAAGGTCAAAGGAAGTGGATGATGATGATGAGACACAGTTGCCATCAAATCAACCACAATTACTGTCTCAAGACCTTGATGAAGAGGATGATACACAGTTGTCAATGACTGAGGATGTGGTGGGATCAAGAAATGAGGAGGATTATCAGAGTGAGGAAGTGGAGGAGGACTTGGTGGACGATGAGGTCACTGACCCCACCTGGGAAGGTGGAAAGCCGAGCGATGACAGCAGTCCTGAGGGTGAGCCATCTGCAGCACCGCAACAGGCTGGAAGAGGCAGTGGTGTGGCTAAAGAAAGAAGGCGGACCGCACCAAACCGGCCCGCAAATGTTCCACGGAGCACCCCCTTGCGTAAATCTCCCTTGCCAAGGGCTAGGTGTTCCGCGGTATGGCGTTTTTTTAAGGAAAGTGCGGACGACAAAAGAATTGTAGTTTGCAACCTGTGCCACACCAGAATGAGCCGAGGCATGAACACTAGCAACCTCACCACCACCAGCATGATCCGACACATGGCATCCAAGCACCGTAATAAGTGGGAGGAACACCCGGATCGCCAATCTGTGTCTGCAGGCCACACCACTGCCTCCTCTTCCCCTGTTTTCGGTGCCGGCCAATCGCCTGTCGAAGGCGCAGGCCCGCATACCTCCCGCCCTGCACCTGTACCATCTGAAGCACCATCAGCGACCACATCCACTTCCCTGTCCCAGCGCAGCGCCCAAATGTTGTTACCCCAGGCATTTGAGCGCAAGCGAAAATACCCAGCCACCCACCCACAGGCCATAGCACTAACCTCACACCTTTCCAAATTACTGGCCATCGAAATGCTGCCATTTAGGCTTGTGGACACTGAGTCCTTCCGCAGCCTGATGGCAGCAGCTGTCCCTCGGTACGCAGTCCCCAGCCGCCACTACTTTTCCCGGTGTGCCGTCCCCGCCTTACACCACCATGTGTCCCTTAACATCACCCGTGCCCTGACCAACGCAGTTACTGGGAAGGTCCACTTAACGACTGACACATGGACAAGTGCTTGTGGCCAGGGACGCTACATTTCCCTGACGGCACACTGGGTGAATGTCGTGGAGGCTGGGAGCGACTCGGACCCTGGGATGGCACAGGTGCTACCCACGCCGAGGATTGCGGGCCCTACCTCCATCAGGGTTTCCGCCAGCACCTACGTTATTGGCTCCTCCTCCTCCTCCATTTCCACCTCCGAATTCTCTGCGCGCAGCGCCACTCACCCATCAGCCGGTAGCTGGAAGCAGTGTAGCACTGCAGTGGGGAAGCGTCAACAGGCCGTGCTGAAGCTGATCTGCCTTGGGGACAAACAGCACACGGCCTCAGAGCTGTTGCAGGGGATTAGTCACCAGACCGAGCAGTGGCTCTCGCCACTCAACCTGCAACCAGGCATGGTTGTGTGTGATAATGGGCGTAACTTGGTGGCGGCTTTGGAGCTCGGCAAGCTCACACACGTACCATGCCTAGCGCATGTATTTAATTTAGTGGTTCAGCGATTTCTAAAAACCTACCCCAATTTGCATGATCTCTTGACGAAGGTGCGCCGCGTGTGTGCACATTTCCGTAAGTCATCTACAGCTTCAGCCGGCCTGTTGACGCTGCAGCAGCGCTTACAATTGCCAGCTCACCGGCTGCTGTGTGACGTGAGCACGCGCTGGAACTCCACCTTCCACATGTTGGCCCGGCTTTGTGAGCAGCAGAGGGCAGTAGTGGAGTACCAGCTGTTACACGGTCGTCGCCTCTCCGTTCAACTTCCTCTAATCAGAAGTGAGGAGTGGGAATGGATGTCAGACCTCTGTGAGGTTTTACGCAATTTTGAGGAATCGACACAGATGGTGAGCGGCGATAACGCTATTATCAGTGTAACCATCCCACTTCTGTGTCTACTGAAACGCTCGCTGCTCACAATTAAAACCGACACTTTGCATGTGGAAGAGGTGGAAATGGGGGAGGAAGAGCTTACACAAGGTGATAGCCAGAGCACCCTCACTTCGTCTTCTCAGAGACAATTGGAGGAGGCGGAGGAGGAGGAGGAGGAGGAAGACACGGTTGCCTCCGCTACAGAGGGTAGCCATGGAACTTTATTTCCATCTCTTCAGCGTGGGTGGGCAGAAGAGGAGGAAGAGGATGAGGAGATTGAGAGTCATCCTCCTGGTGAGGACAGCGAAATCTTGCCTGTTGGTACTCTGGCACACATGGCTGACTTTATGTTAGGCTGCCTTTCCCGTGACCCACGCGTTATACGCATTTTAGACAACACGGATTACTGGGTGTTCACCCTTCTGGACCCCCGCTACAAAGAGAATTTCTCATCTCTCATTCCTCCGGTGGAGAGGACAAGCAAAATGGTGCAATACCAGAAGGTTCTTGTTGAAAAATTGCTCCAAACTTTTCCATCTGACAATGCTGGCGGCAGAGTACGTGCTACCTTGGCCAACCGAGAAGGGGAGAAAAGGGGAGCACACAGCAGTTCCGACAAAGGCAGGGCAACACTCTCCAAGGCGTGGGACACCTTCATGACACCCCGCCAGCACCCTCACCCTGATGCGCGGCCTAGTGTCACAAGGAGGGAAAAGTTTTGGAAGATGGTGAAGGAGTACGTAGCAGACCGTGTCAGCGTCCTCACTGATCCCTCTGTGCCTTACAACTACTGGGTGTCCAAGCTGGACACGTGGTATGAACTGGCACTCTACGCCTTGGAGGTACTGGCCTGCCCTGCCGCCAGCGTTCTGTCTGAGCGGGTATTTAGTGCTGCTGGTGGCATCATAACAGATAAGCGTATCCGCCTTTCCACCGAAAATGCTGATAGGTTGACACTTATAAAAATGAACAAGGCCTGGATTTCCCCTGACTTCTCCACTCCACTGGAGGAAAGCCCCGGGTGAACATAAAGTCACTTTAGATATGTTATTTACAATGATGGGAATACTCTGTATTCCCATTCACCCCTTCCACCCAAAAAACAGGTATATGGTTGACTCTTAATCTTCTCATCCTCCTCCTCCTCTTCCATATGCCCTGTGATATAATTTTTATATAGGGCCAGCTCACCAGCAGGCCCTGTGATATAATTTTTATATAGGGCCAGCTCACCTGTGGGCCCTGTTTGACAATTTTTGTATAGGTCAGCTCACCAGCGGGCCTTCTCATATAATGTTTTATTGGGTCAGCTCTCTAGCGGGCCCTCTCATATAATGTTTTATAGCGTCAGCTCACTAGCGGGCCTTCGCATATAATGTTTAGGATGGTCAGCTCCGCAGCAGACCCTCACCCATAATGTTTTAGATGGTCGGCTCAGCAGCAGACCCTCATTCCTAATGTTTTAGATGGTCAGCTTAGCGGCATGCCCTCGCCCCTAATGTTTTAGAGGGTCACCAGCAGGCCATTAATCCTAATTTTTCAAGGGTGTGTATGATGCCCTCCTTTATGTGTAATAAAGGGTGTATTGGAGTGACATTTCAGTCTAATTTTTGGCAGCCCTTTCACTTAGTGCATAGGCTTTATGAGTGTTGGACCACTACCTGAACTATTGTACCACAATGTGAATGAGGCCCTCCATTTTGTGATATACAGGTTGTATCGGAGTGCCTCAGGTCCTCCCATTGAATTAAATAGGGCTGGGGTGTTCGACAGAGCAGAAGGTAGTTCTTGGCTTCATCCACTAAGTCACTTCGTCACTTTTACTCAATGGATCAGACCCCACTGTTCCGACTATAAATTTTGGACTTAACAAGGGCAAACGGACATGTTGTAAAACCTGTGGTAGCTGCGGCCTCCGTTCCTGAATGCTGTACCTTACCCGGGCCATAACCACGTTGAACACCTGCTTTACGCTGCGCACGTTTCCCTCTTAATCATGGCCCCAGTTCCGAAAAATCAATGAAATTTTTTGCAGAATTTGCAGATGATATACAAGTAAATATACAGCAAATACTGTTTGGTAACAATTTTTCGCCTAAAATCCTTTTTATCTTCCTTTTTGTGTGTTTTACGGTCAGTCTGTAAAAATGGCGTACTACGGGTGAAACATCGTTCCCAGCAGCGACGTTGGAGTCCAAGATGCATCCAGACATCCTCCCTATGCTGTCCCTGAACCATTTCTGTGGTGTTTCCATCATTTTCTGACCTTTTCCTATGAACCAGGCACCCTCCCCTCATCAGAGCAGGGGGTGCCTGGTGTAATGCTCGAGTCCTCCCATTGACTTCAATGGGGCTCGGGTGCTCGGCCGAGCACTCGAGCCTCCGGGGGCGCTCGGCCAGAGCACCCGAACACCCGAGCATCGGGGTGCTCGATCATCACTATTCATTACAGTGTTTTCATCATTTGCTATGGGTAAAAACACCTGTTAACTCTATCACATGATGGCTCTTTTTAGCCAGTATTTTTTCACAGCACAGGCATTTAAATAGCTTACTGTGTTTGAAAAAATGTTGACGGCAAAAAAAAACAGCCATCTCCAACATTTGGATCAAGCCCTTAAAGTTTTATGCCTTGCAGCGTATAACAGTGGGGAAAAGTAGCTTGCAGCATCAGGTTACAGCCAGTAACCTTGCCTCTGGAGCTGGCAATATTATTAAAGGACAGCAGCAGGTTAGCCTATACCATCAGCATGCCACACTCTCTGAACACTAACTTTATTGCAGCTATTCACACATCAAAAGGTAAACAAATCTTGTACCACTTGGCCATCTAGAAAGAAGTGCCTCTAGTGCAGTGTTTCTCAACGTTAGTCCTCGGGGCACACCAACAGTGCAGCTTTTCAGGTTGTTTCTGCTTAATCACAGGTGAGTAATTAGTGGCTCAGTCATTGTGATTGATTCACCAGTGATTAATTAGGATATCTTGAAAATGTGACGTGTTGGTGTGCCCCGAGGACTGGAGCTGAGAATCACTGCTCTAGTGGAATTTAAATTTAAAATGAATTTGCATGAATATTTTTTATTCAGTCTTCATTCTAATTATACCTAAAGAAGAGACCTAAGTTGTCCTGAAAACTTGTATTCTAAAGCTACTCAGTTAGCCAATAAAGTATCACCTTTATGTTGCTAGTCTACTGCTTTTTCTACAGCTAAGATGGTACTACCTTTTACCTCATATTTTTTAAAACTGTGTAAACTGAGCATTTCTCTTAGTATTTGCCTATCACTCTTAAAACACCTAAATATATTTTCTATACCATAGCCATGGATTTTCATAATATTACACTAGCAAGATTTCATTGCCATGTTCATATCACATGTAGCCATCAATAAACAATGTGTAATTGTGTTACAGATCACAATCCTCGACCTTGGTGCCAAGACCAGTTTGAGAATCAATGCTTTTCTCTTGTTAATATTCATTACTAGTACTGATATTTTATGGGCCATATATAATTCATGTTTAATTAGCTTTTACTGCCTTTAACATTTCATGAAATAACAATTCATAGACTACTCATGATTACTCATTAGCAAAAGAAAATAAAAAGTGAAAGATGTATAATAAAGATCCAGCATTATAACTCACAATGCAATATCATTAGAATATAGGACTCAATGAATTATTCACAACAACAAACACGGGTAATCTTGCAATAATCAGATAAGCAATAATACTGTACACTGATTACTAATTTGTTTTTCTGTAGTAGCGGTTAGCTTTCACCTTCACAGATAAGCAGATTCAGGTTTCAAATAAAATGTCTTGCTAATTCTGTGTTGAATAATGGAGCTGGTTTTAGTATATCAAATGATAATTAATGTACTTGCCTCCTGAAAATACTTTGCCACATAAAGTATTGTATGTCTGTATGTCTGGTTTAAGTGTTATTTTAAGCAGATTTTTATTAATCTTCATTCATTAATTATTACTTTAAAGGGGAACTACCACCCCACAAAAAGTTTCCCCCGAAGAATTACCCTTCTGGCAACTAGCTGCTCAATAGTACTAGTCTCCAAAATTATTACCTCCTCGTAGAGAAATTCTGCTGCTCCCGGTACTGACAGCCAGGAAACAGCACAGATATCTTTGCATAGTGACGTCTGCGCACCTGCACTGTCAGTCCCTGCCAGTACCTTCCAGTACCTAGCAACATCTCCTAGAGCAGACCGTGACTGACAGAGCAGTTGCACAGACATCACAATGCAAAGATGTCTGCGCTGTTTCCTGGCTGTCAGTCCCGGGAGCAGCAGAATATCTCTATGAGGAGGTAATAATTCTTGAGACTAGTACTACTGAGAAGTTAGTCGCCAGATGGGTAATTCTTTGGGGGAAACTTTTTGTGGGGTGGTAGTTCCGCTTTAAAAACTGATTTTTTTTAATCCTGCTAAATAGACACTAATGTTTAAAACATTTTAATCAAAATTGTTTATATATTAATCCATATACACTAACAGTGACCAAAAGAATATAATTTTCTTAGTTTTGTTGTTTGTAAATGTCTTCATTTAAATGAGAGGAGTTAAATAGATCAGCAAATCTTGAAACTGACACTCAGAGAAGAAGGCTATAATGTAATTGCATACTGCCTTTATTCATTTTCAAATCTGTCTTTTTTTTGTGTGTTTCTGTGAATATTTCAATTGCATTGATATTGAATGCAGATCAGAAAAAAGTAAGCAAAGATATGTTCACGTAAATTTGAGTCTCAGGGGTTTGAAGCATTTTGTCCTCTGAGAAAGTCAGGAGGGATATTCACTAAAGGTCAAAGAGGGCTCAAAATGTCGATGTCCTGTCAGAGCAATGTTGAAGGCACATTGATAGTATGCACTTTAGTGTCTTCAACATTACATCTCCATCAGTCTGGCAAAAAATTTGCCCACATAGACATCCTTCTTTTTTTACTTATGGCATCGACATTGGCCTATTTCCATATGGAAATTAAGCATAATGACTAATTTCCATATGGAAATACAGGATAATAAACCATTATTGTATGTAAGGGGTGGTGTTGAAATGTTAATGTGGCTCTTCACCACATTCACTAAACTCAGATAGCAGCCTCTGCTGTCAGAGTTCAGAGTCTCAATTTGCCTACCTGAGGCCGGGAAATGTACCCTACTTGGAAACAAAGAGGGTAAAGTCAAAAACATATGTTGTCTGTTTTTTTGTTATAATATTAGACCTGCCGCATAACTTATACTGACACCTGGAGTGCCAGAGGGGTGCACATTGCATTGCTGTGTAATGTGTTACATACCCTTCTGTCACTCAAAAGGGTACTGTAAAAAAATAATGTCCATTTTGGCTGTTATAAAATCAGACCTTGCAGGGTGCATCAGGACCTCTACTAATGCCCCCTGGAGCTCACCACCTATCCAATAGGATAGGTGGTCAATGCAGCAACCAGGGCGGAGGTTATAGCCTCCCCCTTCTAGCTCCTATCCTAGTATTATATTATTATCCTTTATTTATATAGCGCCAACTAATTCTGCATCACTGTACAGTAGGGAATAGACATACAGAGATATTAAATAGTACAAATCAAATGTGGAGAACAGAAGGATCAGAGGGCCCTGCTTGTGAAAGCTTACAGTCTAGAGGAAGGAAGGTTTGACACAGAAGGACTAAGTGCTTCCTGCCACATGAACTGCTGGTCAGTGGGTGGGAGAGAGAAGGGCTGTTGAATGCAGTGGTCCAGTAAAGGGGTGGTTCTTGGTGATAATATTTATGGAGGTAGTTGATTGGCTTCTCTGAAGAGGTGAGTTTTCAGGTAGCATCTGAAGCCTGGGGGAGACTCTGATGGGGTGGATAGGGAATTCCTGAGCTCAGGTGCAGCATGGGAGAAGTCCTGTAGGCAGGAGTGGGAGGATGTAATAAGAGTTGTGGAGAGCAGAAGGTTGTGTGCAGAGCGAAGATGGCGAGTGGGAGTGTATTTGGAAATGAGAGATGAAATAGAGGGGGGTGTGGTGTTAGTGAGGGCTCTCCGCAATTTAATTCTGTATGCTAATGGTTAATTTTCAGTTTATTTAATATTGCAGACATTAAAAAAATATTAACATCAATGTAAGTCTTATCTCTCAAACCTTTATAGTTTGAGAGCTATAACTTGCTAAAGTTACCTTTTCCTGGCTGTTTTACTCAAGTCGGCCGTCTAGCTGACAGCTGCAGATTCCAGTCATTTTACCAGACAGAGGCTCTTCAGCAGAGCTGAAATCACACTATTTAGAAATAAATACTTCATTGGAACAGTCTACAAAGTGTGCTTGCAAGCCAGGCACACTTTGTAGACCATTCCAAATTAAGTATTTATCTTTAGATATTGTTATATTGGCGCTGCTGAAGAGCCACATCTGGTCAAGCGACCAGAATCTGCTTCTGACAGCTTTACAGCTCATCAAGCAGAAAGGGGAGGGACCAGAGAACTTTATTTTCCTATATGTCTCAAACCATAACAGTTTGAGAGATACGAATAAGCACAAGTACTCTCTTTTAATTGTATCCACCATATACCGTAAAATCTCAGGTATAATACGCACCTGTGTATAATACGCAGGTGTATATTATACCTAAGATTTTAGGGGAAAACAAGAGTGCCTATGTATAATACGCACCCTTGTTTTCCCCTCTTAGGGAAAAAAAAGTCAAGCTGTCCAGAACCCTTCCCTCCCTCCCGCGGCCCAATGCGCTGTGACAATAACGCTTACTTGTCTCCACTGCAGTCCTCGCTGACAATGAGGCTTAGCGTAGGTACTTCCTTCCACTGAAGTACCCATCTTCCCAGCGGGCGGCAAGCTTGCATTTGCCGCCCGCTTCCCTCATAGGCTTTCAGGACCTTCCGCTTCTATTACCATTGGCTGGAGGCGGAAGGTCCTGAAAGCCCATGAGGGAAGCGGGCGGAAAATGCAAGCTTGCCGCCCGCTGGGAAGATGGGTACTTCAGTGGAAGGAAGTACCTACGCTAAGCCTTATTGTCAGCGAGGACTGCAGTGGAGACAAGTAAGCATTATTGTGACAGCGCATTGGGCCGCGGGAGGAAGGGAATCTGTCAGCTCAATTTTTTTTTTTTTTTTTTAAATAACTCTCGTGTATAATACGCACCCCCCACTTCACATAAGGTGAAATGGGGTAAAATTGTGCGTATTATACCCGAGATTTTACGGTAGTTAATACTTTTTTTCTGATATTACTATCCCTTTAAAAACAAGGTTACCCACTTTTAATGAATAAACTCCAGAAACTGAAAAATTGAAACATAGTCTGTTGATCTTTACGTAAGCTAAATAGATGAACACAGTGTGTGACGCCAGCAGCATAAATGAATTAATGAATGAATCCATATTAGAAGCTCTATTTTTTTTTTTACAGCAAACATCAGCTCAACCAGCATTGGGAAGGTAAAAGGAGGATCTGTGGAGGTTACACTTTTGTAACATATTATTTATAGATAACATAGATCTCAGAAAATATTTAATTTAGGCAAACATAATAGCACTGATGGCCATCAGGTTCTTTTTTATGTTTTAATGCTTCTCTCTACACAGACAGTTTTCAAACACGACGTTGTAAATTCTTGACTTTGGCCTTTCAAGACCACTTTACCATACCTGTGAACAGGGCCGGATTTGTCAATAGGCAGACAAGACACTTGCCTAGGGCGCCAGATTTTCAGGGGTGCCTGGCAATGCAATTGTCATGCCCACACAATTCTGCCCCATGGTGCATAGTAATGCTGTGCCCACTTAAATTGATAATTATGCTCTGCACCTCTGCTCTCCAGTCGCTCTCGAGGACGATTGTTACAACTTGTGCACAGACTGTAGTGTTCCTTCCTTTCCGATCCCATTTGTTACCTTGTTGTATATACCTGCGGCTATGCCTATGCCACTGGGGCCCCTCCATGTGAGCCACTGCTGCACCTGTGGATGTGTGACGCTGCCTCAGTCATCATGCGTCACCTCTGGACCTCCTCTGACATCACAAAACTGCCAACACACGGACATAGTGGAAGCCGCACAAGCTACGCAAAAGTAGATATAGAAGCCAAAGGGAAGCAAAGTACGCCCTATATTTGGAGGCTGACGGCTTACTGAATAAGTGGAGCACCTCAGTAGTTCGGCTCAGAGGAGGGACAGGCAACAGCACAGCACAGGCCAGTTGTTTCTGGATGGGTGGCAGGAACACCACACAGTAGCCTCCCCAACAGCCTCAAGTGCCACATCAGGCTGCAATGTGTTATTATTATCTGTGATGCAGATGTGCTGATGCTGAATGTAGTCTTGATCAGCACACTATAATAGTTTTACCAAAAAATCAAGAATGGGTAAAATTAAAAACAGCAACAGAGAGGGATGCTGGAAAGAACATAGAAATACTGTGGATATCAAACCAAATGGCATGCAAATGTAATTGATCCAACAATAAATGAACATAAATTGGATGTTAATATCTCCATATGCTAACCCCAGTCCAATGACTGGAGAGGTGCATGTACCCACAGTAAGCAAAAAGTAAGGACAACTGCTTCTGCAGACTGCATAAAAGTACAACAACAAATATAGAATTACTAATATATTTATCATAATGATAATGAAGTGTAAGGTGAAATATAAACAAGAACAAACACATGTAGTGAAAAATGCAGAAGAGAAAATACTTAGCACAGGTAAGTAGAAGCAAGCTTAAGCCTGTGATAGGTGATAAGAGTTGGGATTGCTGGCTGGTTCTTAGAGAGGGCTCTGCTGCTTGAACCTTGCTGCTACTTACCTGTGCTCTTCAGTATTTTTCACTATATATTTGTTCTTGTTTATAGGTCACCTCACACTTCATTATGATGAGTATATTAGTAATTGTATATTTTTGTTGCACTTTTATGCGGAAGCAATTGTCCTTACTTTTCGCTTATTTGTTTACTGTGGGTACATGCATCTCCATTCATTGGACTGGGATTAGCATATGGGAATACTAATATCCAATTTATGTACATTTATTGTTGGATGAATTATATTTGCATGTCATATGGGTTGATATCCACAGCATTTCTAGGTTCTGCTCTATTAGTGTTTATACATGTTTTTAATTTTACCCATTCTTGATATTTTGAGTGCCAATAAAATGATTTTGAAGATTACCATTACTCCTGAGTTTGAGTGCCATATTTGTAGAGACCTGCTGTGTGGAAGAGTGACTTCTCTTCAGCCTTTCTCCATGTTTTGGACATAATTATTTCAAATGTGATTTATTTTTATTGACAAATATGCTACTTGCCTAAGTAGTTAACCCCTTAAGGACCATTGCCATGCCAGGACCATCACGGCTGTCCGGCACTTAAGGACCAATGATGGTCCTGGCACAGCATGGCGTTCAGGGCTCCCGTCGCGGCTGCACACAGCTCCGGAAGTCCTGTACCGGAAGCACCAATAAAAAAAAAATACCCCGTGGTCCGCAAGTGCCGGCCGCGCATGCGCGCACGGTCCTTAAGGGGTTAAACAACATTTTTTATTGATATAAAATAAAAATTGGTCTAAAAAGGTTATCATGTGAGCATACCCCAAAAAGATGCACTATGTGACCATATAATTGGGGGTGACCACAAGAGGGTGTGGTTAATGGAGGGGCGTGGATAAGTGAGATTAGTGATTAGGGGAGTGGCAAAGGTGGGGCTAGGGGTGCCAGAGGGTGTTGTGCCTAGGGGTGCCTGAGATGTAAATCTGGCCCTGCCTGTGAATTTTACAAGGCTGGCACCCTAAGTGTTAAACATTAGTGTCCATTTATAAGCAATACAACACTTGTTTTTAAAATAATGATGAATATGAAAAATACAATAAGTATATGGTAAACAGTAATAATATTTAATAATAGTAAATATATGATATGTGGAAAATAGAGATGAAGGAAACTTCACAATTCAGTTAGTGAATCAAATCGGCAGATGTGGGAAAAACTCTGGTTCTGTCCAAATTCATTCAGAATAAATCTATGGAGAAGGGGAGATGGTAGGAGAGAGAAAGATTGAGAGAGAGGGAGGGAGAGAGAGGGATGGAGAGATAGGGGAAGCAACTCACTGAAGCAGTCCTCCTATCTTGTTTACAGGAGTTGTGACCCAGATAGGAACCTCTAAGGGATAATGCATTAGTATGAGATCCAGCTCTTTTTGTTTTTCTGGTCATCTCATAATTGCTTTTCTCATTAATTCAAATGATTAAACAAAAAAAAAACACCTCTTTCACAAAAACATGGTTTATGTTTTGCAAATCAGCCTGTTTCACATGAATACTAGCTTTACAGAATTGTTTCATTAATCACGAGTGACAGATAGACTAATACTTTCAAAAGGTGAAAAGAGGCAAAACAATATGCAATTTTTTAACATAATGGAGAGTAATCCCTATACTACTTTTTAAAATGTTTGTAGTATATTGTACTGTAATTCTTGATGTAGAGTTCATAACTGTTAGTCAAGTGCTATACAAGCAATCTATTTATGAAGGAATTACATTTAACATTACTCATTCTAGATACGATAATCATCACTATTAAAAAAATAGAAAGTTGGTTGTAGCTGCTGATACTTTTGTAATTAATGCAATAATAGTTCTTTGAGCAAATAGTTTTTTAACCATTTGTCTGATCAGGCAATCTTTAACCCCTTAGTCACTTAACGCCCGTCTAACATTTTTTTTTTTCTCTAAAAGAATCCGGAGTCCCCGAACGGCGTACAGCCGCGCGGGGAGCCGGATTTCCGGGACGTACATGTACGTCCTCTGTCACTAAGTGACAGCCACACAGGACGTACATGTACGTCCTGTGTCGCAAAAGGGTTAATTTTGTCTGTAAAATGCTAGTCAGAAAGACTTTTGGGAGATGCACTAAGGTGTGATAAAGACGTGATAAAAAGGAGATGAATTCCCCAGTGTTCTAAACTCTCCAAGTCCTATGTTATTTTTTAGAGCCAATGAACTAAGATGTCTACAGATTTAGAGATCTTAGTGCATAGGCTCCATAGAATAACATAAGACTTGGAAGTTTAGAACACTGGAGAAGTTATCTCCATTTCATCACATTTTTATCATACCTTAGTGCATCTACCCATTTATCTATTATAAAGAGTAAAATAGGAGAGAATAAGCTCACAGGACAAAGCAAATTAAGGTTAAGACTTCCCTATAATGGGATACTAGGGGGGATTATTCACTAAGGTGCGATAAAAAGGTTATAAGCGGAGATAACTTCTCCAGTGATATCACTTCTCCAATTCCTATGTTATTCTATGGAGCCGATTCACTAACATTTCTTAAGTTTTGGAAATCTTAGTACATTGGATGCTGTTACGGTCGGCAAGCAGAACCAGGAGTCAGACGGTATAGTTAATATAACCTTTATTATGAGAATAATACAGCAATGCAATATAATATATACACACAGTGGGTGATCGAAAAGGCTAGTACTGTATCAGGAATAGCAGTCTCCCAATATCACCACCACACTGTTTGAAATTAGGCCTCAGCCTGCTGGAGTCTCGCGGTACGGTAACGCCCAAGAGTGATACTGACTCAGCCTGCAGTCAGTAGCTGGGAGACTGATAGCCCCAGGTCAATACTAGGAAGGATGTCTGAATAACGGAAACAACCCTAGGAGCGAACAGACAGGGCCTTCTAGTAAGCACCAGATAGGCTAGTCAGATGAGCCAAAGTCATACACGGAGCGGGTAGTCAGCCAGAGCCACGGGTTTGCACCAGATAGGATATCCACTGAAGAGATGGAATGCTGGATGCGCAGTGAACAGAGCCCCAGGTCAACACCAGAGTGGGTAGTCAGACAAGCCTAGGTCATACACAAAGCGGGTAGTCAGCAAGAGCCACGGGTTTGCACCAGAAAGGATATCTAAGCCAAATCGGAATGCACAAGGAGAATAGTCAGACAGAGCCACGGGTCAACACCAGAATGGATGGTCAGACAAGCCGGATCATACACAGGAATCAGAAATACTACATAATGAACTGCTCAGAACACCAGCGTAAGGGTAACTGATACACAGGCCCATAGATGTTTATAAAGGTGAAGGAGAAGGCGGGACCAATTAGGTCCCCCAGGCTGGACCTATAACAGGCATTCAGGCAAGTGCCTGATTCAATGCTGCCAGTAACCAGGAACCAGACTATGCCGCAGGTAGGGGAATGCTGCTAGTGATGCAGGAGCGTCCGTCCAGAACCCTGCTCCTGGCTGAACAGCGCAGGCAGAGGTAAGGCACTGTGACAGATGCATAGATCAACATAGGAACTGGAGAAGTGGTATCTCTGGAGAAGTCCACGTTCACCCCTCATCATCACGTCTTAGTGAATAACCCCCTTGACATGATTTCAGGGTTAGCATACTATAGCCATGCTTTGTGGCTAAAACCTCATCTTGTCACAGTATAAAATATTAATACTGAGTATTTTTTTCTAAAAAAAAAAAGAAAAAAAAGAAAGGTTATCTATGAGTACATAATATTTTAATGGATGTGAGTCCTTTTTATTTTTTTGGTGATAATGTCCTTTTAAGGGAGATGCTACTCCCATACTGTTTGTGACATAATATACAAAAGTAATCTGTGGTACTTCCAGCATTCTCTGTATATTGTGCAACATCAATAAAAAATAAATGGACACAACATCCATTATTATAACTTTATTATGTGATATATCTGTTGCAGCTCAATTTATGTCATAAAAGACATTCATTCATGTTGAACATCTGTTTCAGAAACACTGTGCACCATATGGTAAATTTTGTTAACAGAAAGGTACGATTCTGGGATTGCATCTGTATTTTCCATTGAACCTGCTGTGTTATTCATGTCTCCTTCCAATTGTATTTTCTGTAGTTTGCTGCTATTATTTAATCCATTTGTAATAGGTTACCTGGGATTTTGTGTTCTACAGTTTATACATGCACAATAATAAACCCTTTTGATATTCATGTTTGTACATTAATGTTCCAAAATCTGATATTGTGCTCAGTGGAACCTTTTGGCTTTCTGCCTCAATAAACATTTTAATTAGGCTATATCCTATTTCTTTGTCTGGGACGTTGCATTTTTTTACACCTGAAATAATCTATAATCTTTGGAATTAATATTATTTCGTTTAATCCTGTTATTTTATTAGTTATGGTCACAATAATGTATAAAAGTTATTTTGGTTTCCCTATACTTACAGTATATGTTAACTTATTGACAACATCTGCCATCTTTGTTTTTAATCAAGCCACAGTACGTGATTTAACATATTAAATTCTACCATAAAAGACCATGCGCTGAAGCTGATGTACTAAGAATAGCTGGAGCATTTCTGAAGCAAACAAACTACACCATAGCAGACAACTAGCAATTCCCCGCATTCTCATTGATTTAAGTAAAGCTTCTAAGTCCTTCATTGTTACAGAGGTCTCCAACACATTATTTTAAAATGTGTTAGGGACCTCTCTAAAATCAACTGGCCTTTTTTATGTTCCATATTGTGCTACTGGTGTGCTACAGGAATGATACAATTCTTCTGCGTGCATCAGCCTCAATGTTTCATAAGTGTCCAACAACCACAACTGGGATGCCCTAAGTGTTTTGTTACTATGTGGAAGTGTTAGGGCCAGTCTGAATAAGCTCAAAGGAAATACAATAGAAGATATTTTGTTTATATAAACAGCATATTGTCAATATAATATCTATGAATGGTCACAAATGCAGGCATATATAAATATCCATTAAACTGGGGACCTGGACTCAATTGGTCAACATGCCTATTGCTTTACAGGCTCTGAGTTGTCTGAACTGCAACCCATCTCTGAGGACCTTGATAGCTTCAGTTCTAGACTCTGTCTCCTCTCTGAAAACAACTGTTGTGAGCTGCATCCGGCAGGGATTGTGGCTGGCAGTGGACTCGCTGAGAATTATCAGGTTTTAACAGATCCAGTTTAGTACATAGGGGCTGGCCGAACAGCAGGAAAACAGAAGACACACTGGCTAAGGCATGCAGTGTTGTCCAGTACGAGGTCAGAAAACCAAGAAGAGTAGAGGAGGGGTTTGCCGCAGCAGAGGCCGCAGACAGAGATGCTTTGAATGTCTGCACAAAATGCTCTGCTTATCTGTTTGGTAAGGAGCTGATGTGTGACTTGAGGTAAGTCTGGAACATATATGCTGTGAACTGAGGACCATTGTCTGTCACTAAGAGCCATGGACAGCCACAAACAGCAATAATCTTCTTCAAGACCCGAATGGTGACTTCTGCCATGATAGAAAACATAGGCCAGACCTCTGACCTCTTCGATTGGGCTTCTACCAATACGAGATATGACTTGCCATGAATGGGACCAGCAAAGTTTAAATGTAGTAGATCCCATGGCTGGGGTGGCCGGTCCCATGAAATCACTGGCGCAGGCGGTTGCTGTTTCCATGTTTGGGTACAAGCTTGTTCAGGCTGTGCACATAGTTCAATATCAGCATCCATAGTTGTCCACCATACAGACGCACAGACCTTCTGCCTCATCCTAATAATCCCAGGATGCCCTTTGTGTAAGATGTGCAGGGTCATGTCCCACAAGGAAAAAGGTACAATGAATCTAGACATACAAGACAGCCATCCAGGATGCTGAGTTCCAGTCTCCAGTTCCAGTAGGCGGAGGTAGCCAGGGAAATGGAAGAAGGCCAGCCATAGAGCACGAACTGGAACACTTGCATTAGGACATTGTCCGGGTATGTAGCCTCTGCAATTTTCTGGGAGGTAAAGGTGGTCATTTAACAAATATGGTGATGGTCAGAGGTCAATACTGTTGAAGTGGATGACTTGAAACCCAGGGGCTAGGAATGCTGCAAAGGCAAGTGAGAGAGAGCATCCATATTGGCATGAAACATATGAGGCCTGTATTGAATAGTGCCATTGAAGACTCCTAGGCACAGAGTATAGCATTGCAGCCTTGCGCCTGCCATAGGTGAGATACCCTTCAGTGGATTGAAAATCACCAGCAGGGGCTTTTGGTCAGTAATGAGGGTAAACTGGTGACCATAAAAGTAGTGAGTAAATTTCTGCAGGGCCCATATAATGGCCAGGGCCTCCTTATCAATCTTATTGTAGTTCTTCTCTGCCTGGGTCAGCAATCTAGAGGCAAATGCAATGGGCTGCTCATAGCTGTCCAGCATAATATGTGACAGGACCACCTCCAGTCTGTAGGGAGAAGTATCACAAGCCACAGTCAATGGCTTGTGTAAGTCATACAGAACTAATGCTATGGAAGTCAGGATGAGATGTTTTGTATCTCGAAAAGCTTGCTGACAGGCAGGGCTCCATTTCCATGGGGTATGTGCCTCTAACAGTCGATGAAACGGATTTAAGATGTGGGCTAGATTTGGCAAGAAACAGTGGTAATAATTTAACAACCCCTGATAGGAGCGTAGTTGTGAGACATCTGTTGGTGGAGATGCATTCACGGGAGCCTGCACTTTCTCTTTCACAGTAGGCAAGCCATCTTTGGTATTCACATGCCACAAAATGTTAACGTAGGTTGGAAAAACTGGCATTTCTCTGGATATGCCTTCAGTCCATACTCTTGTAGTCACTGTAAGACGGACTCTACATTCTCCCGATGGTCTTCATTTGTCTTACCAGTGATTAACATATTGTCTAATAAGCACTTTGTATGCTGAATCCCTTCTAGAATGGTATCTATTGTCCTCTGCAAGATGGCTATGGGTAGAGGCCATGCGGTTATACTGATAGAGCTGTATCTGATCTGTATGCATTTCCAACTGAAGATATGCCTGCTGGAATGTTTGTGAATGTTTGACCTCCGGCCAAAGAAGCAAATAACTCTTCTAGTTGGGGCAGCTGGTATTGTTCCACCACCATCCATCCATTAATTGTCATCCTAAAATCCCTGTAGAGATGATCTTCCCCTGTCTTTTTAATCACTAGAAAAATTGCGGATGTCCATTCAATGTAGGGCACATTCGAAATGACTCCTTGCTCTTCCAGATGGGTTAGTTCACTTTCCACATTTGCCTGGATGGTGAATGGAATGGTTCAGGCTTTGCAAAAACGTGGGGTAGCTCCTGGGCAGATCTTCAACTGAGCCTGTAATCCTTTCACTTTGCCTACATTTGATGTAAAGACATCCTTGTACTTCTGTTGTAAGTCGGTCACCCACGCTTACAGGTGGAGTGAACTGGATGGATTTGTTTACTCGGTACTTGTATGTCAGTCATTGCCATGGCTTTAATCCATGCCCTACCAAATAGAGAAGGACCACCTTATTGTATTATGTATAACTGGACACTTTAAGTTGCATTCTTGTGTGTTACTGTCACCCAGGCATTACCCAAAGGTCTGATCACATGTCCGCTATAGGTGCAGAGGAGCATGGATATGGCTTCAAGTTGTACTTTAATCTGTGCCGACTCAATTTGTTGGTGGGTCATCACTGACAACGCTGGCCCTGTGTCCAGGTGTTGGTTCAAGAAATTAGATGACACCCTTATATTTCCCCTGAAATTGAATTGGAATGTGGAGCTTTTTCACACACTACTCAGATGCCCCCATTTGGAAAAATTGAAACAGAATTTTTCTTTAAATCAACATTTGTGAGAGCCATGGTTGTTGGCTCCACAATGGTAACATAGTCTAGTCGCAGTCTAGTCTCTCTGTCCTACTAGTCTAGTCAGAGTCAACTTTAAAACTGCTGTTTCCCCTTAGGGTGTCTGCAGTATTCTCATTTTGAGCTTGCAAATGAGCAGAATCATGTTCGGGCATCTCCATAGCCAAAGCAAATTCTAAAGCTGAGTTGCCTGTCAGAGTTTTCACCATCAAAATCTGTTTCTGAATGACTTTGTTTAACAGGCCACAAACAAATTAGTCTCTTAAGGCCTGATGCAAATGTGCCTCAGAATTATAGGTCCCTGCTAAGCGTCTCAACTCTACCATATACACTTGCAAACTCTACCCTTGGTGTTGCTTTCGTGAATAAAACCTGAAGCGTTCAGCGATTTCAAGAGGTTGGGGCTGATAGAAGTTGGTGAAGGCCTCAATCAAATCTTTCATGGGCTTGTCCTGAGGTTTCAGGGGTGCTGACCAAATAGTATTTTCTTCCTACCACTGTGAGAAAAACAGCTGTCTGCGTGTCCTCAGGTAGGTCATTAGCTGACACAAATTGCTCTAATCTGTGCGCATACAAGGGCCATGTCTCAATATCCTCATTGAATTCTTGCAATGTGCCTAAAAGGAGTAAACATAATGTCTCTTGCTCACGAATAAACTGCCACACAGAGTAGAAATAGTGAATCTGTAGCTAGCTAGCTACCTAGCTAGCTAGATAGATAGATATGCTACAATACATGCAATGGCACTTGTAGAGATGTCTCCCTCACTCAGTTGCTATAAGCACTAGTGGAATCCTTCTATTGACCACTGATCGGTTGGTTGGTATACTGTCCAGGCACTCAGAAATTATGTGTAAGGTAAGCAAAGTAGTGAAATGCACATGAGTGAGAAGAGAAATAAGCATACCTTGTCACCTCTAGTTCCTCTTCTGCTGGCTCTCTTTAATCAATTTCAGGCCACACACAATGTTAGGTATGGTAATGGATCGGCAACAGACCAGTTCCATTTATTAGGTTGTACTTGTAGGCAAGGTGAGGGAGGCTTTTGGGGTTACTGAAGTGCCTTGGGGAGGTATCCCTGAATGCTAATTGACTGGGTCTTTAAACAGTTTCCTCTGATTGCTGCTGGTGCTTCCTTACTCTCTGTGCCACTGAACACACGCTCGGAGTGTCAAGCGTCTTTTATAGGACACTCCAGCATGTGACATCATTCCCTGCTCCTGTCAGCTCTGATTGCCTCAGAACAGCTCCAACACCACCAACATGTCTCCAGTATTACAAGAAGAGTTGCAGCAGCATAGAAATTGAGACAATGAAGAGGCTGAATGCAGAAACCTCTGCTGTATTAGGAAGGTAGAAAAGAGGTTAAAATTGATATATAATTCACACAATACATATCTAAGATATGTGTATCTGTAAAGATAGTTTATAAGTGCCTATATGTTGTAACAGCCTTTTATTTGCAAAATAAATCGTTTCCTGAAAATTGGCAAGTTTCTGCTTTTCTTGTGAAATACATTAAATATCTGCCTTTTCACCAAACCCAATGAATTTTCAATGAGAACCTTTTTTGCCCATGTTTTCTATTCTATGGCTGTAAGATATCACAGTACTATTGCTGCTGAGGTCTGAAGCTGAGAAATCAACAGCAGTCTGAATCCTACATAAATTGTTAGGAGGCTCTGTCCCTTTGTTCTTTGCCCACCACACTAACTACCTGCTTGTAGAGGCCTGGCACAGCCATCCTTTTAAAATAACTGCCACTTGGGATAAGCCAGTAGCGAGCAACACATGGCATCAGTTCATTAAAATCTTTGTTTTCAACAAAAGGCCTACATGTCAAAAGCCAACATTTTTGGAAAGTTTGCCATTCCACAGGGATACATTTGGATTATTTTTTGCAGGGTTTATCACATTTCCAAGAACTCAGTATGTGTGGGTTGGCATTACATAGTAGAAGAATAATATGAGTTGTGGCAGTGAAGGTGGCAGTAGCAGGTGTCAGAACTCTCCTCCAAAAAATGCATTCTCTTTCATACTACCATCCCACACTTACTAAGTTTGTAGAAAGAAGTCAAAACCTGTACAAAAATAATACAAAAGTACACAACACGACTAATAAACTTTTCAAAATGTTTGTGGCTGACATACTGCCTTGTCTATTGTTGAAAACCGAGGCTTTAAAGAACTGATGTCATGTCTTATACCCAGCTGGAATATCCCAAACTGCAGTTCTTTTTCAAGGATGGTTGTGGCAATGTTACCTGATGTTAGTGTTGTGGGCATGGACAAACGCACTCAGCCAGCTAACATTTTTTTAACGTATATGCTGCTGTAGGACTCACAGTTTTTACTTTTAGATATTTATTTCTCCACTTCAGCCCTCAGAAGTAATATTGTGTTTGAAAATATTGCAGTCATAGAAAACAAAGGCAGAAAAAGTTCTCTAGTGGTGAAAAGGAGAACATTTTATGTAATTTCTATCTGCAGGAATTTTCACAAAAAAGAGGGAGATAATTTTTTCATGAAAGGAAATTTCTCTGACTTTTCACCCATCGCTAGTCAGTAGGATACACCTGATGCATGAGCAGTATTTACTGCTGAGTAACAAATGTCTAAACTTACAGTACAGTTTCTCATTTGACTGTAATCGAGGTTCAATTTTTATTTTTTCTAGATAGTGTCCCTTTATAGGGGATGTAATGCACTATTCTGTATCACTGAATATGAATGTTAAAGAATGTTTTTTCACATAAGAAAAGTTGTATTTTGGGAAAACATTCTGATTTACCATGACATTGATAAAGAAAAAAGAAAAAAAAAACACTGCTAATTTCATATACTTTAAAGCTGTGGTTCTCAAACTTTTTCACATCCCCTGACGAAGCCGTTTGGTGAAACGCATTGGGAGTGTGGCTTGTGGTGGGGTGACCTTTGGTATTATAACCTGACTTCTATTGGTGACTTTATTTTTTGTCTTGTCATTCCAGTTGGGGAGCGATTTTGATTGATAAGTATATATATTTATACTAAAAATTGTGATATTTATGTTATCATTTATATGATTAATGTCTTTATTTGCACTTGAACTTTAGGTGGAATTATTTTGTATATTTCATCTGTAGACTGAATTATTTGTGCCAATTATTCAATATTTATGTATATATAACATTGCATTATATTGTATGGTCCCCTACCTTTTGTTGTGTTTTTAAGTATGTTTTATAACAACTCCTGAATATGTATTTGTGATAATGAAGAATTTTTCTATTTTGTAATATATTACATCCTGGGTAGTGTGCCTCATTAATGGATTCTTTGATCTGGAATTCTTTTGTCTCAGTAGTGTGTTTATGATTGTATTCTTCCAGAGAGCACCTAACTATTGAGTTATTATTGCCCGGGTAGTTTATTGCAGCTTGTGCTTATCTGCTGTTGTATGAAACTTTTTCACATGACATCTCTTAGATACCATCAAACCATGAAGTCCCCCTTTTTTCAAATAAATGTAACCCTTTGCATGTGTATTTATATTATTAGTCATTTGCATTTTATTTGTTCTGTAATAGATTTTGAGGAAAACAATTCTAAATGCATCGTTTTCTTTGCTGTAGACAATTTTTTGACAAGGCAGATACTTTATAGTTGCATTGAAAGGCAAAAGTTTGGAGCTGAAGCTAAGCCCACCCAGCTCGCTGTAACTGCCTCATGCACCCCAGTTTGGAAAACACTGCCTTCAAAGAATATTAACATCTGAAAATGAAATATATAGCCATCTAAATATCTTATAGCCCAAGCTAACAGCTGTAAAATTGATATATGTGTTACCCTAGGCCTAAAATCTAATTTTATGTGGATGTTTCCATTCATTTTTCAGGAATCCAGGATTTCATCAGCATAACAGTCTTGATATAGTGTTTCAGAAGCAATAAAGTAGTGTTGTTTGAAAAAGCCTGTGATATAGAAGCAGCCTTTATGAACAAAGGAGGGGAGGGTTAAAAAAAAGAAACTGAATTAGCTCTTACCTCTTTACAAGTTGCGGAAACAAAATTAACAAAACGGCAGCTGTATAGGAGAATCTATTTATGTATAAGTAGAGTACATTTATTTTTAGGAAGTTTACATTAAATTGTGACTTTTATTTTCAGATGTTAGCTTTGAGTACATGATATTCCAGGTTCCAACCCCTGAATGGTTGTCTCCAAATGTATTGAAAACAATGTGTTGGAGCCATCTTTAGCAACCGGAGAGTTAAGGGTACTTAATGCAATTCAATTTGAAACATATATTTTTCCTTTAAGATCTATATACTATGTATATAACATACAATTTCAATTCTGCTAAATTATTGTTAAGGATAACTCCTAAAATGCTGTCGAAATAAATAGCATGTAATGAGTTTATACAATATTGTATGAAACAAATGCAAAAGAAAGGTGCTAACATTTTTACGCATGACACACATTTTGTTAGTTACATGAAAAGATCATTTCTTTAGATATTGTGATAAGCAAATACAATTTCACAAATCTTAGCACATATACTCCAATATCAACACCACTGTGCTAAAATCCATGTTATTATTTCTGTATGTCACAGTGTTTAAAAAAGGTTGAAAGCAAATTGAGTTGCATACTGTGTCATTGACAAAGGCTGAGAATGAATGGGGTGCTGAAATAAGAAGAATATGATCCATCAATGGGTGGTAAAGTTGACTTCTATCACCGAATCAAAATGTACATCATCATAAAAAAGCAACAGACTGAAGTGGAAACATTTAATTTAAATGCCTTAATCTGAAAATGTGATTCACAATTTATACTGAGCAACATGCTATGTGACTGATGTACTTTACAGTTATCTTATTAAGAAAATAATACACACACATGACATTTTTCTCTACGACCATTTTATAAAAAATAAACTAAAAGCTCAGTCTCCATCATTATTATTCTACACCAGCTGCCTCTCTGATAATTAATTGGCATGCAGTTCTATGTTTGGCAGAGAGGTCTGATTCTAAAATCAGCCAGCTTTTGATAACTCAAATTTGAAGCACTCCACAGCTCTGTCTTTATGAAACCTAAACATGCTAAAGGATCAACGGAAAGGTTAGTTCACTGGAAGAGAGAATATCTATTTGGAATATTGGGAGTCTTTAACTGAATACATATTTTACAAAGGCAGTATAAAGAACATTTTCACTTATCCTATATTGTTCACTCTAGGTTACATTTTGTTTCTGAATTCTAATTTCTGGAACTGAAGAAGTAAGTTCTCTGGAAATTACAGTGATCATCTTTTGTTAAACACTGCATTCATTTACAGGGGATGGGATAGGTGAAAACTTTTCCTCAAAAGAGAAAAGTACAAAAACCGACACTTCTTGATGTCCATGGGAATAAAGGTGAAAACTCTACTTTTTCTTCTCTTTTCCTCTGTAAATATACTGACGCCCCCCCCCCCCTGAACTTGTCCTACAGCACTGGTAGCCATATAGCAGCTACACATACTGACCCCCAGCCTTACCCCATGGTAGCCATAGATGTACATATATTGACCACCTAATTATGAGCCCTTTAGAAAGTTTCTAATATGTTAAAATAGTTACTTTTTTATATTTGTTATATTGATTTACCTGTTGAGTTAGACAAGGGCATTCCTAATGATGAGAGCTTTTTTGTTTTAATTCAAACATCATTACAGCTCCATTTTTACGTAAACTGAAATTGTCTATACTGGTCACCTCGCCATGTGATGCTCTTTCTATCACTTAGCATGGAGAACCATAGTCAGTGACTTAAGCTCTCCTATAAAGTATATTATAAAACAAATTCCAGTTGGCATTGTTGTTTAAAAAAAAAAAAGTTTGTACTATAATAACATTTCACTGAAAATTCTGTTGTTAGTTGGAATACCCTCATATTTCTCTGCAAGAAAATCCCAATAGCATATAATTTTCATAATAAAGATTCATAAAATGTAGATAGTTTAGTTAATTAATATGAAGACAAATGGATAGATTGTTTGGTTTTATTTTTCGCAACTGACTTCATAGTTCAGACTTATAATAAGCCATTACTTGTTCCCATTACTTGAAAGGTATTTTTAATCATCAACTCTGCTAATTTGATATATGTAATTAACATTTTCTGTATGATCTGCATGGACTTATATTTAGGGCATAGAGTCAATGTCTACTATGCCACAGGGTCTAGCCACAGGGAACATGTTTGTTTGCTCGGTAGGTCAAATCAAATGAACTACTTCTGATGCAGCTTCACAGATACAGATAACTGTAATTTCCCAGTGACTAGTGAGAGTAGTGGGGAATATGTATCTGAAATGTAGCCTGTGGGCATTTACTGTCAATAATGAAGAATGTATAATCTAGAATAACAATTGCAACAATAGTTGAGTTTATGTATTACAAAAATAAAAGTGTCAAGCTTTTAGAGAAAAATTGTGTTATTTTGATCTCTGTGAACACATCATTATTTATTTAGGGTTGCCCTTGTCAAAAGTCAGTAAACATATGAAAGTATCTCAATAAAATTCTGGTATTATTTAATGTAAATTTCCTTGATTTCAACATTACCTTGTGGGAGATATTTGGCTTCTGTGATTGGCCTTTTAAAGAAGAGAAAAAGTATAGATTGCCTTAATGCAAAGGTTAAAATGACATGTGCCTTTTGTATAAAAGTAGAATGGTACAATTCGGGGGAAAACCCATATCAGCTTAGGAGACAAACAAAAATTCCAGTTAATTTAAACTGAATCTTGTTAGGGAGGTCTCCAACACATTGCTTCTAAATACACTGGAAACATCTCTTTCAATCAAGGGGTTAAAAAGACTAGATTTGCGCACAACAAAAAAATTCCGTAAAATTAGATTTTGGACAATTTTTTTTTTGTCATTCGAAGGATCCGAATGTCAGACCAGACCTGTTAGACTCGGATGAAATTCGGCGACATTCTGAATTGTTCGGCCGAATTTAAGATACTTTAAAAAATTACTCTCCCTTGTGATGGCAATAAGGTACTAGGCCTGCCTACCTGCCTACACTATGAGACTGGCTGTGTCACTATGAAAACTATTCAAATTCCTAATATTTTTTATATTTTGCACAGGAACAAAGATGACTCTCCCTTGCTGTGGCAATAAGGTGCTAATGCTGGCCTATGCTACCTACCTGCCTACACAACAACTGGACACTCTCTAACGTCTCCTTCTTCTCTCTCTGAGCTCTAAAAATTCACTAACAGGAAATGCAGGCTGTCTGGGTGTCTGACGTGTCATTAGTCCAACCCCCATCATGAAACGAAGAAGCTAATTGGACTAGAGAGGGAGGAAAAGTATGGAGGGAAAGTATCGCGAGCGGGTAGTCATCGCCGAATGTCCGACATTTTCGACAACATTCTGAACCAGGGCTGTTCGGGTTCAGTTTTAAAAAAAAAACAACTTTTTCCTTTCGGAAGGCCCAAATGATGCCAAATGACCCTTATTCGTCCGAATTACGAAATCGGCCGAACCAATTTGCACAAGTCTAAAAAAGACCCATTTAAATAAATGTGAATCTATGTAATTTTTATGTGTCCCTTGTGGTGCAATTGATTTACCCCAGCATAGCACCACTAGACCTTGGGGTAGGTTCACTAAGCAGTGATAAAGTGGAGATGACTTCTCCAGTTTATCATTTCTCCAATTCCTATGTTATTCTATGGAGCCTACCTAAAATTTCTTCAACTTTGGAAATCTTAGTGAATAGGCTCCATAGAATAACATAGGAACTGGAGAATGATATCACTAGAGAAGTCATCACCACTTTATCACCTTTTTATCACTGCTTAGTGAACAACCCCCCTTGTGCTTTTTCAAAAGGTCGTACATTAAAGTGGCCATTTATAGGAGACCTACAGTTATAGTAAAATATCAGATCCTGTGCAAATTACAATACTTCTAATGGATTCTGATAGTCTTTATATTTTGAAAATACCTATACATATCCTATATAATAATTCACTAAGTGTGTGTTTGTCAGAAGCCGTCATGCGCAGTAGAGACGGCTGAGCGCTCTGCAGTCACGTGCAGTACAGACTGCCCACGCCACGGCTGATAACGGAGTGGGGCTCCGAATTCAGACCATAGAGAGGACTGAAGTCTGAATTTGGAGCACCCCGCTCTGTATCAGCCGCTGCATGGGCAGTCTCTACTATGCATGACTGCACCGCGGCCGTTGATGGGTGGCACTGTGGCCCGTGTACACAGGCTCTTCAACTAGTACATAGATAAGTGAAGTCAGCAAATTTGAATCTTCTTTGCTAAAGTAGGCATGTATAACAACATATAATTCACACATATGTGTATACATACATTTTAATTATATGCATGCAACTTTTAGCCTATATTATAATTCGCTAAGTATGTTTGTTAGAAGCCGTCATGCACAGTAGAGATGGCTGCACGTGCTGCAGTCATGCATAGTACAGACTGCCCGTGCCGCAGCTGATACAGAGCTGGGCACTCCGAATTCAGACCATAGTCCTCTCTGCACCCCTTCCTGAGACCAGCAGTCCCAGGAAGGTGTGCAGAGAGGGCTTCGGTCTGAGCACCCCACTCCATATCAGCCTCGGCGTGTGCAGTCTGTACTGCACGACTGAAGTACAGCCTTTGTTGGCCCATGTACATGGGCTTTAAAACTACTTAAATAATAAATGTATTATTATACAAAAGCTTTATTTAAATAAAATCAAATGTACTCAAGTAACCTCTATTATTTTAACTTGTTCAGGTCAAAAATGTGCAAGAGCATTGCATTCATTCTATTACATTAAAATCCTCTTTGTCCATTAACAACCATTCTTCTTTATAAGTGTTAACAAACGTAAGGCATAACTTTTTTTTAGCTCACATTCATATAAATAAGAATTTGCTTCATATATTTTTAAAAAAGATTCTTACAAACGGTTATAATGCTGGACATGTCAAGTTGCTATTTGAATACATTTCATAAGATGTACTAGTTAATTGATTCAGTGTCAATATTTTTTCTGTCTCACCAAAGTGGGATGAATCATCGTCAGTAAATAAACCAGTTAATAATAAATAAGGAATATTCATTATTATTATTTTTTTAAACATATTATTGAATTTTCAAGTAAGTTAACAAGTCATAGACATCTAAGAGGGGTACACATTGACATCACTAGAAGATAAAGAGATAAGAACCATAATGTCCGCAATGCAATACAGAACATGACTGAGTACAGAGCCCCATATGGTTGATCTGCTGGAATGGTTTTAATGCTGCCAGTGTAGCCAGCAGTGTCGAATGCCTCTGCAGAATTACGATGTCACATGTAAAGCCTGATAGGGCACAGTAAGTTCCAACATATAAAAACAAACAGACAACCCCCCCTCCCTCACCTTCGGGAGCCCCCCCCCCAGTGATTGTATATTCACAGATTTGCATCTGTATCCATGGGATGTTTGGTAGGAGCATCCTAATCTATGATCAAACACACAAAGCACCTGAACCCCTCAGCCTGATGAGTCTGAACAGGCTGCTACTTCTTCCTGGAGCTTCATGGCTGCCATCCAGGAAGTGTATCTACAACTGTCATAGAAATGTGACCAGGATTCCATAGGTAGTGAGGAGGATTTGTATTTAACTCTTTGAGTGCCACAGGGGTACGCAACGCATTGCAGAGCAGTATTCTATATTAACCCTTTGAGTGCCAGAGGGGTAGGCAACACATTGCAAAGCAATGCACTTCACACCCCTCTGGCACTCAAAGGGAATGTTGTATTACAACGTAATATTCTATGTCAGGGGTGTCCAAGCTCGATCCTCAAGGGCAACCAATAGGCCAGGAAAGTTAATCAGTGGCACATTCATATTGATAGGCCCACCTGTGCTGAAACAGGGAAATCCTTAAATCCTGGCCTGTTGGTTGTCCTTGAGAATGCTTGGGCCCCCATGTTTTATATTAATGACAATACTGATTATTTTGAAAATACGATTCCATTTTTTAAAGTGATCTATCATTCTAATTATAAATAAAACCTAACATTTTAATAATAGATATACTAAACCCACAATATCCATTTACATTTTAATATGCCCATAGATGTGATTTACTCTCCACAGTTTTAGAACAGCCCTTCTTGAGCCCAGGTGGGTCAGTCAATTTAAATTGTTCTTAGTAAGGGATATTTTGAGTGCCAGAAGGGTAAGCAATGCATTGCTCTGCAATGCGTTGCATACCCACTGGCACTCAAAAGCTTAAACCCTAGCCTTTACATAGCCCTTGAGGACAATTTTTATAAACTTTATTGTAAGATCAAAAGGGTACACAGCATATAAAAACATACAGAGAAGTAAGTAATAATAATACATCAGTGGGTACAGATGTAAGTTCGGTATAAGAGCAAATAAAATATCACAAAGAGGTAAGGAGAGCGTCCACTTCTATCAGGGCCACATAAGAGAATGGTCAAGGAGGATGGGCAGAGGGACGTAGCAAAGTGGATTATCAAGAGCGGGCATTTGGGACATCTAGTACATTTTTGAACTTGGGGGAAGGAAAGGAGAGGAGGAAGGGTTAGGAAAAAAAGGAAGAGGAGGGGGTACCACGTGGACCAGGAGCACTTTAATTTAGAGTCAAAAGAGAGTAAAGTCTAGAGCAAGTGAGACCTATCAGTGCCAATTTACTAAAAGGTTATATTTCTAATGTTGTATTCCCTCTTTCAGCAGGAAGTGAGAGGAGGGACATGTAAATATAAGGTATTCAAACGTAAGGGCGGAAAGCCCACCATGCAGTCCAGAGATCAGAGTGAGTCTGGTATAGGTTGTTCGCTATGGCATGGTGTTTCTCCATTTCAGCAAGCTCATCTACTTTGCAAGCCCACTGGACAAGGGAGGGTACGACGATCTGTTTCCAAAATTTAGGGATTAGGGATCTAGCTGCAGTGAGGAGTATAGGAATTAGCTATCAAGAGGAGGCAGGAATCCGACAGGGGAGGTAGACTTGAGGACAGTTTTTGATACTCATGATTTAAATAAAAAAAATACATTAAATACAGAACGAAATGGGCAAAGTAAGAGACATAAAGATAGTGAGGCAGTGGGGAAATTGGTCTGAGCCACAACTGTTGAATTCTTTTTTTTATAGGTCACATAAAAATTACCCAGATGCACACAGATTCAATCCCTTAAAGGGATAGTAATACTCGTTTTATCTTTATTTTATTTTGTAGGCATTAAAAAACATGAAGAACGATATAAGTCTTATCTCTCAAACCTGGTTGTAAGACCAGACAGATAACAGCAGGGGACAATCTTCTTCCTGTGAGAACAATGAAAGCCCTGCCCCCTTTGACAAGTTTTTCAGGTTTTTCCTTTATCTTAATTGGAGATTATCCCTCTCTGCAGTCTACCTGGGCACCTACCTTATGATCTGTCTGAACAGTGTTACATCAGTAAAAGGGGAGGGGGATACTTTATCATTCAATTACTCTTGAACTACAACTCTGACAGAATTGAAATAACACTCTCCAAAGTCCAAATACTATGATGATTAATTAGAGCTGCTTTTATTATGAAACATTGCCATTCCTTTAAATGCACTGCAGTGTGTTGGGGACAATGCTAAACTTCATGGGGGCAAATCGCCCCATTTAAATCAATGGGAAGTAATACTTGTCTCCAATACTGCAGTTGGTTTGCCCCAGACTTGTGCATCATCTCCTTAGTCTATCATTCTGTATTAGGGGATGAGCAAAACTGATCAAATGAAAAGTTAATTGGTAATAGCTGAAAATAGTCACACAGCTATATCAGACATAATTGCTAATCTTCCAAGAAAAAAAAAATCTGAGAAATGTCAGTCTATAATACAATAGGGTATTGCTTAGGTTCCAACACGTGATACAAAAGAGTACTTAATTAGCCTTTACACTGCACAACTACATGGAAACAGAGCATAGAAAAGGGTACCTAATAAGCAGAACGTGTGCTACTTTATCTTCATGATAATGCAGTTTTCTGTGTATCTGATTTCATAGTAACTTAGTAATGGTTAATAAGGTTGAATAAAGAAGTATACATCTAATCCTTACCATATCTCCTTTATTGACCTAGAGGAAGGAAAAGGAAATGTATTTTTAAATTAAAAACTATTATAGTTGATTTCTTGCTGAGTATTCCCATTGCTAGGAGATTTCATGATCTGAAGTAATTATAGCTCATTTTTAATCAAACTGTTAGCAATAGTACCAACTGGTATCCAAAATGCATTTTTAAAAAAAAAAAGCATTCTTACCAGAACTGAAAATTGTACTTTAAAGAAACAAAACCAAGTTATAGCTGTAAAAAGTCTTGAATGCAAAATTTAATGGCAGTGGGAACATTCCTACATTCATATTTTTTCAGAACAAAATGTTTACTGATCCTTTAACTTTTCTCTTCCCGTAGAAAAATCAAAATAGTGAAAAGTGATGCAATTCAAACCTTGTCAGTATAATGGTTACATAGACTAGTTAAGCTGAATATCTGATTTGGAATAGCATAACATATAGGACAGTGGTTCTCAATCTTTTTTTTGTTCGGGGCACCCCTAACAAATAATCTAGAAGATTTGGGGCACCCCTGACATATTTAATGTACTTTATCAAGGGCATAAGAGGAGTACAGTACATAAATATACTGTAATTAGTAGGTCTTTTAATCATAATAACAAAACTAAACATATTGTGCATTACAATTTCTATAAATCTTTATTTAAAAATCCATTTTTGCTAGTCTTCATAGAAAACATGGGGCACCCTAAGTTGATATCCGTGGCACACCAAAGTGCCACGGCACCCTGGTTGAGAATCACTGATATAGGAGGACAAATTATTATATCAGACATAAAGGAAAACCCACACTTCCTAATTATAATAACACCCCATTTACAGTACTATTGCCAGAAAATCCCAATGGTACCTATATTATTTTCTATTTATCCTTATAAACCCCTCGACCCTACATAAATAGTGTATATCAGGAAGAAATTTATTTTTGTGGGTGTTTGGAAATTTTGTGGGCATATTTTTAATTTTTAATTCTAGATACTCTGTTTTGTATCTTTTTGAGCCATATTGGAAGGAGGATAGCCCAGACTACAGCTCTTCATTTATAATATCTATGTACTGTTTTGTAATTTGACTTCCAATCATAACAGGATTTGTGGATATATTTCAGTATAAGCACAAGAACATAGTGCACATCTATTGTCATTAGCACTTTAAAGGGATAGTAATGTTTCATAATAAAAGCAGCTCTAATTAATCATCATAGTATTTGGACTTTGGAGAGTGTTATTTCAATTCTGTCAGAGTTGTAGTTCAAGAGTAATTCAATGACAAAGTATCCCCCCTCCCGCCCCTTTTACTGATGTAACACTGCTCAGCCAGAGCAGAAGGGAGGTGCCCAGGTAGACTGCAGATAGGGACAATCTTCAATTAAGATAAGGGAAAAACCTGAAAACTTGTCAAGGGGGGCAGGGATTTCATTGTTCTCATAGGAATAAGATTGTCCTGTTATCTGTTATCTGTCTGGTCTATGGACTGCATTCCACATCTGAAAAGAGATGGCTTACACTAGGTAAAAGGGGCAGGAGGGGAAACTTTGCTTGTGAATATCTCTCAAAACATAAAGGTTTGAGAGATAAGACTTACATCGTTCTTCATGTTTTTTTAATGCCTACAAAATAAAATAAAGATAAAACGAAGTATTACTATCCCTTTAAAGCAGGAAACCCCCATATGCCTCCACAATAGCAAGCACAAGAATATGATATGAGGTCAAACCAATTTTCTCTGCTCCTTGTTAGCACACAGCTCCCAGAAACTGCCATATACTTCTCCACTGCCCTACCTTTGGTGCAAGTGGTATTAAAGGGAGAATATTCAACATACTTTCAGTAAATCACCTTAAGACAGGTGCAGTACTAAGGAATGGTTGCAGTGACTAGTTTAACATGGAATTATGTTAGTACACTCACCCAGTCTTTTTTAATTGCATACATTCATAATCAGTAGCCACATGAATGAAAAGTGAAATGAAAGAATAGCATGATTTCTTTTATACTACCCAAATGACAGAAATGACTGACCACAGTTTTAGTTCTTATTTAGCCCTGCTTTTGCATTTTTTTACAAGCTCTCCCTCTTTGAAAATCTGTCTTTCTCTCTTTTTTCACAATGGAACCAATGGAAACAAAAAGTACCACTGTATTGTAGTTAGCATAAAATACCTTGTTAAGTGAGCTTTAGAAACTCATTGGCATGTTAGGAAATCCAGTGACAGTTTGGCAGGTATCAATGATTTCATTTTTTGGAATGCTATGTTACATAGCTTCCATCTCTAATTGCTACACAGTAGCAATACACAGTAAATTAGACATTTGCTTTAGTCATTGGGAACGAGGATGCCAGAAAGAAAATAACTGTTTGCCTGAATATAACCACATCTCCGATACTGCATGTATTCTGCTTTTACATTCTAATTTTTCTAGTTGCCTCTGATATCAAGTAATACCCATTTATAATGTATTGTTTGAAAGATGGGAATGCTGATATTAACCCCTTCAGTTCCAGATGGGTGTGCAACACATTGTAAAGCAATGCATTGCTCATACCTCTGGCATTCATAGGATTAAATCAACCCACTCAGCAAATGGTAAATCATTAATTTGTCTACTGGAAAATAAGTATACAGCATTTCACAGAAAAAATGTTTTACAACTGGCAACCATAGAAGAAATTATGTTTTTGATGATCATTATAGAAAGATAACTAACATAATTAATGTTCAGAGTATATCTGTTAAAGTCCTTTCCAGAATCACCTGGGTTGTCAGTTTATGAGAAGAAAATGAAAACAATGGAAATTGCAGCAGAGGATGAAATAACAAATCTTCATTCTTTTAGATTCCATTAGCAAACTTACTTCAGGCATGCATTTAAGCACATTTCGTGTGGGTGTGGGTGGGGATGATGGGATTTGTATCATCCAAAAGCTTGTGCACCAAAGATGGTCTACTCTCACCTTAGAAGCATGCAAAGTATTTTAATATGTTTAAATCGCACTAAAACATAACCTGTACATAGTCAGAAATTTTCAACTGTGAATGTAATTTATATATGGAATTTGTAAAAACAATTTCAAGGTAACTTATAATATTAGAAAGGCTGAGCTTTCTTTTTCTCATAAACTATTATTGCACTATCCAGCTTTCTCACTTAAATTCACGTGGTAAAATGAGACAATGATCAGGATGTTCTAACCAAGGTTCAGGGGCGATATTTATTACGAGAGGTGTGACAAGTCTCTACTCACCATATACATACACAAAGAACTGACTGAGGAACTATTTATTCAGAGATACTAGAGGAAAGGTAAGGTTAGGGTAGTAATTTTGTGAATTCTAGGGATGGTGTGTTTCAGCAACAGCTTAACATCCTGGGATATCAAAAACTGAATGAAATGCTGTCATGAAGGCATCAGAGTGGTTCAGTATGGAGGACTGATGGTCAAGAAGAGGAGATACCCAGGCTAATGCAGAATCTTGAAAAAGAGAGATGATGAAGTGAAGGTAATACATACCTGGTGGATACGTGTGCCTCTGGCTGACTGTGGAAATGCAGGAAGCATTGATTGAGGAAACCTTTCATTTCTTTATGGGCGTTATCAAAGCAGTCTAGGAAAGGTAGCTGAGAATTAAGCTGAGATGCTACTTCAGCAGTAGACGGAACCCCTGTAGAAACTACAAGAGTGGGCAAGGCCGCTTCAAAGCATTGCTGGATGAGTTGTACTATCTTGGCTATGGAATCCAGTTTTTGATCCAAGTTATGATATGTGCAAAGTGTTGCTCCAGTCTAGCCACTTGTTGGACTACAAACTTGGACACCTCTGCTGGATCAGTTGTCATGGCAAGATCTTAAAGCAATGCTGGTATGGAACAATAGCATAATAACTTAATTGGGTGGGGCTGGAGAGCTCTGCTTAGTGAGCAGTGCTAACAGGAGAGGATACCCAACTAAGTAGGATACATCAGACACACCAATGAAACAGAACGGCAACAGATTACCCCCTGGATAACTATGGGGCACTCCAGTAGGCAAGATTCTAGGGAGCAGAGAACAGAGAGCGTTGCTGGCTAGAGTGGTTGAAGCCAGACTAAAGATGTTGGTTGCAAGACCAGTTTAGTGCCAATTGGAGGAGTCGACCCACACCCAGGATGACTGCCTAGGGATAGTAACTAACTACTGGGGGTGCAGCAAAACAAGAAGGTAACAGAAACATGATACCTTAAATCTGGTCGAATCACTGCTGTGCTGATCTGAAGGTCGAGGAATCAAACTCTGATTGAGCAGGGAATGAGAGTCAAATGAGGTAAACATTGACAGACTGAAACAGGAACCGACTGAAGTCTGAAGGTCGAACTATGAATAGTTTGAATGATGGAAGCGAGGTACAAGAATGGCAAGCTGAAGAGTAGTAAGTAGAAAAGCCAATGACAGCAACAAGGAATCACAGTAAAAGGAAGGATAACAGAAACACAGGAATAGAACCGAGGCTACCTCAAACACTCATTATTACACCAACATTGCTCGCCAGTACTGGGAGACTGGTGCTTAATAAGGCCCAGGAAAAAGCATAAACCTGGATAAGGGACAAGGATCTGGCAAGCCGTAAGGAACTACATAAACCAAGATTTGGAGTGGGAAAGAAACACCAGTCAAAGCAAACAGACAGTGACAAAGAAACAGGAAGCTCTGGTAAATAAACGAATATTCATTTGGTGGCAGGAATGTTTATATAATTCTTATTTTTCTGGGTTATGAGGCAAAGGTTGAACTTGATTGAGCTGTGTCTTTTTCCAGCGTAGTTTACAATGATAGTATGTTGTGGATTGGCTTAAACTAAACCGTTAGAATTCTGGAGCAAGTCAAACACAATACGGAACTAATAAAGATTCCACAAATCTTTAGCTATCTGAATTCTAGAGGAGTTTCCAAATAATTTCTTTACAATCCATTGAACATGTGTCTAGCATTCAAGGGGTTAAAAGACTAATTCAAAGCAACAGGACTTTTTATTTGAACATTATAGTGCTGAGATTACTCCAAAATTATAGCAGTTTTCATATGGCAAAAATCATTAGGGAAGACAGAGGGAGAGCTATCAATCTGATAGCACATTATCAGGATCAGCTCTGAAAGAAAAAAAAATCTGACTGCATATTGTCATGGCCTGTTCAGACACTGTTACAAACCATAGACTGGTGCAAGTTTTTTAGGTAACTCAGCCAAAGATACATTACATCACTTTACCATCGGCGTGTCACTTGTTCCTGTCTCCTGTTTGCCTTTTACCTCTCTCATGTCCCTCTATCTCTTGTACTTCTCATGCATCCCTCTGTCTCTTATATCTCGATCATCTACCTCTTGTAACACTCCCTTTTCCTTGTCTGGTGTACCCCTCACCTATCCCCCTATCTCTTTTACCCTTTGCCTGTTGCCTCAAACATAATTTTGATACTCCTTACTTTCAATTTTAAGGAAAAAAAAAATGTATTTTAGCAATTCTCATTATCAATAAATAATACCACCCCCTTTAATCACTGTTAATTAATTATGCCCCACCACCTTTCATTATGTGCACTGTTGTAATTTAAAAAGATGGACACTGCTTGGCTGGTTGAGGGGTTAATTGCTTTTCTGCTCCAAGGCAGGAGTGCACAAATATTTTTATAACTTGGCTCCACAGGAAAAAATATATACTTTTTACATTTCTACCACTTCCAAGGTACTAAAATCTTTGAAAATCATGGAATTTCCTACTTTATTCAGTATCTAGTGCTACCCCAAGAAAAGCAATACAACGGTGTTATGGGTTGACACACTGTAAGGGTGCCAGGAACAAACTACGTCAACTTGCTTTCTTTTAAGAAATTACCACCCTTCAATAAAATGGTCATAACCATTACAGATATGAAAAAATTATGCAAGGCATATCATTTTCAAAAGTAGATATTCACCTTACTCAAGTGAGGTGTTACATGCCTTTCAGGGTGGCATGCATAAATATTTCTATAAGATGGCTCTACAGGAAAAAAAGATATACTTGTTTTTATATTTACGCCACTTCAAAGATACTACAATTATTCAACACAATTTAATTTCTTACTGTATTCAGTATCTAGTTCCATCCCCCAAAAATGTGCCCCATGGTCAGGACAATGGCTGTTAGTAGAATAAGGCTGAGGAAGCAGACAGTGTATGTGTAGTTTTGTGTCTACCAGAGGACTAGGCTTGTGTGTCAGAAAATGTGTGTGTAATTCAGTGTCTACTAGAGTAACACGGTGGGTAAGCAGATAGTGCATATTGGGTTCTATAGCTACCATTGGGACAGTGGAATAAAGCTGGGGTGTCACGCAGTGTAAGTGTGGATCTATGGCTATCAATAAGACAGAAGGTATCAGACAGTGTGTGTGCATCTGTGGCTGAGGTGTCAGAGAATGAGGTGTGAGAAAAGGTATGCCTGGTTCAGTGACTACCAGAGGATAGTGAAACAAGGTTTGAATGTCAAAAATTGCATGTGTGGTTCTGTGGCTACCTTGGAAAAGAATGGAGAAGCAGACAGTGTATATGTGGTTCTATGTCTGTCAGTAGGAAAGTTGAACAAGGTTAGGGAAGCATACAGTGTATTTGTTGGTTTATGGTTACCAGTGGGACAGTAGAACAAACCTGGGTCTGGAGATAGTATGAGTGGGTCTATGGATACCAGCCTAGGGTAGCAAACAGTGCATGCTTGGGTCTATGAATACCAGTGGGCAGTGAGACATGAGGCTGGGTAAGCAACTGTGATTTTCAGAGGGGTGTACAACACACTGAAAAGCATTTTATAACCTTATGAAACTCACATTACATTATTTTTTTAATGTTCAGATCTTATAAATAAGTGAGTACATTTTTACTAATGAAGAGATCAATATCTAAATGTCCAGTAATATCTATTAAAATTATACCTGGGGAAGCTCTGGATTTAACTTTTAGACTCAGGGTTTTGACCCAAATCTAAGGGTACATGGGTGAAGTGCTAAATTCTTAGCGTGTGATAGTGCTGTGTTACCTGCTATATGATCTGCTTCAATTAACTACTTATTTAACGCCTTGCATATGCTAAACCACAACAATTTATATTGGATAATCCAGCCCAAACCTAATATATGTAAACAGCATATTTTCAAGTAACATCTTAGTTCAGGAATACTATGCCTTTGGACATCCATCTGTTGGAGACTATAGTTTACATCATCCCCAACCAGCCAGAGGCTGGCTGGAGATGAATGATTAAGGCAAAAGAACTAAACAGTTGAAGATGCAAAGACTGAATATTCCTGTAATAATTCATGATGAAGCAGATACTTTAAATCTGGTAATAATTCCTAAACCAGGAACAGTGTCTAACTTTTTGCTGTTGTGGATTACAACTCCCATAATTCAGGATGATGAAAGTTGTACATATCAATAGCTAGAAGTCCAAAGATTGACTATCCCTATCTTACTAGCTGATCATTGCTATTTTTGAATGTTAATCTCACAAGGAAAGACTAGCCTATATCTATTCATGTTTACTATTTGTCCTTTGGGAATGACCAGACTTAAACAGTATTTTACACTTCTAATAATTTAAATTCAGTATCCTGTACAAAATATGATTATGATTGAAGCTGAAACATGGCCTCAAAAGAAAAATTAAATTTAATGTAGATTAAATAAAATACAAGCTTTTGAGAGCTTTTGTTTAATGAAAGTGGTAGAAATGGAAAACAGTGATTGCTCCCCTTTGTGTGGGAAAGCTTCTCATTTGAAAGTTTGCAAATTACTTAACTTAATCTTGCTTTTATTTCAAAGCTTTTAGGATGTAATGAGATTCATGTACCACTAGTGTATTGATTATAACAGTAAAGTTAATAACTATAAAATTAAAGTTCATTAAAAAGAGGTAATTGTTTGAAAACAATCACAGTTCTATGGTACATCAACCCCATTGCACTTTAATTAACATTTCCAAACCTCTAAAGATAAAAGAGCTTTAGGTGAGTCAAATCAAAATAATTTCAAACTTGAATTCAAAATTAAATTTAAGTTAATATTTCTTAAATAAATTGGTGTTCCTTAACACATTTATATATACAAATATATTTTTTTACGCATGCAATATTTTACTAATTTAAAGTTTGTTTATTCTTTATTTTTTGGGGAGTTCGTTGGCTGTTTTTTTTTTGTTTGTTTTGTTTTGATTGATTTTTCTCTTTTGCATCATAGGGACTATATTACCGAAATCAATTTTAGTAAGTTTGATAATTATGTTTTTTGAGCCACTGCATATTTGTAAAAATTGCCTGAGTTATTTAGATGTATAAATTATGCTAATAAAGGCATGCTTATTGGCACTTCCTGTGTTCCATATGTTACATTACCTCCCCAAATTACTGACACAACTAGGGACTGGTGAAAAGTCCTGTGGTTTTTTTGTTTGTTTTTTTGCTGTAATTTTCATGGGAAAAAATGTGTTCCTATTTCTATGGAAATTCCCATGCAGAGTATACACACTACTGGCAACTCGTAACGTGAGTTGTGATTTTCTGTGCATGCTTTCTATATCTATGAGAATTCCTACTGCAATAGTATATAAACCAGGAACTTTCTACCTTCCCAAGAAGTTTAATTGATAGAGACAGTGGTGAAAGTAGAGAGACAGAGCAGAAAAATTTAGTTGGAATAGTTGTAGAATTAGTTAATACCAGTACACCTGCATTGCTACTTTTTCTTTTTGCATTATACAGTTAGTGTGCACCATACTTACCATCTGCATGCATGACTCACAGCTATGACTCGCTGCTTGGACTGCAGCACATGACATCAGTTCTTTAAAACGTTTGTTTTCAACATAAGAATAGGGACAGCATGTTAACTGGCAACATTTTGGCAAGTATATGAGCGGTCATACTAGTATATGAGAGGTCAATACAAGGATCTCTCTGGTGAGCTATTCATTCCAAGGCCTGATCAAGTAACCAGAAACCACCACTTGAGATTAGAGGAAAAGAGGTTTCAGCTTCAGCAGAAGAAAGGGTTTTTTACAGTGAGGTTTGTTAAATTATGGAATTCTTTGTCCAATGATGTGGCTGTGGCAGATGCAGTGGATACATTTAAGAGAAGATTAGATACATTTCTTTCAAAAGGGAACATACAGGGTTATATTTTGTATTATTAGGCAAAACAGGAAGCTCTGGTAGATAAAATTATTTGGCAGTAGGAAAGCTATATAATTCTCACGTCTCTGGGTTATGAGGCAAAGCTTGAACTTGATGGATTTGTGTATTTTTCAGTGTAATTTACTATGTTTACTATGTTACTATGATCATGGTACAGATGTCTTTTTTTTTTATAAGAACTCAATAATGTGTGTGTTGATAGCACATGGAAGGACTTGTGAAACGTTATTGTTTTTGACAGCAGGATTTGTAGTTGTGGAAGAGGTGGCCGTGGAGGTGGGTGTGGGGACTCTATGAGGCTTGTCACCCCCAGCTAACTCATAGTCAACCTACTCCATGTTTTGCATTTTCACTATAACTGTAGGAGATATATGTATTATTGTTATTGAGGAAAATGTTGCCCCTTGTACTGATCTTAGTTATAGCACCTCTAACATCCTGCTGCTGGGTATTCCAACCAGGCCTATGGTTTTGGTTCAGGTGGGTTCTCAATGAGGAATTGCCTAGATGTGATTCTGCTTTCCCTCTGCTCACATTTTTTACAGAGACAACAAAAAGCTACATGTTTAGCTTTTGAATTGTGTCAAGGATTCAATAACGAGAATGGACCAGTACTTTAGGTAACACAATCTTTATTTAGCAACACGACAGGACAATGGAAACAGCACAAAACACAGGCAAGGAGAGGACTTCAGGATGGATCCACCTGGTGCAATGATACTGACGGAATCCAGCGGGCAAAAGAAGGAAGACTCAGGTACTACAGGTACGCACCTGTACGGACAACGGATCCAGGGACCAAATGTGCACGGAGGATATTGCAGGTTCGCACCTGCACAGACCACGTACCAAATAGACCGGCTGCGCTACAGGTCCGCACCTGGAAGCCGCAGAGGTACAAAAGGCTAGAGGAAGTCCGCCAAACCGCCAAGGACAACCCTACGTTATCCACTGGAGCGTTTGTATGCTGGATGCGCAGTGGATCCCAGGCTATGTCAAGGTGATGGTCAGACACACCAGAGCAAACACGGAATGCTTGGTCAGCCAGAGCCGCAGGTTTGCACCAGACTGGATGTCAGACAGGCCAAGGGGTCATACACAGAGCGGGTAGTTACACAGAGCCACAGGTCAACCCCAGAACGGATAGTCAGCCAAGCCTAAGATCACACACAGGATAGTTAGTCAGCCAGAGCCACAGGTTTGCACCAGATTGGATGTCAAACAGGCCAAGGGTCATACACGGAGCGGGTAGTCAGACAGAGCCAAAAGGCAACACCAGAACGGATGGTCAGACAAGCCAAAGGTCATACACGGTAAGGTTAGTCAGCTAGAGACACAGTTTTGCACCAGATTGGATGTCAGACAGGCCAAGGGTCATACACAGAGCGGGTATTCAGACAGAGCCACAGGTCAACACCAGAACGGATAGTCAGACAAAACCGGATCGCACACAGAGCCCAAAAGTACAACTGCACTGGAACACCACGAACGGGCAACTGAAGTGGTGTCCAGGCAGTTTTTAACCTAATTGCTCAAACCCTAGAGGTGGAGCAGAACGGGCGCTGTAACTTTAAGAACCAGGTCGCAACATCATCAGGGAATCCCTGAGATGCGCACCTGGTTCAGATGCGGCTGGAGCCGCCAGAGGGAGGAACGAGGAGGACGGTCGCCTGGAAGGACGCCAGAGTGCACCGGTCCTCCATCACTGAGAGCCGCACGAACCGGCCGCCCACACATCTGGCGGTCGGCGAGGTAAGCGACGCTTACAAATTGTGAGTATCTCCATACTGCAGATTTTATAGACTGAGGGGTTTTTAAGAGACTACTACTACTACTTTACAGGACTGTCAGCGCCACCTCCCCACCCTGCTCCACGGTGATCCAGACTGGTAAATGGGGTTAATCCCTCAGTCAACGCCTCCTCTTCTCCTCAGTAGGGTCGATGTGGAGGGTCATGTGATACAGCATTGTGATGATGTCATTGTGCCGGTTCCTTCAAATAGCCAGCTGTCTATGGGCCTGGTGCTTCCAAGTACCAGATACTAGCCCTTTCTTGAGGCTCACTGTATTATTGCCTGTATATTTTGCATCCAGTCTTCTTGGTATTGATCGCTGCCTGTGACCTGACCATTCCTCTGCCTGCTGCTTTGGTACCTTCTCTGCTGGACAAGTTCTTTGTCCCTGGACTGCTAGACCATCCTGTTACATGCTCCATAGGTACTCATTTTCCTGTAGTTGGGGTTTGCATGTCTGTACATTCTCCTTTATTTGGTGTTTGCTAGCGCAGTATGCTTCAGGGTCACTTCTGCACATCTGGTGCTGCTCTGCATTCACTCTGCATCTGTTAAGAACAAGTAGCTTTCTGCGTATAGCTGCCTAGGTGTTGTGCTTTGCAGGGTGAGTTACAGTAAGCTTACATTCATTGTTTAGCTGGGTGACCATCATTTTGGTGCCTACGTGACAAGGGCCTAGATGTTACAATATTACCAGTAGTAGGTGAACTTCAAACAGCAGCAGAAACACTCATTGCTAGGATTGTTGATGTTGACCTGTGTTGTTACTTAGTCAGTAGTAGTTAATGTGATTAGGCAGGGGCTGAAGCAGTGACACTGATGATGATCACAGAGATGATGCTCATTTAGTTTTAAGCATGCGTAATTGTACAGACATTCCAGCTGACCTTTCAATGGGTTCTTAAACAAGCATATTGCCAGTATTTCTTCTCAGTTCAAATAAACACAATTATTGCACAAAAAGGGTTATTTAAAAGCATAGTATATGGCTTTTCTGTTTGCTTGCCTTGCCTAGCCTTGGTATTGCCTATAATTATAGTTTATCCAGAAGAGTTTAGGTGCTTTGCAGTGGAGGAGGTGGGATGGACCTATTTAAGAAGATTGGTAGTGTTCTGATCCTTTTGGGTCCGGTCCCCCTTACACACTGTGGATGGCATCTGCTGGATAATGGGTGAGTCCTTACATGGGGTGGGTTATTATAACTCCACTATTAGATGTTTTGAATCTTTTGTAATGTTTTTGACCTGCTGACGTGTTTCCTTAGAAGCCTCTCGTTTTTTAATGTAAATGTTTTTTAAGCCATATGTATAAGTTAGGTTAAGGACTTGCTCTAAATAGGGTACCTTGGAGGGGTGAGCAAGCTTAAACATATATTGGCCAATCTATGCGACTAAAACCCTAATTATTATTACTTTTAGTAATAGCACATTTATGATATAGGCTCATTACAGGCTTTATAATTTATATCACCAGTATGGAGCAGGGCATATTGTTTTTTTTTTTCTGTGTCCTTTCTAGGTTTTTTCCTAAGTTTGAGGGTGTTGGGAGATTCCCCCTCTTTCCTTGCTGCGCTTCATCACAATATTTATTTTTTATATAAAAGAAGATATTACCAGTATAGAGCAGAGTAGGCCTGTTTTTGTTTTTTCTGAATCAATCAATGGAAGCATGGTACAAAGCCAGTAAGCAGAAGAGCAGTCAGGAAACAAGGCCAAGGTTGATACATGGAAATCACATTGGAGGAAGGGCAATGGAACTCAAGGAGTGGAAACTACTAAACATGCACTAGAACATTTAGATTGATCGCCAGCCCTGAGAAACTGACGCCTGATAAAGGCTCAGGACTGAGTAAAAAACCAGGGCAAGCGGCGAGGACCGGCAAACAGAAAAAAAAATGTATATCAGGCAAGGAATCATAAAAAGGTCAGAAATAGTACAGAACATGACAACAACTTTTTTTTCTGTCTCTAGCACTTTTAGGGGACTCAGGTGTTAGATCTTCTGCCTGTCTGTCACCTATTAGAAAACTGTTTTTTTAACTGTCCCTTTGTGTCACTGTCAGTGTCAATATCTATAAATCACACCCACACTTCCTGCAACAACACGCAACTCCAGCACCCCCTCTTTGTGAGTCTGCCTCAACACTAGTAACACATGTCAAAATTTTGGAAATTTTCTCTCACAACAGCTATAGTGTAATATTTTACAGTATAGTAAAGAATAGACCAGAATCAGCAATTTCAATAAAGGATACAGCACCAAGTGACCACCTCACCTCATTATATGCATGTTGCTCTTGTTCTTATATGTGTGGATGTAGGATTGATTATGTGAGTGTGTGTGTGTGTGTGTGTAACACAGTATCAAATTGCACCTGCTGTCTCTCTGATGATGTATTATATCTATGTGTTATCTTTCACTAAGTCTCAGTGGAGTTTCACGTTAAGCCAGCTCAGGTGAAAAGGATCACCTACCTTTCTGACTGTCACTGTTACTTATCCAGCTTCCTCTCTTTGTCCACTTACCTCTACATTAGCTAGCATAAAAATTCAGCTGTTTTTTTCTCTCTCCAAAGCACAGATGGACAATATGCAATAAACAACACCAAGTTTTATAAGTTAGCACCATGGGAACACATGGGGCAAACTCTTCAAATTGGGGAATTATGTTATTATGATTAATTTTAATGCAATGAAAACAAAAACATTAAAAAAGTTGAAAACCTACACTTTTCACAAGATTTTCCTCAAAGATAGTAAGTGCCATTTTTCACATGCTTCTCTTTTTAGGTGAAAAGTATTGCCCAGACCGACCACTCTTGATGCATGACCAAGGCGGGGTTTTAGCGTTTTCCCAATTGACCGCACTGAGGCTTTGGCTGGGGGAATCGATACATCTGCTGTTTTCACTTCCTAAAACTAGCACTTTCGCTCAGTCCTTCCCTTCTCTGCGCTCCTGTGAGGAAGGAGATTCAATCGATGATTCACCACCACCTGCTACTGCAGTGGCTGTTGTGAAGATTAGGACATGTCTTGTGCATCCAGGGATGCAATGGGATGTCTATGACTTCCTCAGATGTGGTGATCTTGGGTTGAGGGATGCTGTTTGGCCCTTTTGTCTTCATTACATCCTCCACCACTCCCTCCTCTTGCTCCTCTTGGCCCCCCCTTTTCATCCCTTAAGGTATGAATGTCCATCAGGGGGAGCCCAATGCCGAATTTTCTCTTCTTTCTTCTTTCGACACTAGTTCATCTGTCTTTCATGCTCTGCTTTGTCACTTCTTTTATACTTTTTCTCCTTTTCTCTTCTATTACCAACTCACTACTTATGGTCGGTTAACTCTTTTCAGCCAGACTGTCTTATAATCTGTAGTCTGGATGAAAGCTGACTTCTCTTACGCTTTATGTCAATCACTGGACTTTGGTATAGATTGTGCTATCTTTTTGCCGCATTGCACTGTGTATATTTCATAAACACGCTTCCATTGTCTATTGTTCTGATCCAGTACTAAATGTCTGTATATGATTATTCTTCAATAAAGTTTTGAAAAAAAAAAAAAGTATTGCCCATTCCTAGACACAGCCTTTTAAGTGCTAGGAGGTGGGCAAAGAACTGATGGTCAGTGCCAGTGAGCAGAGAAGGTAATGTGATGCTACAATTGGAAATGCCTGCATATAATGCCTTAATTCCTTAAGGACCCATGACGGTCCTGGCATGTCATGGGTCCAACATGTGATAAGGACCCATGACGTGCCAGGACCATCATGGATTTTAGGCCTCCCAGCATGGCTGCACACCATTTGGGGAGCCATGAATCGGATAGGAAAAAAATGTTCCATGGTCCTTAAGTGCACTGTCGGTCCTTAAGGGGTTATTTAACATAATATATAAGTCTCAATACTAGAGATGGTCAACATTTTCACCTCAAAAGAGAAACAGGAGAAAAATGGCACTTTCTGCCTAGAAGAAAACTTTCCACGAAAAGCAAAATGTTTCCACTTTTTCCACCTAACTCATTGCATTGAAATCAATAGGAAGACGTAACTTTTCCCCCCAACCTGGCAAATTTCCCATATTTTCCAGCATTCATAGAATAATAGGGGTGTCACGTTCCCACGGCATGCCATTCTGTGTTTGTAAGCGCAAAAGAGAGCAGCACATTTTTAAGCTAGAGAATACAGGCTAATAAAAAGGAGCTGAAGCTTAGTTTAGGGAGTCTTTTAGACAGGAGAGTAGTTCACTGTATCTGGGGAGTCTGGGAACAGGAAAGGAGAAAGGAGGTTAACCAGAAATAGCCCCAAATCTTGCGTGACTGACTGGGAAGATACAGACAACATCGATCCAAGTTCCTTCCTGATCTGACTATTATCTCTCTGTTAGGAGAGATTGGGTGTGTGTGTGTGTGTGTGTGTGTGAAGGGAGCAAAGGAAATTTACCCCAGTTTTGTGTGACCGAGTAGACACAGGCAGCTGAGATCCAAGTTCCTTTCTGTTTGTAGTTTTCTGTGTTTGGGGAGTCTAGGGGTGTAAGAAGGGAGCAAAGAAGATTTACCCAAATACCCCAAAATTCTGTGTGACTGACTGGGAAGGCCGAGACAGCCATGATCCAAGTTCCCTCTTTATCTGGGTGTTACCTTTGTGGTAGGGGGAGTCTGGTCATGTGAGAAAGGAGCAAAAGAGTTTTACCCCAAATACCTCCAAATGTTGTGTTACATGATCCAAGTATCTTTCTGATCTTGCTGTTATCTCTCTGTGCTGGGAGAGTCAAGGAGTGTGTATTGTTTTTGTTTTTTTGTTGACACTGATAGGGATGGGGGGCAGTTAATTATAAATAAATAAATATTAATAAGTGAAAGAGACAGGAACCATTATGTGAGCTGTGACTGAGGCAAACTGATAAAGTATTTTGTAGAGGTCAAGGCAAGACCATATACAATCAGTTTTATTGTGTACTTTACAGTAAAAACACACACACAGTAGTTGAGTACTGTCCACAAAACAGATAAGGGGAAGGGGTAGGGTGAAAGCATTAGGAGCAGTGCAGGGACGTGTGAGTAAAGGGGCAGTCCAAACCTGGTTGCTGCAGTGTGTGCAATAAATGATGGTGATCCCTCTCCCACCGAGCAGGATGTAGTTTGTCAAAGTTCCACTGCCACCACCAGTACTATTAAAGCATCTAAAAATACTGAGATGACAATGAGTCACATTCCAGTGTTGATGGCATAGTGGAAGAAAGTGTTGTAGCTCAAACAACTGCTGCATCCGACAGCGAGACAAACAAGCACAAAAACAATGTGAACAACACTCAGAGGGGAAAAGTAAAAATACATTGTTTGAGACCTCTAAAACTCTAGATATAGTTGTAGAATATAGAAGATGAGAGTGACAGAGATGATGACATGGCCAGAATGTTAACTGGACAGGCAAAGGCTCAGTCTTCCACCACTGAAAAGGAACACTGTGCCTGTCTATAAACAGTTGGAAAGTCTAACCCTGAACAAGCAAAGATGACAAAAATAACAGTCATCATCAGCATCATCACTTCTTTCTAGTCCAGGTCCCAACACTAATAGTGTTGCATAACCAGCAACACAGGTTATCATCATCCAAAGTCTTGGCTATGATGAGTGCCTCTGCTGCTCTTGGAAGTGTAGCACCATGATAAATTTCAGCAACATCTAGTAGCAATATTAGAAGCAGACCCTCAGGAACCCTGCAGTCTATGAAGACCACAGTACAGAGATACTTTACTCACAATCCAAAAGCAAAACATATTGCTATCTGTTGTCTATATAAGAAGGATGTGAGCTGGGGAAAAGCAGGCTCACATTTAGACTTCTCCTCAATGAGATGCCACCCAAACCACAACCACAGTTCCCACCGGAAGACACACAATCAACAGGTCAGATGTACCACAACTAGAAGCAGCAGAAGTACTCTTAAACATTCCCTGGGCTCTGTGGTACATGGAAGAAGAGCTACTGATGTTTCACGAGCATGCCAAGATATTCTGCTCCTCAAGTAGAGGAGTATGACAATGAGTTTGTTTCTGGAGATGGCAAATATCATAGAGTGCCCACATATGCCACCCCTTCATCCACAAGTCATGTCATTAAAGCAATAAATTTACACAGCACTTCCACTATGTACTGCCATCCCACAGCAACTAAATAGTTCTTAGAAAGAAATCAAAACCTGGAAAAAATAATGCAAATGTATGCAATGGAATAATAAAATTACCAAAATGTTGGCAGTTGTCATGATGCCCTTTTCTTTTGTTGAAAACAGAGGCTTTGAAAAACGATCTTACTCTACCCCTTGCCTCTTTCACTATTCCATTCTGCCTCTATCGCTCTTCTTTCATTCCCCCCTTGCTCCCCTGGGTTGAGTATAAAAAACTTAAATTTTTCTTATGTTTGGTGGCTGATCAGTTATGTGGATTTGCGCATGGTTACCTTTTTAAGGACCAGAATGATGTGCAATGGTTTGCTCCCCAATACACCTAACACCCCTCTGGTCCTTAAAGAGTTAAGATTTTTAAGGCACAATAACATCTCTGGACCTATGGTATCCTCTCAACTTTTTGGAGATAGACCTGTCTATGTACTAACTCCTGCAACACCCCATACATCCACATTCTCATTATTGTTCTACCTTTATGCAGGCAGATGGAGCCTTGAAAGTGGCAATATTGGCAAATCCATTGGAGAAGCAGGTTTGGATATTGGACAAACAATCAAAAATGGACATCTGTCTGCTTCATGTTGGGTCTCTATCAACGATCCACATAGTATGGTATGACTGGGAACCCGACAATCCCCCAGAGAACAGTGACTGCCATTTGAGTGACATGGCAGTGTGTGTCTGAATTCAGATATGCTCATTTACTGACAGCACTTAGTTTTTTTTATGGTTATATATACTCCTGCGATAAATAAATAAATATATTTAATAAAAGTAAAACAAATACATTTAAATATACATTTTTGAACATTCTGCATTTCTATTGAATGGTCAACATATTATTTTATAAAAAATATTTATGTATTTGTCCTGGAAAATATTGAAAGCTTGACTATGAGTGAGAAAATTAAACAAAGGGAGGGACTTGTGTTGGTAAGAGAAAGGTAGTAATGTTGGAACAACACCAAAAATGAACTCTAATGTCTGTCTCTGATATTTGAAATGCTGAAATATCAGTAGCAGAATTAGAACAGTTATATATATATACATATAGATATATATAATACGCAATGTAGCTGATGCCTGACAATGAGGCTTGACTCTGACATCTGACTCAAACATCACACTCAGGAATTAGAAATCAGTAAGAAATGTGGAATGAAAAGGATATCTGACTCCGATATCTGACACTGTCAATCATCAGTCTAAGCTATCAGTATAAGGGGTCAGAAAAGATGTCAATAAAAATGTAATGTGAAAAGCTGATGTCTGGTTTTGTAAGATAATAATGTCCTAAAATGCACGCTATAACAGAGAAATCATTTAAGGTCTTTTTCTTCAAGTTAAAAGGGTACATTTCTGGTGTAAATCAACTGGCTCATAGAGTTGAAATGAAAATTCTGTAATGTTCCATTGATCTAACTGGGGAACTCTTTAGCATTCAAATTATTAAAAGACACATTAAAAATGGTCACTTCTCCATGTTGAACAGTTGGTTTGCTCCAGGATTGTATTTCTGTACCATAATGAATAAGGCCCTCTGTGTGGGCACTTCACCATTGCTTCAAAACAAATGATTTCAAAAACATTTACCACAATATGATATTTTCCCTTTAACCCCTTGAGTGCCAGAGGGGTATTACGTACCCCTCTGGCACTCAAGGGGTTAAAGGGACACTAACACCTAAAAAGCAATTTTTTTAACCCTTTGAGTGCCACGGGGGTACACAATGCATTGCAAAGCAATGTGTTGCATACCCCTTTGGCACTCAAAGGATTAAAATAACTTCAGATATCATGTACCTACAGCTAACAGATGTAAAAATCTATTATTCATCTGTTAAATCCCTAAAATATAATCCTAAACTTGCTTTTCAAAGCATTGTTATATGGCCCTATCCGAAAGCATTTATTTAATATTATTTGTTCTGTTTGTAAGAGAGATAAAAGCTAAATTATTTTTACCCATTGAGTGCTAAGGTGTATGCAACGTATTGCAGAGCAATGCACTGCGTACCTCTCTGGCACTTAAAGGGTTACTGTATTTGAATAATATCCCATGCTGTTGTACTTAGGATGTTATTTTATCTCAGCCCAATTACTGACAATCCTGGGCAATCAATTCAAGATTCCTGAGGCACGTAAAGCCCTGGAAAAGGCAGGGATGTCTGTTCCCTCATAGCATATGTAAGACTAGAGTTTAGGCCTAAAAACACAAATGTTTTACAAATGCTAGAACCAAGTACAGGACATTTAAAGAAAGTAATTCTTCATTTTTGGAGGCAATAATATTGTATGTTTGCATGTATGTATAAACCAAAGCATCTACAAAGTGGGCACAGTTTGAGACAGTGGACCATCATCATGAAGATTTCCTTAGTAACCACTCCTATTTCAGCTCTTCAGATGCTCCATCCGGTCCGCAGACCAAAATTCAAGTCTGTCGGCTAGAGCAGTGACGTAGCTAAAAGGAGTGGGAGGGGTAAACTTTAGAATGGGATTACTCTTAACCCCTTAATGACCCTTGACGTTCATAGTACGTCGTGGGTCGATCTGAGTTAACGACCCATGACATACTATAACCGTCATGGAATTCCGGGCTCCCCGCCGTTCGGGGAGTCTGGAACAGGAAACACAAAAAAAAATGCTCTGTGGTCGTTGAGTGACCGCGCCGCTCTGATCGGCCGGTCGTTAAGGGGTTAAACTATGAATGGTATGGAAAAAATACATAGATGCTTCGGTTTATTTATTTCATACATACAATATTATTGCCGCCAAAAATGGACTATTACTATCCCTTTAAAGGGATAGTAATACTTGAAAATAAGTTTATTTTATATTGTAGCCCTTAAAAAAAACATGAAAAATGATATGTCTTATCTCCCAAACCTTTATGGTTTGGGAGATATTCAGAAGTAAAGTTTCCCCTGGAGTGACGTCATTGCTCCACCCTTCAGATTTGGAATCCGGTCCTGGGACCGGCTCTGCCTCTCCAGAAGTGCTGAGGTCACCATCTTTAAAAAGAATTTCTTAATTGGAATGGTCTACAAAGTGTGCTTTCAAGCTAGGCACACTTTGTAGATAGTTCCAATTAAGTAGTTCTTTTCAAAGATCGTGATCTCGGCACTGCTAAAGAGCTGCCGGTTGCTCTGTGGACCGAATTCCAAATCTGTCCACTGGATGGCAGACTTGGCTGAAACAGTCAGGAAAAGAGCATTTTATTATATTTTACATGTGAATATCTCCCAAACCATAACGGTTTGGGAGATAAGACTTATATCATTTTTCATGTTTTTGTAAGGGCTACAATATAAAATACAATTATTTTCAAGTATTACTATCCCTTTAAATGCATATAATCCAAGTTCACTTATAAGTGTTTGTGTTCCCTTAAAGATAGCCAGATATGGAATACATGAAGACCAGATAATAAATGATAAAAATAGGATAATTGCTTTCATATTCTTGTCTTTTCAAATCATATTCTTGGCGCTTTCCAAATAAAATGCTAAATAACTATATGGGGAATTACTGTAGATACAAATAGCTAAATGCATATCACAACCGAGAACAAATCTAATGATGAATAAATACAAATTCTATGGGATTCTGAAACATTCACATCTATTTATATCTGCCTTGAATCTCATTGGCATGGACAAGGATAATTTATATTTTCAAATGAACCATTTATTTGCAACAAAGAGTTATTCATAGAAGTCCAAATGTGCAATTTTAACAGTTTTGTTTACTCAGTCATATAGAAATCATTGGAAGCAGAACTGTTTGATTTTGTCCCAAATCAATCCATCATAACAATTAGAGGAACAAGCCTTACATTTCTCACAACAAAATACTGACTTCAATTAGCTGTCCACATTTCATTCTGCTTTAAATGGAATTACAAAGGTTGAAAGAAATATATGGCTGTAGTCCAATGAGAGTGATAATTTTTTTTTCTCTGGTGCTACTAGAGTCTTTGGAGTAATTTGGTGATTAAACCATTTATAAAGTAGACACCAACAATTTAAAAATACCCATAGATTTGATGTGGCTAAGGTTCTGACCCAGTTACTGGGGTGGGAGCTCCCCTTTGTTCCTAAGATATATTTGCTTTCTGTCTTACTTGATCAACTACATGTAGCTGGTGAACATGCACTTCTGAGGGAACTATTGGTCATGGCTCGAAAGGTGGTGGCATTAAAGTGGATGGCTGTGGGTCCACCCACTAAGATATGTTGTATTAACTTGGTTAATTCCAATCTTCTACATTATCAAGGTGTATTTTTGCACAGGGGTAACCAGAATAAATTCATATTGATATGGGGATGCAGGGTGACCAGGTTTCTCTCCTGGGATGAGTATAATAGATCACGGTAGGGGCTGTTGGAATTCTTCTTTTGAACGCAACTTACCTTGGCCTATAGTGGCATTAAAGCAAATCCTTGCTGTATGGACATAGCCATTACTTTATACTAGACATAGAGGTGACTGCTGATTATACCTTTTGGGACTATTTCACTTGTAGAGACTGTTCTTCTTGTCTCTTCATCCACGAACAGACATCTATCAGCTACCGCTTTGGGGGGGTTTGGTTCCTGGCCGGTGGAGGGGGGGTCTGCTTGTCCACATGGGTAGGGGGTTGGGGATTGAGGGATTTTGTTAATCTTTTTGTTTTGAAAATGGAAAAAGTGGGTGGAGGAGGGTGTGCTTGCACATGTCTTGTAATAGGGTGTTAATCTGGATTCTATACTGTGCTTAAGGAATATGTTACTATTGTTTTGCTAATCTGCGAATGTTATAACACATTTATTCCTTTGTTGTAATGTTGTACTACATATTACCTTGTATTTTACTTGCTCTTATTGTATGATACATGTGCTCGTGTGCCTCCAATAAAGAATAATTTACAAAAATACCCATAGCTCTTAATGTAAAATTGCTTTCTTTTTGGCTTTGCCTTAGCACTCATATACAGCACATGTACAAAATTCCACCTGGTATGGCCCTCGATTTTCAGCTGGTGATTGGGCACGTTGTTATGCTCTTGTATGAAACATAATGCTTCATGTTCACTGTAGGAGAGGCAAAACTTTTGCAGGAGATATTCAGACTCTCTCTGAGGGTTTTGCATTCTGCCAGGAATCTGGTCACAACTAAATTTATCACATGAGCAAAGCAGGGTACATGCACCATATCATCTATGTCATGGTTGTTTCCTATTTGTTCTGACCATCAAACCCCTTTTCTTCCCTTTGTTTTCTATTCTCTATCTGCCCTTTATAGACTGACCGCTTGCTGTCTTTAGAGCCCATTCTATGAGCTAGTTTCCTGATTCAGTATGTTTTGTCTCTACTTCCTTGACATTTAGTTAGAACTTCGGCTTCCCTCCTAACTATGCCTCCCAGATTCCTACTTCTCACCTGTATTACCCAGATTGAACCTTGGTTTCCCTCCTGACTTCATCTTCCGGTTTCCAACTTGACACCTCATCTGTGTTCTAGGCTAGTTTGTTGACTCAGAGTGCACTTGTGAAACTTCACCTTTCCGTTGTGCAATTTTTCTACCTAGGTCTGTCTAGGTAATTCACCTTTTCCATCTCCACTTTGTCTTCATTGTACCCTGATTTCTGATCTTTTCTGCCCTCTATTCGTCCACCGCTACTCTGCAATTCACCTCTTCCTTCTCCACTTCACCTTAACCTGCACCCTGCTCTTGTCCATCTGCTAATGTCCTGCCACTTCTCTGCAACTGGCCTCTTCCTTCCCTACCTCATATTCACCTCACCTTTCCTCTGATTTTTTCCTCTCTCCATCCTCCTCCTTGGTAGTTTGACAGTGTGTTTCTGGTCATGAACCTGGTTGGACTTCCTATTAGCTTCTCAGTCCTTAATATTAACTGATCCTCCCATCCTGGTTACTTCCTGGCTCAACTTGGGAGAAGCAATCTGGTTTTGCAACCAGCATATTATATGGCCTTGGCTGCAGCAAAGGAGGTCCATTCTTAAGCCTCATTCTCCAGGTTCAAGCCTCAGCTACACTTTCTAAGCAGAGGAATGTAACAACCTATTCTCAAGGCAGCTATTATGTTGAAGCCATTATCAGCAGACATAAAACCTTTCAATGAGCAGGGTACTAGTCATTCCTCTTTTACCTGCTCTAGTTTACTTAATACAAACAACTATGGCTTGTGGGACTGTCAATCAGGGCTCAAGTCCTGCAGGTACTCGTGGGAACGGCGTTCCTGTACATTTTCCAGAGCAGGAACGCCATTCCCGCTAGCAGGACTACCCCACCTGGCACCGAAACACAGTCAGGTCTGTGCCTTCTTCGGCACAGACCTGTAGCTACTGAGCTCCCGTGTCTCTGTTGGCTTTTTAGTAGTACAGAGCGCTGGAAGATGACATAATCTCCCAGCATGCTCTGCATTATTGGAGAAAAGACCGCACGGGAGTTCTAGCAGCTACAGGTCTGTGACAAAAGACCTCTCCTGCCAGACAGCTGTACCACCAGGGAGGTAAGAAAAGAACACAGGGGGGCAAATTGGAGCTGCTGAGGTCCAAAGTGGAGCTGATGGGGGCAAGTTGCAGCTGATGGGGGCAGTAATGTTGTTAACCCTTTGAGTGCCAGAGAGGTATGCAATGCATTTTATGTAAGCTGATGCTGCAAGCTGATGTTGCCTACCAGTGGTGGGAGGGAACCTCACTAAGCATTCACAGTCATATAGTATTTACTCTGCTCACTTGTCCACATATCTGTTGCCAGGTGGATGTTCTTGCCGTATGGGCTTTACAGCCCTTTGCCCACCACACTACCACCTACTTGTACAATTCTGGCATGGCGATCCCAGAAAAATAACTGTCATTTGGGATATGACAGAGAGGAGCTACACATGACATCAGTTTTCTAAAACCTTGGTTTTCAACAAAAGAAAACGGTAGCATGTCAACTGGCAATGTTTTGGCAACCTTGCCATTTTACAGGCATACTCTGGGATTGTTTTTTGACATTTTTAATTCCTTCCCAATAATTTACTAACTGTGGATTGGCAGTACATGGCAGAAGAACTATGTAACTTTATTAATTTAACCCTTTAGGTGTGAGAGGGGTATACAATGCATTGCTTACCTCTCGGACACTCAAAGGTTTAACAGAGCTACTGGTGGAGGTGGCAGTGGGGGTAGTGGGTTGGCATGTGTAGGCAGTGTATGACTGTTGCTATCTCCTACACCTAAGTTAGAGTCATACTCCTCTCCAGAACTCTTGGCACACTCCCTGCAAGGGAACTGTTAAGAGTGATTCTGCTGCTACTAATCGTGGCACATCTGACATGTTGATGGTGTGTCTCCCAGCCAAATCTATGCTTGTGCTTCAGGTGGGATCTCAGGGAGGAGTTGCCTTTGTGTGAGCCTGCTATTGCCTGGTCACATGCTCTTTTACATAGACAACAGATACACACATGCTTGGTTTTTGGATCATCTCCATATCATGGACTTCATATATTATGGGGTTTCTAAGGGGCTACTCTTATTATTACTACTGCGGCTAGATGTTGCTGAAATTTTACTATTTGTAGGTGTCAAAGGTGCTGCACTTCCAAGAGCAGAAGAGGAACTCATCATAGCTACAGCTGTAGGTGATGACTGACAGGATGACTGTGTATTTTTTAGCATATTTGCTTGTGCAGGGTCAGCCTTTCCAACTATTTTATCAAACAGTTTATAGACGGCACAGTGTTCTTTTTCAGTGGTGGAAGTTTGACCCTTTGCCCTTGAGCTAATTTTTTGGCCATGTCATCATGTCTATTACTCTCAACTTCATCTGTACCTGAAGAAGAAGAAAATGCCAGAGGGATGTATTCTAGATCATCATCATCATCAATAATTAGGTCACAATACTCAGCACCACCCACCACTTCTTCCCCACTACTTTTATATTCCTCTTGGCTTTTATAGATCTCATACAATTTATTTTTCATTTTTTACCTTAGAGAGATTTTCACAACGTTTACTTTCAGGACAAGTGTTGTTCTAGGTTGTATCATTGTCTGGTGGAGTAGGTGGTTGAACTGTTACACCTTCTTCCACTATGCTGCCAGTACTGTAATGCAACTCGCTGTCATCTTCTCTTCTTTGAGATGATTTCTTAACAATACTGGTGGAACTTTTGGTTGAACTTTGATAAACTGCCTCTTCAACACTGGAGAGGGATTTTCACCATCATTTATTGCGCGCACACACACACACACACACACACACACACACACACACACACACACACACACACACACACACACACTCTTCAGCAAGCATGGCTGCAGTCAGTTTTTTGGCTACCACTTTACTCCCATGTTACATAACTTCAAGGACTCCTTCCACACTACACCTACTCCTTGTGTGCTTGCGTGACAGTATTCCACTAGTGTGTGTGGTTTTTACAGAGAATTATAGAACCAATTATGTGTGATGTCTTGCCTTTTACAGAATACTCTATCTCATCTAGTATCAGACTATCTCTGCTACAACTAACATCAGGGTCCATGTCACTTTTTTAAATGTATTTATTTATAAATGTTTATTTATTTATTTTTATTTCAACTAGCTGTCCTATTATCCTTGAAAAAACAAAAAAAGAATGCTTCTTGTTCAACTGCTTGTTCCCTGATCTGGATCACAGTATCACATAGAATTTTGGTGTATGTGGGGTCAACCTACTTTCTCCGTCTCCTTTACCACTGAGTGCCCCCAGACTCCCCAAACACAGAGAACAAACAAAACTCCCTGAACTTCAAATTCACTTTATTAGCCTATCCCTCCTCTGTGCTTCCTAGTATCCTCTCTTTGGGGTCATTTTGGGGTCAATTCCAAAATTATTACAGAGAGGAATTTTTTGAATGCAATTTAGCAATCTAATTCCAACCCTCAATCAGAATTTATTTGCAAAATTGACTAGCTGGAAATGTCTGCCAAATCAGAAAATACCCATTCAGCAAATGTTTCTGGATGAAATGGACTCCAGCCCATTAATTAGAAACATATATAAAATATTGCATTAACAATATTAATACAATGTAAGTTAAACTGTTTTGTTCTGGTCATTGCAAAAGCGATTTATGTTTTAATTCAATTCTCTCTCTATATGTGTGTAACTCTCACTTTATAATGCTGCTCTCTTAAAATATTAATAATAATAATGAAAAATGTACACTTATCTTGATTAATTCCTGGAAAGTTCTTATATATTTTATAATCAAGTTTTTTTTCCTATAATAAGGTTTTTTAATATATGTATATTATATAGATTTTGAGTTTGCAGTCTAAACAAATATACAAAAAGCTGTAGATTTGATATTACTTTCAGTAAAATTATTACATTGTCCTTTAAATAGCAGCATTTAAACCAATAACAGTTTGTGCTGGATGTTAGGGTAGTACTCCACATGGAATGGTTTAAATTTTGGGTCCCCTAAGTACAATATATAAGAAGATCATGATTAATTCTAGCATCTCATCAAGAGGGTGTGAATTGACAAGAAAAGGACAGAAAACCAGGGGCCAAGAGTTACTTATTTTTGAACTTTGAGGCCTGGGAGAAAATAGTCCAATAGCACAGTCATGCTAAGTTCCAGTTAATCCACATTCTTTGATAACAAGTACTTGTTCAGTTGCTCCTATGGACCCTATCACATAAGCAACATCATCTCAGTGATGGATCTGTTGCCCATGGTGAAAGATAACATTTTGGTCTATGGTAACTTTCACACATTGGACTATCTCCTACATGAACACACCGAAGTCCAGCATTCAGAAGCTATACTGCATTCTTCCAGGAATACAGTAAATTTGCAGACCTCTCACAGCATTGGAGGTTGTGATCCTCAATGCAGTGTCCAATTAATGGCCAACCCATTGATGTTGGATGGAGCGCACATGGATCAGTTACCATACATCCCCTCCCCTGTATTCCAGATTGGTGGTGGAACATAGGACAGAAATGAGCAAACCATCTAGGTATCAAGCTGCAGAAGTTCTATTGTTTGTCTGAAAAAAGTCCTATAAGTAGCATTTGAGGCCACTGGTAGATACAGAACAATACACATATACACCGTCTGACACCCTTGTTTCACTGTCAGCTGATATCCACAGAACAACCTATACACTGTCTACTTTCTCAGCCTTGTTTGTCTGGTAATCACACATACACAGTCCTACAACTCTCCGTTTTCTGACTTCCTAATCATAGTTCTCTCCTTGCCTATTCCCCATGTCTTTGGCACCTCTTCATCCCTCCATAGGCCTCTTCCCCACTGCACTACACAAAATACCTCTTTCCCCACCTCTCAAAGTCTCTGTCTCCCTCAGCTAAGTCTCTCCCTCATAACTCCTGTAACAAGGATCTTCCTTTCCCTGCTCGCACAAACCAACAAAAACAAAAATCTTTCTAAATCTCTGCAGATTTACCCCATCCCCACAAACACAGGTGACTCCCCTCACAGATCTAACCCACCACTAACAGATGCCTATCCTTCGAACACCACCCAAAGACTCATTATAGAAAGAGAACAATAAAAAAACAAGTTGGCACCACAGAGTGTACAAAGAAAAGTGGAGAATATTGGCTCAAACCAGTTACATGATAGGGAAAAAGTACAAATTCCCATTGATTTAAAAGGGGCTTTTGAATTCTGACCTCAATGTTCTGCTTTGTCTTAAACACTGCTTTACATTTAGGGACTTAAAAGTCTCTTTTAAAGGAATCGAAATTTGAAGTTCATCCCCCCTATACAGTGCAGTTGGTTTGCACCAGAATGACTCAGTTTTATCATGACTAATAAGGCCCTGTTTATTTTGGGGAGGATGAAAGCTGATGTACTAACCGAATCTGGTGCAATTATGGGGAAATTCAAGTGAACAGTAGGCAACAAATAAAATGCCCATTGTTTTAATTGGGTCTTTTAATAACTTGAATGATAGACAGAATCCAATGTATTGCTTTGCAATATGTTGGAAATGTCTCTAGCATTCAATGAGACAGAAGCCAGATGACTGGACAGGTGGCAACCCTAGCCTAAGGTAAGGAGAGTGGGGGAAGATGCTGGGCTGTAGGGCAAATAAAACGTTTCCCTCTATGTAGGGTTTGAAGTTGGCGGGTTGCATGTTTGACATTGCTCATGTCAGGTCTTGTAAGAAAACTAAATTTTTGATTAGCCAAGGTTAGATTTTTTTAAAAAATAGATTTTTTTTTCAATGAAATGCAAAGAAAATAATTTGATCTATTGTGTTTTACCATAGAAATGGGACCCAGAACCATGGATGTACTGTAAAAAGTGAATACTGTGCATAGAAATTTGATAATTATCATTCTACTGTTTAAGTTTTTAAATACATATTTTTGCCATATAAAATGCTAGATACTATGCTTTTCTCACCACTTCCTAATGCAGTCTTCATGCTGTAATTTAACTAATTGTCGTATGTACTAATCAGCCTGATTTGGGCTCTGCATTGTTTGCCTCCCCCACTCTCCCTGTGTGTGCTAACCTATTAAGGGTGTCACACCTGATTGCACTTAGGGCTCTCCCCCCAAAAAAATCATTTGTAATAGGGATCACACAGTCAGTCAGTCAGTCTCAGCATGGACACCTAACTAGCTTAAATTTAGACAGAAATTAGCAAATTTTAAGGGGCTGAATTTAAAGGAGGTTGAATTAGCACCTTTATTCAAAGTGCACCTGTTTCTAAGTGCATTGAGATTGAGGTGGACAAGAGAGAAAGACCCCTACTGCAGAAAAGACAAAGAGGCAAGAGGCAAGTAAACAAAAAGGGATAAAGTGGAACTGGAAAGAAGAAATTAACATAAATGTTACAAATATAAATTTGTTTTACTTAGTTAGATGCTAATATTTAACCTATTTTTTACTTCCTATTTCTCTTCTCCCACTACCTTTATGACATAAATACCAAAATGAACATATTACTAGTACCAATGTCAAACTTACTAGATCATTTAGAAAATGTAATCTCATGTCCATCTTTAATGATTTAAGAAATTGATTGTGGTATAGAATACACCTAATACCTGATCTAGAATGCGCTATTAACTTTTTTTTAGCTCAGAATTCTTACAGGCCTGTAATACCCATGCCCCACTAAGGAAGATTAGGGTAACCCCCTTACCCTAATCTCCTTAGTGAAGCATGGGTAGTACAGACCTGTAAGAATCTACCCTGGGTCTTGGCTAACTAGAGTTTTATACAGTTTTACAGATTCAGTTTTAGAGATGCTTTATGGACAAAATTTAAAGAAACTGTCTCCGTTTATGATCACACTACATACAGGCAATTGAGGAATACTTGCACAAAACAAACAAAACTAGCAAAAGCGTAATATATTTTACTGAAACTCGAACAGTAATATATCAAAACTGGATAACTTTTGGAAGGTTATTAAAAACATCTACAGCCCCCTAGCAATTTTCCCCAATCAGATATAAAAATAGGCAAAGAGACAATTCAGTGTCCCATAGCAATAGATAATGCATTCAACAGCAACTTTATTGGATGTGCCACCACCCTGATTACACAAAACAAAGGTAATTCTGAAGTAGAAATGTGCACTGAACAGTCTCTGTCACCTGTTACCTGGTCGAATGATTCTAATGAATTTGATTTTATGCCAGTACATGAAAGTGAAATATATTATCGCCTACTCAACCCAAAAATGAAATTGAAATATGGCCCTGGCCAGCTACCAGCAATGTTATTAAAGCTCAGTGCCTTGGTCACTGTCCATCCTATTGCATAATGAATACCTCCCTATCATCCGGGTGTATACCCAAAACCTGGAAAGGGGCTAGAGGTGTCTATCCACAAAAAGTGGGGCTAAAAGTATAGTACAAAATTACAAACTAATATTTCTGCTCCCCACATTATCTAAAATCCTAGAGAAATGTGTCCATATGCAATTATATAAGTATTACCGACAGACTGTTTTTTTCACACCCACCCCCCTTCAATCAGGATTTTGTCCAAATCACACAACTGTCCCTGCCCACCTAAAGGTATGCAATGATATGCAGATTGTCATGGAAAAATGGTGAACTCACTGGAGCAATTTTCCTAGATTTTGCAAAGGTATTTTATACGGTAGACCATAATATTATGATAAGCAAACTCCAAAGTTCAGGATTTGGTAATCATTCTCTAATCTGGTTCTGATACTATTTATCAGACAGAAAGTAATATGTGTCAGTTGCTAACAATAATTCCCTTCAGCACAAAGTAATAAGCTGCGTTCCCCTAGGCACAATTCTTGGGCCTGTTCTATCTTCTCTTTTTATAAATGATCTACCCACAGTTTGCAAAGCATATTCTGTACAGATGTATGCAGCTGACACCGTAATCGATGCTAAAAACTCAAAAATATATCAACACCAGGCCATATTGCAGCAAGATTTCTCTGAAACTGAAATATGGATAGCAAAGAACAAACTGTTCTTAAACACTGACAAAACTGTCACAATAGTATTTGGTACAAAACACTAACCACATAATCTCTGCAATACCCACCTATCCATCGTAACAGAGTATAATTGTAACTTGGCCCTGATGGACTCTTACAAATCTATTTGTATGCGGCTTGACCCAAACCTTACTTTTGGTCTCCATATTGATAAATTAACATGCAAACATTATTCTAAAATAGGTACTCTGTTTAGAAACAAATCCTATTTAAGTCCCCCTAGTTAAAAAACATATTGTACAACAGATGATACTACCAGTAATACCCATTACTGTTATATGCTTAAATATCTAAATTGGTTAACACTCAAATCTAGATGTGACCTTCTCCTTTCTTGCTTAGTATACAACCACATCACTGGAAAGCTATCGGACTACCTGAGCAGTATGCTCACTCCAGCTCTCCATACTAAAGATAACCTCTGCTCCACTAACACCTCACTGCAAATACCACAATACAAGAAAGGTGGTTGATCTGCCTTCTCCTTCAGTGCTCACAAATCCTGTAATAACCGGCCTGAAAAACATCAGATCTTCTCCCAGTCTAAAATCCTTAAAAATAAATGCTTCTTATCTAAAAAGTAATATGTACCTATACATATATATTTTTTAGTATGCATGTGTGCTTATTTGTGTGCATATATAATGTTTCTCTGTTTATGTAAATAGGTAACCCTTTACTGTAAACTCACTTGAAAACAAGAGAAATCTCAATGTATTCTTCCTGGTAACACATTTTCTAAAAAAATAATATTAAACACAATTTTCCCTGTATGATTAGTGACTCCTAGAAGACACCAGTTTTGGAAAGTTGAAGCAGCAGCTTGAAACATATTTTTCCTATTGGATGCTGAATATTTGCACAGTATTACACTATGGACTTGGGTACTTTGCCAACTGAATGTTTGTGATGTTGTAGCACTGTTTTAATTTATTTACATAATTATTTGAATGCTGTGTGCTTTCTATTTGTGTGGTTCTTTAGAGACTCATACAAAAATTGTATGAAGTCCCAACTCATTTGTATTCTTTGATAACCAAATGCTCATCCAGTTGCCTCTATATATAACATGTATGGTCTTGTAAAGTAACTAAAACTATGATCAAGTTTGATAGTCAAAACAATTGATCATTTTTTTAAATGCAATATAAAAAATAAATTTCTCTATTGTGTATTAGCATAGAAAAGGGACCCAGAACCCTGAGTGAACCTCATATTTTATAAAAGGTGGATCGTTTTGTTCATTGTTTAATTTACTATTATCTTCCAACTCTGAATTGGAAAAGGGTCAATCTGTCCTTCACATTCTGTGAATATATATTCAGGAACATGTGCCTTTTAATCAAATGTATTTTGAACTTGTAAATAGATTATTCGCAAATTACAGTATTCAGAGATTCTACTAAACGTATATATTCAAAACCCACATAAATTAGACTTGTTTTTAATCAAATAGGTAATGAAATGTAAATTGGATTGGATTTTTTAGATATAAATATAAAACCTGTGCTATCATGCTATAATTTCCTCAAATGCAGATCCTTGCAAAAAAAATGTTAATTTGATTTAAAGCGAATAACAAATATATATATATATATATATATATATATATATATATATATATAAACTTTTTTTTTTTTTTTTTTTTAACTGCTATAATTTTTCTTGTGCTGACACAATAAGATATTTGAAATGAATATCCATTTTTGGATGAGGTTGATAAAGATGAGCCAAACCTTTTCTTCCAAAACATTACACTAATGGAGGCTAACATTTCTATATGTACACATGAAGCCTCTGGATAACTGTATCATTCATTATAACCCCATTGTATGCTACAGTGTTGTACAATGCATTGTGAACCTGGTTCACATACACTGTACAATCCTATTTAATTAAAGCTAATGAAACCATAAACACATATGCCTGTTTCTTACCCCAAATCCAAATGAATGAGCTCAATGACTTTTATGATATGTGCAAATTGCTTTACCACCCATTAACTACACTGTTTTACTGTTGTTTGATCTTTTCCAAACAATTTCACTCATCTCTGCTCTTAAATTTTTGGGGCATTCAGAGGACCACTGGAATCTCTTTAACATATTCAAATTGCCAAAGTGGGTCAATGGATCCTTTTAACTCATAGATCCCCTTCTGGTCAATTTGAAAGTGGTCATTGATCAAGGGGGGGGGGCAATGATTCCTCTCTCTGAGGTTTTCAACATTACCAGGCTTTTGAGAGGCACCATATTTAGGCTTATTACCCCATATGACTAAGGATGATGGGCTCAGTGAAGTCATTGTTGTGCATTACAAGGATTGTGTTTTGAATTTAAAGGAGCAGTAAACCTTTTTATTGAAAATGTATATGTTTTTTTTCTTTTCCTGCTAAATAAAACAAGGGTACTCCCACTGCTGTCAGCTGTTTTATTCAGAAGTTACAAAAGTTCAAATAATCAAGTGAATCTACTGTGCATTTACTTCCTGATAGTTCTAACTGACAGGAAGTGACAGGCAGTTTCTATCACATTCTGTGGAGAACTGTATGTCACCGACTGTCCTCTCCATTAGAATGTAACAGGAGAACTAATTGGAATTTGACCACTAGAGGGCACTGCTAATGTAAACATGGGTTTAAACTGTAATAACTCTGGAAATATGCATCTGTCAGCAATGGGAGCACCCTTATGTTACGCAACAGGAAATGCCCTACAATATATGTTTTTTCATTAAAAAACTTTACTGCTACTTTAATAAATCCCATTAATGTATGATAAAATGTGTTACTTTTTTCTGAATTAAAAACAGGGATTTCAGTTCAGAATTTCTTGACTATCATATGAAGTCTTTTGCACTAAGTAAAAGTGTTTCCTTTGACTTGCTTACTTGAATACATGGCAAGGCGATGCAAATATTCAACCGGTATAAACTATTTATAAATAACCCAAAGGTATATGAGATTTGTTGACATATAAAATATAATTTCTATGAGGATAAATAGAAAAATATGCTTTAACCCCTGGAGTGCCAAGTGGGTACAGTGTACGAGCTTGGGCAGCTCTATGTCTTAGAGATAATACCAAGGTCCGGGGCTGGCTGAGAGCAATGTGGGTCAAAATAGGCAAGCCAAGGGTCAAAAACCAAATACAACACACAATAGACAGTAGGGACAATAACCACAGCTTAAGGGACTTGCCTCAAGAGCTCCCAAGACCAGCTGGCATGGTCTTATATACTAATGGCGTCTGGGACCCGGAAGTCATAAGTAAAAGGCAGCGCATATGAAGTCTCAATGGCCAGGCGCGGGCAACCTGGTGAGATGGAAGGTAGGGAACCGGGGCATAACACCCCCCCCACACCTCTACCGCCATCCTTGCTCTGCAGCCCACTGGTAGATGTACCCACATACGCTGCCTGACCCATCATCCCCACCCCCACCACCTGGTTTCACTGGCAGTCACAGGTCCGCACGCACACTGGCTGACCACCTAGCTTGTTTCAACTGGTAGACATTGAATCACACATACACTGTTTGCTTCCCCATACTTGTTCCGCTCGTAGCCACCTTCCTGGCACCCAATATGCTATGTCAACCCACAGCAGTGGGATACAATTGTTCTTAGGCTGGCAGGATATCCTCCTAGGAAATCCCATGTTGTTGATTCATTTTAGTATCTTTGAAGTGACTGATTTGTAAAAAAAAAAAAAAAATTCCTGTAGCACCATATTCTGGAAATAGTTTTGCACACTAACTTAGAGGTAGAAAAGCAAGTGACCCCTCATTTGATGCGGCAGCTTATCTTCTTTCCAAAATGGTATGATTTGTCTACCTTTCTTAATTTCTATAGCTGTTATAACCATTTTCATTCAGGCAGGTCATGTCTGATATAATGTTAGAAAAATTAGAAGCTGTAGTAGGCGTAGTTTTGTACTTATAGCACACCTACGCTATGTGAACTCATACCAGTGGGGTGCCATTTTTCTCCTAATGGCACTAGCTAATAACTATGGTTGGAAATCCTATAGTTTTCACAGATTTCAGTACATTTGAAGGGGTGGAAATGTAAAAAAATGCCATTTTCTTCCTTTTAGCGCAACATTTATGCACAATAGACTTGGGGTAAGAATGCAAGTGACCCATCATTCGATGCAGCAGGTTGTTTTCTTTCCAACGTGGTATTTTTTGTCTACTGTTTCATCACTTCTCTACCTGTTATAACCATTTTTGTACAGGCTAGTCATGTTTGAGAGAATGTTAGAAAAATCAGAGGTTGTACTAGGTGTAGTTTTGTACTTCTAGCACCCCCTATGGTAGGTCAACTCATACCAATAGAGTTCATTTTTTTTCCTTGGAGCACTAGCTAATAAATACAGTTGGAAATTCCATTGTTTTCACAGTTTTCAGTACATTTGAAGGGGCAGAAATGTAATAAAATGCTGTTTTTTACTTTAGTATCACTTTCTGGAAACATTTGTGCACAGGTATGAAGGCAAGTAGACCCTTACTAAATGCAGCAGGTTATCTTCTTTCCAAAATTGCATAGTTTCTCTACATTTCCTGCATATATATTATGATTATGACCATTTTAGTGCAGGCAGATCATTTCAAACAAAAAAGTGTCAGGTTTAGGTAAGTGTTACTAGCACCCCCATATTGTATGTTAACACACAAAAATGGGGTACTATTTTCCTCATGTTGGTAGGAGGTACTGAATACAGTAGGACATTTTATGGTTTTCAAAATTTTTTGTATGTTTGTTGTGGTGGAAATTGAAAAAAAAACATGTTTTTATTTCTATAGTGCCACCTGATGGAAATATTTGTACACTTCATCCCAATGGTAGAAAGGCAAGTGACCCCTCATTTGATGCTGCTACTTTCCAAAATGGTATAATTTTCCTTCATGTCTCTAATAGTTATGAAAATTTTAGTAGAAATAGCCATTTTCAAAGAAGAAAACAGATAAGTGTAGTTATATGCTTCTGGCACCCCTACGGAATGTCAACTCATACCAATGAGGTTCCATTTTTCTCCTAAGAGAACTAACAAATGAATACAGTTGGAAATTTCATAGTTTTCACAGATTTCAGTACATGTAAAGGGGCGGAAATGTAAGAAGAACTAAATTTTTTCCATTATCGCCACCTTATAGAAACATTTGTGCACACCAGGCTTGGGGTAAGAAGGCAAGTGACCCCTTATTAGATACAGCAAGTTGTCTTCTGTCCAAAATGGTATGGTTTGTATACCTTTTCTTCACCTCTGTAGGTATTTTCATACAGGCAAGTCAGGTTTGAGAAAGTGTTAGAAAAATCAGTGGTTGTAGGTGATGTAGTTTTGTACTTCTAGCACCCACTAAGGTAGGTCAACTCACACCAATGGGGTGCCATTTTTCTCCTAAGAGCACTAGCTAAAGAATACAGTTAGAAATTCTATAGTTTTCACAGATTTCAGTATATTGGAAGGGGTAGAAATGTAAATAAATTCCAATTTTTCACACCTGGTAATTAGGACTCTTTGCTAGGCATGGCATGGGTAAAACTATATAAATGTGGTATTTTTGTACTTGGAGGACTCAGGCTTTTTCAAATAACTGAAACTTTCAGAATCAAGGTAAATGTTTTTGATAAATAGTATTAGATTTTAGCAAATTAAGTAATTTTTCCCTTTTTTTATAATTATGACATCATAGATTTTTGCACGATGCCCAATTCACTCCATGTAAGGCTACATAACAAAGCTAGATTTGTTCTGAAAAAAACAGTATATAGTTTTCCATATTTAACTTGTAATTTCTTTGAGAAAATAAAGCCTAAACAGATGGATAGCAAAAATGCTGAAAATGTATCGGGCTTACAGGGTGCAGGAAATGATCCAAGCCCCTGGCACTGAAGGGGTTAAATTATGTTGTCTATAATTTTTTTCTGAATCATTTAAATTGTTTATAGAATTAACACTTGGATAATAAAGAGTTCCCAACCTGGCAATCATCTAAAGGGTTAATCAGTAAATATATGAATCATGTCAAGCTATTATGCTTTTATTTGTTTTTGAATTCAAATGTAGATCATATTATCTTCCGGATCCATTATAAAAAGTCATTATGCTATAGCTCAGGGAATGCAGCAAATGAAGGAAACAGTGACTGATCCATTCAATCCCATCTGTAGTTTTTCTTATGGTCCATGAATTGCTGTGGTAGATTTCCTTCAGAAAAGGGAAGGATTGCATTCACAAATGTCTACAGCACTGTGAGCAAAAGGAGGCCCTCAGAGGTTTTTCCTCAGTCCATAGTCTGTTTTCTGCTACAGTGGGAAGATGAGATAATTTCAGTCTACCACATTACACACCCTATTTTGACAACAAAAAAAAACAAAACAACAAAACACCTCTTGCATACCTCGCTTTCATACCTGGGATGGAACTTTCAAAATGTGCTGACCCTGAGATCGTATAAATATTAACCCTTAAAGTTCCCATAATATAGATTATCTGCGATACCTCCCTATTCGCTGTAATCAAGAGGTGCTCCAGTCACTCTTCAAGGAGCTGTTACTACACAAATTATAGATAACACTGTGTAAATATACACAAGGAAAGCAGGGATTCTTCCTCTGCCTTCCTGGTACCAGTGGCACCAGCTTAAAGACTAAAGAAGCAATAAACTAGAACAGGTTATATAATAGGTAGCACTGGACTCTCTCACCCAGAGAATCTCACCCTTTACCCTGGGGCCCTGAGATTTGGGCTAAAACCTTGAGTCTCAGGGTCAAACCCTGAGAGATCCCAAGTATGCTCCCTTTATCTTTACATAGTCCTACCTTAAATGGATAGTAATGTCTGGTTTCAATAAAATGTAATATTGTAGATATTCCAAAAATAAACTAACTGATGCAATTCCCGTCTCTCTAACCTTTCTAGTTTGAGAAATATACAGTGATAACATTTCCCTCATCCCTCCCCTTTCACAGATGTCAGCTGTAAAGCTGATAGAAGGAGATCTGAGTTGTGCGACTCAATGGCGGCTCTTTAGCAGAACCAAAATTCCTCTATCTAAAAACAAATACTTCATTGGAACAGTCTACAAAGTGTGCCTGGTTTGCAAGCACACTTTGTAGACCATTTCAATTAAGTATTTCTTTTTAGATAGCGGTATTTCAACTCTGTTGAGCCACCAGCCAGTCCTGGGAGCAGGATCTCCTTCTGACATCTGGAAGCTGACGTCTGTCAGTGAGGAGGGGGGTAAGTGTATCACTGTATATCTCTCAAACTAGAAAGGTTTGAGAGACGGGACTTGCATCAGTTAGGTTATTTTTGTATTATCTACAATATATTATGTTTCATTGACAAAAGACATTACTAACCCTTTAACCCTCTAGGTGCTTCACAATGCATTGGAAACTTCTCTAGCATGCAAAGGGTTAATCTACTTTTGTAACTTCTATTTAGAATGTTTAATCATAATGTGTAGCCCTTTGACGGACTTGAGGCCACATATGCAGCCCATGGGATGAATAGGGTTGCCTGTCTCTGGTCTGCAGTAAACCTTTTATATATAAGAAACAATCAAGACTTTTTCCTCATATCTGCAAAAGTACAATTCTAATAGGATGAGAGCTGGAGCAATTTTTGAGTAAATCAATGACACCATAGGAGACAAATACAAGTTCTACAAATATCGATTGACTTAAAACTAGAAAGATCTACAATGCAATGCAAAGTATTCAAGGGTTGAAAGTCCCCATCAAAAGCAATACGAATTTGTATTTGTCCTCCAGCTTAGACTTACTCAACTGTGGTTCTCAAGCACTTCTAACAGCATAGGTTTTCTGGATTTCCTGTCTTGATCACATAGTGTGACCACATTTTCATTCTGTCATTCAGGGACACTTTGATGATGAACTTGTCCTGAGCTCTAGCGCAGCTATGCAGGAGGGGTCACTATACATCACTGAACATTAGTGCACACCACAGAGTTGTAAACACTAGAGGGACAACTGCCCATTGACTGCTGTGAGTGAATGTGATGCCTGTAATGAGCTACAGGATAATGTATATAATACCAAAAGACTTAGACTAGCATTACACTACCAGAAAATTGCACTGCAGCTCCTGTTTGATGTCAGGATTAAGGCTAAGTTCTCTCACTAGTGTTTATAGTTCTATGTGGAAGCCATTTTTTATAGTCCAGCAGAGGAATCACTTTCTGTCACAGCAGGGAATGTTGTGCTCTAAATGGTGTTTACAGCTCTGTTCTCTGGAGTCTTCATTCCAGGATTTTGTATTGTCCGAGAAGGGGCTTCCCTGGACATTGGGCACACTTTTAAAATACAAGACTGTCCTGGGCAATCAGAGACTTGTAGTCACCCTAGTCTCACAGTCTGATTATTTCATCTGTACTTAGGGAGAGAAATCCAGATGCCTGTGTTATTATGTATACTTAAAGGGATAGTAATACTTGAAAATCATTTCATTTTATGTTGTAGCCCTTAAAAAACACGAAAAAGTATATATGTCTTACCTCCCAAACCTTTATGATTTGGGAGATATTCAGAAGCAAAGTCTCCTCCTGAGTGACGTCACCGTTCTAGCTCTCAGATCTGGAATCCGTTCCCAGGACCTCCTGTGGCTCTCCAGAAGTGCCAAGATCACGATCTTTAAAAATAATTTCTTAATTGGAATGGTCCACAAAGTGTGCTTGCAAGCCAGGCACACTTTGTACACAGTTCCAATGAAGTAGTTCTTTTTAAAGATCGTGATCTCTTCACTGCTAAAGAGCTGCCGGTTGCTCTGTGGACCGAATTCCAAACATGTCCACTAGATGGCAGACTTGGCTGAAACAGCCAGGAAAAAGGAAATTTATTTTACTTGTGAATATCTTCCAAACCATAAAGGTTTGGGAGATAAGACTTATATCATTTTTCATGTTTTTTTAAGGGCTACAATATAAAATAAAATTATTTTCAAGTATTACTATCCCTTTAAGAAACTTGCCTGACAGACTCTATAACATCTATAATATTTCCAAAGCATATCTTTAGGTTCCCCTAACAAGCCATATATTTAAGATGTCCCTGCTTGTGCACAGTTGAATGAATTAAATGACTGGACCTCTGATTATCTCCCCTGCATTCAAGCAGGGAGATCCTATACACCTGGCCTGATCTAGTGTGTGACTGGTTTGTTCCTGAATTGCTATACTTTGCTCTACAGATAAGGCTAGACTAAACCAACTGAACCATAGGAAAGAATAAAAATTCTGTATTTTTCCATTTAAATAGCACTTTTATCCCCTTGAACACTAGAGGTGGATCATCAGTGCATTCCTTTTCAATGTGTATAAATCACCTATGATGTTCAAGGGATTAAAAGCCTCATGAAATCAATAGTCATTTTTGTCCCCTGTTGTGCATTTGGTTTGCCCCAAAATTGTTCTAGTTTTCTTCTTATTAAACAAGCACAGTTATTTGGTATATTCTAATTATCACGTACAATGATTCTTTCTTGCATTTTCTTGCATAATATAAAATGTCAACCAAGAAAATAATTATCTCTGAAACATTACTGTACTGGAATGTGAAAGGCTTATGCTTAGCATTATTTATTAGCATTTTGGAGATGCAGAGATGATGAGAGTTGTAGTCTGGTGGCAGCTGAAGGGTCTCATGTTGCCCATCCATGCTATCCTATATAATAATTCACTAAAATGTGTGTAACGACACAGTCATGTGCAGTAGAGACTGATGCACGTGCTGCAGTCATGCACAGTAGAGACTGCCCATGATGAGGCTGATGCAGAGTGGGGTGCTCCGAAGGAGCGTCCCGCTCTGTATCAGCCGCAGCACAGGCAGTCTCTACTGAGCATGACTGCACCGCGACCAGCTGGCAGTGGCACTGTGACCCATGTAACGGGCTCTTCAACTAGTATAGCAATCAAGAGATTAGCCTATGGTCAATATATTCATATAAGAACTTGTTTATTGATTTCAGTAAGGAGTAAAAATCATATACTGGAATTGGCATCTACTTGTAAACCTACAGTATTCTAAACACATTACAAAGACCTTCTATTCTGAAGAACATTTCACTTGCACCATTAATTTTACAGGAATATGCATAAACTGCTCTTGTTACTGTATGCCTAGGGCTGCATCTGTGTTCAGAAGAAACAAGTCTTGCAACAAGCCCTACGGCTGGACAAACAAGGTTGTTTTCAATGACACAGAGGCTTCAACCAAGTTGTAAAAACACTGTACAGTAACTGTAAGTATACCAAAAAGAAACATGAATGTATGAAGAAAGACAGGAAATGAATCCAAAGCAGCATATTTTGTTTCGGCGTTATTATGTGATATAACTGAGGGAAATATTTAAAGGGACCCTATCACCCAAAACAACTTTGGTTATTTTGAAAGCATTTCCATACCTCCCAACATTTCGAATTGCCAAAGAGGGACACTTGTGTTTTAGGGGGTGTTTCTGGAGGTGTGGCTGGTGGGCGGGGCATTACCGGGAATTTTTAAGTTATTTCATGACCTAATGTCACCTCCTTGTGTAACCTAATAAATGATTTAGAACAAGACCAAAGTATTTTATTTACACACACTAATCTATAAATACATATACTGACGTTTAAACACATAATAATGTGAGTTTTATTGCTGTAGAGCAATATTATACACTTATATACACACCACACAGTCTGATCTCCTAAAAAGAGGGACATCAGGGTGGGAAAGAGGGACAGCGGGATTTAGGTCTTAAAGAGGGACACTTGGGAGGTATGCATTTCCAAAATCACCACTATGTTTCCTAAATATAAAATGGCAAATACAACATACAGATGATTTTGCTATTTCAAAATGTAAATTACATATATACCATAAAGGAGCATTACTCATATAATTATTAAAGGGATAGTAATAATTAAAATGTAAAAAAAATATGTTGTAGAGCTTATCCCCCTGAGTAAAACAAGAGTACTCCCACTGCTGAAAGGTGTTTCATTCAAAAGTTATTAATTTTCAAAGTTGAATTTTTTAGGTGAAATATCACAGTGGCCTTAAATTGTACAGTGGCGCTGTTGCTACACCATCTTATGGAGATTTATGGTCCCGGGACCAGAGCTGTCCATAGGATCGTGTAGCAACAGCGCCACTGTACAATTTCAGGCCACTGTGATATTGCACCTAAAAAATTCAACTTGGAAAATTAATAACTTTTGAATGAAACACCTCTCAGCAGTGGGACTATTCCCGTTTTACTCAGGGGGATAAACCCTACAACATATTTTTTTTTACATTTTAAGTATTACTATACCTTTAATTAAAGGTACAACCATGCATATCATGCATAGGGTGCCACAATCCAGTATGCAATAAAACTCAAAACAGAATAGGATTTAAATGGGCGCTCAACCTACATATATAAATAATTACCACCATGTAAAATTATAGAAAATCTTTATTAATAACATCCAAAGTCACAATCTCTACAAGAAACAAGGCTGAATTTAAAAGAGCTTACAGACCCCAGTGGACCATTCCAGCATATGCACAGGACAGACACAATCCAAACTATACCTACCCCCCCACTAAAAACATCTAAACACTGGTGACAGTGCATCAAACTGAGTCAAGCATGAATGATAACATGACAAAGGAGGAGGTGAATAATGAAAGCATGAAAGATGAAAATTGATGAATGATGATGGCACTTGGTTAGAAAGATGATCATTACTCCATCAGTCAGTGTATATTCATATAGCATCACATATAGCATCTATCATGTCTCTCAGCAGATGATAATCTCGTATGGTTATGAAACTAGAGTCCACACTCTATCTAGTGTTTTAGCTCCATCAGCTTTATATGATGAACATGATGAACATGATGAAAATGGCTTGATGGTTCAAACTGTGTATGGAAACAATGGAATACAAGCAACTGAGTCTGGCAGATAATGTATATGATATAGACAAATATATACATTACCATCATGTGATCACATGTCATATACCCATAAGGCAGTGTTACAGTCCCATGTACCTTGCTGTTCCATCCATGGAGCTTACCTCCACTCACAAGTCACTTCTCGTCCATCCAGAGTATAACCCTCTTTCCAAGCTATAATTTTATCGCCATTCACTTATATTCAAAGAATGTCACAGCCTCCTCCTCCTCTTCATTTGTTATAATGTTATAATGACAACAAACCCCAAAGCATTTCGTTCACGTTTCTTGAAATGGGGACGAAATGAGTTGTCATTTGTTGGCATTTACTGATGCCAATGCCTATGAGAGATTTATAGCTGTCAACTCTGCAGACACAGTGTACAAGTGGGGAGAAAGCAAACAAATAAAATTAACCGTTTATTGCAACCAGTGACTTGGGTGGTCTGTTTGCCTTGAAAGCTTGCATCCATGAGCTACTCAGTTAGCCAATAAAGGTATAATTTTTACTCTACCAGTCTCCTGCTCCTTCTATGGCTCACATGGTACCATTTTTTACCTAAATGCAAATAGGACACAATGATTCACAACTCATTAATCTTTTTCCACAATTTTCTGTTGTTGCAACAATGTTGTCCATGTGAAAGGGGCCTAAAGCAAGTTGAATAAAACATGATCAGAATTCCAAGCGACAAATTGAAAGGAATGTCATAATTTTAATTGTCTGAAACAGTCCCAAATGTTCTTGCTTTCTCCTCCCCGACTGAGGATACTTCACATGTTTATTGTCAGGGCTGGATATACATCACAGGTGACACTAAGCACGGTACCTGCAGTGGCCACAGCTCCACCCACATTCTCTACATGACCATAACTTCATCCCCATCCACCACTGCAAGGGTCAGATAATCCCCTTTAATTATAACATAAATACCAATAATCTCTTAACTAATTACCTGCTAGAGAGTACTATCATCCAAAGGGTTCAATAATTGGCAGGAAAGTGGTAGAGTGCCTGCTGATGAATCATTGGGATGGACCAGGTCCCACCCACAGTTTAACTTGGTGGGCATGACCAGCACAGCTGAGACATTCTAGGTGGATGCTTAATCAACTTATGGAAAATATTACTTACCAGTTGAAAATCCCTTGTACACGGGCCACAGTGGCAGCCAGTCACGGGGCAGTCATACACAGTAGAGACTGCCGGTGCTGCAGCTGATACAATGCCAGCCGGTCGCAGGGCAGTCATGCACAGTAGAGACTACCCGCGCTGTGGCTGATACTTTGGAGTTCCCCGCTCCATATTAGCCAGGTCACGGGCAGTCTCTACTGCGCATGACTGCAGTACACACAGAAGTCTCTACAAGCTATTTAGTGAATTATTATATAGGATTGTACATATTACTTATTGTACACTTACACAATGCACTTACACATTAAAATGGGACTGAACTTGAGGAATAAGTGTCTATTAACGTGTTTACTGGATGAACTTACCTAGATATGTGTCATTCATACAGTTGTTAATCAATATTTTGCATTATAGCTGTAGTTTCATGTTTATAGCAATCTCTATTCAAGACACAAAATGGGCTACAACAAACCTATATGAATTGTAAGGACCCTTTCTCATGGCCAACATTGTTGCAGGAACTGAAAATCATGAAAAACACATGGATTGCAAATCATTCTGTCCTTTGAAGCATTTCCTACAGCCAACATGTGCTGTAATTATTGTTGAGAGACATACCCATCTTTTCTCAGACACTGTGATTATGCAACTACAAATTAGTATTATTGATTTCAATGGAATTGCATTTAAATCCCATAAGTGTTGCAGGTAGTTTTGTTTTCCCTGCAGTTTTATCACTTTTTTCTTATTGAGAGAATGGAATGATAGATACATTTTTATATACAAAACAAAATTGGGCCACACACTGGCAGGCTTATTGGAACCAAAACCACAGACAGACACCGGGCAGCATCTTACACATTTTGCACAAAGCTGGGCTTACTCATAGATCAAACACACAGAACAATATTCGCTGTTATAAGTAGCAATTTTGTAACATTCATAATTCAAATCACCCAGTCAGTCTGTTCTAATTCCCATGGAGTTATACAGTAGCTGAGTATCATTATACACTAAGGATTAAGGTAGAAATACTACCAATACATTGTTGCATCAGGGTGTTTGACTCGGCTACAGTGTGCCTCTGACTGGATGATTTGAACTATGAATGTTACAAAGTTGCTACTTAAACAGTGAAGATTGTTCTATGTGTTTGATCTATGAGTAAGCACAGCTTTGTGCAAAACGTGTAAGATGTTGCCCAGTGTCTGTCTGTGTTTTTTGTTCCAATAAAGCTGATTTTAACACCTGCGTGTTTGTGAATCTTCAGTGTGTGACCCAATTTTGTTTTATGTTGAAAGAAAACAGGGCAGCTTGGAGGCCTGCAGGGCAGGCACCTGACAGAAAACATGCAGTGTTTGGTGAGTTAGCACTTGTGAATAACGTCTGATGTAGTATGCCGCTTTTTGCTTTTTCTACATTTTTATACATTATAGCACTAAAAACAAATCAACATTTTCATTTAAGAAAGTCACCTATGTGAAAGAGTTTGCAATAGACACAAGTTGTTATAAGTCTTTATCAGACTGTACACAGAAACAGCTAGCAGTGCGATACAGAGATCCAAGGCTCAAAAATAATCTATATAGCGGTACCTGACTGCTGTGTGAAGGAAACTTAGTGAGGTAAATCAGAGCCACTTATTACTACGTTATAGTTTTCCTTTAAAAACTATAAAAAGACACATTTCAATAAAGAATCACCTCCAGCATCCATCTCTCAGATCATAAGCACCCATTACCCCACGTGATGCTGGCTGTTGCTGAATACCCTCTCAAAATGAATCCATTCTTCAGAAGATAGAAATAGGGAACTGGCGTAGCACTAGCACACCATAATATCCACATACAAAAAAAATAAAAAATATATCCTATATAATAATTAGCTAAACGTTTGTAATGATGCAGTCATGCGCAGTAGAGACTGCCCGTGACGTGACTGATACGGAGCGGGTTGCTCCAAATTCAAACCGTGGTCCTCTCTGCGTACCGAAGGGTGTGCAGAGGGGATCGCAGTCTGAGTTCGGAGCTCCCCGCTCAGTATCAGCCACGTCACAAGCAGTCTCTACTGTGCATGACTGCACTGCAACCGGACGGCACTGTTGCCAGTGTACACAGGCTCTTTAACTAGTATATATATATATATATATATATATATATATATATATATGTACGAAAAGAAATAAAAACAAGTGAATATATCAAGGAATGTATCAAGGAATGATCGAATTGCCTAGGTTTGCCTATAATCATGGTTTACTATACAGGTTTCATTCAGTCTACAGCAGTGAGTGGTATAGACATATAAAAAAAGACTGGTGAAAGTGTTCCAGTCTTTTTGGGTTCCCACCAGCTCACTGCAAATGATTCCTCTTTGAAAGCAGACCAGTCTAATCATGATGATAATATATACCTTATTTCTTTATGAGTAATGTTTAGGTGTTTTTAAAGGGAAAGTAATATTTTCTTCCACCAGCAGCTCAGATTGTTCATCATAGTTAACAGTACTTGACCTGAGAGAGTTCTTATTACAGTCTGTTTCAGCAGTGCAGCTAGCTTCCAGAGACTTCTGGTAGAAAAGTCCACTCTCCAAAGTACAGCAACACCAAAAAAGAAACAAAAAGCGCACACAATCTGAACTGTAAATATGATCCGTTATATTCTTCCTCTGAACCTTCACCAAGTGAGTTCCTATTTCAAAATGCACCTCATCCACCATGGAGATCACTTCTTCTTAAGGGTAGGTATTTGACTCACCTTCACTACAGGCAATCCATCCTCTTGGTATTATCGCTTTCACTGGTCAACCCCCAGTGCGGGCGTTCTTGCGTCACCTCCTTCCGTCTATAGTCTCCACTCCTTAGACAGAGGATGGAAAGATCTGAAATCTGCAGAGGAAAGATCAGGAGGGATCGCTAAGGAGTGGAGACTATAGACGGAAGGAGGTGACGCAAGGACACCCGCACTGGGGGCTTGACCAGTGAAAGAGATAATACCAAGAGGCTGGATTGCCTCTAGTGAAGGTGAGTCAAATACCTACCCTTAAGAAGAGGTGATCTCCATGGTGGAGGAGGTGCATTTTGAAATAGGAACTCACTTGGTGAAAGTTCAGAGGAAGGATATAACAAATCATATTTACAGTCTACACTCAGATTGTGTGCACTTTTTGTTTCTTTTTTGGTGTTGTAGTTACAATGTAATTATATGATGAAGTTTATCGCTCTAGACCCTTTTCCTGATCGTAAGCCACCTCCTCATAGATCTTAAAACCTGTCATGGGACCAGACAGATCACAATGAGGGACAATCTTCCCTCTGTCAGTATAAGGAAATCCCTACCCTCCTTGACAAAGATTTTCCCTCATTGTGACCTGCTGTCAGATTTGAGAGAGAAACGCTGATGTGGGGAAAAGGAGCGAGAGGGGTAAACTTCAAGATATAATTACAGTGTAACTAGCAAGTTTTGAATAGTAAGAGCATCAGACATCAGTACTATTAACCTCTTGAGTGCCAAGGGGTACAGAATGCATTCCGTACCACTCTGGCACTCAAGGGGTTAACTATGATGAATAATCTGAGCTGTTTGTCAAAGGAAACATTACTAACATTTTAACTGTTTTTAAATTCCACATGTTTTTCAAAAGATAATTCATTAGGGGAAACTTTTAAATGTAGGAGAGTTTAATCTATTTTTTTTCTGTAAGCCATAAAGATGGCAATATGTATTGATTAGGACGATAGCTGTCATCTGAGAGAAGGATATGGTATCTTATTTTTTAATAAGCTGTGCCTCTTTATCTATTTTAAAGTGTAAGTGAAGCTTGTATTTGTACAATAATTTTGTCTCTCCTGGCAATATGTATTGATTAGGACTCAAGTAAAATGGGGCACCTTGGGGAGGAAACAAGCTTAAAAATACTGTGAGCTAACTATGCAACAAAACTATATTAAAAAAAAACTATGTTAATTAACACATTGGTAATATATGCTTGATACAGGGTTCTCATATAAGTAACTTGTATGGAGCAGAGTGGGTTTGCTTTTTGTTTTTGTTCTCACAAAGATGGTACTAGGATTCTTTTAATTCCATTGGGAAACTAATCCCACACCTCACTGACTATAGTGTCATGCTATAATAGTTCTTTTTCTCGGGTAATTGCCATAGAGCATTCAAACAGTCTCCAGTTGCAACCAGTAGCATTCATACTTAAAGGGGTAGTAATGTTTCATAATAAAAGCAGCTCTAATTAATCATCATAGTATTTGGACTTTAGAGAGTGTTATTTCAATTGTGTCAGAGTTGTAGTTCAAGAGTAATTCAATGACAAAGTATCCCCCTCCCTCCCCTTTTACTGATGTAACATTGTTCAGCCAGAGCAGACGGGAGGTGCCCAGGTAGATTGCAGAGAGGGATAATCTTCAATTAAGATAAGGGAAAAAGCTGAAAAACTTGTCAAGGGGGGCAGGGCTTTCATTGTTCTCATAGGAAGAAGATTGTTCCCTGCTGTTATCTATCTGGTCTATGGACTGCATTCCACATCTAAGAAGAGATGGCTTACACTAGGTAAAAGGGGCGAGAGGGGAAACTTTACTTGTGAATATCTCTCAAACCATAAAGGTTTGAGAGAGAAGAATTATATTGTTATTCATGTTTTTTTCAAAACCTACAAAATAAAATAAAGATAAAACAATGTATTACTATCCCTTTAACGATAGCTGTCATCTGAGAGAAGGTTACGGTATCTTATTTTTTAATACGATGTTCCTCTTTATCTATATTAAAGTGTAAGTGAAGCTTGTATTTGTACAATAATTTTGTCTCTCCTCAATTTAAGGTACTTTATTAGAAAGTATTACCTTCACTTTACATTTTATGTGTATATGAAACTGGTATGGTATGAAGACTAGAAGAATTTATTTCATTGAATAATTTGTAAGATCCAACTAAAATCACATATGACTCCATGTAATTTTAGAAGCAATGTAACATTTTTTTGTTGAATTTTGGCTATTTCTATCTTTGTTAAATGTTAGAAATGCAGATATAATTATTTTTGATTTTATGATGATATGAAGACCCATTTTTACATATGCCACAGAAACATTAATTTTCACGAAGTATAATATTAAGACTATGAGTTATGTGGGCAATGACATAGCTAGTCATTAGTAGATCCCAGTGAAAACATTTTTATAGGCTCCCGAACACAAACATTTTACTTCAGGTATATAACCAGAATTGACTGGACTGACAATCCCCTTTAATTACTGCACTCCTTGTAGTTACAACCAGACCCTTGACAAAGGACCAACATAAGCTTTGTGGGACATTATGCAACATACCGGCTGCACTACCAGTAGTTCTGTCCCTTCTTGTAGGAGTGAATTGTTTTTGCACAACTCAGAGGTAAAACACCCTTAATCCATCCCTGATACCTGTCATAATTGTTCAACTAAATGTCAGCTGATAATCAGTAACTGTAATAGTAATGGATAGTGTAAAACATAGCACAGGATTCTGTTACACTGAGTAAAGTTATTATCAATCTCTTTGATGCTAGAGACATCATCTTCAAAATGCATTTGAGGCATACCTGGGAACTCTCCGGTTTTTGCCCCGGAGACTCCGGATTTCAGACAGAATTACCGGATCTCCGGGGCAATGTGTGGATCACTGGGTGGGCAGAGTTTAAATAGAAACTCTGCCCACTTGTGCTCCATCCCGCCTGGTTCCTCCCAATCCCCGCCCTCTTAGATACATTTTGCAGGTTTTTTTTTTCTTTTGTCCCACCCCCCCTCCACGACTAAGCCCCACCCCTTTTATGACGCGAATCGCATCATTTTCCTCCCAGGTCGGCACTGACAGGGTTACCCTCCGGGTAACCCTGTTTCAAAAGTTCCCAGGTATTTGAGGTATCTCAACCATCCAGATTGTTAAATAAACTGTAGTAAACTGTCAATCCATTATTAAATAAGGGATTTGTGTGTTTAAATGATTGTCATACAAATATTTGTATTTATATAACATAAACTACAGTTACATATAATTAAGAGGACACCCCCAGGGATACTTGAATAAGTCTCTGCCCCAGGGTTCAGAGTAGGGCCCCTTTAAGGTTTTTTCTGGGTTCTGGGGAATGAGAAGTGTGAGGAGGGTTAAGTATTTATTGAGCACTAAACATTTTTTAATGAAAACCTATATGTTATACAGCTTTTCATCCTGCGTAGACAATGGTACTCTCACTGCTGTCAGTTGTTTTATTCAAGTCATAAGTTCAAATTGTCAGGAAGTAAATTATAGTGTGATGACAGATCAAACTGACAGTATGACTCAGCAGCTACTATCACATTCTACAGACAACTATTTGTTAGTGACTCACAAAGCGAAAGGATGCCACCATCCTTCCGCTTTCTGATTGTTCCCAAGAATGTAGAACCTGCTTGGAATCGATCACCCAAACTGTTTTGAGTTGTGGTAAGTCTCTTGTGATTAATTTGCTGCATCAATATGTATTTTAGAGCACTGTAGCACCCTTTCTTCCTGTATATTTGACAGTGACTTACCTCTCCTAGACAGTGCACCAGAATAACTAATTGAAATGTGACATCTAGAGTAGTGGCAGTGCCCTTGTTTTACTCAACACCCTATATATATATATATATATATATATATATATATATATATATATATATATATATACACACACACAATATATATGCATACCTGGGAACCCTCAGGGTTTGACCCTGAGACTCAGGGTTTTGACACAGATCTCAGGGTGGAGGGCCAAATTCTCAGGGTGAGAGAGTCCATTGTTTCCTATTATTTGATTTATACCAATTTACTGCTTATTTAATATACAGATTAGTGACATTTCTACCAGAAAGGTAGAAGGAGAAGTCCTGTTTGTCCTGTGAGTGTGTAAGAACTGATATCTCATACCTCAAAATGTAAAAGGTTCCATGAGGACTGATCGGATCATCTCTGGGTTACAGCAAACACTGACGTAGCACTGAGAATCTATTTTCTTGGGAGCTTTAAGGGTTAATATTTCAAAGATCTCAGGGTGAGCTCATATCAAAAGTTCCCAGGTATGTATATATGTTTTCATAACAAAAGTTTGCTGTTGCTTTAAGGAGCAGTATTATGAAGTAGGGAGTAACTTGAGAAGATCAAGTGCTTTCTGAAGGAGTTGCCAATCTGAATCTACCCATCAGGCTATCCATGGACAGAAAGGTTCCTCTGGTGTGTGACTCAATGAAAGTCAGAGTTTAAGGGTGCCCTCAAGGTGTCTCTCTGAACTGTCTGCTGTGAATCCAGCGCATGTTTTCTTGAATATGAAGGTAACACTGAGATCCTGGCTAGGGTGGCCATCAAAGATAGGTGCTAAGAAAAGAAGGAGTAAGCAGAGTTTTTCTGTGGAAGAGAGGTCATATACAGGGAAAATCAAACTGAGAAACCTAACACAGAAATGTAAGCATCTGTGTTTTGCTGTTTGATATTCAGCTAATAAATTGTGTTGATTGCTCGAAAACCCTGGTGCATAAATATTTATTCTGTCAAGGTGCACATTACACCTGTTTCTACAAGGCCAGTGCTGGAATGAAGACATTGGAGTAGTGAACCCACAGAGTGGTTCACCCAATTGAGGGAAAGCCTATAGGTATTTCCTCTCAAGCTGAGCTATTTTGTGCCACATAAATGGTTAAAGTGGACATGTTACCTACATTACATTTAGTCTCATTAAATGTATACATTAAAACTGCCTATAAATGGAGCTTTTTGTTTTAAATCTAGGTTAATCTTTTTAGCGTATTGTATTCAGGTCTTCAGGTTTCTACAGAGCTTTGTTTTCTGACTTGGTCAGATAAAAACTGCATAATGAATTGCTCACAAGTCCAGAAAATCACTTCTCTCCACCTTCTTACACTTGTAAGGTCTATACATTTCTAACAGAGAGGAAGAAGCTCCCACTGAGCGGATGAATTGGAAAAGTGATAAGGAAAGGGTGCAACTTAGAAAAAATAAGAGTATAATGTAAAGTTAACTTTTCATTTTTAATCAAAATGATCTGTCTACTTTAATTTTAATGTATGAGTTATAACATACATAACCACCCCTTAACTACATCACAGGGGCTGAATAAAGATTCCCACTGATTTAAATGGAACTTGGATCACCTTGAATGTTAGAAAGGAATCCAACATATTGCCACTTACTGTGTTTGAGACATATCTAGCATTCACTGAGTCAAACACCCTCTTTAAATAATTTAGTAAATGTATATTTATTTTATTCCTATCCTAGTACAAGTTGAATTCACTGATATAACACTGATATATGTTCTATTATATGACCAGATTTACTTTATTGTAATATATAATAAGTATTTCTCAAATTCCAATCAGTGGCCATCGGAGAGCCGAGGTGCAAACATTTTTTTGGGCCCCCTAATACACAAATATTCTCCCAGAGGCATAACTAGAATCTATTAGGCCTTGGTGCCAGTAGATCACATTGGATTCTGGGCCCCTGGAATGAATGCACCCTCTCTCCCCCTGTAGTCACTCCCCTGATTCCCATACATGTAACCTGCTTTCCTGGTTTAGCATATCACTATCAATCATCTATACAAGTACACTAAAATCGTTTTGTAATATTCCATCATTTGGACTAGCTGATATCACTGACTCAATGAAAGCCAATGAAGCAATGACAAATGATATACTATAAAATAATGCACATAATAATTTTAATATGGCACATTTTTATTTTAATCTTCTCAGTGGAAAAAATACTGAAACTCATGTATTAAAGGGATAGTTATGTTTCAAAATAAAAGCAGCTCCATTTAATCATTATAGTATTTGGGCCATGGAGAGTGTTATTTCGATACTGTCAGATCTGTATTTCAAGAGTAATTGAATGTTAAAGTATCTGCCTCCCGCACCGTTTACTGATGTAACACTGCTCACCTCAGAGCAGCAAGACTGTCCGGATGGATTGCAGAGAGGGACAATCTTCAGTGAGCATAAGGAAAAACCTGAAAAACCTGTCAAAGGGGGCAGGGTTTTCCTTATCATCATAGTAAGAAGATTGTCCCTTGCTGTCAGCTGTCCAGTCTTAAGACCAGATTCCACATCTGAGAGGAGGCAGCTTACACTACGTAAAAGGGGTGGGAGAGTGATACTTTATCATTCAATTACTCTTGAACTACAACTCTGACAGTATTGAAATAACACTCTCTATGGTCCAAATACTACGAAGATTAATTGGAGCTGCTGTTTTTGTCAAACATTACCATCCCTTTAAGTAGATGTGATCAATAATCGGACAAGCCAACTTTGCCATAGGGGACACATAAAAAAATCATATTAATTTAAACAGAGCTTTCAGCTCCTTGAATTCTAGAGGAACCTCCAATGGGCTAAAAACCCAATGTAAATCAGTGTGAATTTGGCGAATGTTTATTTGTCCCTTATAGTTAGATGAATACAGTATTTACCGTGAGTACCAGAGAGGTATCCGATGCATTGCAGAGCAATGCATTGAATACCTCTCTGGTGCTCAAAGCGTTACGTAGAAAAAAGTGACTACCTTTGCAGGCAACCTACAATATCCATACTCAGTTCAGAGAAAGTATGCTGCCAAGATGAGAAACTATTTCTCAAGAACCATAAACAGCAGGATTTCAGGAAAAAAACAAAGCTGATTTTGGCCTGGCAAGTAATATAAATGGTTTTACCTACAAATGTTCCCATATACTTCAACGGGAATCTGCAAGATAAAACCCAGAGGTGAGTGACATTTTATCTCCTGCAATGTAATCTAGGACTTTATCAGGGGAGCAAACTATTTTAAATACATAACTATGTTTAAGCAGGGATATCGTTGGCCTTTTGAGTGCCAAAAGGGCGCACAACACATTGCAGAGAAATACGATACACAGTGCACCACTCTAGCACTCAACGGCTTAAATTCTGCCTGCTTGTTGCATTTAAGAACGATGGATCCGCAAAGTCACATAGTACACATTATAATATGTCCCTAGATTTTCTTGCAGGTGATACATATCACTAGTTTTTCCTCACAGATTTCAGTTTAAGTCTACAGAGAAATTTGTAGCTGAAACCAAAGATACATTTATCATCTGCAATACAATCCAGGTCCTAAGTTAGAAAAGTATTATCTGATCTGACTACTTAATGATGATATTCAATATTACAGTGAACTAATATTAAGTTATACCAACAGTATAGATATTCTGACAGCTCAACATCAACATCAGTTTAAACAATTTAAAATGGAATAGTTGAAATTGGAATAAATGCTAAACATTACCTGACGTTTCATTGGGTATTCTTGGTGGTCTTGCAGCCTTGCCATTACCTGGGTACGGTTCAGTTGTGCTAATCCTACCAGGGGGTTTCTTGCGATTATGAATCCCTGGATTTTGTGATGTGATTCCTTTTGCCTGTGTTGTTGTAAAAATTGTGGTGGTCGTTGTAGTTTCCACCAAAGTTGTTCTGGCTTGAATAGTGGAGGTTTTTGTGGTCTTATGAATCCCAGGGAATGTGCTTGATTCTGCAAAGTCATCATCCCCTGTTGGGCCCCATAAAATAAACTCAGAAACTGTTGTTGGTTGACTATCGCTGTCCAAATAAGTTTTCAAGTTATCCCAGCTTCTGCTTTGGAGTTGCCTCTTCCCCCTTTTTAATTGAGTTGTTTTTAGTATATTTATTAGTCCTTTTCTAGAAGGATATGAATTTGATCTGGTTGAGTACTTTAATGGCACATTTCTAGAAAAAATGTTGTCCACATGGTCTTTATGATTTTTATTTAAATGGTGTGGTTCTGCCTGAAAAGCAGGAAGTTGTACATAATTTGTAAACGGATTCCAAAAATGTTTTTGATTTTTTGGCTTTTGCCTTCCTCTTAGGTTCCACAAAGCATTATGATGTATACTACGTTCTAGTGAAGGTCGCTGTAAATATTTATATGCTTTGTTTGGTGATCCAGATTCACAATTAATGAAATCCATGGCTAATTGAAACATGGCTATTAAAATCCAAGCATGGCTTCCTAATGGAGGGCCTGATCTGCAAAAAAGACAATAAACACAATTAAAAAATGTAGGAAGAAAATATAATTTAAACACTATTTGTAAATAGTTGGCTAGAGTTGGGGCTTTAAGCCCATGTGGACCAGAAGGGTACATAATGCATTGCTTTAAAGAATTCAAGGAATTCAATGCTTTAAAGAATTTAACTAATTATTAACTGAACATAATGCTTTCTCAATTAGCATTTTATAGGTACTTCAGATTTTATCACACCAGTGGGCACAGTAAATTGTGAAAGATTATACCAAAGAGAGCAATATAACTGATTTAATTTCTAAGTTATAATTTTGATATTAATTAAATCATGTATATCCTATAAAAGTAAATCAAAATCTACATGCTGCTGCACATGCTTATGAGTTCCTGACTACTAAATGCAAAGCCCTTGGAAACATATAAACCAGGCATGTCAAACATGCAGCCCGCTACCTATTAACTTTTGGCCCTCGTGGGCCAGCATCATCCGCCACCCTCCTCCCGGTTTAGGTTGACATCTTTTATTTATTTGGATGTTTATCTGGGTTTCACTGGTCCTGAAACCTGGATAGAATAACTTGCAAGCTGCTGGCATTATCTGCAGGCAGAGAATTATGGTGGCGGCTAGATTGTAGTTGGCTAAAGGATCTTTGTTAATATAAATTCAGTCATGTGATCATGGTGGGTAGGAAATGAGGGGAACAGTAAAACAGAGATAATTGTAGGATGAACAGAATAGAAATAGAAGTTGCAAAGGTGAATGTGGGTGAAGATCATTTTGGGCTTTGTATCCCTAAATTCTGTTAAATCAAAAGACAAGTCTATCCAGCAGCAGTGCTGGTAGACTTACATTTTTTAAAAATGAAAAATAATCTGTTACCTTATGAATATCCTGTTGTAGAATTGGAAACAACACAAAAGACAGAGAAACAAAAGGCATATGCAATAACAGCAGAATTAAGAAATTGGAGGAGTAGAAGGGATTTCAACAGTTGCCACCATGTAAGCCAGTTGGGGCCAGTGCTCCTACTGCCTATTATTAGCACTATGAACACTGATGAATGGCAGACAAATAATAATGCAAGATTATACTGGAATAATAATAATATTGCACAAAATTTGTTTAACATTCATTCCTATTCATCATCATGATATACTGAACACCACCATCTATGTCCAACATGTTAAATTAAAACTTTTATTTTTTTTTTAAATAAAAAACTGTTGGCAGGCTTACAGAAACGCAAGCTTTGAAACAATTGTTAGCAGGCTTAGAGCAAGACTAGCCTTTAAAAGTATTAGCAGGCATACATCAAGAAAATCCTTGAAAAAAATATTTTCAGGCTTGCAGAAAGGCAAACCTTGAAAGGAATTGGTTTCAGGTCAAAGACTAGGTACGCCAACTCCAGTAACATTATATACTACCCACTATTATATATTATCATTCCCACATCACCAGCTGTGTCATGAGACATGTGGTGGCGATGGTTCCTGCGGGCCATAGTGCTGAGGTGGCAGCACCACCATCACCACTTCAAGTCCAGTCACCAGACTCTTGCCCATTTCAGAAAATACAAGTCACTGGGCAGTGATGGTATGTGCATATGATACTTCCCATGGGTCATTACCACTCAATAAATAAGCCTGGCATTTTCTTCATGGTGAATGTTCCTCAAATGCTCCCTTTCCCTCTGCATTCTATTGGTTTCCACAACATTGTCATGTGTGGCAATTGCACTACACAATGTGCAGTGCTTGGAAACATATTGCCACATCTGAAGTTTCACTGTCTGCTGATGGTAATGACAACAGTGGCAGTGTTGAGAAGCACTCTGAAGGCACTAGGGGGGACAAGATGGTATTATCCTGTCCTGCAGCCTAGCACACAGGTGTTATTGTTTCTTTGTTCATGTTCTTGGCTCACATTTTTGGGTGAGATGTTGGCCCACAGTGTTGTTGTCATTGGGGAGAAAAAGGGGCACAGTGAGAACAACACCTGTTTTTTTTTCTTTGGGGGAGGCTCACCATTAAGAAGCCCCTCAGGGTGGTTATACTGCATATGATATATTAGGGCAGATGTGTTAAGGTCTGATCCCTCTTCATAACCTTGTAACATATTGTGCACATTGCTGTTGGCAATAATTGCATAGGCCCAGTAACATGTTGCTGTACTTCTCTTTATATATAAATATGACTCTCCTATCTGCTAATAAGCACCAGCTTACCATAACCTAGTAAAAAAAATAATACAGGCAATTAGGAATAAATTCTACACTGGTTCATATAATAACATGCCTGATACATTTTCTTTTCAATGACGATACATTTCAATTCACTCCTACTTAATCAAGAATGTAACATACTCTAGGGAGGAATGCAAGCCAGTGGTGTATTAGCTATTTTTTGAAAGCCATATATTTTTGTTCTGTTTGACTTGACTAGTACATTCTCCTTGATTAATAGCACAGTTAGCACATGCTCCTAAATTAAAGGTAAAGTTAACCAAATGTATGAAAATGGGGGGCTAACTGTTTTTCTGAATTAGGCACAAACTCTAATCCTCTCATACAACTGTGGACATTTTATCCATGCTTTTTGAAATGCATTCGCTAAAAATGCAAACATTCCCTAATTCATAAATAACACTTTGGTGCTAATCATTTTTCCACCAAAACTATATTGTAAATAGTCATTGTGCATGTTCAAAATATGCAGTCGAGGTCATAATGTGCCCCTGTTAAAAAGATAATAAAATGCATATTAAAAATATATATTTATTGGTCAAAGAGTGGAGAAATTATCTCCACATCTAGTCTTTCTTTTATCATATTTACAATGCTATTATGAATGAAATACTCCTTTTATTTTTTAATATTTTCTAGAAAAATGCACTTTGTACTGGTACATAGATGAATCTGCTGCTAACTGCCCACACATATCTGTCACATATTTATTGGAGTTAATACTTGTGACCTATAGCAGAAAAATAAAAAAGTCACATAAAATAGTTTTGCATTATGAATAAGTGTAGTTTTAGCTCATATGATTCATTGTCTCAATATATCATTTTAAGGGTTTCACTTATCGGGGTGTCTAAACGCCTGTAATTCTACTTTCATCCATTAAGTACCAGAAAGCTAGGCAATAATTCACAATATACTGCCCACCCCTTTGGTCTTTAAAGCGTTAAAGTTAGATATTGCAAATTGACAGATACATTTTTGCATGTCACAGACTATTATAATGTCACAAACAAATTAACAACCACTCCTGTCTCTTATGAGTCTGGAACACACAGATGGTGATATGTTATTAGATCACACTCCCACTAAAAGGGGCATATGTTTCATTAGAGCCAGATGCAGCTCCGTCTCTTTTGACTTTTGTGGTTCCTAACCCTCAATATTCTAAACAGGAATGAGCAGAAGGATTCCGTACGGTATGTTTGTTATTCATAGAAAATATGCCATTGCACAAGACATGAAACATGTGTTGAGTAACAGGTCTTTTGGTTTGCATTTCATTTCACATTTCATTTCCCATGTTAACTAACCAGATACAGAAAAGTGATATCCCAAAAATAAAAACATAAGTTGTCTTATCTTCATATGCCAATCAAACAGGTTTTTGTAAGGTCACTCAACTGTATAAGATAGTAGAACTAGGTGGCAGGAGTACTGGACTACTCTCCCCCTCAATCTCCTCTATGCTCCCTAAACTATTTGCTGTGAATGATGTCCTACTACTTTCTCCATATGCTCCTGACTGACACCTCCTTTTTTCCCCCATGTTCCCCTCTGCTTCCTCTTTTCTCTTGGCCCCATGTTCTACATTGCATCCTCATCTTGCTCTCTATGCTTCATGCTACTGCCTTCTACCTTCCCACGATCATCCTTTATGCTTCCTTTTTCCCAAGATTATTCATCCTTCTCCTCTGTTGGTTTCTGATACCCATTTTCTCTCTCTCTCTCCCCCTCTTTCTTTCACTCCTTTCATTCCCCCTCTCTCTCTCTCCATCTCTACCATGTTCCTCTTTCCCATTCCAAATCAATTCAGATGGAACTGGAATTTACTCCAGGTCCTCTATATTAATATATGAAATGAGTCACAGAGGTTTTGCTCATCTTTAATCCCAAGCCTCTCAAAAAGTAAATATTTGAGATGTTCTGATAGTTTCAGCAACCTGTGACACTAGTTGGTCAATACCAGGTAAGTATACTAAGGACTGCAACTTTTAAACAGGAAAACTGTAGCATTATAATCAAAATGCAAGAATAACTGGTCAAATATCAACCCACTGTACTAGGAAAAATCATAGGTCTTAGTCTAGTAAAATCAATAAGGGAAATGCATGAATCTCATATTGCAGTGTATGAGCTACTAGGTGTCAAAGATCCTAGGTAGGGTTGTGGATGTTGATAACCTGTATTGTTGCTGTGGGTTAATCAACATTACGCTGTGTTGCAGGGTGGTGTTTTTGTGCTTGTTTGTCTCACTGTCTGGTGCAGCAGTTGGTTGAGCTGCTACACATTCTTCCATTATCCCAATGCTAGAATGCGGCTTGTTGTCATCTTCAGTGTTCTCTATCACAGAGATAATAGCCAGAGCATAAAGGAACTTGAGTCACAGCTGCCTGTGTCTTTCCAATCAGTCACACAGAATGTTGGGGTATTTAGGGTGAACCTCCTTTGCGCCCTTCCCACACCCCCCAGATATGTCTACCACAGACCAAATGACAGTCAGTTGAGGAAGGAACCTGCATCACAGCTGCCTGTGTCTTTCAAATCAGTCACACAAAATGTTGGGGTATTTGGGCTGAACCTCCTTTGCTCCCTTCTCACACCCCCAGACACTTTTAATACAGAGATAATACCAATCACATCATAAAGGTAAACCTTCTTTGCTCCCTTCTTACATACCAATATACTTCTAACACAGAGATGATAACATCCAGATCAGGAAGGAACTTGGATCACAGCTGCCTGTGTCTTTGCAGTCAGTCACACAGAATTTTGGGGTATTTGGGGTAAATCTCCTTTGCTCCCTTCTCACATTCCCAGACTCCCCCACCATAGAGATACTAACAGCCAGATTAGGAAGGAACTTGGATCTCACAAAAACAAAATGGCATGCTATGGGAATCCAACAGCACTTTTATACTATGCCTGCAGGAAAAGAAAGGTAACTTGCCATGTAGTGGGCAGAAATTCAGTCTTCCCATTGATTTTCATTCAATGAGCTAGGTGCAAAAAGCAGAAAAACTGCACTTTTCATGAGAAAAGTTGCTACTCAGCCTCAAGTGGCATGTTCTCTTGTTTCACTTTTATTGTGAAAACTTTCGCCTATCCATGAACTTAATAGTAATATTTTAGAGGAATCCTTGATGTACTTGTCAGTATTGCATTATTAGTCAATGTCAACATGTAGCTACAAAACAGAAAATATATTATGATATAAAAAAGTATTGATGCAAAAAACAAAATTGATTTACTATTTTCTCACTGTAAAATCACAGGTTGAAATGTACAGTTTTTGGCACTGGCTTTTAAAAAAATATATATTGTGTTCTAAGAAGTAAACCAATAAGAACAGCAAAAGAAATTGAGTATGAAAAAAGAATACCAAAATAAAATTCAACTTTTCATCCCATAGACACAACACAGAATGGGGACATCAACAACAATTAAGTGAAGGACATTTTTATGTTCATCCATTCTTTACTCTAAAGGCAGATAAATATTGATTCCAGTAGTAAAAGACTTCTACCTCATGTTAAGAAGGTTGTTCACACTTTTTTTTTTTTTAGACAGTTTATTTTTTGTCTTTCATTTATGTTCCTTTGTATCACACTAGTGGACAACTTACCATTATTACCTGGCAGCGCAGAGCCAATATGCTCTTGAAAGGTTGAATCCTCATATCAGTTGCACATATTGAGCCAGCCGCCCACTTTGTTTAGAATGGCAACATCATACCTCCTTCAATACAATCTACTACAATTAAAGATGTATATAGAGACTGGTCTGATATAAAAAAGAGTGTGCAATATAGTAATCTAGATCCTGCAAATCCCATTTAGAATAATGCCACTTTCAAACAATTTCACCTGTTAGACTTTGAGCCTTTATGGACTAGGTATGGTATAACAAATATTGATCATGCATATTGTAATATCTCAAATCCTTGGAAAATTTACACATAGATCTTGGTATACCCAATCATTTATTTTATACATATCTGAGATGGTTTCATCCTGCACAAGTGCAGTGGGGCAATGCTCCCTCAACTGTATCTGAATTGTGACTAAGATAACCTCCAAATGGCCAAAGCCCTATCATCCTTTTTATATCAGTGGCTAACCAATACTCAATCACCTTAGGCTTTGTACGCATTGGGTAACTGATTTGGGCGACCTAGAAGACTGGGACTGCAACTCTCATTTCCCTAAGCAATTTCCATATTCCCCAAAATAACTGATTATTGTGGTGTGAGGTAAAACAAATAAACCACCCCTACCAAAAACCTATTAAAAATGTTAGACAGGTTTTCTTACACATAATTCTTACTCAGAATCTATTACAGCTTAAAGATTTTTTAAAGGGATAGTAATGTTTCATAATAAAAGTAGCTCTAATTAATCATCATAGTATTTGGACTTTGGAGAGTGTTATTTCAATTCTGTCAGAGCTGTAGTTCAAGAGTAATTCAAAGACAAAGTGTCCCCTCCCACCCCTTTTACTGATGTAACACTGTTCAGCCAGAACAAAAAGGAGGTGCCCAGGTAGATTGCAGAGAGGGACAATCTTCAGTTAAGATAAGGGAAAAACCTGAAAAGCTTGTCAAGGGGGGCAGGGCTTTCACTTTTCTTATAGGAAGAAGATTGTCCCCTGCTGTTATCTGTCTGGTCTTACAACTAGATTCCACATCTGAGAAGAGATGGCTTACACTAGGTAAAAGGGGCGAGAGGGGAAACTTTGCTTGTGGATATCATAAAGGTTTGAGAGATAAGACATATCATTCTTCATGTTTTTTTAATGCCTACAAAATAAAATAAAGTTAAAACAAAGTATTACTATCCCTTTAAGCACATTAAACTACAATATTCTGTCATAGTCCAGGAGGTGCTGTCCCTATCAACTACTATGAAGAACTGTCATCTATGACTCAAGCTTTTACATAAACAAAAAAATTTTGTTCTTTGGACACCATCTTGTGTTTTTCAAACAGTTCATCTTAAATAAAAATACATTTGAGCCATAACAACGTTTTCATGAAAAATCTACGATTTGTGAGAGTACGCAAAAACTTGTTCTGCTCCTGTAAGCATTCAGTACCTGCCAACTAATTAACAGTCAACTCATCATAAGTCACTTTTTTAATGTATTAGCACACAAGTATTTGTATAAATATGTGATACTTTACTGTAAAAACTCTCCAAATATATGAAAAGGAGAGAAATCTCAATGTATTCTTTCTGGTAAAACATTTTCTAAATAAGTGAGTAGAAACAATTAACACAAGGACCACAGGGTGTCTAAAGCAATGCATTGCACAATAGTTTGCCCTTAAAGACTTAAGAAATACTAATAAAATTGCATTATTATATTATATATTGTGAAACAAACAAGAGACGAAACACTATAGAGCAACTATGGGCACCGTAAGTCTTTCAAGCTGCTGCCTAACAACAGTTCTCATCGGAATGATATTAGTTGTAGTCTGTCAGTAGCTGGAAGGCCTCATGTTGCCAACCACAGCTATATTTCATGTTCATTCATACCCTGGGTCTGATGGGTTATGCCTTTAGTCATGCTGCTCAGTAAGGATGAAACAGAGCTTAATTTTCACATAATTATTGTGACAACAGAGACCAAAGATCCAAGACCAAAGAATTATGTAAAAATAAGTATCTGTAAGTAAACCCCTTCAGTAGTGGTTGCCCTAGACACCAGCCGGCAGTAAGTGCTAATATATACCAGTCACCATCCTAAATGTAACCCAGTGTACCAGGGATAGTGTAATCATATATTCGGACAGGTTAATGTTCAAAGGACTGACTCAGTCATTAAATTCACAAGTGACGTTACATAAGGATTACATTTTAGAGGCAGTTGCTTTTTGTCACTTTACATATTAGCAATATTTGGTCTCTATTATTACATAACTCATACTGAGAGTTTTAATCATTATTTATTTTATCATTTTTGTTTTTTATTATATACCAGTCGTTTGAGTTAAGTTTAATTTATTTTGCTTATGCTGCAGGTTAATAAACACACCCAGGGTATGACTTAGAGTACCATATAATGTTTCTTCTCTTGTTTGTTATTATTCCAATCACAATGGCACCCATACTATTCATTCTGCTTGTCGGTCACCCAATATTGATCCTTCTAATTGTGGAACATACACTCAATAAATTGATATGTATGTATTGTTTATTTATTTTATCCATTGTTTACACCAGAGATAGACAAAATATATTCTACTTACTGATTTTCCCTGACCCTCAGATCTGGCTGGCTATAGATATAAAGCAATTATGCTACACAGAAAAATATCAATTTTGGATTTCTCTGCAAAGGAAAAGTGATACATTATATCATAAAGAACATTATTCCAGAGAGACACAATTGATTCTTTCTCTGTGAAAAAGCACAGCAGTTAATATAGATCCCCAAGTCATATTGTTTTTATAGCTAACCTATATCACATATATGAATATATACATAGTACCAAGGGGAGGGGGTTAACTATATGGGTTACAGTTAGATATAAAAGGTGGATATAAAGAAAATGGAGATAATTCCTGTGTTAGTTATCCTAACAGATTTTTTACTTTGAGTGTTGATGTTGGAGGTATAATCACTGGAATGTGATTGTTGTAAAGTACTTTACTTTCTAACAGCTGGGAGAACAGTCCCATTAATACTGATGGGACCAGGATGCAGGCAAACTTAGACTGATGATGGTAGGGATTCCATAATTAAGAAGACAGGTAGATTCATCTGTTGCCAGGATCACTACAGTCAGACAGTTTGCTGTCTCCCAGATGCTTGGGTTTGGCACATATTGTATTGGGTTGATAGATCTTTGAAAAGGGTTGGGAATAACCCAGCTGTCATGGTATATGTTTGTACCAATGAAAAAATCAGTGGCAGATGGAGGTCATTAAGTGTAATTTCAGGAATATAGTTCACAAGCTTTAGCACAGGACCTTTAAGGGAATGTTTTTTGAAATACTGCCTTGTTCTATGCCAGGAAGGCAGCTGTAGATTAGGGAGCTAAATTAATTTCCTAAAGACTTGCTGAAATCAGGAGGGTGTTTGGATTCCTAGAGCACTGGGCTATCTTTCCCTTAGGGACAATTTTTATAGTAGAGATGGATCTCATGTTAGTGGGGCTGATGTGCTAGCAGATAGGATGGTTACAGGGTTGGAGGAGACTTGAAACTAATACAGAGAAGGGGGTACAAATATAATATGGGGGAGATAGTGTAAAAAGGAACTTCAATTAGTGAAAGGGCATGGGGATGGAAAAGGAGAAAGGGCTAGGACAACAGTCTCTATTACATTCTGATAAAATCAAATATATTTTCAACAAAAGCATAAGAGCAATAACATAAAATATATGTTCGCAAGTGCTCCTAGTCTGGCTGATTAAATGAGGGAAATGGAACTGGTGGCAAATAATAAACAGTATGATCCTTAAGGCATTACTGAAATCTGGTTGGATTATACAAATAATTGAGCAGTCAATACACAGGGATATGCAATTTTTTAGGAGGGATAAGGTAAACAAAATAAATAGGAGGGGTATGCCTTTATACAAAAGACATTTTAACATTTAGCATAAGGGAGGATATTTATAAAGAGGCCAATGGAGAGGGGTTGAAATTTGAAGTGGGACTGAAAATAATAAAAAGATGCTGATAAGTAATTGTTACAAGCCACCTAATTTTGGGGAGTTTGAAGAAGTCCAACTGCTACTTCAAATATGGCATCTTTGAAATAAAATTACAAAAACTCATTAAAAAGGAAACAAAAACTATTCAATTTAAATTTTAAAAATAATGCAAGAGAATGGTGTCATTTGTTCAAATGGCATTTGAATGTATAAGCACATAAATATAGATTTAAATTAAAAAAAGAAAATGCAGGAGAAAGGTGTCATTTGTTCAAATGGCATTTGAATGTATACACGCATTAATATAGAGTACTGGTTAATAAACACAAGAGAAACACATTGGGACCGATACAACTTAACAATGAGGTTTTCTGGAAAGCCAGAAAAAGCAACCTTTTAAATTAAGAAGGGTCAGATGCATAATTTAAAAATACAAAGAAAACAAACAAATAGATTAACCATCAATGAAAATGAGAAAATAATTACAAATTATTCAATCACAGGCATATCTTAAAAACGTCTACAAGTATATAAATAGCAAAAAAGATAAAGGTTGATATTGGACTGCTCAAAATATCTGAATATTTAGTAAAGATAAGGTGATAGCTGGCATTTTAAGCAAATTATTTTCTTCTGTATAAAGTAAACAACAATGATAGGCAAGCAGAAAGAAGCACAGCATTTCCTCCACCATGTATATGGTTAACTGAGGACAAAGTCCAAGAGAAAGTAGAAAAGATTAAGATAAATAAAGCACTTGGATCTGATGGCATACTCCCAAGGTTAGTTAAGGAGCTTAGTTCAGTAGAAAACATGATATTATACTTAATTATTGATTCACTCTCATTGGGTATAGTGCCCTGTGATTGAAGGAAAGCAAGTGTAGTCCCACTATAGAAGCATAGGATTTGATGGCAGATAAGAACCATTTGACCCATCTAGTCTGCCCATTTTTCCTATTGTAAAAACCTCAGTCCTTATTTGGTCCTTTGTCTTATCTTATATTCATGATAGGCTTTAAAAAGTGAGCTGCGACTTTGAGTAGGATACTGTTGGAGTTACTAAACAACAGTAATCAGGATTATGTGATGACTAACAATATCCTTATTGTTGTAAAGTATAGATCATGTTAATTAAATTATTTGCATTATAGGAAAGGGTAAGTGGTAACTCCTATGAAGGCATAGCATTTGATACTGTATCTCATAAGATATTACTGCATAATGTGAAATGCACACTTTATTCAGTTTGAAGATAAAGTGGCCCTTCAAACATTTTTACCAGAGATATGTCTTCAACCTAACAGACAAAACAATTGACAAACCCTGATTTAGACAATATATTTTAGAGATATTAACAAATCCACATTTTATCACTTTCCTTTCAAAGAAAAAAAGGATTAAATTCACAACTTTATTCATCTGAGGCATTGGTGAACAACTGTTATGGACAAAGGAGTGCAATTACATCTTGTCTCAATATTTTGAAAGCAATGAGAATATTAAATACTGCTGTGGAGTTACTGTGCAGCAGCTGCCTTCATCTAATTTACCAGCAGTCGATTTTCTTTTGAATGTCAATTCTTTGCCTCTCAGTGCCAGATATTAAAGAATTAGTTTTCATGGAGTAACATGCTGATGGACTAAGATATTAATTAAAAAAAGAACAAGCAATTTTATTATATTTCTGGAAATTTGCAGTCCCAACTATACACTTCTATGAATAATCACAAACACAACATTAATTCACTACAGAACTGTTTTCACAAAGCAGATCTAAGACCACCTAATAATAACTGTCCCACTTATCATACTATGACCAGAAAATTCTAATTGTCCTTATGAATTTAACCCTTGTGCATTTGTTCAAGAGATAACATATTCAATCAGTCCTGGATGTCATGTCCTTGACTGTTCATGAATAGAAGCAGAAAGAATACTTGATCCTACTTAACACTTTAAGAGCAAAGGGATGCTGTCATTGCTGCTTCTCTTGATGGTAAACCGGCTGGCATATCCAGTCCTTCTGATCTCAATTAGTTTATGAATATTCCTCTTTTAGTGTGAAGTTATAAGGAATTTACACACTAATTTTCTAAGACTGCTCTGCCACAAATTCCTAGTGCTGGAACATGGACGTGACATGCATTTGCATGTTTGTAATTAAACAGGTAGATGTGCTGAGTACTTTCTTTAGGGCTCGGTCATATTGGCTGCTGTTGCTTCATTTGGCATTCCTGTTTCTGCTGTGACTCTTGCTGACTTCATCTGCCCTGACAATGTATTTTGTTTCCAGACTTTCTCTGATGGCAGTCTGATCTGGCCTGTTATATCATTTTTGAACTTGTGCTGCTAACGTTGATCCTGATTGTCTGAAAGTGTCTTTGTCTCCTGATTTGGTACTGCTCTTTTGGACATGCTGGTATCCTGTTTGAGGCTGTAAAAATTTTAGGGGTGCAACTTCTGTAGGTGAGAGCTTCTTTCTTAAAAGTATTGCGTCTCAGCACCTCAGCTACTACCATCTGCTCCAGATATGTATAACATTTACAGCACCTCAGATACATGTAATCTGTTCCACACTGGGCCTTCCTATTCAAACCTTTCAGATGCTGGTATACTGATATCCTTTATACTCAAACGTATCTACTTTTTCTTTCCGGATCTGCCTCTGTGCGGACTCCCATTGCAGAGGGCTCTGTATTCATTCTCAGAGCCTTATGTCAGTATAGTTTTACATAGGTTTACATCTCCCTGCCATAAGAATCCTCCTCCTGGAAGCGTCCACATATTGCTTTAAATCAGGGATGCTTATGAAATATTTATTCTGCAGGACTACATAGGAATTAATATAGCCATGTCATTAATAATAGTTTCTGATGTAAAGGGATATGTGTGTGCCTAAGGAGAAACCCACAATTCAAAGTAACAGTACAAGCAGCAGCAGTAGTAATAGTAGCAGTAGTACTAGTAGTAGTAGTAGTAGTAGTAGTAGTAGCAGCAGCAGAAGAAGTGGTGGGAGCCTCAGCCTAACAACAGCAGATAATGCTGCTGCCAACACATATTCAGGGACCCAGGGAAAAAAAAAAGGGACTTTTGATTTTCCCCTGGTGGCTACAAGAAGTAGCAGCACGGATCTGCAACTGCCTGAGCATGCTTTGTCTGAGAGTGTGATACTAGATGTACCACCTATGTCACCTCTACGAGAGGAGGAAGTCTGGTGGTGATAATGGTGATGATGACAGTACAATTAGAGGCTGGGTGAGAGACCTTGGCCTAGATGCATTAATGTAGATGTGATGTCGGTATGATTGAGTCGATGTGTTCGAATCACTCCGACAATTCGATCTGCACACACACGGACACATTCACAAAAATTGTCGGATGAAAAGGGAAGGTTGGAGGAGGTCCCTATTAGCATACAGGATTTTCGAAGTGCTGTCGGTGTGAAAGGGATCTCCTTTCCTCACACATCACCAGCACTATGACAATTCTGTACAGCATTCTCTGTGCTTCCCTATGCAGCCAATAGGGGAACACAGAGAAGGCTTTCAGCACCATGGACAAGGTTAGGTATATATGATATTTACTTGAACGGTACTTGTGAAGTACAGTCATGTAACCTAATTTATGATTGAACAGTGTCTATTTTTGATCCCAGCCACTTGATATAATTGTTGTAATAATGGAAAAAAACTTGCTATATTTGCTGGGATATTAATAGTGGTATTGCATCAATATTTGAGTTGTGGGATTTTAAGTCGATCTACAAACCGATTAGGCTCAGAAATAATTATATTTCCAAAAATATAATGTTATATAGATATACGGTAATTCAAGGGTTAATATCATCTCACAGTATTAACAGCAGTGTCTCTTTAACATATGGTTCTATGGAATAAAAAGGTTAACATCCTGGGACATGACTTTGTGAATTATATGGCCCTTGACACACACAGTTTTCAAATAAAAAAAATAAGAAATATATTAGTGGTGTCCACAGATTTCTGAGGGTTCTATGTGTCAGCTACGTCATTATTGTACGTGAAATTAAGGAACCCATATAGTTCTATAATCTATATTTCTGAACGGATGGCTTTCAGAGTAATTATTTGACTAGATATGAGTATATGACAATCCCTTGTACATTTATGTTGACATATAAACTTTACAGAATAGTACATATACATTTTAAAGAGGTGTCCAATACATTGCAAAGTAATGTATTGAACACTCTTCTAGCATTTAACATGTTAAAGTCCCATTTAAATCAATTAACATTTAATTAATTTTTATTTGTCCCATATTACACACAAGGTTTTCTGCATAATTTCTTCAATTCTCCTTAGTATATAAGCCTCAGTAAATATACTATTGGAAAATGTAGGATCCAAAATAGAACCGTAATTAGGGAAATGGCTAGAATAAATGGTCTAATATCTTTTATCTGTATACAATTTCTAGGTTTCAAATGGTATGCTTGTATAAATTAAATAAATTAATATATTATAAATAAGTGTGTTCTCCATGCTGCTCTGATTAACTTGATTTAGAGTCAAAGGAAATACATATAAAGAGTAAAATCTTGGAGGAGAGAGGCATCGGAGGAAGTGTGGGGGGGGCAAGCTTGTATTTGCCGCCCGCTTCCTCCAATACCTCCCTCTTCCCGCTTCCTCCGATACCTCTGTCCACTCCAAGATCATCAACATTGTCCTCTTCATGAAGTTGCACACTGAATGACATCCTCCCTCCTCACTCATACACCTCTGTATTGATACAGCACCTTTTTTCTGGTTTAACATTATCAACAAAAACCCCTCTCACTACTGCTAAATCCTGCTCTGCTATGGCAACAACACTAGAATGTTAAAGGGCTGGCACTTCTACTGGTGAAACTTTTCATACCACTTTTCCAAACAGCTTCCTCAGGATTAGTGAGAGGAAGATCGTCAGTATTTATTGTATATGCTGCAGCAATCATAGCCACAGTCAGTTTTTTTTAGTATGAATTTACTCTACAAACACATCCATGTATCCCTCCTAATCATTTCCTTACACCTACCACTTTTGGTGGACATAATGATAGTAGTGTTGATTTTACTGAAATGTACTTTACTCAGTTGTTAGCTTCAACATCTGTATTATGTATTATGCAACAGTATAGCAGCAGCACCAATATATGCTTGTCTTTACCTTGTCTGAATGTGGGGTAATGTCTTGTCCATATGAAAATAAGGTATGATGTATGTCTTTGTCTTTAGTGTCTATCAATGTGATTGCCAGTTTCAGCTCAAGTAAGAAAGCCACCTATCAGTCGAAAGTATTTATTTTTTAATCTATCAGTGTCACAGAGAACTAGTACTGTTACTCCTTAAATCAAGCAACTCAAGTTCCTTTTGTTTACCTGTCTGCCTCTATACTACCTACCATCAAAAATTTCAGCATCTCTTTCTCTCCTTTCTCGTCCAGGTACTGAAGTGTTATTTTTTATGGTACTGAAGTGTTATTTTTTTATGGTAAAGTAAATGATACACCTGTTAGCTTCAGAATCAGCAGCTTGCAATTTGCAATAGAGAATAAACAGCACAGCAGTAGGTGTAATTCCAGAGCATGTCCTTCTTGTTCCTGTCTTTGTGGATGTAGGAGTTAGTATGTGTAACATAGTATGTCAAGTTGTGCCTGTGCTCTGTATTGTCTTTTTTTTAACTCACCTTTCTCCCTTCACACCCATACTCCCCAACCTCATACCCCACCAGTCTAGCAAACATTATTTTCATTGATTTCTATCTACTCACAGATATTCCCAGAGAATGTGTTTCTCTTTTGTGTTGAATATGTTTACCCATCCCTAATTGTTAGTAAATCAGATGGATTGAGAATATACAGTCTAATTAATATATTAAGAAGAGTTCACATACTTTTAAATTAAGCACAACCACAGTGAGCCACCATTAAGGTATTCTTTGTCCTGGGGCTAAAAGCTGCTTTCCAGCCAGTGTCTAGTGGTGGTTTCTACTCTACCAGGTAATGTGGCATCCAGTTAGTGTCCTTGAATGGGAACTTCTTAGGCCTATTTCACATGGGCATTTTCCACTCTTTGTTCTCATCTCCTACAAAAACCATATGGCCTTGATTGCATTGGCTCATAAGATGCCATTCAGATAAATGCTAATCAGGCGCTACACAGGCTAATGCAGCTTGATGAAGATTTCAATGGATGGGCATTAACATCACTCTTTTATTTTTTTCATGCACAGTTGAAGCTGCATTGAAGCTCCGTTATGTTGTTACCTCCACTTCCTGCCTCAGCAACAAGCAGATAAGCCAATAAACGGCATCACACAACATCAGGAATAACAGTACAAGGGCACTGCAAACTCACATTGAATGCATTACTTTTTTCAGGTGATTATCGTGCTGCAAAAAAACAGGGCCGGACTGGGAAAAAAAACCTGCCCTAGAATACCAGGAATTTTCCCGGAATTCTGGTAGGCCAGTCCGGCCCTGGCAAAAAATCATAACTAAGCCTTACAGTTATCTTCATACCTGTTGCGGTGGTGCAATTCTTCACTTATAATTTAATATTTAGAACAGGCACTGAAACAAACTTGGTCTGAAAAGGAACTTCAATCTTCAACCAATAATAACGGTTTGTCCCAGGTGTTAACCTTTTGACTTCCATAAGGGTAAATTCCACGGCTATGTATAGCTGGAGTTTTGGATTTGATATATACAAATGCCGGATGCTGAATTAAGACCAGGAAAATGGTCTTAAACCTGTCTGCTGACAAGATGGATCAGTTAAAAGGGGATCATGTAGCAATACTATGAATACTCAAAGGAGAACATGTAAAAAGAAAAGAGAAGAAACATATGGTAAGATTAAAGGACAAAGTTGGGGTAAGAAAAATAGTAGTAAAGTCATGAAGAAAAGGAGAACACCAGTCAAAAGAGGCATAAGGGAATTGGACTATGAAAATAGACTTGAACAGATGCAATAACACACAGGATTTAAGGGGAACACCTAGAAAGAGAAAAAAAATAGCAAGACAGGACTGCATGATCAAGACAATAAAATACACAGGGACTATGATTATGTGTAGTCAGCCACTATAATCAAATGTGATTGCTGAGAGAGCTGAATATATAAAAGCATCTGAGGTCAGACTGTCCGCAGATAACAGCACAATTGCAGAAAGCTCCAGGTGGTTGTTAAGAAACTGAACCCAATTAAGGGTTTGGTGGCAGATCATAAAGTATAAGGAATAGAAAAAAAGCACACAAAATCCCCTATTCATCATTCAGTTATAGAAGGATTACAAGTACCTGGTTTCAGTATATGTTTGAGTCCCTGCTGTTCCGGAAAGAGATGTGTCTGTAATTCACATTCACAGTTACTAGCAATTTCCTTAGTTCAGTAAGAGAAACCTTAATACCATTCTGAAGACTGACTGCAATATTAGGAAGTAAGAGTGTGTTTCAGAAGCAAAAAGAGGCTGATATACAAAGTAAAATTAGTGCAATTCTGGAGGTGTACCATAGGGAACAAATAAAAAGTCCATTTGATCTAACTGTGTTCCCCCCCCCCCCCCCGAATACAACAGATGACTCCAACATATTGATTCTCCAGCATTCATGAATTTAAACGTGCCATTTAAATCAGTGGTCGTTTTGGAAAGCTGTATTTGCTCCCTTTGGTGTACTTGGTTTCCTCCAGAGTTGCACTTCTTTTCCTTAGTATAGCAAATTGAGTCCTGACAGTGGAATCATGCTGAAGAGCACAGATGCTTGTACAGTTAGGGTTGGATAGATCCATAACACAGCAGACATAATCTTAAAGGGATACTAATACTTGCAAATTACTAATTCCCATACTGTAGCTTTGTCATCTCTCGGTTTGAGAGGTGACAGCGCTCAAAGTTCCCCCTCCCTCCCCCTTCTCTGAGTGAATGCTGAATGATGACTGCAGGGATATCTGGTATTACTTGCATCAGGTGGCTCTGCAATATTGCCGAGATTGCGTTTTATAAAAAAGAAATCTTTCTACGTGTGCTTGAAAACCCAGCACAAACCAAGCACATGTAGAAGACCGGTGAAAGAATTCATTTTATAAATGCGATCTCGGCTCAGCTGCAGAGCCGCCTGATGCACATAAGACTGTCGTACAACAGCTTCCCCTGCAGTCAGCGTTCAGTGTTCAGTCAGGGAAGGGGGAAGGGAGGGGGGAACTTTGAGCACTATCATCTCTCAAACCATAAGGGTTTGAGAGATGACACTGGGGACAATAAATTTCTTTTTAACAAAGCTACAATATGGGGATTAGTAATTTGAAAGTATTACTATCCCTTTAATAAAGAAGCAGCACTGGGATTTGCCCTACTCAACTATAAAGGTATCTTTCTATATAGCAGCAGGTAACTTATTCCTTTGAATGCCAGAGGGGTATGCAACGCATTGCAATAATAATAATGATGAGTAGTATTTATATAGCTCCTTTGTCCCAGTGGGAATCAAAGTGCTTTTTAGTGCACACTCTTGGAATTAACCAAATCAGCAGCTGAATAATAGATGTTATTATTACCCAATCAATGTTACTTATTTATCGACCTCAGAAGGATGAACGGTTGAGTGGACCCTGCCGGGAATCGAACCTTCAACCTTGCAGTATGAGCAGCCATTGCGGTCAGAGCATTTACCACTCATTAAAGCGATGCAATGCGTTGCGTACCCCTCTGCTATTCAAAAGGTTAATATTAAGGAAATTCTAGAAGCAATAATAAGAGAAGAGAAAATAATTCACACTTAAATGTCAAGCAAATTAATGCTAAATTTGCACATTAACAAGAACATTTGTTTTACTATAAAGTATACCACAGTATTTGGCTTTGCTTAAAGAGTTTTCCAATTCAAGTATTTCATAAATTAGTTGCATTACTGCCTTATTCCCTCACAGTCACATCAGCACATTACAAATATAACTTTACTAACCACAGGCTGTTATTAAATTTCTTTTTATATAAAGAAGCATTAGAGAATGTTTTATTTAAGATAAGATGTCAGATATATTGCAGTGCACCTTTGATTTTATGTTTTTACTAGTATTATTTTGTTGCTGATGAGTGTTATCACTGGTTTTATCTGACAGATCTGCATTCAAACCTATGGAGACTTTGTAGATAAAACCCTTGCTAAAGTTGAATGAATGAATGAATATGTTTACTTATACAGCACCACAAGTATACGCAGTGCTTTACAGTTTAAGTGTTTAGACAATACAGGGTGACAAGTGCTTTGCAAAGTGAAACACTGGAAGTGAGGTCCCTGCCCAAAAGCTTACAATCTAAAGTGGTACATGAGGGTCAAGTGCTGTATACAGTGTCAGAGTTCCAATTAGGATAGGGGACATAATTTAAGTAAAATACAAAGTGAGTGCCATGTAACATGCTTAAATTTTGTTAATAAAGTGTTGTTTCAATCGTGATTTGAAGACCATCAGAGAGGTGCAGTGGCGCAGAGTGGTAGGCAGAGCATTCCATAAATAAGAAGCAATGAGAGAAAAAGGTTTGATACGTGAGAAGGCTGTAGACACAAAAGGAGCTGAAAGAAGATTGTTATTTGCTGATCGTAAGTGGTGGATGGGGTATAGGGGGAGATCAGAGTGGAAATGTAGGAAGGGGTAGAGGTGAGAAGAGTTTTGAATGAGAGAAGCATAATTTTGTAAGAGATCTGAAGTTTTATAGGCAGCCACTGGAGAGATTTGAGGAGGAGTGGGGCAGGGAAAAACCTAGGTGACAATAGGATAATTTGTGCTGCAGCATTCTGTATGGATTGAACAGGATGGAGATGGGATGCAGGAAGGCCAGAGAGAAGAAGGTTACAGTAGCCCATGTGGGAAATGATGAGTGCTTGTGTGAGAATTTTGGCTGTGGAGGAGCAAAGGAAGGGACTGATTTTAGCAATGTTACGCAAGTGAAAGCGGCAAGATTTAGTTATAAACTACCTTGAAATCCAGGGCACAATGTCTATGGGAAAAAGTTTGGAACCCTATATATCGATAGGTTTTCGTAGACATTATACTGACCTGATTCTTTCTGGCATGGAAATATTTAATTCAGGTTTAAATAAATACATATGTTACATTTATTACCTCTACACAACTACAATAATTATCTAATCATTTTTTATTTAAAAAACAACAACAGCAGAACACTCCCACAAACTCAATGTATTTTACTATGTATTATACTAGATGCAAACATATGTATTACTATACATGTCTTTATCTTTTTGTGTAATGACGGCACGCTAATTACTTTGTAAACCAAGGAAGAAAGCAAAGCTATCAATTTTGAGTAATAATGCAATTTTAAGTGTTTCAACAATTTTGCTTATAATTTGACTTAACTCTCATTCATTATTATTTTTTATTTATTGAGCAACAACATAATCCGCAGAGCTGTACAAAAACTAACTTGCATAATAATGAATGTCTACCCAGCAAAAATGTCTATTTAACTATTGATATGAGCCAACTAGCTCTATGCACTTTGGATTTATAAGTGGTGACTAAAATTGTGAGCACCACTGCAATCAGTATAAATGACTAAAAAAGGTAGGGATCAAGTGCTCATCCAGATAAAGTATATGACACAAGTTGTAAAAGAGAAACTAAAACAAAGGATTGCCTCAATAGTCATTACATTAAAGCTTTTATTAAAAACAAAATGGACAGAAATGTTAAATTGCACAATAAAAACCATCCCCAGGGCCTCAATATCTTGTGCTACTCAGTAAAGATTAGAAAAAAGCAGATGTCACTTCAGTGTTCATTGCGTTAATGATAATCAGCTTCTGATTGGATGAATTGAAATATAAGAATGAATCAGTGGAAATGGAAAATATTAAATGCTTTGGTGTAATCAGTTTACTATCCACTTAAAGGGATAGTAATGTTTCATAATAAAAGCAGCTCTAATTAATCATCATAGAATTTGGACTTTGGAGAGTGTTAATTCAATTCTGTCAGAGTTGTAATTCAAGAGTAATTCAATGACAAAGTATCCCCCTCCCGCCCCTTTTACTGATGTAACACTGCTCAGCCAGAGCAGAAGGGAGGTGCCCAGGTAGACTGCAGAGAGGGACAATCTTCAATTAAGATAAGGGAAAAACCTGAAAAACTTGTCAAGGTGGGCAGGGCTTTCATTGTTCTCATAGGAAGAAGTTTGTCCCCTTCTGTTATCTGTCTGGTCTATGGACTGCATTCCACATCTGAGAAGAGATGGCTTACACTAGGTAAAAGGGACGGGAGGGGGAAACTTTGCTTGTGAATATCTCTCAAACCATAAAGGATTGAGAGATAAGACTTATATCGTTCTTCATGTTTTTTTAAGGTCTACAAAATAAAATAAAGATAAAACAAAGTATTACTATCCCTTTAACCCCTTAAGGACCATTGACGTGGCAGGACTGTCACGCTGGTCCGGCATTTAAAGGCATAGTAATACTTCATTTTAACTTTATTTTATTTTGTAGGCATTAAAAAAACATGAAGAATGATATAAGTCTTATCTCTCAAACCTTTATGGTTTAAGAGATATTCACAAACAAAGTACCCCCCCCCCCGTTCAACCAGATCAGAAGGGAGGTGCCCAGGTAGACTGCAGTGAGGGACAATCTTCAATTAAGATAAGGGAAAAAGCTGAAAAACTTGTCAAGGGGGGAAGGGCTTTCATTGTTTTCATACAAAGAAAATTGTCCCCTTCTTTATTTATTATTTATTTATTTATTTATTGATTCGCTTTCATCAGGCATAGTGCCCTGTGATTGGAGGAAAGCTGATGTAGTTCCATTGTTTAAAAAGGGAGCAAGATCCAAACCAGGAAATTATAGACCTGTGAGCTTGACTTCCATAGTGGGTAAGATACTAGAAGGGTTATTAACTGATAGTATTCAGAACTATGTGAAGACAAACAATATCATTAGTAGGAATCAGCATGGTTTCATGAAGAACAGATCATGTCAGACTAATTTACTTGCATTTTATGAAAGAGTGAGTAGTAATTTGGACAGGGGAATTGCTGTTGATGTAGTATACTTGGATTTTGCAAAAGCCTTTGACACAGTGCCTCACAACAGGTTACTGCATAAATTAAAAGGCTTCGGTTTGGGTGGTGGTATCTGTACATGGATTGAGAACTGGTTAAATGATAGATGGCAGAGAGTTGTTGTAAATGGAACTTTTTCAAATTGGTCTAGGGTTATAAGTGGGGTACCGCAGGGTTCAGTCCTGGGCCCAATGCTTTTTAATTTGTTTATTAATGATCTAGAAGTGGGAATTGAAAGTAGCATCTCAATCTTTGCTGATGACACTAAGCTATGTAAGGAAATACATACAGAGCTCGATGTTTTTTCCCTACAGAAGGATTTAGATAAACTAAGTGAATGGGCAGAAAAGTGGCAGATGTCATTTAATGTAGATAAATGTAAGGTTATGCATTTGGGTTGTAGAAACAAACTTGCTACATATACTCTAAATGGGAAACAACTTGGGAAATCCTCATTAGAGAAAGATTTAGGTGTACTGATAGACAATAGTCTTCACAGCAGTGTGCAGAGTCACTCAGCTGCTGCAAGAGCAAATAGAGTACTAGCCTGCATAAAAAGAGGTGTAGAAGCAAGGGATGCTAATATTATCCTACCTCTGTATAAATCCTTGGTTAGGCCTCATCTAGAATATGGAGTACAATTTTGGGCGCCTGTTCTAAAAAAAGACATTACTGAACTGGAAAAGGTGCAGAGACGTGCAACAAAACTGATAAAGGGATTGGAGGATCTGAGTTACAAAGAGAGACTAGCCAAACTGGGTTTGTTTACATTAGAAAAGAGACGTCTAAGGGGTGATATGATTACCATTTACAAATACATTCAAGGCCAATACAAAGAACTATCCAATGAATTATTTATGCAAAGAGCTGAGCTAAGAACAAGAGGTCATCCATTAAGACTTGAGGAAAGGCGCTTTCGACTAAAACACAGGCAGGGATTCTTTACAGTAAGGGCGGTAAGGCTATGGAATTCTTTGCCTCGGGATGCTGTGCTTGCAGATAATGTAACTGCATTCAAAAAAGCAATGGATGCCTATCTAGCACAGAACAATATTGACAGTTATGACAGATGGCTTCAAAGCAAATAGGATATTGAGCCGGGGAACTATTTGACACACTCACACACACACCTACATTGGAAATTGCTCCAGAGGGCTTTTTTGTTGCCTTCCTCTGGATCAACAGGGGTGTTATTGGCATGGGCTGGACTTGATGGACGCATGTCTTTTTTCAGCCTTATCTACTATGTTACTATGTTACTATGTTCTGTTATCTGTCTGGTCATACAACTAGAATCACATCTGAGAAGAGATGGCTTACACTAGGTAAAAGGGGCGGGAGGGTAAACTTTGCTTGTGAATATCTCATAAACCATAAAGGTTTGAGAGATAAGACTTATATCATTCTTCATGTTTTTTTAATGCCTACAAAATAAAATAAAGTTAAAAGGAAGTATTACTATCCCTTTAAGGACCAGTGACGGTCCTGGTATGTCATGTACTTTTACTCACCACGCTCCTGTAGGAGTGCGGTGAGTAATACCGGGTACTGAAGTTGATCGCTCCAAGACTGGAGCGATCTTTTTCAGTCCCCCCTTCGGCGTGCTGGCACACGTGATCAGTCACGTGGGACGGCACATCAAAGTTTCCTATCTGGTCCTTAAAGGACCACACACCCTGGGACCACTGGTCCTTAAGGGGTTAAATGCAATGACCTTATGTTATATATGATAGTTTATAGGTCTGGTTCTTCCTCTGTGTAGCAATTCAATTACTCCAGCTCCCACTGGCATGTCTATGTAAAACAAAATAACAATAGAACACAGCAAACAGGACCTCGAATTGTAGATTTTGCAGCAATTACTTTATTAACATGTTAACTTAAAAAAATAATAAAAAAGGTAAACAATTAAAAAAAGTGTTAAAATAGTAGATGCTGGAGAAGGGATCAGTAAACTGCAAGTGTTTTGAAAGGCGGATGGAGGAAGGTATCCATTGGCTTTAATAATAACTTCACCACATGAATGGATTATTGAAAAGACATCAAGTTTTTTGAAAACAGACTTTTTGCCTTATTTTTTACACACTTCCAAAGATACACAAGAACTTAGGCCTGTTCATAGCACAGTATAAGCCCAACATTTTTTTTCAGATCATTTGCAGTCTCTTCTGTGTTACTTTGGGTATATAGATGATTTAGATCAGTGGTTCTCAACCCGTGTCCTCAGTGGCCACTAACAGACCAGGATTTGAGGATTTCCTTGTGAAAGCACAGGTGAGTTAATAAGTGTGAATGAGCCTCTGATGAACACACTTGTGTTCTAGCAGGCAAATTCCTACGTCCTGGCCTGTTAGTAGCCACTGAGGGCATGGACTGAGAACCCCTGATATAGATTATATATTCTCTATATGGACAGACTGTGTAAATGTTTGGAAATGTTTTGTATGAAGTCAATAATCTTACTAACACATTTTTTGCACAGAATATGACACCATGAAAGTACATTTTCTTGATATCTCTATTTTTCACTACAAAAACAAACTTGGCACTACCAATTACCATAACCCCATTGATCTGAGCACAATACTACATTTTAATAGTTTCACCCGATACATACCAGAAGGAGTATACCATTTTCCCAGATTAAAATAAATAACTCTGATGCAAAAATAGCTAATTAACACATTAATGATCTTTCTGCTCTCCCTACTGAAAGGGGATACAAGATTGAATTACTGGATAAGACAAAGGACAGAGTATCTCTGTATACAAAAGAGACAATTTTATCTAAGGATAAAGAAGAACAAGTGCTGGATAGACTGGCTTTTCCTAGTACCTATACAACTGAAAGTGTGGTTATTCAATCTGTAATTCAACATTGAAATGTAATTTCAACTCACGACACACTGCCTAGGGAATTAAAAAAAACACCTCTCTTTTGCTACAGGAGTAGAAAAAGCCTCATAAGCATACCTGGGAACTCTCCGGATTTGCCCCGGAGACTCCGGTTCTGACAGAGCTTTACCGGGTCTCCGGGGCAGAGGCAGATTCCTCCGGATGTGGAGAGTTTCTTTTTCTCCCGTTGTGCCTCCGTCCCCAGCCTTCTGTGTGACACATTTAATCCTCTGAGTACCATAGTGGTACGGAATGCATTGCTTTGCAATGCATTCCGTACCACTATGGCACTCAAAGGGTTAAATCCCGCCCCACACTCGAGTTAAGCCCCGCCCCTTTTTGACGTGATTAGCGTCATTTTTGTTACCCCTGCTGAACAGAGGACTACCCTCCGGGTAGCCCTCAACTGAAAGTTCCCAGGTATGCTCATAAGACAGGCACTTGAGTCTTGCCTGTCTGAAAGACCAGCCCCCAAGTACTTTTGCATGCCGAGTACACACTCTCAGAAATAACATTTATGATTATAGACTATGAACCAAGATTAGCTACAAAAAAAAAGAATCTGTGATTGAAGCAAGCAGTGGACACCACCAATGATGGTTGAATAATGTATGCTTGTGGCAGTTACAAAGAATCAAGAAAAACTGCTCCAAAGCATAGGTGCTTGTACAATAAGAAGAAAAACTGAAAGAAAGGCATGAAAATGAAGTAATCTGAAAAATACAAGAGAAAATAAAGAATACTGAGATGCAATTACAGAGTAATAAGAAGGTCAAAGAAAAAGAATACAAGTGGAATAGATAATAAACTACCATGTTTCCCTTTATTGCTCACTATAATGCAGCATCCAAAAAGATCTTGAGTAACACAAATATAGAATGGAAAATATAGAGCAGCAATGATAAATAGCTGAGGAACATCATTCCAGCCGAACCAGAATTTGTTTCTAGAATATTGATGAACCTTTAATGAAGATTTGCACCACTGAGGAACTCAATAACCAACAGAGGCTGAAAAAGTATAATAGATGGGAAACAGATCCAGGGGAATTACAGATGTGGCCACAGGTCCTGTATCATCCATAATCACATTTGTCATGGATCAAAAGAATTTACATACACCAATGAAGTAGAGGGATTTCTATTCAACATTATATTAACTGATTCATGGACTAAGTGATTTAACTCATTGAGTGAACTTATGGTAAGCAGTACGTGGGATGGACCATGAGACCCCTCAAAGAAAGATTTGATGAGCACAGAACTAACATCATAAAAGGATGACATTGGTATAAGTGTGGAAATAAAGGTAGCACCAAAGATATTAAAATTATGGTAATAGAAAATAGCTCTCATTAGAGAAGAGGTGGAAACAGAATTCAGTTACTAGCAAAACAGGAGACATTGTGGATGTTTAAACTGGGAAGCCTGTCCCCAGACGGAATCAATGAGAACTAGATCTGTGGTGCTTCTAGAAGGACTGGACACATTCTGCTGTTCTCTGATAATTGACTCTCTGTTGATATGTAGTGGCTTACCAAGCACTACAATATGAATATAACAAAATATTAAAAACTTTTTTCTCTTATAATTAAGCAGTGTGTTATACATACATATATACATATATATGTATGTATATATATTAATTTTTTCAAACCAAAAATAGAATTCTTCTGAGATATGATATTCTCAGATGTAACCACTCCCTTACAATTAAGGAGTAATTTTCATTAAAATAACTAGGGATTGTATACTATACACAGAATATTTCTAGGGATGTAATAGTCTTTTTTATCATGGTAAAATGTTTCTGGACAGATACATATAATTAATAATAACAAATTGGATTATTACAATACTGGACTATGACAAGTGCTGTGCCGAATCAATGCTTTTTCTTGTTAAGGAGCATGTACATATTAAAATATATGGCATTCCCTAGATCTTTCATGTACTATCTGGTATGGATAAGGATTTTAACATCTACGTACAAAACACTTACAAGATGAAAAATGAAAGTTACAACAAGATTGTATTTACATTATGAAAATGCCACCCATACAGTTTTACTACTGTCTCCTCATGTGTTTGGATACTTTATGTACTAACAGAATACAGGAGAAGTAATATTGGATAAATGAAAGTAGTCTTGCATTTACAGTCTTGTGAGAGAACATACATCAGACAATAGGAGATTATATATTATTTATTTATGCGAGTTGGAAGTCATTAATTGGTGCATATGTTTATTTATACTAGCTCTGTTCTGGAATGAGGTTCTTTGCAATTTCTTGACAGGGGAAGAGGGGCCCCGAAATGAGTGGAGAGGACTTGAAAGGGGTGCATACACCATAAGGAAGGAGGACAAAGCTTAAAAGGATAGTAATACTTCGTTTTAACTTTATTTTATTTTGTAGGCATTAAAAAAACATGAAGAATGATATAAGTCTTATCTCTCAAACCTTTATGGTTTAGGAGATATTCACAAGCAAAGTTCCCCCCCCCCCCCGCCCCTTTTACCTAGTGTAAGCCATCTCTTCTCAGATGTGGAATCCAGTCCATAGACCAGACAGATAACAGCAGGGGACACTCTTATTCCTATGAAAACAATGAAAGCCCTGCCCCCCTTGACAAGTTTTTCAGGTTTTTCCCTTATCTTAATTGAAGATTATCCCTCTCTGCAGTCTACCTGGGCATCTCCCTTCTGATCTGGCTGAACAGTGTTACATCAGTAAAAGGGGCGGGAGGGGGACACTTTGTCATTGAATTACTCTGGAACTACAACTCTGACAGAATTGAAATAACACTCTCCAAAGTCCAAATACTATGATGATTAATTAGAGCTGCTTTTATTATGAAACATTACTATCCCTTTAAATACAAAGGAACCAGAAAGCTCTTTAAAGGGACAACAGGCATTAGCCAAGGAGTTCTAAAAACAGACCGAAGTTGTGGTAACATATGTAGTTTGATGCACTGAGGCAAGAATTGACTATAGTAAGCATCTTGAAAGAATGGGGATATGATTTTGGTGAATTTGACATGTAAATAAATGAATTGGTGCTAAATGTACACTTGGAGGCTCTGTTTGTACAGTTCTATTTTTTTCTTACTTTTATATAAATAAGTTTGATGTGGACCTGACAAAAAGACACTTCCACTTCAGGGTACATTCTAGACTGTATGATCACTTTAGTGCATACCTGTACATACATTCTGCCAGTGTTAAAGGGATAGTATTATTTTAAAATTACGTCAGCGTTCTGCTGCCCGCAGGGGAATCCGGTCCCAGGACAGGTGGAGGCTCTTAAACAGAGCCGATATCTTGTTATGGAAGGAAAAATGATTCATTGAAACAGTCTTCTATGTGTGCTTGCTTACCAAGCACACGTAGAAGACTGTTTAAATTAATCATTTTTCCTTCCATCACGAGATATCGGCTCTGCTGAAGAGCCTCCTCTTGATTCAGAGACCAGATTCTCCAGCTGGCAGCAGAACGCTGACAGCACGGGAGAGGACACTTTGAAAGTGGCTATCTCTTAAACTATAAAGGTTTGAGAGATGCTGCTGGTGTCATTTAACTCAGTTTATTAAGGGCTACAATATGAGGGATAGTAATTTTGAAGTAATACTATCCCTTTAAGACTTCAATGTGAGCAACCCCTGAATGACTTCCCTATAGCATGACCAGCAAAATGGGTTAAAGTTGTAATGCTTGCCTCTGTGCCTTGTTTGTACATAGCATTACTCAAGGTGCAGAGGAAAGGAATGCCACAAAAACAGGCACTGCCCTCCCCATGGTGTACATGTCATGCAGAAGACAATTTTCTATGTAAATAAATCATTAAACTGGAGAAAGGAAGAAAAAGAACTAAAAAAAAAATTACAGTGCCTATTTTATTGTAGAATCATATCAGTACATTGCGATTCATATAGTTTGTATTTGTAGGAGAAAAGTCATCTTGTACTTATTTTGTTATATTGAGCCTGTGAGCGTCTGGCTCATTCAACCCTCACCCTTATAATATTCCTAATCCCAAAATGCCATTTTGTCAGAATTATCATTCAGATTTTACATTAAAATGTGCTGTGAACTCATTTAAAAGTCAACTAATTTACATTTTCCTTAGTTTAATTTCTTTATTAAAGTCCAACTCTCCTTTTCTGTTCACAAGAATGAAAAATATTATACATGAACACAAATACTCTTCTGAGTCTCAGTCATAAATGATCCTACTTTTTCATCTCTAACAAATATTCTGAAAAGATGCAAGTGTTGCCTTACAGTAGTTTAAAACATTGAGTGGCAGAGAGGTATCCAGCACATAGCAATGAAATGCGTTAGGTACCTCTCTAGCAGAAATAAATGATACTTGCAAGAGCAAGTGGCTTCATTCTAACATAGTGAGTGTGATTTTGGACTTAAGCTGAAAGCAATACAGGACAAATAAATCATTCACAAATTCCCACTGATTTAAATGGTGCTTTAACCTCTTGGATACAAGAGAGATTACTAGAAATGTGCTGGAAGATTTCAACCATGCAATGGGATAAAACCATCTTAAATTAATTGTACTTCATATTTCCCCTCTAAATGGTGCATTTGGCGTGCTCCAGAACTTTTCATCTTACCTTCAGCATATGTCCTTTGGCTTTACTTTTCTGCCCACTAGTTATATTGGTAACTATAAGATATATATCCCTCTAAGAACCAGAAGTGTATGCAACACATTGCTTCCCAATGCACTGCATGCCCCACTGATCCTTAAAGGGATAGTAATGTTTCAAAATAAAAGCGGATCCAATTAATCTTCATAGCATTTGGGCCATGGAGAGTCTTATTTCAGTACTGTCAGAGTTGTAGATCAGGAGTAATTGAATGATAAATTATCCTTCTCCCATCCCTTTTACCTAGTGTAAGCCACCTCCCCTCAGATGTGGTATCTAGCTTTAAAGGGATAGTAATACTTCGTTTTAACTTTATTTTATTTTGTAGGCATTAAAAAAACATGAAGAATGATATAAGTCTTATCTCTCAAACCTTTATGGTTTAAGAGATATTCACAAGCAAAGTTTCCCGTTCCCGCCCCTTTTTCCTAGTGTAAGCCATCTCTTCTCAGATGTGGAATGCAGTCCATAGACTGGACAGATGACAGCAGGGGACAATATCCTTTATATGAAAACAATGAAAGCCCTGCCCCCTTTGATAAGATTTTCAGGTTTTTCCCTTATCTTAATTGAAGATTGTCCCTCTCTGCAGTCTGCCTGGGCACCTCCCTTCTGCTCTGGCTGAGCAGTGTTACATCAGTAAAAGGGGCGGGAGGGGGACACTTTGTCATTGAATTACTCCTGAACTACAACTCTGACAGAACTGAAATAACACTCTCCAAAATCCAAATACTATGATGATTAATTAGAGCTGCTTTTATTATGAAACATTACTATCCCTTTAAGACCAGACAGCTCACAGCAAGGGACAATCTTCTTACTGTAAGAACAATGAAAACCTTGCTCCCCCCACCTTAACAGGTATTTCAGATTTTTATGCTCACTGAAGATTGTCCCTCTCTCTGAGCCATCCGGACAGTCTTCCTACTCTGAGCTGAGCAATGTCACATCAGTAAAATGGGCGGGAGAGGAATACTTTATCATTTAATTACTCTGACAGTATTGAAATAACCCTCTCCATGGCTCAAATACTATGAAGATTAATTGGGGCTGCTTTTATTTTGAAACATTACTATCCCTTTAAAGGGTTATTGAGTTTATAATTAGTTATCATTACTTATCTTTCAGAGATGAATCTTCATTTGTTTTGTTTTTTCTCAGCTAACAGTGTACTATGTTTGTGATGTTGCAGACTTGATTCTTAGCCATCCAGCAATTAGTCTGATCACTTCAACTATTGTAATAAGACTGCTTTGGCACACTAAAGTGGTAATTTGGGCAATTTCATATTATTGTTCTAATTATTAATTATTTATTTCTTGGGTATCTTAATTTAATTAATTTATTGTTCATCAAGAAAGGTTTCCTAATCTCCAAGAGATAATATGTAAATATTGATGGCTAATTGATTAACTCAAGAAAATGTGAACAACTCTAGAAAAAGCCATATCTCTCAAGGGATCTGTTTATGTAAATCTCAATTTGTAGTGGGATGCTTTTTATTGATTAATTGATACTTTTTAACATCTACAAGAAACAGTTAAACATCGCAATCACCCTTTTGTAGCCAGACATTCTATGCAATGACTGTGTATAAGATAAAAGTACTGCAACAAAGGGGATATTCTCAAAGATCTTTAAGGCTTGGGGAAATTACCTAACGATCACCAATAAATCCTGATTTCATTTACTTGATTGGTTCACTCATCTCATCAAGGAACCCTAAGGAAGTGTTTTAAAAAAATCCATATGATCTGAGAGGAGATTAAGAGCCATAGTCAATAAGTTAGAGAGGTGCAATTTGTGATGAAAAAGCTGCATCACAGGGGAGAAATAAAGGTTAACACCTTCACTGCCAATGAGGTGCCCACATTTCTTTGCACGCTTATCTGACACCCTAATGGTTAAAATATATTAACCATTTGCCCAAATGCTTTGAGTGTCAGAGGGGTTTGCACACACCTAGCACTCAAAGGATTTAACCCTTGATGTCTCTGACTTGTAATTATAAAGCATAAATAAGACAATTATAGCACCACCAAGACCCCATACATTTGTTTTATTCCCTGGCCTCAGATGAGAGGGTTCTGCAGTGGACAGATTGAGAAGAACCAGGCCTAAGGGGGCAGAAGGGAATGATCACCTTTGACCTCCCTTAATACCCTGGGGATCAGGAGAATTGGAGGAAAAACATATGACAGATGAAACTTCCATGCTGTAGACATCGCATCCATCACAAATGCTAGTGGGTACTTTAACTCTGTAAGTGTATTTCTATACATTGCTTGTGAAGACTATTATTGAATAAACTCTACTGTTAGATTTCTTCTCCATGCACATCTTTCATGTATAGGTTGAGTAAAAAGTTATCTATGGAAGGAGTCAAGGATATTTCTTGAGTGCAAATGTGAGCTACCAAAGCAGACATGACCTTTGTAATGATCATTGGCAGTTGGCACAGACGCTACACCAAAGGGAAGGGCAGTACACTTGTAATGACTTCCCACAAAGTATGGAAGCGCTGATGATCCAGAAGAATCAGAACATGAACATAAGCATCTTGAAAGTCCAGAGAGGCAAAGAACTCCCATGGACAAATTGCCACAATGCAGAACCTCCATTTTGAAGTGCAGAGATAACACAAGGAGGATGAGGTACTTCAAAAGTCTAGTATAGTGCAGCTGCCACCTTACTTCTTGGGAACTGCAAAATGATCAGAGTAGAATCCAATAAAGCATTCCTGGGCTGGAATGGGAACCAGCACCTTCTTTTCCAGCAGAAAGGATACTGTGTGAATGAACAGACATTCCTGAACCAGATTCCGAGGAGCCCTGGATAGAAAGAAATGGTGAGGTGGAAGGGAATAGAAGTCTATATGGCACCCTTCTGAAATAACCAACAAAACCCACTGGTACTTCACTGAAGTCTCTGACATGTCTTGAAAGAGACTGACTGCCAACAGGCAGGGACCAACCAAGAACCTGTGTGTCATGGGAAATTTGGCTTGTCAACCTTAGGCTTCTGAGCAGACTTCTTCTTCTGTCAAGGCTGTTAGGGTTTTGGGGCAAGGTGGGCTTGAAGATTTTGAGTGGGCTGAACCCAAAGTGGCTGGGGTAATGGAAGCCACATGTCTTCTTTGGGAAAAGGCAAGCTTTGGAGGAATCTGAGACAACAGGATGCTTTGCCTCCAGTAGTGTTGCTTATGACCTTGTCTAGGTTAGGTCTAAAAAGCTGTTTTCCTTCAAAAGTAAGGGACACCAAGGATTTTTAGGAGATTGGTCAGTTTTCAAGATCTTAAGCCACAACGTGTAATGCACAGCTGCAAACATGATTGAAAACTTTTTGTAAAATCTAGAAGCTTCAAAGGCTACTTATGTAACATATGCATTGGCCTCTAAGATTTTGGTATGCATAACCAGCAATTCCTTTTTGGGAACATCCACATGGATAGCATTTGACAGTTGTTCAGCCCAGATATCCAGCAGCATCTTCCAGAGGCAGAGTGCTATTCTTAGCAAAGCAAGATATGGGAGTCCAACCACAGTTGGAGGAGCCCACTGCAATGAAGCCTTAGGCCAAAAAGGATAGAGGTTGAAAATTCACTTGTTAAGGAAGGAAGAGTCTTCGATCAGTCATCATCCACTCTTCCAGGTGAATCTGGTCCATAGACTTGTGTGTGTGTGTATGTGGGGGGTAGATGGGTATCTCTCTTTTGCATCATTGAAATATGTCTGGTGAGGAAGATCCAGAATCAGAGGCCTCAGAGACTTGAGGTGTCTCAAATACCACTCTGATGAACCGAGAGGCAAGCATCCTCCTCACAGACACAGACACAGGAATCCAGATTCTCCCCATAAGTCTCTTCTTTCTCCACAGAGGAATCTCTAGTCACTTGAGAGTGCCCCCCCCCAAAGACAGGATCAATGTGACAGATAGCGTTGGGCGCCAAGAAAGTAGGACCCCTTGGATAGAGGAAGGGACAGAAACTGAGGAAATCAGAGTCTTAACCCAAATGGCTCTTGTTCTATAATAGCAGGGACAACAGGAAAAGAGAGACATAAGGTATCTGAATTGTACCATGGAAGCCCAGTCTGGCATTGGGAGAAATACACTAAAGGGCATCAGTGCCCTGTGCCCTGAAAGACTGAGATTGGATACTTGATGGAATAATAGCATAAGAATATTGTGTGGTGTGGTAAGGAAGAGGTTAAAAACAAATCTCTCTGAGTTTTGTTTCCCTCTTTGCTGTGATAAATAATTGAAGTCTGGTGTGGTGGGAGTGACTAATTGCTGTGTTTGTAATTGGTGGATTCCTGGCTTATATAGCAAGGAGTGAGAGAGCTCTGTAAGTTCATCAGTGCCCTGTGCCCTGAAAGACTGAGATTGGATACTTGCTGGAATAATAGCATAAGAATATTGTGTGGTGTGGTAAGGAAGAGGTTAAAAACAAATCTCTCTGAGTTTTGTTTTCCCTCTTTGCTGTGATAAATAATTGAAGTCTGGTGTGGTGGGAGTGACTAATTGCTGTGTTTGTAATTGGTGGATTCCTGGCTTAAATAGCAGATACATAGTGAATACTTGAACGTGTGAAACTTGCCTCAGTGTGTAAGTGCAGAAGGGTGGTAAGTGTGGGAATTTAAAACAGGGGGAATTCAAGTGCAGAAGGGTGGTAAGTGTGGGAATTTAAAACAGGGGGAATTCAAGTGCAGAAGGGTGGTAAGTGTGGGAATTTAAAACAGGGGGAATTCAAAGACAGGGGATTACACAGGGGAACACATTTATCAATCTTATTGTGCAGCTATTTTTGCCTGCCTTTTTATCTTGTGGTAACTGGCACATATGAGTGGTAGCATGATTGTCCATTTAACTCAGTGCACAAACTGCCATATGTTTGCACACCTGGAACAACCGTTCCAGGGTGCATACCTCTGTGGCAGATGTGAGCAAGTGGTCTCTCTGGAAGCTCTTATTAGAGATCTGGAGGGGCAGGTTGCAACATTGAGAAAGACGGACAATCTTGAGAGGGTTCTGCTGACTGAGCAGCAGGAAGTGGTGGTAGGTAGTTCTGGGGGTGGAGACTGCACAAAGAAAGAGCAGGTAGCCAGATGGGTTACAGTTAGACATAGCAATGGGGGTGGACAGAGAAATAGGGAGGACACTCCTGTGTTTACTAATCCTAACAGATTTGCTACATTAAGTAATGATGTTGGGGATGCTGACACAGGAATGTCTTTGCTGGAGAGGACTGTTCTCTCTAACAGCCGAGTGAACAGCCCCTCTAGCACGGATGGGATCCAGGACTCAGGCAGACCTAGACAGATGGTGGTGGTAGGGGATTCTATTATTAGGAAGACAGACAGGGTAATCTGTCGCCAAGATCGCCACAATCGTACAGTTTGCTGTCTCCCGGGAGCTCGGGTTCGACATGTGGCTGATCGGGTTGATAGATTGTTGGGAGGGGCTGGGCATGACCCGGCTGTCATGGTACATGTTGGTACTAATGACAAAGTCAGTGGAAAATGGAGGTCTGTTAAGAAGGATTTCAGGGACCTAGGATATAAGCTTAAGCAGAGGACCTCTAAGGTAGTATTTTCTGAAATTCTACCTGTGCCACGCGCTACATTAGAAAGGCAACGGGAGATTAGGGAGTTAAATGCGTGGATAAAGACTTGGTGTAAGCAGGAGGGGTTTGGGTTCCTAGAGCACTGGTCAGTCTTTTCCCTTGGGCGCAATCTTTATAGTAGTGATGGATTGCACCTTAGTGGAAGGGGGGCCACGGTGCTGGGTGATAGGATGGTTAGAAGGCTGGAGGAGACTTTAAACTAGAAAGGGGGGGGGGAGCTGCAACACAGGCTGGGGAAGATAGTATAATTGAGGGAATGGGATTAGAGAAGGGTCATGGGGATGGAGAGGGGGAATGGGCTAGTTCATCTAATAGGGAGTTGCCATTGTTACAGCCTGATAAAAGACAAATACATCTGAAAAAGAAAGAAATCTTTAAGAATGGCAAAAAGATAAAATGTATGCATGCAAATGCTCGCAGTCTGGCTGGTAAGATGGGGGAACTAGAAATGATTGCAGTACATGAGCAGTATGATCTGATTGGAGTGTCTGAAACCTGGTTAGATGATACGTATGACTTGGCAGTCAATCTAGAGGGTTATTCACTTTTTAGGAGGGACAGGGTTAATAAAAGGGGAGGAGGGGTATGCCTATATGTAAAGCAGGCCTTAAAACCTAGTTTAAGGGAAGATATAAATGAAGGGTCCAATGAAAAGGTAGAGGCCTTGTGGGTTGAAATACACACTGGGGGCACACATAATAAAAAGATATTGGTGGGGGTTTGCTACAAGCCACCTAATGTTGGGGAGTTGCAGGAAGTCCAACTTTTACTGCAAATGGAAAAGGCTGCTAGGTCAGCAAAGGTAATTATAATGGGAGATTTCAACTACCCTGAAATTGACTGGAGCAATATGACTTCAGGCACAACAAAGGGAAATATTTTTCTAAGTATGATAAATGATAATTTTATGTCCCAACTAGTAGAGGAGCCAACTAGAAAAGAGGCCTTGCTTGACCTAGTGCTCTCAAACGATTCTGACATTGTAAACAATGTGCAGGTAAGGGAACATTTGGGCAGCAGTGACCACAATATTGTATCCTTTGAAGGCTAATTTTACAAAGTTAAAAGAAGCTTTAAAGGATATCCAGTGGGATGTAATTTTCAAAGATAAAAATGCACAAGAGTCATGGAATGTATTTAAAATGCTCTTGGGCAAATATACACGTCAATATATACCATTGGGGAATAAGCACAAGAGAAGTAAAGCAAAACCAATGTGGATTAATAATGTGGTTAGCAGGGAAATGAGAAATAAAAAGCAGGCTTTTAAGGTGTTTAAGTCAAATGGGTCAGATGCATCATTTAAAAAATATAAAGAATGTAATAAAATCTGCAAACAAGCAATTAAGCTAGCTAAAATAGAAAATGAGCGAAACATTGCAAATGAGAGCAAGAAAAACCCTAAACAATTCTACAAGTATATTAACAACAAAAAAGTTAAGGTTGATATTGGTCCTCTTAAGACTGAAACAGGTGAATTGATTAGTGAGGATAAAGCTATGGCTGACACCCTAAATAAGTTCTTTGCTTCAGTATATACAAAGGAAGCAGAAATGACAAGCTGTGGGCAAACAGACAAAACCATGGAATTTCCTCCAACATCTACATGGCTTACTGAGGACAAGGTCCAAAAGAGACTGGAAAGGGTTATAGTGAATAAAGCGCCTGGACCGGACAGTATACACCCAAGGGTACTTAAGGAACTTAGTTCAGTAATAGCAAAACCATTATACTTAATATTTATTGATTCGCTTTCATCAGGCATAGTGCCCTGTGATTGGAGGAAAGCTGATGTAGTTCCATTGTTTAAAAAGGGAGCAAGATCCAAACCAGGAAATTATAGACCTGTGAGCTTGACTTCCATAGTGGGTAAGATACTAGAAGGGTTATTAACTGACAGTATTCAGAACTATGTGAAGACAAACAATATCATTAGTAGGAATCAGCATGGTTTCATGAAGAACAGATCATGTCAGACTAATTTACTTGCATTTTATGAAAGAGTGAGTAGTAATTTGGACAGGGGAATTGCTGTTGATGTAGTATACTTGGATTTTGCAAAAGCCTTTGACACAGTGCCTCACAACAGGTTACTGCATAAATTAAAAGGCTTCGGTTTGGGTGGTGTTATTTGTACATGGATTGAGAACTGGTTAAATGATAGATGGCAGAGAGTTGTTGTAAATGGAACTTTTTCAAATTGGTCTAGGGTTATAAGTGGGGTGCCGCAGGGTTCAGTCCTGGGCCCAATGCTTTTTAATTTGTTTATTAATGATCTAGAAGTGGGAATTGAAAGTAGCATCTCAATCTTTGCTGATGACACTAAGCTATGTAAGGAAATACATACAGAGCTCGATGTTTTTTCCCTACAGAAGGATTTAGATAAACTAAGTGAATGGGCAGAAAAGTGGCAGATGTCATTTAATGTAGATAAATGTAAGGTTATGCATTTGGGTTGTAGAAACAAACTTGCTACATATACTCTAAATGGGAAACAACTTGGGAAATCCTCATTAGAGAAAGATTTAGGTGTACTGATAGACAATAGTCTTCACAGCAGTGTGCAGAGTCACTCAGCTGCTGCAAGAGCAAATAGAGTACTAGCCTGCATAAAAAGAGGTGTAGAAGCAAGGGATGCTAATATTATCCTACCTCTGTATAAATCCTTGGTTAGGCCTCATCTAGAATATGGAGTACAATTTTGGGCGCCTGTTCTAAGAAAAGACATTGCTGAACTGGAAAAGGTGCAGAGACGTGCAACAAAACTGATAAAGGGATTGGAGGATCTGAGTTACAAAGAGAGACTAGCCAAACTGGGTTTGTTTACATTAGAAAAGAGACGTCTAAGGGGTGATATGATTACCATTTACAAATACATTCAAGGTCAATACAAAGAACTATCCAATGAATTATTTATGCAAAGAGCTGAGCTAAGAACAAGAGGTCATCCATTAAGACTTGAGGAAAGGCGCTTTCGACTAAAACACAGGCAGGGATTCTTTACAGTAAGGGCGGTAAGGCTATGAAATTCTTTGCCTCGGGATGTTGTGCTTGCAGATAATGTAACTGCATTCAAAAAAGCAATGGATGCCTATCTAGCACAGAACAATATTGACAGTTATGACAGATGGCTTCAAAGCAAATAGGATATTGAGCCGGGGAACTATTTGACACACTCACACACACACACACACACACACCTACACTGGAAATTGCTCCAGAGGGCTTTTTTGTTGCCTTCCTCTGGATCAACAGGAGTGTTATTGGCATGGGCTGGACTTGATGGACGCATGTCTTTTTTCAGCCTTATCTACTATGTTACTATGTTACTATGTTACATATGAGGACCCCAAAATCATTGGTTTTTGATTTCCCCATGTTTCCCTTGGGATTTACCATGTTCAGCGAAAAAAAGCTTGAATCGGTCCAAAGTAGTCTAAAGTAGGTAAAGTATGAAAAAGTACTTTTCTGATAGCAAAGGGTTAACTGTTAGGAAAAATGGAGAACCCAAGGGAAAACGAAGATGGCTGCTACCTCTGTCCAATCCAGTAAGCCAGAGAAATGGGGACTTATGGAAATGGTAGCTTCTCAATGTATTTGTTACATGAACTAGTAGCACTCCAGCCACTCCTCTGTTGTTTTATGCTCTGAACAAAGTTCCCAGGATAAAAAGCGATAGTGCAGGTAATCAGATTCATTTTTAGCCATCTCTGGTCCCTGTGTGACAAACAGGAGCCAGGGTATGTCCCTGAGAGGAATTCAGTAAAGATGGCCACCCCTTGCACCTTGGATCATAAAGGGGCAATGCCAAAAAAGTAATGTATTAATAAAACAAAGAAATACTGTATACAGACTAAGACAAATAATAGAAAAAAGAGAACAGAGTGAATACATCTTCTCAAAAGAGAGTAAAAGTCCAGTTATAACAGTAACAATCACCCAGGTACGGAAAGGGTTAAAGATCCATATAGTACAAGCAGGCACCTTTAAAGAATACTAAACATTAAGAGTGTTTATATGGAGTGCATAACAGGCAAGAAACATCACATATAGTGAGTGTCAAAGAAAGAGGGACAATATAAAGTAAGACCATAACACTCAAAATGGTGAAATCACCAGTCTTCAAACTACCATTGAAATAAAGAACTTCTGAGAAGTTCGGTAGTAAGGCATAAACTTACACAACAGTCAAGATCCACAAGGAAAGGTCCTGAAATACACCAGTGGACTGGTCAACAATACAACTTCAGGGAAGCCAGTTAATGGGACCACACCTAAACGGGAAATACATAGGCCCGGATTCATCAAACTGCGGGAAGAGCAGTGTATCAAATACGCTGCTCTTCACTGAGATAATTGATGGATACCCTTGGGTATTCATCATTGATTTTGCGTGTTTCCCTGCTTTGCGTATGCAATCCAAAAGTTGTTGAATGTGCAAATGGTTAATACGCAGAGAAATCTTCTGATTTTCCTGCGTATTAATCCACTCACACCCTGATAAATCCCGGCCATAGCCTCATACGCTAGCAGAAAAACAAAAAGGAAGTCTCACTAAGAGAGCAGTGCCCACAACATCATATCATGAGGTCAGGTCACTTGGAACTGGAGGGGTTGGGGTAAAGTTGCTGTGAAGAAGGTAGTCTTTGCCTCATAGGCCCTAATTGTTTTTAATTCCCTGCCCTCTGGATGATAGAAGCTTTACCCCTTTTTACAGTGCAAAATGTTAGCTACCTCTCTGGCAAAAAAAACTACTTATATGTTAGCGATCATTAATGGATTGTGAGGCAATGAGTTGGGGACAGCCTTAAAGGGATTAAAGCCTCATTCAAATCAAAGCTATATTCTTGTTCGCTAATTGGTTTAGATAGCAGAATGTGAGAGAGGCATATCTGAGACCTCTCTGGAACTGCGCTGGAGGCACTGGTTTTGAGTATACATTACAGGGTCTCCAAGGACAGAGATACTTTCTCTAGCTTGGTGAGTTCACTGGTAATCCCATCCACTTTCTGTCCTGTTCAGCCCACTTTCATGGCAAACTCCCTCACTCTACTCCTCACTGCTGCCTGCCCTATGTCAAGCCTCCAACATGGCACAATCGGGACACACCCACCCATCTTTCTTAATACTCCGGGTGCTAGGGTCAAGGATGTTCCAAGGGGGGTAGTAATAATTAATAACAAATTAAATTAACCATTAAGTTTTTACATGTAAATGTTTTTTTTCACTTCTTCCCCTTGCATAAGGGGACATACATTACAAAAATCATTAAAAAAAAAATCAAATAATATTTTAAATACTAGCAACAGTGAATGGTCAGTGCCAAATGCAGACATAAAAACAAAAATGTGGATAAGAACATGATGATGTCAAACATTGAAACATTAAAGGTAACAAGATGAGTGTTATCAAAGGCTCACTTCAGTTCTTGTTTTTTTTATTATTATTATTATTATTACTATTATTATAATCATCATCATCATCACCATTTTATATTCATTTTCAAAACTGAAATAAGTCTTTGAAAACTTGTTTTAAACACTTTGCATCACAAAAAGATAGATGAAAGATGAACAACACTTACAAAGAAATGTAGAACATAGGATGGTGGGATTGCTGCACTGGTTAGAAATATTGTAGATTCATGATGAGCCCCTGGTCCTGTAGAGGGTAAAAATAAAGCTATGACAATGAATATGCAGCAAATTAAATAAAATATGTAACACACATAAGGTAAAGCCGCAAAATGCTAATTATTATTGGAAAACATTATGCTGTACAAATCATATACTTGTCCAGAGGGCTGTAGTTTCTATTATGATTAGGAAATGCTAGAAACCACCAAGAGCAACTATTTGTATAATTTTTCTGAAATATAAATATTATCTGTCGTTGATTTATATACTGTGAACCTTTCTAATTTTTTTTTCTTTATGATCAATAGGTGTTGTTTATTTGTTTAATTTAAGGGATCCATTAGTTATCAAAGGGGTAATCCAAGGTTACACTGAGCCGGTCAAGCAAACAACCAACCACAGCTCTGCCTCAGCTGTGCTAGTCATGCCCATTCTCTGAGTGTGGGTTTGGCCAGTACAATCCCACAGCACTCCTAGCAGATGCCAGCTTCGGTTTTATGTTTTCTTGTTAATTACCACTTTATATAGCACTTTACTGGCTATTATTAACCCCTTGTAGACCTGAGACATCTCCAATTATTGTTTTGTTTGTTTTTTTTACTTTATTAATATACTAGTTGAACAGCCCGTTACACGGGCCACAGTGCCTCTGGCAGCCGGTCGCGGGGCAGCCACGCGCAGTGGAGGCTGCCCGCGCCACTGCTGATACAGAGCTGGACGCTCCTTCGGAGCGCCCAGCTCTGTATCAGCCGCGGCGCAGGCAGTCTGTACTGCGCATGACTGCTGCACGCGCAGCAGTGTCTACTGCGCATGTCGGGCGTTACACACAACTTAGCGAATTATTATATAGGATAGTTACATAGAAACAGTTTACAAAGTTGAAAAAAGTCACATATCAGTCAGCCATTGCTATATCACCACTGTTGATCCAAAGAAAAAAGAAATCCTGTGTAAGCCATCAGATATCTCCCTGGGTCAAGAATCCTATCTGCATTGAAAGCAACTGACAAAATTCACAATATTGCTCTGAGCTAGAAACACATCCATTACATTTTGAAAGCATTACAGTATGTGTAAACGCAGCCTTCTGAGGCAAACTTTTCCGCAACTTTAACCCCTTAACGACTGGTGACATATCAGGACCATTACCGTTTTTTCCCCCTGAAGGACCGGTGATGGTCCTGGCACATCACGTATTTTGTGCTTATAGCACCCCTGCGTGAGAGCTGTAAGCACGAACAGGTCTGAAATTGACTGCTCCAGGATGGATCGGTCTCTCTCAGATGACAGTTAAATGCACAGGCACACACGCAGACAACAATCAACTCAATAATTAAGGGAAGGTCACTTCCCCAGACCACTGGTCATTAAGGGGTTAAAATGGTTACTGTAAAAAAAACCTGCCTGTGTTTTAGTCAAAATCACATTGCCTGTAATCTTATTACATAACCCCTTGTTTTTTGCTCAGCTCTTTGACTAAAAATAGTTCCCCAGAGAGCTCTTTATATTTCCTTGAATATATATATAAATGGTAATCATATCCCCATATCTCTTCTCTAATGTAACAAACCCAGTTTGACTAGTCTCTGTTTGTAACTAAAATATTCTACTCCATCTATCAGGTCTGTTGCATGTCTCTCTACTTTTTTTTACAGTTCAGTGATGGCAGTAGAATTCAAAGCAAATTGTGGATCCAGGGAAATATACTACTGCCTTTTGGAGTCAGGAAGAATGTTTTACTCACATAGGGCTTAAAGGGGAACATTCACATCAGGAAAACTTTTGAGCACTTGTTTAATCAGCTAAGAAGCATTAGGCAAATGTGCTCTCTCTTTTTTTGTAACTTAATTTTTAAGATATTCAACTTCAAAGTTATCCACTTCCTCACAATGTAGCTGCGGCACGGCTCTCAGGACTTCCCAGAAGTCTGTAATTCTGCTCCCACCTCCCTCCCAGCTGCCCCCTAGAGCTCGTTCACGCTTCACTTCAGTGTGGTGTGAACGGCTCCTTGCGTTACAGGAAGCGGTGATTAGCATTATACTGAGGTCACGTGAATGCGATCCCGGGGGCAGCAGGGAGGAGAATGACAGACTGCTTGGAAGTCCTGAGAGCCGTGCCGCAGCTACATTGTGCCGCAGTATGCAGAAGTGGGTAACTTTGAAGTTGAAAATCTTAAAAAGTAAGTTACAAAAAAAAGAGAGAGCATGTCTGCCTAATGCTTCTTAGCTGATTCAACAAGTGCTCAAAAGCTTTCATGATGTGAATCTTCCCCTTTATTTGGAAATTGATCAAGTAGGTGTTTTCTTTGCCTTCCTCTGGATCAAAAAGGCTGTTATGGCATGGGCTGAACTTGATGGGCATGTCTTTTTTCTCAGCCTCATTGACTATATTACTATGTTACATTGAAGTCTATTGTCTATCAGTGTAACTAAATTTTTCTCAAATAAGGATTCCCCAAATACTTTTCATCTAGCATATATTTGGCTTGTTTTATCTGTAACCCAAATGCATAAGCTTATATTTATCTATATTAAACCATATGCCACATCTCTGGCCATTCACTCAGTTGATCCAAATCTTTCTGCAGACAAAAAACAGGCTATTCTACATGTGTTTCCATACACAGTTTAGTGTCACCAGCAAAAATTGAAACACTAATTGCAATAGCTACTTCTAGATTATTAATAAACAAATTAAAATGCATTGCCAGGACTTAACAACTTTAGACCAGTTTTAAAAGGTTCCTTGTACAATAACACTGCATTCTATCATTTCACCAATTCTCTATCCATGCAAAGAAACAGTATCACCTCTCATGCAAAGCCTTTTAATTTATATCATTATATATATATATATATATATATATATATATATATATATATATATATATAATGATATAAGACTAAGACTATTAGAAGACAGAAGATAAGAAGATGAAGAGAAAGAAGAAGGAAGATCGAAGATTACCGAAGAAGACTGACAGTGGATGACAGGTAAGTGTTACAGCTCTGGTTTATGGGTGTTAGGATAGTATTAGGGCTAATATTGTTTAACTTTCATGTTAGGGGTAGTATATGTTTAGTGTTTGTGAGTGTGACTGTGTTTTGGCTCATGCTTAGCGTTTGACAGTTTTGAATCAAGGCCTATGTATTGTTCTCAAGTATTTTCTGGGCTCTCATTTTATTTGCCTCAGAAGGATGAAAGACTGTTACATCAGTAAAAGGGGCAGGAGGGGGATACTTTGTCATTGAATTACTCTTGAACTACAACTCTGACAGAATTAAAATAACACTCTCCAAAGTCCAAATACTATGATGATTAATTAGAGCTGCTTTTATTATGAAACATTGCTATCCCTTTAAGTGACCTCCATGTGTGTGTGGCTGGTCCTTAAGGGGTTAAGAAAGAGAGAAAAAAATAATTGTTGGAGCTCTCCCTCTCCCTCTTTCTTCCTCTATCTCTCCCTTTCTGTGCTCTCCATCAACTGCTCTCTGCCTCTCCTTTCTTTTTCTGTCCTTTATACCATTCCCTTGCTTTTCCTCTTCCTGTATCTCTCTTCCTTCTTGATTTGTTTCAAATTAGTTTGGATAGAACAGGTCCTCCAAATCGATCCACAAAATAAATTACAGAAGGTTTTTCATTTCTATTAAGCACAAGAGAGAGATAGAATACTGCTGTGAACATCCATATTGAATCAATAAAGTATACAGGCACCAGACCGAAGGGTTCATAATGATGCAATAGTTGCTGAGGATTTGTAAATATGCATTTTTCTCTATTTACATATAGAAAAAAACTAGGACTGCATTGCTGTTCTGCTTCTTATCTTGTTTCCGAGCTCTGTTGTTTTGTTCCCAGACTTCCTTTAAAGTTATAGTAATAATTCATTTTATGTTTATTTTTATTCTGTAGGCATTAAAAAATAATTAAGATCGATATTAGTCTTATCTCTCAAACCTTTATGGTTTGAGAGACATTCGCACGCAAAGTTTACCCCTCAGTGACGTCAGCTCTCTAGCTGACAGATTTGGAATCCGGTCCGCAGACCGGCGGCGGCTCTTCAGCAGAGCTGAGATTGCAAAGTATAAAAATAACTACTTCAATAGAATGGAGTACAAAGTGTGCCTAGTTTGCAAGCACACTTTGTACATCATTTGAATGAAGTAGTGATTTTTATATCTTGCAATCTCGGCTGGTCTGCGGACCGGATTCCAAATCTGACAGCTAGATGGCAGACTTGACCGTTTCAGTCAGTGAGGGGGAAACTTTGCTTGCAAATATCTCTCAAACCATAAAGGTTTGAGAGATAAGACTAAAAGCATTCTTAATGATTTTTAATGCCTACAAAATAAAATAAATATAAGTATTACTATATAAGTATATAAGTATTACTATCACTTTAAACTTTTCTACTTTAACAGAGCAAGCAATAGATATTATAGATGCCCAAGAGTAGCATTTAGACAAATTTACAATGTACTCACATTTTATGAAAAACTGGATCTGTTATTGGTATTAAGACAAAGGGGAGATGTATAAAACTGGAGTTACAAAGAAAGTGTCTGTAAACGTGTCTCAAAGAGACATAACTTTATTTATAAACATCTAACGACATTTTGCTAAGTGCTTACTCCAGTTAGTTGACTTTTTTTAAAAGTGGAGTAGAAATGGTCTTGGCCAAATAAGAATTGTATCCCAATGTATTTATAAACAAATTCGCTAATTGCGCCAAAAATAAAAACAGATTTAGGGATTAAATCATAACGCCAGGAAAAACCTGTTCTTATTGGAAGTATATAATACCGCTATGTGTGCGAATATATATTCACAGAATATTCTCAGATAGACATATTTATAAACATGACTTTATTTCTTTATAAATATGACCAGGCGTTGTGAATTTTAGCAACAATTCTTAAGGATACATTAAGAAGGCTTTTTATACATCACCCCCAAAGAACCTTACATTTTATTGCTTCCCAAATAATATCAAAGGTGAACAGAAAACAGGTTGAGCTCTGTCAGCAATAAAAGAGATACCATTACATGTGCAGGAGATAAGGTCCAGCTGTCAGTAACAAGCAGGACTTAAACCTTTAATTCAATGTGATCCAGAGAGAATCACTGGCATCAGTGACAGCATACTCATGTGTGATCGCACACCCAAGGAAGCATGCTGTAAAACACAGTGTGTTTCCCTCTCATTACTGAAAACATTGTGAATGGTTCTCAGCAACACAATGCCATCTGCTGACCTAAATGTGAACTCTGGGAATATCTTTCATAGGTTTGATATTTAATGAAACTAGCATATTTCTATGCCTGTTACAGATTGAGTGAAGTCACTGAGATTAAAATACATTTACTTTCTCTTAAGAAAAGTTAAGGTGCATCTTGCACTTTTAACTATTTAACTGCCAGAATACACAGAAAACCTACACATTTAGAGTGTTTCCATAAAATGGAGAACCAACTAAGCAATAGACTGGTGAAAATGCATTTAACACACATATAGCAAGAATGTTACATTTTACATGTAGTTAAAGGGAAACTTTAATCACAAAACAACATTTATATTAATAAACCTACTGAAATAACTTCACTTGTGTTGGTATTTTTTCTGGTTTGTAGTTTTGGCATAAGAGACTATGATCTTTGGGGCTTCGGCTCTTATGCAAAATACTTAATGTCTCCCCAGTCATTCCACCTAGCCATTGTACAAGCAGCTCTGCGCATCTGCCGGAAAATGTAATGGTCATTCAGCAGCTTCCCTTCTCCTTCTCTCACTACCCTTACAGGCTGTCTCTGTATGTTACTCCCACATAGAGCATAGCCCAGTCAGGAAATTTACAACTGCTCTGCCTTTGCGACTGTGACTACACTAATTATCAGGAGCCACCCTTTTATAGTGCAATGAGATCCTTGGGACTGCCATCATGGCTTTGCCTGTCTCACTTGAAGTATGACCAGCAAAACCATGATCAGCTCTCACTGAGAAAGAAGATCACATTAATGAACCAGTAGTAACCTACTTCTTTCATAATACAGATTTCAGGAAACCCCATCACCGATATAAATCCATAATGCTTCTGTGCTTCTTCTCCCCCCCACACATGCCTTCACCATAAATAATACCCTCTCTACCCCTCAGAAATTATAATGAACCCTTTGGAGTAGTAGAAAGGTGACCTACTCATCGATCACAATGCATTCAACATCTCTCTGGCACTCAATGGTTTGATACAACCAGTGTATACCTCACCGCTAACATAAAGAGTGCAGAGCCACACCCTTCCCTTCGGTGCACTCCTAAATAAAAAGAAACATGGACCTTTAATGCCCCTGCAATTATCAGTGGCTTAGTTGTCTCTTCTGAACTGTGTCAGACCCATATAACAGTTGTGATACCTGAACACAATCAACTGGTGAGATGGCTCAGTAGATTAAGGCACCAGCTTTAGAATTTGTTCAAACTGCAAGGTCACAGGTTCTAGTCTCAGCAGTGTTGCCTCAGCATTTCATCCTTCTGAGGTAGATAAAATCAGTACTATTAAATTGGGTAATAATATCTATATCTCATACCTTGCAAGTGTCCCTCTTTTAGACCCAAATCCCTCTGTCTCTCTTTCTCACCCTAGTATCCCTCTTTTTAGGAGATCAGACTGTGAGGTGTGTATATAAGTGTATCACATTGCTCCACTGCAATATAACTCAAATTAATGTTTGTTTAAACATCAGTATATGTGTTTAAAAATTAGTCTGTGTAAATAAAATTATTTGATCTTGTTATAAGTCAATTATTAGTTTACACAAGAAGGTTTCAAAAGGTCATGAAATAACCTAAACATTCTCGGCAATGCTCCCCCCACTAGCCAAGGCCCCAGCAATACCCCCTAAAACACAAGTGTCCCTCTTTGGCAATTTGAAATGTTGGGAGGTATGATATCTCCAGGACATACTTGAAAACAAGAGACAATCTCAATGTATCCTTCCTGGTAAAATACTTTGATATTATTATGACATCAATTTCAAACACTGCAGATGTCAAATGGGTATGACACAGTCTATAAGAGGCACTGATAATTGAAGGGACATGAAAGATTGACACTATTTACTTCAAGGTGCACTGAAGGGAAGGGGGCAGCTCTGCACTCTTTGGTTAATGGGGATGTACACTGGTTACAATAAAGTTTTGAGTGCAAGAGGGGTATCATTGTCAAGGAGGTGAAGGGGGGGGGTTAGCATGCTTAAGAGTGCTAAATGTATTTTAATGAATGAAAGGGCAGTCCCCTTTAGTATGGATTTTTAAAGGGATAGTAATACTTCATTTTAACTTTATTTTATTTTGTAGGCATTAAAAAAACATGAAGAATGATATAAGTCTTATCTCTCAGCCCTTTATGGTTTAAGAGATATTCACAAGCAAAGTGTCCCCCTCCCGCCCCTTTTACTGCTCAGCCAAAGCAGAAGGAAGGTGCCCAGGTAGATTGCAGAGAAGGACAATCTTCAATTAAGATAATGGAAAAAGCTGAAAAGCTTGTCAAGGGGGGCAGGGATTTCATTGTTTTCATAGGAATAAGAGTGTCCCCTGCTGTTATCTGTCCAGTCTATGGACTGCATTCCACATCTGAGAAGAGATTGTTTACAGTAGGTAAAAGGGGCGGGAGGGGGAAACTTTGCTTGTGAATATCTCATAAACCATAAATGTTTGAGATATAAGACTTATATCATTCTTCGTGTTTTCTTAATGCCTACAAAATAAAATAAAGTTAAAACGAAGTATTACTATCCCTTTAAGAGAGAGGAATCTGCTTTTTTATTTATTTTATATTATTTATTTTAGTTGGTTAAGCGGGGTATTACCCTGTATTATTTTTATTTATTTGGTGAGTTGTCCAGTTCCCTGTCTTCCTCTGGTTCCTAGTCTCCTTCTTGGTTTCCCTCTGTTTCTCCATCTACTCTTGCTTATTCTCCCCCTTCTTCTCTTCTCCTATTGCTGGTAAATCTGTCTGTCAGACTGAAGTAACCATTGGACTGTAGGAATATTTTATAAGAGTTCTTTTGGCTCTTATGGGGTTGAGAATTGAATAGTTTACCAGGAAATTATACCTTCTACACCAGTGATTCTCAACCAGGGTGCCGTGGCACTTTGGTGTGCCATGGACATCAACTTAGGGTGCCCCATGTTTTCTATGAAAACTAACAAAAATGGACTTTTAAATAAAGATTTATAGAAATCGTTATGCACATTATGTTTAAATTTTGTTATGATTGTAAGACCTAATAATAACTGTATATTTATGTATGGTACCTTCATTATGACCTGGAAAGAGTACATTAAATATGCAGAGGTGCCCCAAATGTTGTAGATTACATGTTAGGGGTGCCCCGAACAAAAAAAGATTGAGAACCACTGTTCTGCACTAAGCCTTCCAGAAGATTAGAGGTGAGTGAGAGGGAAGAAGTGTACGAATACAACTGAATATGAAAACATGATGATATAACCTTACTAGGCTGATTGCCGGTATAGGCCTGGATTCATCAAGGTGCGAATGGATTAATACGCAGAAAAATCAGAGGATTTCTCTACGTATTAACCATTTGCCCAGTCGGCAACTTTTGACTTGAATCTGGCCATCGCTTAGTCTTCAATAAGCAATGGCCAGATAGATCCGCAAATGTGATATGTTAGCTTCAAGCTGGCGAATCCCATTTGAATGCATGGGGCAAACAAACGCATAAACATTTTCGGGTATGCGTACACATGTGTTTTTCCCATGACTGACCAATGTACGCAAGTTTCCCTGCTTTCAGTGATGAATAACCCAAAGGTATCCATCAATTATCGCGGTGAAGACCTCAATACAATACAGTTATCTGATGAAATTTCCCCTCCAAGTTAGTCCTGAAACGTGAGAGTACTTGGATTTGCTAACAGTACAGTCTTAGACAAATCGTCCAGTAACAAAAAGTTAACCCTCCGAGTGCCAGTGGGGTACGGAATGCATTGTAAAGCAATGCAGTCCGTACCTCTCTGGCACTCAAAGGGTTAAAGGTCATGTATTAGCTTACTATGCTCTTCTAAGTTGTTTAATATAAATATATGTTTATTTTTATTATTTTCTCTTTGCACACGTGGGTTGTGTGCGTCATTAATGCATTCTAATTTTTGAGTCATACTGGTCACTAGTTTGAAACGTCTAGTTATGACTGGATTCAAAACAGTGCAGACTCTAAATTTCCTGTTATTGATCAATGCCCATACTTTTGTTTAGCCTCCACGGATCATATAAACAAGGAAAAATGGAGCATGTCTGGAAATCAACTGCCCCATAGGGGACAATTAAAAATTCTCCTTGATTTAAATTGGACTTTAAATTCTAAGAAAGTCTTCAATGCATTGCTTTCAGGGGAATAAAGGCCTCATTTAAAGGGATAGTAATGTTTCACAAAAACTGCAGCTCCAATTAAACTTCATAGTATTTGGGCCATGGAGAGTGTTATTTCAGTACTGTCAGAGAGTTGTAGTTCAAGAGTAATTGAATGATAAATTATTCTCCTCCCACAGCTTTTTCTGATGTAACACTACTCACCTCAGAGCAGCAAGGTGGTGTCCAGGTGGACTGCAGAGAGGGACAATCTTCAGCGAGCATAAGGAAAAACCTGTCAAGGGGGGTATAGTTTTTCCTATGGTCACAGTAAGAAGATTGTCCCTTGCTGTGAGCTGTCTGGTCCCAGGACCAGATTCCACATCTGAGGGGAGGTGGCTTACACTAGGTAAAAGGAGTGGGAGGGGGACACTTTATCATTCAATTACTCTTGAACTACAACTCTAACAGTACTGAAATAATACCCTCTATGGCCCAAATACTATGAAGACTAATTGGAGCTGATTATTTGAGAAACATTACTATACCTTTAAGAAACCCTTTGAGTGTCAAGGGGAGCAGGGTTTTCCTTATGTTCACAGTAAGAAGATTGTCCCTTGCTGTGACCTGTCTGGTCCCAGGACCAGATTCCAGATCTGAGGGAACATGGCTTACACTAGGTAAAAGGGGCAGAAGGGGTATACTTTATCATTCAATTACTCTTGAACTACAACTCTGACAGTATTGAAATAACACTCTCTATGGCTCAAATACTATGAAAATTAATTGGAGCTGCTGTTTTTGTGAAAGATTACTATCCATTTAACTTACTTATGAAGATAAGCTCAAACTGCATTTTTTTGCCTGAATTATTTTGGTGGCGTTGTTCCTACAACATCCTATGGCGATCCTAGTGAAAAGACGACTGAGAGGAGATCATATCACAATGTACAAGTATATAAGAGGTCAATACAAGGATCTCTGTGGTGAGCTATTCTTTGCAAGACCTGATCAGGAGACCAGAGGACACCCCTTGAGATTAGAGGAAAGGAAGGTTAGACTTCAGCAGAGGAAGGGTTTTTTTTACAGTAAGGTCCATTAAATTGTGGAATTCCTTGCCCAAGGAGGTGGTTATGGCAGATATAATGGATACATTTAAGAGAAGATTAGAACTTACAGGGTTATACTGTACATTAGTAGGAAAATCAGGAAGGTTTGATAAATACCAACGTATTTGGCAGCAGGAAAGCTATACAGTTCTCATGTCACTAAGGTATGAAGCAAAGGTTGAACTTGATGGCCTTACTATGTTACTATGTTACCATGGTCAATTGATCATAGTTGTTCATAGACTGCAGTAAAACAGTGTCACCATAAAATGCTAGGCTTTGGAAATACTGCACCCAAAACATGCAAATAATAAGTTCTGAAAAAACATCTCTTAGCAGTAGGAGTACCTTTGTTTTATCAGCGGGATAAACCCTACAAATTTATTGTTTCAATAGTAATGTTACTGTCCATTTAATGATTTAAGGATGGATAGGAAAATATGAGATATAGAGCTAGGGGTTAAAGTTTTTTTATTGTTTTTCATTATATGTTCTCCTATTTCTCATGTTATCAATAAGCTCTGTATGAGCTGTATATAATTCACTGAAATATTTGAATTTGTATGTTGTGCTGTTGTAGTCCTTTCTTCAGCTTATCAAAATTGGCTTTAGAAAACAAACAAAATAATACATCTGAGGCCATATAATATCTGTTCTGCAAGCCGGTGCAACTTACTGTGAATGTATCATGAAGGGCTTTTTACCAGCCTCTATGGACAAATTACAGTGTGGCAGGTTTTTTATGACTGGCTGGTTTCATTGAGGATAGACCAACGCTATTATCAGCAACAGACAGGAGGATTTTCATACCAGTGCTTTGGATTGTAACACTTCTGAGAGAAGACTCAGTTCAGCAGTTCACGTCTGTAGATCTGGGGATCCCAATTCCAGTCCTTATGAACATGAAACAATTTAAGTTTTCAATCCACATGAGACCCAGTTGTAATTCAACAATGGTATTGGCTTGTTATAAACAAAAAAAGAAGTTAGAAATTGATATACATGAAGTAAATTAAATACAGTATATCTCAATAACAAAACAAAAAAGAGACAAAAATTAAATATAGCTAAGTATTTATTTTAGTTGAATATCTTATATTTGTAACAGTTATTTGAAGTGGCTAATGAGCCAGTGCTATATTAATTTTAGTGTGTGCAGTATTTTATGTAAATTATATTCCTGTTATTTTTATCCTTAGACAACAGAATATAACTGACAGGTCTGAATTTACATTTCAAATAAGGACCTTATTCAGGAAGATAAAGAAATACAATTGTAGTGCAAATCAGTTTCACCATGTGAGGGAAACAAAATTTCCCTTTGCTTTAAATGGCGAATTTAATCTCTCATATCCAAAGCACAGAAAACAAGAAAATAAAAATTTCACGTTAACATTTTATACTATTTTTAATTACAAAGAAGAAGTTATTTTCTTGGGATTTTAACTGGCAGAATATTGCATTTTTGGGTAAGTTATGCCAATCTTGCGTTGGTCTGTAATAGAAGGTAAATCAACCTGCTCTTTCTTGTAGTTGGAAATATTAAAGTAGATGTGTCATCTATGGACAACATCCCATACATAGTTAGGTGACATATCCAATACCATAAAAACATTATTTATTTTTTATTTTAAGCCTCAATTTCATTTAAATTTAACTTACAAAAGTCTGGGCTGCAACCACTTCTGTATAGACTGCAACCCGATGCTCTGCCTCTGCTCTCCTCCTTCCTCCGATGACGGAGGTTTCTGTTTGTAAGCTGGAGCGGTCTCATTGGCAGAGATTGATATCTAGCCAATATCTCTTTCTCCTCTCTTGCATTCCCTGGTGGTCCAGTGAGGGGGCAGAGAAGTCAGTGCAGCCTCCAGCACCGATGTCCCTATCAACGCCCCCTTGTGGTTCCTGTGCGGCATGGGAGAGCATGGGAGAGCAGGCGCTAGGATATTATGTCATATCCTGGCACCCTGCATTAACAAGGAACGCGAAGGCAAGATCAATATCTAGCCAATGAGACCGCTCCAGCTTCCAGACAGAAGCCTCCATCATCGGAGGAAGGAGGTATAAAGGTAGAGCATCGGGCTGCAGTCTATGCGGAAGTGGCTGCAGCCCAGACTTTTGTAAGTTAAATTGAAACAAAATTGAAGCTTAAAATAAAAAATAAATAACGTTTTTATGGTATTGGATATGTCACCTAAATATTTATGGGATTTTGTCCATAGGTGACACATCCACTTTAAGTGAATTGCTGTCTGCGGGGCTGAGGTTACAGAAGATGTGCAGAGGTGGATTGAAAATGATGCTCTGGTAGTGTGGAATAGTGAGTAAGTTCCTGTCAACACAGCAGAGGTTTAGGTAGTATGGTGAGTTAGAGTGAGCATACTCATGGGCGGATTGTCCTTTCGGGGGATCGGGCATCCCCCGGTGCTCTGCTAGATCATGGGCTGGTGGGGGAGATCAGAGGATCTCACCTTACCGTCCCATGATATTTTGAAGGAGAGGTCTGTGTTGCCACCGGCACAGGCATTCTCTGTGACAGCCTTCGCATTCCTTGTTAATGCAGAGTGCCAGGATATGACATAATATCCTGACACCTGCTTTCCCATGCCACACAGGGACCACAAGGGGGCGTCGATAGGGACGTCGGTGCTGGAGGCTGCACTGACTTCTCACTCCCCACACTGGACCACCAGGGAATGCAAGAGAGGAGAAAGAGACATGTAGCAAAGAGATATGTTGAGAGGCAGAAGAAAAGAAGACAAAAAAAGACTAGATGGAGAAGAAGTTGGGTAGGAGAAAGGCAGGGGACTGAGGGGGTTTGACTAAGCAATATTAGGGAAGTGGGGGATAGCAATGGGAGAGAGTGGATGGGGGCAGGGAAGAGGGGATGAAATAGACTGGGGGAGAGAGGAAGCAGCAAAGGGGCCTGTATGTAGAAAGTGAAAGGGGGTAATAGGCTGGGAATGAGAGTGTAGAAAAGGGCCGGGGAAGAGAGAGAGTGGAGGACAGGGGGTGGGAGTTGCTAGGGTTGTATCTAACCCTATGAGTGCCAGATATGTATCAAAAATTTTATATATATATATATATATATATATATATACGACAGCTAGCGGGCTGCTTTAAAAAAAAAATACCTGGGCTGGTATTCCCCTACAATCCACCCCTGAGCATACTGCTCAAGTGCTGTAGTAGCTTTCATAATAGACAAGAGACCTAAAGACAGGGATCTTCAATGGCACTCAAACCATAATCAAATAACAATCATAAATCAAAATTATAAAAAATTATAAATCAATTTATTAAATATCCCTAATAATAAAATGGCAATAGACATTAGACTCTATATTGAAATTTCCCCCCAGGCGCTCCCTAAGTTCCCCCCTATAGTCAAAACCAATTAACCAAAATATCAAAAACCATACAGCTAAAAACCATCTCTAAAGTACAAAAAACAGAGAGATATGACAGACACCAGTAAGGGAGTGAAAAAAATCACTTATGTTGGAAAAATACACTCCAGTCCTCAATATAGATCTAAAAGAGTGTTGAGGGAGTACCATTGTAGATACCAGTCATTACGTTCTCTTGTCTATTATTAATGTTCTTTCTTGGGGATCAGTGCACCCTATGTATGTTATACGTAGTTTTGCCATGTTTGTGATTATGGTTGAAATGTGCTCCTGGAGTATTTTTTGTTTTTTTGCTGTAATAGCTTTGCACAGAAGTGGTTTTAAATTTGGAAAGAAATTTGCAGGAACCCCCGTATTAATTAAAAACAATTAACTGATGTAACTGTGATACACCTAGTCTCATGACTCCCTTTTGAACTATCTATATCCTATTTTTAGTGCAGGTGCCAAAAAAACTGTCTCCCATCAATTTCATTGATTGATTTTTAAAAACATTTTAATTTTTTAACTCAAATCTTTGTTATAATTATGTAAGAATACATTATATATATATATATATATATATATATTCATTATTTAACAGTTTGAGTGCCAGAGGGGTACACAACGTATTGCAAAGCAATGCATTGTGTACCCCTCTGGCACTCAAAGGGTTAATACTACAATTAGAGTTGTTGGATTGCACTGTCCTTTTTTATTTGTCTTTAATTCTCCTGATTGTCCCAGTTACTCTTTATGAGCTATCATATGCTTACGATCCCAGAAGTAGCCAGAAGGTGAGCTCCTATCAATGTCTGAATAATGCAGCATACAAGTAAAAAACAAAACAAAACAAAAAAAAAACAGTGCTTCAAAATGTATGCCATCATAGTGTGATATCCCATTTCTAATAATGTGGACAAGACTTTTTTGTTGGGGGGGTGGTTAAAACATTTTCTGATAAAATGTGGCTTTCGATCCCTTGAATACTAGGATGAAGCAATTTATCAGAGATCTCTCTACCATTTAAAGGGTTAAAAGTCACATTAAAATCAAAAGAAATTTTTATTTGTCCACTATAGTGCCATTGGTTTAGTACAGAATGTTTACAATTCTTCTTAATACATCAGCTTCTGTGAGTTTTAGATAAAAATGTACATTTGTATGAGAAAAATGTGAATTCTCATCATTCCCCTTGAGTGCAACATGCATTGAAATTCAATGCACTGGACGTGTTGGCACCAAGAGGGTCATAGTCTACTAATCAAAATGTAACTGTCTATTTTAATTCGCTATCACAGGAGCTGTTCACATTTGAAATAAACTGTTGTGTGTGGTTTCAGTGTATTACATAATTGGGTAGAGAACAGGGTTGTCAGTTGGGAGCTGTAAAATCTCATGACTTGTTAAATGCTCTGATTTAGTAAGAAAAATTCCTACACAGAACTGAGAAGTAGGCCATGTTTTAAATATTCCTCCCAACAACAGCTCTTCTCTGTTTACTAATGCCTTAAGTAAAACACCTGAGGGACCTAATTCAGCCCACAGCCAAGTGAGGAGAACTGGTACATGAATAAAGACGCTGAAGTAATAAGAACTAGAACAATTCGAGGACAAACAAATTATATCACAGGGGACAAAAAATATTTTTTTCCAAAAAGGGCTTTTAACGCTATGAATGCTAGAGAGGTATCCAAGGCATTGCATGTCATTGCTTCCTTATTTCATTGATATTGGTTTGTTCTATAATTGTTTTGCTACAATGTTTCATTTGCAGAGGAGTAACTAGAAGCCTCCGGGCCTGGTGCAAGAAGTGCCACGGGCTGCCCCCCCACATTGGCCCCCCTCAACCACATTGACCCCCTCCACAATGCCCCTCAGTCTCCACAATGTCCCCATCTCCTGCCTCCTATCTGGAGCTACGTGCGGTCCTCTAAGTAATGCAGAGCGCTGGGTGATGATGTCATCTCCCAGCGCTCTGCATTACTAGAGCGTCAGAGGGAGATTGCGAGCACCAGGCGGAGGGGTTGCAGGGGGTGGCTGGGCCCCTGGAGTGCATGGGCTCGGTTGCAAGTGCGACCTCTGCGACCCCTATAGTTACACCACTGTTCATTTGATCAAGCATTTTTGTTGTTCACAAGACCTACTATTTTTGTGCATTTTTATATTGAGTATGATTTGCTTTGTAATCATATTTTTCACAATATAGACCTAGGATCCATTGCAGTGAATAAGTGTTACCAGCTTTTTTTATTTAAAAGATTCTCATTGAAGTCTATGGAGAAAAAAAAATGTTCATAATGTTATCAAATGCAATGTAATCCAGTCTATAGACTGTAATTGGTTTGTGTATTTGATGTGCTCAGACAATCAACAAATGCTTCCTGTGCTCATTACCTTTTTATGACAGGGGTGTGCAGTTCTTTTCACTCAAGGGACAGATTGAGACAAGAACAATGAATAGAGAGCCATAGACTGCCAAATAGTGCAATGACATTACGTGCACTTATTCTTATAGACACAAAATGAGATATTGTATTTCATATTGTATGCAATCCATACCTAGGCTAACAAGCTATGTATAGTTTAAACTTCCATTCTGAGCTTTAACCCTTTGAGTGCCAGATAGGTTGCAATGGTTGGATAATTCTTTGGAAGTCAAATGCTTAAATATCTGCATTGTTTCTCAGGATTATTATGTTTTGCAGCAGTCATACATTATTGAAATTGGAATAAGAGCTGAATTGACCATACCCAATGGCCAAAAATGGCCCTAGGACCTTAGTTTGAATGTCCCTGATCTAAGACATGCCTGATTCAAACTAGAGGTACTCAACCCAAAGTCCTCCCTGCAAGCATGTCAAACATTACCTATTGTTAAGAAGCCTACCACACATAGGAAAGACGAATATCCCAGAGAATCTTTAGGAAAGCAAATAATACCCAGTAAGACCTATTGTGCTAAATTTGATGAACTTCTGTTGAGTAGATAAGGCTTGAGCCCCGATGAAAGTCTTGTAAACGTATGAAACATTATAATGGACACATTTTTGAACACCTTAATTTATTCACTTAAATGGATTTTCATTTCTAGGGTTTGTGCAGCCTGACGCAGACTTTTAGACCAAACTTTTTAGGCCAAATTTCATTTTTATTCATCACTAGATTCAGTTAAGTATTTTAAAATTAACCTTTAGATATAACTTTTTACAAAAGTATCTTATAAACTCTTGGCTTTTTTAATAGAAATAGCTAACATGATTTTGAAAGTTCTTTGTTACAAGGTGATAGTTCAGTTCCTTTACAGTAGATGTCCTTTTACATTTTGGGAACCTAGGTGTAAGTTCCAGAATTTGAAAATATGTCTCAACTGTCTTGGGTGACAGATGGTGATAGGACTGCTCTTGGGAGGGGGCATCTCTTACTGCAACTATGAAGTAAAGCTAAGGTTAAGGATCTCCTCATGAAACCACTCTTGACTGACTGGCCAGGAGACCGTTTAATGCCCCTTTAGTCTTCCCATCACTGGCACAGATGAACGGTAAATAAAAGGATCATTCCGAAGTGAGTCCTAGCCTGCAGATACAGAGATTTAGTTTCTCCATCCAGACCAGTGATTCAGTATACTGCTGTCGACTAGTAGAGTAAATGTAACACCTTTGTTGACTAACTGAACAGCTTTAGAGTACAAGCTTTCAAGACATTTAAATTATACAGGTTCCTTGAAAGCTCAAAATATCCTTTATTCATAGTGTTCAAATTGTTACATAACTGTATGTGTGTAGTCAGAAGGGCAGCAAGAACTATATCTTGGCTAGATATACAAAGTAAAAAAAAAAAAAATAACAGTCTATGCATCAGATTCTGACCATTAGAAATAAATAACCTACGACTTACTATAAATAATAAACAGTAAGGTTTTAGTTACACATTTTTGGCCAAAGGCAGATAGGGACTTGTCTGAATCTGGGGTGACTTGACGAGGCAGGCAAGCTTTTCATGCCTTTGGCCAAAAACATGTAACAAAAACCCATCTTCAAACTCATCGTTCTCAGATGGCAAAAGATACCAAGATACAAAAGAGAGGGGGGTGCCCAATCGTGTAATACTGGTGATGCAGTTGATATAATATAATACTCATGTGTCAATGTGGTCAGCGAAGGGGTATCCCAAGCTGACATTCAAGCAGTGGATCCAAAACACAAACAGCTGTTAAATCCATCAAGTAAATAGAAGATCCGATTATTCAAAAATATTTTCATATTAAGGAGGCGAAGGTTGCTGCCTTCTAAATATTAAAATATTTTTTAAATATATTTTGATATTTTTTAACAAATCGGATCCTCTATTTACTTGACACATTTAGCAGCTGTTAGTGTTCTGGATCCACCGAGTGGATTCTCCACTTGCTTGACTGTCAGCTTGGGATACTCCTTCGCTAAGCACATTTACATGTGAGTACATCTGAGTATCACATCAGGGCTCAAAATTTCCACTTGCCACTAGCCAATGGCGAGTGAAAATTTAGCCCTGGCGAGTAGAAATTTAGCCCTGGTTGGTATGTTATGGCTTGCAGTGGCGAGTAACTTTTCAGGTCTGGCTAGTAGCAAAGGACTTCAAATTTTAAGCCGTGATCATATTATATAAACTGTATCAACAGTATTAAACGATTGGGTGCCCCCTCTCTATTCTCTTTTGTATCTTGGTATCTTTTGCCATCTGGGGAGGATGAGCTTGAGGATGAGCAGCCCGTTTCTATATTGAGACAAGATACAGCGTCCTGTTTCTGGGTAAGGAATATCAAATAGATGCTTTTATAGCTGTCTCTCATATATGTTTGGCAGCCAATGTGTCTTGTGAGTACTCACGTGTGGAGTGTCTGCAAGGTGGTGATTTTGGATATCTGATTGATCTGCACTAGGGCGCTACCTTGTCTTTCTCCCACTCTTTTTCCTGTTAGTTATTCGAGAATCCCTGGTGCCCAGATATATTATTTTGCACCGTTAAAATACAAGTTAAAAAAGAGGATTTCTCAACTGACAAGAGCAATACCCATATCTACTTCCACATCAACTGCGCTAGACCCAGAGGGATAATATTGCATAACCTAGGGGTAAGAGTGTTATGCAGTTTACCAGCAATGTACCACACTATACATTGTAAATGAGACCGGGAGGGGAACAACTTCTTCCACAACACGAGAAGCAGATTACATGAGATCAGCAGGGCAGTACACATTGCAATAAACTAGCTGTGAAATGCATGAAAGCAGCAGTGCAATGCATATTTATATTAGATCAGCAGTGAAATAATACCATTACTTGAGAGATGCATGGCAGTATAAAATACCTTAAACCAGTATAAGACTAGTGGAGCAATGAACCATTCTATAAGACCAGCTTCTCAATGCACATAATTAGTGTATTGCTTTCATGGATTAAAATGCGGGTGCTAATTTTATCTCTGCATTTATCTCCAGGTTTCCCCATAGACTTCAGTAGGAAAATATGTGATAAAACGGGAGGTAACACTTATCTCCTGCATTTGAATCCAGCCCATGTTCTGAAATACCAGGAAAAAAAAGTGCTGAGACAATTGGGCATAAACTGACTGAAAAGCAGCCCTGCAGTTGTGTCTTCTAAACAGAGGTAATTGAAATGCACTTTAAGTGATAGTAATGTTTCATGATAAAAGCAGCTCCAAGTAATCTTCATAGTATTTGGGCCATGGAGAGTTTTATTTCAAATTGTCAGAGTTTTAGTTCAAGAGTCATTGAATGATAAAGTATCCCCCCCCTGCACCTTTTACTGATGTAACACTGCACACCTCAGAGCAAGGCTGTCCGGATGGATTGCAGAGAAGGACAATCTTCAGTGAGCATAAGGATAAACCTGAAAAGCCTATCAAGGGGGGCAGGGTTTTCCTTATGATCACAGTAAGAAGATTGACCCTTGCTGTAATCTGTCTGGTCCCAGGTCCAGATTCCACATCTGAGGGGAGGAGGCTTACACTAGGTAAAAGGGGAAGGAGGGGGATAATTTACCATTCAATTACTCCTGAACTACAACTCTGACAGTACTGAAATAAAACTCTCCATGGCCCAAATATTATAAAGACTAAATGAAGCTGCTTATTTGAGAAACATTACTATCCCTTTAAGAAATAATAACATTCATACTAGTGCAAGTCCTCCATTTTTTCTAGCTGATAAGCTTTAGTAAGCAGGGTACACATCTGCATTTATTTCAGAGGGGTTCTCAACACATTGTGGAGTAATATATTGGACGCAACTCTTGCACTCAAAGGCTTAACCCTGTATTTTCACCAATATTTGTAGAATTTGTCTCCCCACTGTACGCCCAACCTCTTTAAAAATAATTATGTTTCGGAGAAGCACTGAAAATATTCCCCATAGGAAGATAACTATTCACATATTATAGAGAATCATATACAGATGACATTCAAATACCCTTTAACTATATATAGCAGTGTTATCTCCACTATGATCTCTATAATAGCAATTAGGAGAAGTTGATTTATTGTTGTTGAGGAGGGGGTTACCTAATAACATGGTACAGCTGCAATATTGATACACACACACACACACACACCTGCACTAATATGAATTCAAGTTAATGAAATTTGATTTTTTGTTTAATGTAGTGGAGTTTACTAGCATCAATTTTTGTTCTTATTTTAATGTCAGAAAACTCTCCCAATTTTATTTCTCTCTTATAACTGGAAGCTGGCTGATTCAATTTAGAGAACAATGCATCTGTAAAGGGGAGTTATATCCTTGGAATAGGTGTTTTGCATTTATTCACTTTATTCTCTGTTGTAGTTAATAGCTAAACATGGACATTTTCATTCACCGAGAATGTTTACATGAGTCTTTAAAAATCATGGTTTGGGCTGTCCAGGGCCGGCCCAAGACATTGTGCTGCCTGGGTCCAAGGATGAAATGCTGCCCCGCCTCCGCACACCAAACCACGCCCACAAAAACATGCCACATCCTTAATTATATTAATCCCTCTCCTGCCCCTAAAACCACATACAACTGTAATGTTTTTTTTTTTTACACCCCTTGTACCTCTTTCTCCCCATTGCCTTTTTACACCTCTTGTGCCTCTGTTTTCCCCTCTTTTCACCCCTTGTGCCTCTTTTTTCACCACTTGTGCCTCTTTTTTTCATCCCTTGTGCCTCTTTTATCCCCTCCTTTTGCCCCTTGTGCCTCTTTTTTCCCCTCTTTTCACCCCTTGTGTCTCTTTTCCCTCTTTTCACCCATTGTGCCTCTTTCTCTCTCTTTTCACCCCTTGTGCCTCTGTTTTCCCCCCTTTTCACCCCTTGTGCCTCTTTTTTCACCCCTTGTGCATCTTTTCTCCCCTCTTTTCACCCTTTGTGCCTCTTTTTTCACCCCTTTTGCCTCTTTTTTCTCATCTTTTCACCCCTTGTGCCTTTTTTACCTGTTTTCACCCCTTGTGCCTCTTTTTTCCCCTCTTTTTTCGCCCCTTATGCCTCTTTTTTCCTCCCTCTTTTTACCCCTTGTGCCTCTTTTTCCCTCTTTTCACCGCTTGTGCCTCCTTTTTCATCCCTCTTTTCACCCCTTGTGCCTCTTTCTCCCTCTTTTCACCCCTTGTGCCTCTTTTTTCCTCCCTCTTTTCCCCTCTTTTCACCCCTTGTGCCTCTTTTTTCATCTCTTTTTTCACCCTTTGTGCCACTTTTTGCCTCCCTCTTTTCACCCCTTGTGCCTCTTTCTCCCCCTCTTTTCACCACTTGTGCCTCTTTGTATCCCTCTCTTCACCCCTTGTGCCTCTTCCCCCCCCTTGCCTGTTTCTCTTCTCCTTTTGGATCTCTCTCTTTCTTCTCCTTCTGGCTCTCTCTTCTCCTGCTTTTTACTCAGTCTCCCCGCTGCCCCACACTGATGACAGCCGGGACCGTGTCACATGTGGAGACGCAGCGTGGTGCATGCTGGGATTTTCTTCTTCAGTCTGGGCGCCAGTTTTAAACTTGCACTGGCCTCCGAACAGACCAAGAAAACCCCGGCATGCTCCATACAGAGTCTCTGCACAGAGTCTCTGGATGTGACACGGTCCCATCTGTCATCAGTGCAGGAGGTGGCAAAAAGCCACGCAGAAAATAACATGCCTTGGCGTGGCAATTTGCCTCCCCTGTCAGAGTGCCACCTGGGACACCGGGACACATGTAAGGGTCGGCCCTGGGGCTGTCTATGTCCCATGACTCTAAAAGGCCATGTATATATTCTAAAGAAATGTCTCTGCTCATTTATAAACTACAGAATTGTTCAAATGCAAAACACCTGACTGCTGTATGGATGGCACCTACCTATGTAAATCCTTCTGTTAAAATAATTAAAAATAACTTATTCATAGTATATGTATTGCCTTTCGATTTGACAAATTTGTTCTTTATAAAATAGGATTATCTGGTGCACTAAGTATATATCATTCAATGCCAAAATCTGTAAGGAACAAGAAGCGTGGGTTATTCTGGAGTGGAAATTCCGACAAAAAGGAGAAGCACATGAAAGCAAATGCAAAGTTAAGCTGCTGATTTTCCTCCCACATAACTTTAATCATCTAAGCATGGCAATTTGTCAAGCAATTAACTCAGATCATGATCAGACAGGGATTGAGACAATTGAAACATTCATATTATAAGAGGTTATGGTTAATTTTCTTATAACAATTTTTAATTTTGTATCAACTTATTTTTTTTAATGTCTATTATTGTTACTCATCTCTATGCAGTCTCATAATTTTTACATTTTCGTTTGTAATAGACAGACAAAGCTACCAACATATTTATATTAAATATTGCTTAAAACAGTATTTGACAAAGGAAAAGAGAAAAAATAGTGTATTGTTTCAAGGGGTTTATATAACGTACCTCAAATGTACCTTGTGTTTGGTAATCTCTTAGTCCTATAGATTACACTATGTCTAAAGGCATTTGGTAAGACATTATTACTCAATTAAATGGATAGTAATGGATCTTTAAATCTGAATTTAATATTGTAGCTATTCAAAAAAATAAAGTATTTGATGCCAGTTTTGAGAGATATTCAATTACAAAGTTCCCCTTTCACTCCCCTTTTCCTGACATCAGCTTCAATCGAACAGTCTACAAAGTGTGCTTGCAAACCAGGCACACTTTGTAGATCAATCCAATTAAGTATTTGCTTTTTGATCTCGGCTGGCTCCAAAAGAGAATGACAGCGCAGGCGCACGGACGTCACTATGACGAGATGTCCGTGCTTCCTGCTACTGTGAGCCTCCGAAAAACTGCAAAATCTTTCAAACCAGGTAATATTTCTGGAGACTAGCGCTACTAAGCAGCTAGTCGCCAGATGAAGACTTAATTCATGTAAAGTTATTGCGGGGTGGTAGTTCCCCTTTAAATTAATAGGGCTTTTATATGTTCCCCCATGATGCAGCTGGTTTGCCCCAGAAGTGCTACAGTTCTTGACAGAAAATCAACCACAAGCTGTCTTCTTAACTCCTTTTTAATATCTCATAAGTGTAAGAATATTTTTCTATAAATGGGGATGTGTTTACTAATGGGTGATTTGCTGATTTATGGTGAATGTGGAAGGCAGTGCAACAATATAAAAGAGAAAAAGAGACACAGAGAGAAAAATAATAAGTGTAGTATGTTTGAGATATGTAAGGATCTAAATATAAAAATACATTTATTCCATAAACAGTAAATAAATGCTAACAATATATATGTAAAAAAATGTAAAAGCTATAATAGCCTATAGTGCTGACAAGTAATAGGCAGTTAATCAAATAAAAAGAAGTATACAAGTCTCCACTGTACAGTCTACAAAAATATAAGGTGGAATGGCTAGTAGCTGCTAAGAAGCAAATCCATAGTACACTAGAGAGTATAGAGAAAGCTGGTACAGGTATAATTTTACATTAACCATTAACCAAGTCTTGTTTGCAGCATGAAACAGAACCACAGGTCTGACTGGGAGACACGCCATCAACAGGTCAGAGGTACCACAACTAGCAGCAGCAGAAGTACTCCCAAATGTTCCCAGGGCTCTAGGGTACATAATAAAAGTGCTAATTATGTGTCAGAGAGTGTGCCAAGATTTTCTGATCCTGCAACAGAGGAATATGACTCTGAGTTTGTTTTTGTAGCTGACAAAAGTAATAGAGTGTTCACACATGAAAAGAGCGAAAAATTATAATCACACATTCAGCTACCACCCCCACCACCTCCACAAGTTATGTTACTAAAGCAATAAAGTACACAGTTCTTACACTATTTACTGCCATCCCACACTTACTAAGTTCTTAGAAAGAAGTCAAAACCTGCACAAAAACATTGCAAAAGTACACAAGTAGAATAGAAAACTTGCCAAAATGTAGGCGGTTGACTTGCTGCTCTTTTCTTGTGTTTAAAGAACCAATGTCTTGTGCTGCACCCTGCTGGAACATCCCAAGTCACAATTATTTTTCAAGAATGTGCCAGTGTTCCACAAGCAGGAAGTTAGTGTTGTGGGACAAAGTCATTCAGCCTGCTAACAATTTTTTCACGACATATGTTGCTGTAAGTTTCACAACTTTTACTTTCAGCTATTTACTCCTCCACTTCAGTATTGCGGAGGGAAATCTTGCAATCATAGAAAACATAGGTTTAAAATTGCAGCATTTTCAGGTATTTTGTATGGGTGGAAATGTTCGTGAAAAAAAGGGGAAATAGTTTTTTTGGGAAAATTCCTGTGGAAAATTTCTCTGACTTTTTGCCCATCCCTACCTACTACATTTTATAAAGTGGATGTGTAATAAAGCAATTTTCTTTTCTTAGTATCACAATTTATATAGGACCTCACAAATCTCACAAAATTCTTGGATATTTTGATAAAATAACAACAGTTGTACAATTCCCACATACGTACAGCTACCCCTGCCCTGGAAAAACATTATTTGGATGTTTCTTCTTGTCACTACTGTACACATTAGAGAAATCAAGAAAACCAATTTTCATGGCTGTTTTACATCCCAGGCACCCCCAGGAAAGGCACTCTAGGTACCCTTCATGCTACATATGGCCACACCCCCATTGCTCACCTGGACCTACCCCCAGCCCCACCTACTATTTCCTGGAACATAAAATACCCTTAGCCCATAACAGGCAAGGACAAAAGCCCAGCTTTAATACCTTGGTGGCTATAGACAACTCCAGCACATTGCAAAGCAATGTGTTGGAGATGTCTATAGCATCCAAGTTTTTAACCCCTTAACACCCAAGGACTTACATGTACATCCTCGGGTGGATGTCCCTTAAGGACAGAGGACATACATGTACATCCTACATTTCCGGGTCCCCGCGCAGCTGCACTTCGTTTGGGGACTCCGGAATCGTTTAAAGAAAAATATACACTGCGGGCGTTTAGTGTGGGCCGTGTGTGCATGCGGCCGGTCACTAAGGGGTTAAATAATAGCCTGTAAATTATATAAAACTGGTGCAGTGAGATTTCTCTGGTCAATTTAGAATGTGGGTGTGACCATGACTGCTAAGGCACCCCTCATAATTTTGAGCACTAGACAGTTGCTTACTCTGCCTATTGGGAATTCTGGCCAGTTGTAGTAGCTGTATGGTATACTATGACATCCCTTTTCTATTGTCTCCTTTAAACATGGGTAAGCAGGCAAGATAAGCAAATATGTATTCATAATTTTCTTAATATAACTGAAATCTACACTATATTCTATAATGAACACTAAGGGGTAATTAGGTAAACCTCTTTTACTCCTATTTGTATGTGTGTGTGTGTGTGTGTTTGTGGTGGCCATATTCTAAGGAATGGCTATATTGTGTACTGACCAGCCCCAGTCTGAATCTCAAGAGGTTTTCTTAGAGCTGTTCCTCCTAACATCCATAAACTTCCCCATGAGTATACTCCTCTTAAAATGACCACTGACCAGGATGGCATCTGTCATCCTTCAGTAGTAGGAAATAGTAGTAGGAAATCAATCAAATTATTCATTGCTGTAGGTCAGAGGTCATGGCCAAATTTAGAAAAGGTATATGCACTGGGTGTTGTATGAAAAGTAAATTATATTAATTGATACAATATCAATAATCATTATCAGACATTTCTGCATCTTCCATTGGACCTTTCCAAAGAAATAATCCTATATAATAATTCGCTAAATCGTGTGTAACGCCGCGACATGAGCAGTAGACACTGCTGCGCGTGCTGCAGTCATGCACAGTAGAGACTGCCCGCTCTGCGGCTGATACAGAGCTGGGTGCTCCGAAGGAGAGTCCAGCTCTGTATCAGCTGCGGCGCGTGTAGTCTCTACTGCGCATGACTGGCCCGTGACCAGGTGGCTGTGACACTGTGGCCCGTGTAACGGGCTGTTCAACTAATATATATATATATATATATATATATATATATATATATATATATATATACTAGTTTATCTATAAAAGAATTGCTGACACTAAAAACATAGGGTTTTCCCACAAATCCATAAAAAGTTTGCCATACAATGGGGTGAATTTTGCACCTTTTGAAGTCTTGCACTGTTGAAGGTAGTAAAAGACATCAAAAATGTAAAAAAAAAAATATTTGTAAGTAAATGGGAAATACAATGTAATAAAAACTTGTCTAGATGATAACTGACTGCTTTAATTCCTAATTTTATAGAATGACTGAATGTATTCAGGTGACATATATTCCAACCAAACTTCCTACCAACTCACTTTCTACAATATTTGTAAATTTGTTTAGTATATTTCATAATACGATCTAGCCCCAGTGCCAGTGTTTGCAAGTAACGGTCAATGAGCTCACTCCGTGGTTCATCAGCACTGGGGAATAAGTTGACGCGATAAAAATATAGTATAATAGTAAAGTATAATTGTGTGAGCCTCTGCTCGAAGCAGTAGGTGTCCCTGCAGGATTGTACTTGTTTAGCTTTTGCAGGTGATAAAAACAGAATGTTCTCCTCTGAGCACCTTAACACCATTATGGGAAAAATCCACAGCCTAAAACAGGATTTCTCTATCTTCTTTATAACAAGTGTCCCCTGCAGTTCTAAAAATTGTTGCAAGTACTCAAACATGTCATTCCTCTTGGGTAAATATTAATACATTAATAAAAATAGCTTAATAGGAGTGGCAAACAGTAGAAACAGTTGCTACTGTGAAAACTACATTCTCTCCTATATCACACACACATTTTTTATTATTTTTAGTTTTCTGTAAGTTTTATTGTGGTGTATCTAATTAGTTTAAATAAAATACAAGAATGTTCATTTTTCTGGGAACTTAAAAATGTGGCAAAGGAGAAGAAGGGGATATCTAGCTTTACTCAGACACACAATAAGAGACAACACTAATATAGTACAGAAGGTGGGTGAGTTTTATCATTCATAAACTACAACAGGAGCACACATAATTGGCACAGCTACCTAGCAGGGTTGCTATCTCACTCTCAATAATCCAGTGTTAGCTGCTTCATGCTGCACATTGCTGATGTCTCAATGTAGGCTCTGAGAATCTGCTAATGTTTAATAATTTGCAAGGACGTACTCACAGTGTAGGCATCCTGGGCTGCATCTCAGCCACATTATTATCCAAGGATAGCAAGTGTCACAGCTTGCATACTGTTGTTGAATACATCTTGTCACTTCTATACAATGGACAGATCCATCCCGTGGCATGTATGCCTCACCTGTGCTCAGGTATCCCCAAGGGTACTAGTACTACAGGCTGAAAAACACTAGCCTAAATGCAAATCTTTCTTAAGAATTGGATATATACCACATGTATTATTTAACCCTTTGTGGTTCAGATTGTTGTGAAAAGCATTGCTTCACAATGTGTGGTGCACCTCCATGGTCCTTAAAGAGTTACATTTTAATGAACAAATGAAAAATTATGGATCTAGAACACAAAAGAACAAAAAGAAGAATTAGGCAATGGCATGCTGATGACACCATTAGAGGAACTTAACTTGGGCGTAGATATAGCTCATGATTTAATTGCAGGCAGGCAATGCAGCAAAAGCCAGAATGATACTAGCTCGTATAGGAAGAGACATTAGCAGGTGAAAAAGAGAGGTCCTAATGCTACTTTTATAGATCACTAATTGCATATCACGTAAAGTGTGAAGTTCTAGATACCATGGCTCCAGGAGAACATCAATATATTAAATTCTGTTTGAAGAAGGGTTAAAAGAATAGTGCATGGACTGAAAAACATAACATATCTGGAAAAGCTCTAGGATCTTAACATGTATAGCCTGTAAAACAGAATGGAGAGAAGTGCTATGGATGAAACGTTTAAAAATATTAAGGAACCTAACATCCAGAAGAGAACCATTTTTATGGATAATAATACTGGAACAAGCATCATAACCTACTAGATACAACATACCTAATACTAGAAGAAGGGGTGAAACCTACAATTGGAGAAAAATAGGTGACACCTACAATTGTGGAAAAATAAGAGGAAATGTAAGAACAAATACTGTGTGGAATGGGTGATACATTAAACAGCCTCCCAGAAGAAGTGGTGATGGCTAAAACAGGAAATGAATTTAAGAATCTTGGGATAGATAAATGGCTTTTGAAAGATTTTTAATAATTTTTGACTTTTAAAATATATGCGGAAATGAGCAGACTAGAATTGAAAATTATTTTTTGGGGTTCTGTCAAACTCTGTTTTTCAGTGTCCACATTCTTAATTTTTATATCAGTTTCCTAAAATACCTCTCAAACTGGATCCACATTTACAACACTCTTATTAATAGGAGGGTACTCAAAGATATTCTGTTTAACCCATTGAATGCCAGATGGGTAAGCATTGCAAAGCAGCAATGAAAGTGTTATCAGCATCATCCATCCAATTTCACTTACACAGACATCTATGCTTCTTACTTTAAATGCAGTCAAAAGTATTAAAGCATGTAACCGATGTCTATTACACTCTTAAAAGGGATACTACCAGCCTGTACTTATAAATCCCTACTAATGACAATTTGGGAAGAACACCCAAATAGTCATTATGAATCAAACATGTATTGGTTTTCTAATATTAATTTTTGATTACATCTGGAAATCATTCATGACCATGAAGGCATACAGTAAATATTTGTTGTGGAACTCCAGGACAAAAAAACACCATTTACAGAAGGATTCTTAAAGGGATAGTAATACTTCATTTTAACTTTATTTTATAGGCATTAAAAAAACATGAAGAATGATATAAGTCTTATCTCTGAAACCTTTATGGTTTAAGAGATATTCACAAACAAAGTATCCCCCCCCTGTTCAACCAGATCAGAAGGGAGATGCCCAGGTAGACTGCAGAGAGGGACAATCTTCAATTAACATAATGGAAAAAGCTGAAAACCTTGTCAAGGGGGGAAGGGCTTTCATTGTTTTCATACAAAGAAAATTGTCCCCTTCTGTTATCTGTACTGTCATACAACCAGACTCACATCTGAGAAGAGATTGCTTACACTAGGAAAAAGGGGCGGGGAGGGGAACTTTGCTTGTGAATATCTCATAAACCATAAAGGTTTGAGAGATAAGACTTATATCATTCTTCATGTTTTTTTAATGCCTACAAAATAAAATAAAGTTAAAACGAAGTATTACTATCCCTTTAAGAACACCAGTGGGAGGAGCTTAAGGTCCTGCAATACAGAAAATAATGATGTCTGCCTTGATGGAATACTAACTAAAGACCGATTTTGGAGAACCAATCAAAATTATTTGTTTTATAATGGTTATAAATGGTCATTAGGCTTTTTCTACCCAGAATAAACACTAGCATCTTCTAATATTAAACCATTTCTTAACCTAAACTAGATAGAAAATCAGCACAGACATTAAGAATTAATTCTGCATTGATTGGTTCTACAACATTAATATTTCATTAATACTAGATATTATTTTAGTGGAACAAGCATGATTCTTCCTGCAGGACTCAAGGGTTTCTTAAGAAACCATTATGTTTGCCTCAGTGGATACGCCATCAAGTACTAATTAAGGATTTGTTTTGAAGAACTGCATTTTTTGCCTAGATTAAGTTATTAGGAGGTATTAGTGTTCCTTTAAGATTGGTGGATATCTATTATTTATAGATGTTTAGCATTCCTTATACTCTCTAGTTTAAAATATATTATAGGTTTAAAATCATAAATCCCGTCTCTTACTCTGACACTAGCTCCTTCACCAGTGAAGGGGCTGAACCACTCCACTGAGTGGTTGCCATAGCAATCAACCAGCTGCTCACACATGTCTTTGTCTTCATGTGAGCTTGTAATGCACCATGAGCATTGACTGGGTTGTAGACAGTGTGAAAGACTGCTCAGAAGGAAACAAATGGCTCCATCAGGTACAGCAGACCCTTAAAGGGATAATAACGTTTCATAATAAAAGCAGCTCTAATGAATCATCATAGTATCTGGACTTTGGGGAATGTTATTTCAATTCTGTCAGAGTTGTAGTTCAAGAGTAATTCAATGACAAAGTATCCCCCTCCCACCCATTTTACTGATGTAACACTGCTCAGCCAGATCAGAAGGGAGGTGTCCAGGTAGATTGCAGAAAGGGAAAATTTTCAATTAAGATAAGGGAAAAACCTGAAAAACTTGTCAATGGGGGCAGGGCTTTCATTGTTCTCATAAGAAGAAGATTGTCCCCTGCTGTTATCTGTCTGGTCTATGGACTGCATTCCATATCTGAGAAGAGATTACTTACACTAGGTAAAAGGGGTGGGAGGGGAAACTTTGCTTGTGAATATCTCTCAAACCATAAAGGTTTGAGAGATAAGACTTATATCGTTATTCATGTTTTTTTTAATGCCTACAAAATAAAATAAAGATAAAACGAAGTATTACTATCCCTTTAATATCTTCTACATTAATGATTAATAGAGAGTAAGCCCTGAATGCCAGCACTATAGCATGTGCAGTATGATAAAGTAATGTTAATTTGCAATGCATTGTGCCCCCATTTGGCATTCCAGTTTCCTCTGTCCCTTATTAGTACATAGCTTTAAACAAAGCACAGAGTAAAATATTGCTCTTAAACATGCATTAATATTACCACTGCCCTCCCCTTGGGACATGCTGCTTACAGAGAACACCTTTCAGTATACATATATTAATAAATTGGCATTAGAAATGTGCTGCACATTAATTTTAGTTCTTCTTTTAGCTTGGAATCATTTTAGTACATTCCCTTATTCAGTCTTAGCAGTTGTTGGCAAGGATAATATAGAAAGAATAATGGATGTGGTAATTGCAGTGATAACTGTTACTGCTCTGTCTTTGCCCAAACTGTGTGAAATAATATAAAATATTCGAATTGTAATTGATAGAACACATATTAATTATGAAAAGACAACCGAGAACTTGGTTGTTTGACATTGGCTGCACCATGGGAAATATAATCTAGCGATCAAAAGCAATTGTAATCATAAGGTAATGAAATAATAAGGTTATTAAAAAAATCTGCTTGCTTAACAGAAAGAAAATCACAGTGTGCTGCAGGAGCAAAATATATATAGTAGCGACTGATCTGCTTTTTCAATATTACTGAACAGCTAACTTGCCTGTAGTATACTTAATTACTTTTAAATGATAAAGACTATACAAATTAAACACCATGGACTGTTACAAAAATCACATATATATATATATATATACACATATATATACTTGTAGCTGCTACCAGTTATTACTGAAAACATTTTTGGAACACATGACTCCAGTAGAGTTATCCTCACACTCTCCCAATGCAGCACTACTACCATTAGCCTCCACATCTAGCTCCTGCCTTTTGGGGTATGTAGTGGAACATATGGTCTCTTTAGTGCATGTCACTACATATAATGATATTATCATTAACATCCAAATCTAACTCCTGCCTTTCATGGTATACACTACTAGACCATAACTTTAATGAACACCGGTGCAAGCACTATACAAGCTTTAACACATTAACGCCAGCAAGCCCTGAATGCCTCTACTGTTATGTGCATAGGAAAATGGAGTAGAGTCATACCATTTTCGTCACACCTTGCTTAATACATAGTTTAAACAAGGAACAGAGGAAAGGAACACCCCAAAATTCATATATGCTTCCACTCTACACCTCATTTGGTGCAATCAGCATTAAGGAGAGAATTTTCACTGTAAGTAATGTAGAAAAATTAATTTTAAACAGGTGTAGCACTAAGTAATCGATTAAAGTGCCTGGGTTAAAGATTAATCATATTAATACATCCCCAGCCACTTAGTCTGAAAAGAATTCAGTGAGTCTGGTATACTATGAGAAACTGGGGAAATTATGGAACAAATGAACATCACTATATGAGACAAATAGATATTCCCATTTACTGTAAAATCTCAGGTACAATATGCACAGGTGTAAATTATACCCAAGATTTCTGGGGAAAATAAAAGCACCCATTTATAATATGAACCTTTGTTTTCCCTACCTTTTCCCACCAAAATAAATAGAGTTTCTTGTCTGCTTCCCTCCCTCCACCCATCTTAATATGCTCCCACCTTCCACTCCCTCTACTCATCCCCTCCGGAGGCATCTTGCATATCCATGTGAGGACCTGTGTTAGTTCAAGATATTGCTAGTGCCCTTTGAGTCAGCTTTACAGATGTCGCAGATGCCTCCAGAGGGTGTGAGAAGAGGGCAGGGAATGTTGAGGAGGAGGGAGCAAACATGAGGATGTATATATATTTTTCTCTCATGTATAAGGGGCAAAATTGTAAGTATTACATGTGAGACTTTACAGTATTTAAGTGGGGTTTTTACTGCCTTGAATGATAGAGAGGTCTCTATCTCATGTCTCTTTAGGAGGGACAGTGTCTCTTTTAGACCCATGGAGAGCTCTGGTCCCAAGACCATAAATCTCCATAGGATGGTGTAGCAACAGCGCCACTGTACAATTTCAGGCCACTGTGATATTGCACCTAAAAAATTAAACTTTGAAAATTAATAACTTTTGAATGAAAGACCTTTCAGCAGTGAGAGTACTCTTGTTTTACTCAGGGGGATAAACCCTACAACATATTTTTTTACATTTTAAGTATTACTATCCCTTTAAAATGTATACTCATTATGCTAGGGAAATAATTTGCAACTTTTCCTCTGTGGAAGATAAACACTGATATTCATGAGATTATTCTGCTTTATTGTAGAAGACAGATATGGTTTCTACAGTTAAAGGAGCAGTACTTTTTTTACGAAAATCTATATGCTATTGAGTTTTTCTTCCTGTGTAAAGCAAGGACACTCACAATCCTGTCAGTTGCTTTATTGAAAAGTTAAAAAGGTTAAAATAATCAGGAAGTTAATTTACTGAGTGTTTACTTCTTGATAATTCTAACTAATAGGAAATGCCTTGGCAGTTTCCATCACATTCCATTGAGAACTGTATGTCATTGACTTTCCTCTCCATTAGAATATTAAATAATTACTAATTGGAATTTAACCACTAGAGGGCACTGCTAATTAAAAAAAACAAAAAAACACAGGTTTAAACTGTAATGCATCTCTCAGCAGTGGGAGTACACTTATTTTACTCAATAGGAAATGCCTTGCAATATGTAATTTTTCATAAAAAAAAGTTTACTGCTCCTTTATATTTCAACAAAGGTTCTATGTTATTTGACATTTTTATTTTGTCCATAACTAGGATTGCAGCAGCAAAACTGGCTGGATTCCAGGTCCAATTGGCAGTCAATTCAAACCCTGCACATTTCAGGAAAATTGGTTGATTGGTTTCCAAGTAACAACTGTTTAAAAAATAAATTATTTCCATTACACTGCTGCTATCCCGTCCTCATTTCACTGATTGCTGGTTGTTGCTGACCTCAACATACACTCTTCCACTGTGTGACAATTTGAACATTCAATTGGATAAAAAGCTTCATTTAAATCAAAAGGACTTTTATTCGATCCCTGTTGTGCAGCTGACTTGCTTCAGAATTGCACCACTTTAAGGAAGTGGTGCATATCTGGAGTAAACTAACTGTGCCAATCTGATCATGTGGAGCAAGATATGGACATTCAATGTATGTATGGTGCAATGTGTTTGCTCCAGAAAAGATCTATTTTGCTTTTGTACATAAGGTCTAATATGTATGTACAAATCAAACAAACTTGTATATAATGCCAAAATGTAATAAGGAGCTACTGCTGTATCTGTCCTTGTGAAAGGTTTGTCCATTAAAAAGGTATCACTGCTGTTAACGGGATTGTAATGTTTCACAAAAACAGCAGTTCCAATTAATCTTCATAGTATTTGGGCCTTGCAGAGTGTTATTTCAGTACTGTCAGCATTGTATTTCAAGAGTAATTGAATGATAAAGTATCCATCTCCCACCCCTTTTACCTAGTGTAAGCATCTCCCCTCAGATATGGAATCTGGTCCACAGACCAGACAGCTCACAGCAAGGGACAATCTTCTTTCTGTGAGAACAATGAACCCCCCCGACAGGTTTTCCCTTATGCTAATTGAAGATTGTCCCTCTCTGCAGGCCATCTGGACACCACCCTGCTGCTTTGAGCTGAGCAGTGTTACATCAGTAAAAGGGGCGGGAGGGGAAGATTTTATCATTCAATTACTCTTGACCTACAACTCTGACAGTTTTGAAATAACACTCTTCATGGCCCAAATACTACGACATTTAATTGGAGCTGCTTTTATTGTGAAACATTACTTTCCCTTTAACTCTATTATCACAAATGCCAATTTGTGTTACATCTACTGCATATAGACTATGGCCCAGTATTATCAAATAATTTGCCTGAATACATCACATGCATGCCTACAAAGATGTCTGACTGAGCTTTACCAGTCTATACCAGAAATTTCACTGTCATCAGCCATGCATATTCTCTGATTTTCCCTACTAGCTATTCTACAGAGCACAGAGCCGTGTTTAAAAGTTCTAATAAGAGCTGACATCTTGATGAGAAGAATTAATAGCACCTAGTGGGTTATAGCATAATAACCATTTTATTATGTGTCTGTGTAAGTGCACGCTGTTTTATCTCTTATCTTAGGAAATCGGATTTGAAATATTTTTCTCTCTCTGTTTTATTGTTATTGTGTATAATCATGCCATGCACACACTCCTTACAAGAAAAACAATCTGTTCTAGAATGCTAGCATGGGATAATGTCCATAATTCTATTCAAGATATCACAATGAAGTTAAAAATCTCTTTACATAATTATTTTAAAAAATATGTACATAATCATTCAAAAATAACCTTTACTTCTAGAAAACATTCAAAAGAATTTTTACATTTTTCTAATTTTCTATTTTACATGGTTAGAAACAGATAAGATACAATGAAAGTAAAACTTCATGCAAAAGTGCAGAATGTATGTTTGAGTAGTATTTCAGATCAGTACACATTCATGTGTCGTCATGTAAATATGACATGGGTGCACATTAAAAGGCAAAACAGCTTCTTCAATCTCCCTTTGAGTCACTGTTAGGTCATTGTAAAGTGCCATTGTAATGATTACTGAGTGCATACTAAGCTGAGAATTCTGTACAAACATATATTCAATCACCTATTGACATAGCTATTCACTTATTCAATAACAATGAGAAATTTATCGCAAAAAAGTTATAGGAAGAAAGAGAAAAAGGACAGGATCATATGATGGATGACTTGAATGTGAAATATTTGCATTTCAGTATGAGAAAATGTGTCTTTTTTGCTTAGAATATGATACATGTACATGTTATTATGTATCATTAATATTTCAGTATTTGGTAGGTTAAGTATCATTATGTAGCATGTTACTATCAATATATATAATAATTTTCATTATGTAGTATAAACATATACCTAAGATTCACTGAGGTAATAACTTGTATAAAAATTTGGTGAAAAAATATGCAGAAATGATTGGAGTGATGATGTTCAGGGATTTGGAATAGGTCATGGGCACATGTTGAGAAAAGTAGAGAAAAGTATCCCAAGAAAAAAGTGCTGGTTAATAAATTTTGTAAAACATATTGGCCCATATTTATAAAAGAAAACTGGAGTTATTCTGGAGTAAACCAAATGCACTACAGGGGAGGAATAAAAATACTATACACATGACATTTGGGATGAAAACAGGTCATAGCTTTATTATGTTTAATAAAAATAAATATTAAAATAATTAACAGTCTTTGCTGAATAATACTACTTATTAAATTATACAAATTGCCTGGGCATATGCTTATCTTAACATACAATTAACTCATTAAACAGATATAAACATCAGTTAGCATACTGGACCTCAACCTCGGTCCTAATGGGTAACGCAACCTAAGACCTGGGCCATACTTCCATTAGGGTATCTCCTAAAGAATAAATACACCTTCCATCTTAGCTTCTGAAACATTATACCCATTTATACAAGCAAGGATAAACCACCATAGGACTGGCTGCTTAAAACCTAAGTAAATGAACCTTCCTCCTAGCCCCCATTAAGTCCAAACTGAAGTAGTCCAATCCTGAACTCCATCGTCCCTGAACAATTTATGATCCCTGTCTTCAAAAATTCAATGGCTTAAGGACCCCTGAAGCCACCATATATATGGCAATCCTCCTGTTATGGAAGATCAGTACTTCAACACCTCCTTCGACAACCCAAGCCTAGCCGCTTTAGTAGCTGCCCCTATTGTGAAAGAATGGCCACCAAACACCCTAGGATCTAGGTCCGAATTATATCAATAAACACAGAAAAGCCTAGAGAACTGGAAATGTGAATAAGTATAGGACCTTCAAGCACAAATTGTATTGAAAGAAATTTCATAGGAAGCTAATGGGACAAAAGGGAGGAGAAGTGATAGGACCTTGGGACACTTACGCACCCTTTCCATACCTATCAGTTGACAGGGAAATCCAAAAAGAGAAACCTTTCCCAGCAAGACAATGCCCTCCCTCAAAAGTCCCCTGGGCCTGGTCCTGCTCAGACTCGTTAACTCCCCCATTCACATAGGACCAAAGAAAGCCAGACTGAAAGTCAAATGGAATAAACATATCTCATAGACCAAGGAACAAATGTTTGGAAACAGAGTCATCTGCAACAGAGAAAAGGAGAATGGCCTACAACTGGCTCTAGAATAGGACCCTTTTCTAATGCCTCAGCACTAACCTAACCAAAAGAGTCCTTGGTGACATCTTTCCACCCAATCCACTTAAGACAAAAGCCTATCCAGCAAAGAGACAGGCCTTACTTGACTCAAGACCGGGGCAGCCACAATATTCCCTTGCAAGTGACTTTTATCATTCAGAAAACCTCCTGCCCATGAGGAGAAAATGGACCACTTCTCCCAGGCCTTGGAGAACAGTGCCCACATGGTTGGTGACACTGTTTGCTGTCCAGAAAAGGCTATTCCAGCGTTCCAAGTCCCCACAGCAAATCCAGACATATCACACCTTCCTCATTCACCAAAGGCTAAGTATCCCGAAATGTTGCTTTCTGGAAATGGGAGGGGGTATCATTCACAGTGTTCAGAACCCCAGGGGAATGAAGATCCCAAAACAAAAAATGCAAGCATGGTTAACACAGGCAGGGAAGATGCCGTCAAGTTGTTGATCACCTCCACCACACCCACTTTGTCACAGTGATAAACAATAGGCCTATCTGTGAGGTCCCCCCTCTATAGTTCTAGAGCTGCAATGATAGGAAACATCTCAAAAAACACTAAATTAGCAGTGAGACTGCAACCTGAAAATAACTCCAAAGACAATGGATCCTGCCACATCCGTGTGCAGTTGTAGCTTCTGATTAGATGCAATTTCCATTGTAATCCATCAGAAAGTGGTCCCACACCCTCAAATCACCCTTAACCTATTTATTTAGATGGCTAAAGTGATAAGGTTTTCAAGCAAGGGAGATGCTTCTATTAAACACAAGCACCCACTCGAATCATTCTGCAGGAAAAATTCAACTTGTCTAACAAGGATTGAGCCTGATGCAATGTACCCTTATTAACCCACAAGAAGCCTTGAGCCATGTCCCATAAATCACAAAGCTTATCCTCGAAAAGACAGCACTCCATGGCCATGGAGTCCAATTCAATTTCCAAGAAACCCAGACAGGTGGATGGACCCTCAGTCTTGTTTGCCACTAAGGGAACCCCAGAAATATCTGCCACCCACTAGAACATCCAAAGCAGAAGCATGACACTGAGGTTCCCTCAGGTCCAATGCGCAAAAAATCAAGATGGTGAGTAAAGGAGGTGTAACCCACCTCCCTCTTCATTATTCATTTCAAAAATGAACCAAAGTTCTCAAGGAGAACACAAGTGTGACACCATATACTTCTCTACAAGGACTCCTGCCAACCCCAAACATGGATACCCCCTCCCCCATTAGGGACCACCGTTCCATGCCACCTGCACGCAGATGAAGGAAGGAACTCCCATGGAAGCACTACCAGGAGGTACCAGTCCAAGGGACCCCCCAGAGCGCCTGACTCAAAAGAACAAAAAGGGGGGGAGAGGAAGACCACCCCTCACCAAACTCATTACCCTACCCCACACCAAACCTGAACTGATGCTAGACCTTTCAAACCACCCTCTTATTGGGCCAAAAGGGGAATACCCGAGGAGTAATCACAGGAGACCAAAAACCCATAGCCATAGAGCCCCAATGAAATAGAGCTATGTACACCCCATTGTATGACCCAAAGAAGTTGTTTGAGGGCACCAAGCACCCTATTACAATATCTGCCCCTTGAGAAATCCCCGTGAGCCCTGATGAGTTTGGTGCCATCCTATTACTGCCTATCTGCAGTGGGGGCATAGCAATGACATGCTGGTATGACCCACCAAGCACTGGCATACTAATAAGCTCCTGCTGGACCTCCCAGATGTTAAGGTAAGGTGAGCTCAATTTTCTTCTTTCCTGCACTGACAGCTGTACTCCAAAGTGGTGGTCTACCACAACTATCAGGCTCGCTCCTGTTCCTGCTCCTCCTAATCTCTGAACTAAGGCATTCTGTTGGCCTGGCCCTGGTATTCCAGAAGGGGAGCCACTATTGAAAGTGCAGCCTCCATCATTTGGACCAACTGGGCCCTTATTCATCTACCTCTTTCAACCAGTGCCGCCTTGCCCTAGCTCTGCAATCAAAGGCCTGAGGTCTGACATGCTCACTTGGAACATCTGATCCAGTTGGGAAGCAGAGAACAGAGGAGGCAACAGCACAATGAGAGCATGTTGCCTGCATGCCTGCCAGCGAATTAGTGCTTTTTCCGTGTGCTCCAGAATTCCTTCCTATGCTCCAGCCTCTAATACCCCTTGACCTCTGACCCAGACATACTTTTCTTTCTCACATGGTCTCCTCTGACCATGGAATACTGAATATTCTTTGAGGTTTCTGGATCCACTTAGGAGTGTCGGGGATAAGCTCCCCATTTTTGTATTTATTAAGAAATGCATTGTTTTAAAATCTAGGATGCATTGCCCCTTTAATAAGAGAATGTAGAATAACCTATATACCTATCACAAAAAATACACCGTTGGATTCTTAGTGGGTACATGATTGTTTGAGCAAGTGCAAGCTAAGTAAAATCCTAGCACAACTACAGAAGTAAACAGTGAGAATAGTCACTCCCCATTGGTTAATGTAATCAAACCTTTTTAATTGAATTCAACATTGGCTCAGTACACTCCACATCTCTACATTAGACTCAACGCTTATATTTGCATTTAGATGAGCAAATAATAAAATGTTGGATCATCCTTTACATTACTTCCTAGCGTATAGTTAATAGAAGAAAATGTCACCTATTCTCTCTTCAGGTAATCACAGGGCATTTAATTCCATTTGGGAAATTCAGGGAAAGTGACAAGTAATTATACTTTTAATTTAATATACTAATCATAGTAGTCATCCGGTTAAACTCTGAATCAATATTACTGTGATATACATTTATATGTTATAAAAATGATTGAATGTACTACTCTGAGAATCAATAAAAGTGATTTTATGTAAATTGTCATAGATGTCATAGTTTTGGATTGGTCATCATCATTAAAGGCCAAATTTTCTATCTAACAGAAAAAGTTTCCTGTAAATTTTAATTACATTTCGGACCAATCAAATACATTCAGTTATCTAGTCAGTCCCTCACTGTATTTTTACATTAATTCAAAGACAATTGTTATGTGTCACTTTTCTCACTCCAGTTTACCTGATCTGCTTGGGTTAACAGTGCAACCACTGCTTCCTCAGCAGGTCTGCTCACAGAGTCGCAAATCTGTCAAGGGGTGTAATCAAAGTCAACTGCAGATCAAGACACAATATAGGACAAAGGAGATAAAAAGTACACACATCTCAAAGTCATCAGTTATAATGTAATCAAATAGAATGTTATAATGTGTTTCTCAAAAAAATCCCATCTCAGTTGTTCATCTGTACGTGTTACAACAAGAACAGTGGTTCTCAACCTGTGCCCTCAGTGGCTACTAACAGGCCAGGATTTGAGAATTTCCTTGTAAGAGCACAGGTGAGTTAATCAATATGACTGAGCCTCTGATCAACACACTTGTGTTCTAACAGGGAAATTCCTAAGTTCTGGCCTGTTAGTGGCCACTGAAGGCACGGGTTGAGAACCTCTGAACTAGAATATTTAACCTTTTGGGTACAAAAGAAACATCCAAAGTAGTGTTGCAGTGTTTTAGATATCTCTCTGTAGCACTAAGAGGGTTAAGGACTTATGCAGAATGAAAAATATTAGCAATTCTGAAACCTACCAACTGCACTATAGGGGAACAGATGAAAATTCTCAAAATATCAATTGATATAAATGGAGCTTTTAAGACTTAAATGCTATAGAATTATTCACGGCATTGCTTTCCAATGATTTATGGGCCTACCTAGCATTCAAAAGGTTAACAAAAACATTTAAAACAATCTGAATTGTCATTTGCCCCTTATGCTGTAGACGGTTTGGCCAGAATTACTTCAGTTTCTTAGTGTATTACTTGTCCAGTTAGAAATCCCTCCCCTGCCTGACTGTGTAAGACTGAATTGCAGAATATAAAAGTTTAGAATATAAAATATTTGCAAAATCAATTGAAATAATAATATATAAACAGACTTCCTTTAATGTATTAAAAGGCTAAAGATGCGTTCTCAATCTCTGTCACCTTTTTAACACTGTTCAGGTAGAAACACATTATAAAAATAAATGTAAGCACTTGGGTACATTACCATACAATCCACTAATTGTTATATTCACTCTTGACCTTGACTTCTTCTTCTTTCTGTTAAGTCACTAATTTCCCTAACATTTTTTTCCAATTTCTGACAGCCACTTGTTAACCTGGAACCCCATCACACTATCTATTCCTATCCTCTACAGATTTACCACAACTCTCCAACTCTCCACAGCTTCTTCACCACCCTATCCTGACCAAAATCTGGTCACTTTAATCTGTTATGCCCCAACTGCAACAGTCCAAGACAACTTCCTCCAAACTCATATAATAATTCAGGAACAACTTTGGGGGTAGAGGTCTGTTTTTATGGCATTTTTAAGATGATTATCACTGGCAATCAGTAAACTCTTAATAGATTGGCTCTCCAAAACTACTCTTTAATAAGTAATGGATATTTTGTCTACATAGGTAGATACAAGTCTTTTTAGGACTTTCAACCATTGAAGTTGTCATAGGAAGCGTTTGGTGAAGGAGTTTGGGGTTCTGGACTCCTGCAACAAAGAACCATGTCTGTCTCCATGCAGAAACGATCCATAGATGGAAATGTTTGCCTGGATTAAGAGTAGGGGCTGTTTATTTTAGGTAGATGTTAGTCTTACTCTATTGTGACTTTTAGTACAGGAAGTTCATGAAAACAATACTATGTAGAGTTGCACTGGTTTCTTTAAAATCCTACATTAAAATAAGAGGCGTGGTTGCTTATTTTGGTTAAAGTGATATTAAAGGGATAGTAATACTTCAGCGTTCTATCTGACAGCAGGGGAATCCGGTCCCTCAGCAAGCAGAGGCTCTTCAGCAGAGGAGGGATTGCATTATGGAAGAAGAAATCCTTCACTGGAATGGTCTTCTACATGTGCTTGGTTTGCAAGCACACATAGAAGACCATTTCATTGAAGGATTTCTTCTTCCATAATGCAATCTCGGCTCTGCTGAAGAGCCTTCACTGGTCCTGGTACCGGAGAGGGAATTTTGAAAGCGGATATCTCTCAAATCTCTCAAACTACAAGTGTGCCTGGTTTGCAAGTACACTTTATAGACCATTCCAATGAAGTATTTATTTTTAGATAGTGCTATTTCGGCCCTGCTGAAGAGCCGCCGGCCAGTCCCTGGACCAGGATCTCATGATGTCAGGTAGAGGCTGATGTCTGTGAAAGGGGAGGGAGGGGTGAAGTTTATAATCATATATCTCTTAAACATAAAAGTTTGAGAGACAAGACTAACATAAATTAAATTATTTTTTTAAATATCTACAATATAACACTTACAAAAAAAACAGACATTACTATCACTTTAAGATATCCAGACCTACCCTTTAATGCAGTAATACTTATGATTAAAAATCAACATTCTTCTGGGTTACTGTCGAAACAAAGCAACTATAGAGTAAATATTTTTTAAACATGTTCATCATTAATCCTTTGAGTTCCAGAGGGATGAGAAAAGCAATACAAAGCAATGTGTTTCGTACCTCTCTGGTGCTTAAATGAATGGTTAAGTTTTGCTGTCATCCTTTTAAAGACGAACACATAAAAATGCACGCTGAAAGGCTGCAGGGATTAGTTCTAAGAGGGATGCAACCAAAGGAGGTCTAGTCACCTTAATTATGGTGGGTTTAACACTCATTAAAGGGATAGTAATGTCAGAAAAAAGTATTAACTATATGGTAGATACAATTAAAAGAGAGTACTTGCACTTATTTGTATCTCACAGACTGTTATGGTTTGAGAGATATAGGAAAATAAAGTCCTTTTCTCCCTCCCATTTCTGCTTGACGAGCTGTAAAGCTGTCAGAAGCAGATTCTGGTCGCTTGACCAGATGCGGCTCTTCAGCAGCGCCGATATAACGATATCTAAAGATAAATACTTCATCGGAATGGTCTACATCATGTGCTTGCAAACCAGGCACACATTGTAGACCGTTCTGTTTAAGTATTTATTTTTAGATATCGTTATATCGGTGCTGCTGAAGAGCCGCCCTCTGATCCAGGAACCAGAATCTGCTTCTGACAGCTCATCAAGGAGAAAGCAGAGGGAGCGGAGAACTTTATTTTCCTATATCTCTCAAACCATAACGGTCTGAGAGATACGAATAAGTGCAAGTGCTCTCTTTTAATTGTATCTACCATATAGTTAATGCTTTTTTTCTGACATTACTATCCCTTTACTATACTGGATGCTACAGATCTCTCTATTGCATAGCAAAGTGTCACTAACATCAAGTCTGTTAAAGATTATGTAGATGTCAGCCCCTCTAATTCGCACAACAGAGAGGTAAAAAAAATATAAATAAAGTACAACTGAAGGGCACATGTATTTAACAGTATTAGCCCATTGAGTGCCAGAGGATTACTCAGTGCATTGCGAAGCAAGAGGTATCCAATGCATTGCAACTTATTTTTCTCTCTGATTAGGACTGAGAGAACAAAGTCTCCTGTGAAATAACCTGAAATAAGATGAACTTTTGGGGCACCTCTAACATATTTAAGGTAATTTATCAAGGTCATAATGAAGGGTACAATGTATAAATATACAGTTGCCATAGGTCTTTCAATCATAATAGCAAAAAATACCTATTGTGCAAATAATTTCCATAAATCTACATTTAAATGTCAATATTCAAATTTTTGTCAAAGTCTTCATAATAAGACATAGGGCATCCTATGCTGATGGCCACGGCACCCTGGCTGAGAATCTCAGTCATAACAGGTCATTTGTGTTACATGATGTGCACATCAGAAAATGAGAACCGATGTGTTACACACTGTGGATTCTCTGTATAAAGGCAGCTAATAGAACCCACATTTTGACTATTGGCACCATGTTGTTTTTGTTCTTATTTACAGCAGAGATATGAGAAATGGGCTTCTTGTACCTCTACAGGGAAGGTTCTAGTAATATCCGAGGAGAGCAGATCTGCCAAAAAGGCAACACTGGATGATAGTTGCCCTCTAATGGCCAGAACAACCAATTTGTCTAAATACTGTATGTGACTACCATTTGCCTTTCAGAAACGTTTTATGGGGCATTTTCTAAAGAAATATATTTTGTCACTTTGTCTTTGGGGTCGGTATGGGTTAATAACCTTGTTTGATACTACTGGTGATATAAATCCAATTAATCATTGCTACTGGCAGTCAGCTTACACAAACCCACTACTATTGCTCATACTATGATAATTAATCTCTCCACTCCTAATTAAGCTAATTGCCTCTTTCAGTCCCACAGTTATGATCGGGGCCACCTCCTGTGTGGAAATGCAAGTAAATCTAATATGTTCCACATCATGGACCCTTTTTATAAATAAAGCTGTAGAGTGACACTTTGTTGGATCTGTGTTTTCTATCAACTCTTTGCATGCCAGACAGGTATAAAATGTGATTATTTGTAATGCATTGTCACTCAAAAGGTTTTAAAGGATAATTAACACCTCCTGATAATAACCCTTTACTTTCCTGGCTATGGCCAGAAAATCTTAATCTCCCTTAAGAATTTTGCCTTTGTTCTGTTTTTCAAAAGGTTACATATTTAACATATTCAGCCAGTCTGCGTCCTAGATTTTGTGACCATGAAGGTGGTCTTGACAGTCGTTAGCAGGACCACATGACCTCACAGTCTGCCCAAACTCTTAAGGAACATGCATTGAACCCTCCTCTTGTACTTAAATAGTATCATAGACTCCAGCACTCGGCCCAAGTCAAAAACGTCTAGCAACTGTCATGTCTGCCTCAATGGACATGACCTCTGGAATTAATTATTATTTCATTAATAAAAATACAAGGGCAAAGTTCATAGAGGCTATATAGGTTTTCCTGGCCATGGGATGGTAAATAAGGGTTTATTGTTATTAGGAGGTGTTTGATCTTCTTTAATCTTGCTTGCTATAGGAGTGACCATCACATTGCCAGGAAATTCATTACTCAAGCACATAAATGGACAAATAACAAAGTGCTTTTTGCAAATGCACATATACTGTACAATCCTATATAATAATTCTCTAGGATGTTTGTCAGAAGCCGTCATACGCAGTAGAGACTGCCCACATTACAGTCATACGCAGTACAGACTGCCTGAATGCACCACGTCTGATACGGAGAGGGGGCTCCGAATTCGGCCCAGAGTCCTCTCTGCCCACCTTTCTGGGACCGATTGGTGAGCAGAGAGGCTCCGGGCACCAGCCGAGGCTGTTGGGTGGCACTGTGTCCCTAGTACACGGGCTTTTAAACTAGTAAAATTATAATCAAGCAGTCATATATATGCAATTCCAGTACCAGATTCCTAGTTAATTAAGTGGGGCACAGATGAAAACATAAAACAAAAAATAGCGTAAGTCTGGGGAAAACTAACTGGACCTTAAGGGATAAATAAACATTTCTATTAAAAGAACTGGGGCTTTTAACCCACTTGAATGCTGGTGAGGTCACCAGTGCCTTTCTCATGAAACGCTGGAGACCTCTATAGCATTCAATAAGTGGAAAACACTTTACACAGGTAAAAAGGAAGAAAAGAAGACACAGTTATAAATGGTGCCCACTTATCCCACTTCCCTGTATGTTCACTCACTTGATTCAGAGGCTTCCTCTACCTCTCAATGGATACAGCATACAATGGGTTGGAGTTTCCCCCAGATCAGCACTCGCTAGGGCTCTAGATGATCTTCAACTCACTGGTCCACCTTTAATGCTGTTCCCATATGAGTGGTAGCCACATATATATGACATGGGTTAGAAGGTCACTTATAGCGATACTAGGGGACTTTTATATGGTGATGGAGCTCTTAAAGTTGATATATAACATTTGGAGCTACAAGGAAAAATGGCACCTTAAGCTTAGATAATAGCTCAATGTGTTTTGTGACTTGAATTGCCTATGTCACTTTGTCAACCACAAAAAGTAAAAAGGTATTGAATCCTGCCTTGTATTCCATTTTAGTGGCACCTTGTTTGCAACACATCATGCATTACGAAAGTGAAAGATGAAGCATAAAGATCGTAAATGCTATATCGTGAAGAAAATAACCATGCGTTCCAGCCCTGGAATGCACATCCTGGTCAGAGAAAATTTCCCCCAATCTAGAGCCACATTGAACGCACTGTCAGAAATGTGTTCCCAAAGTGTGTTCCAAAACTGGGAAGCATCTCCCATTAAAAGTAGTGGCCATGCTCTCCAACTATAAAATGCATATCCAGACCTAAGGGACCCATTCTCTAAAAACAAGACTAAAGCTGCCTGCATTCCAAAAAGAAGACACATGCCCTACACAGCGAGAGATACTCATAACATTCTCAGTCCCATATTCATCACATGCAAGAAAAAGTGATAAAATATAAAATGGCCAGCTAATAAACATGAGTGTAAAATATATATATCCGATATAATAATTCGCTAGGATGTTTGTCACGATGCAGTCATGCTCAGTAGAGACTACATGTATTCGGGCAGTCTCTACTGCACATGATTGCATTGCGTGAGTGAGGCTACGCAAGACTGCACCGGGTGGAGCAGTGAGGTAACGACATCTTAACCCTTTCAGTGCCAGAGGGGTATGCAAAGCAATGTATTGTGTACCCCTCTGGCACTCAAAGGGTTAACATTACACGGACCTTGGTCTATGCATACGGGCTTTTACACTAGTAGATAGATAGATAGATAGATAGATAGATAGATAGATATAGATATAGATATAGACGTGTGTATGGGCACTCCTTTACTGTGTCAATAGCTATAAAGTACCGGCCTCTGTGCTATAAATCCAAGGTGTAATAATAAAACAAGAAATGGACAGTGTCCATGCTGGAGAAAGCACTCACAGGTCTTCTTTGTTGAATGTTGCGTTTATTGTTTATTTAGTGTGTATCTATCTGTTTTTTGGGCTTCACTAATAAATCGACTGGAATGGATTAGAACAATTTGCTGGCTGGATCACCATGTCTCAAAAATCAAGAAGAAAAAGGGAAGAGGCTGTAGAGGAGGAACATGGAGACAATTCCATGAACATCTAGCAGAAAAAGAACATCAACAGAGCTGTCCCAGTTCAGTACTCATGTGCCACCAGTTGTTAAGGATTTAAGGATTTCCCTGCTTAAGCACAGGTGAGTCAGTCTAAATGAATAAGCCACTGATTAACTCACCTATGCTTAGTCAGGGAAATCCTTAAATCCTTGCCTTTTGGTAGCCATTGAGGACTGATCTTGGACAACTGGTTATAAGGATGGAATTTACAACCTACCAAACACAAATTTAGACTATGATCAGGTTTTATTCCTTAAAAAAAGGCCTAACATGAGTACCTTCTGCTCCACCGGATGTTTTTGTTTTTTTATGACCTAAGTAACTTTGTAACAAAACTAACATTTAAAAGTTTATTAGTGATGAACAGAAAATAAGATGTTAAAGTAAAGATGAAGATCTAGAGTTCTTGAAGATTTTGGAAAGTGAAAACAAGCAAAGTATGGCTAATGAACACAATTATGTTAGATCAGATTTTAGGTTCAAATCTCAATTTAACCCTATACAAGAATGGCCCATAAACGAGAGACTTTTTATCATCTTTTATTAGAATAGTATTAGAATAATATAATTGAAACATCAGAAGTGTATAGTTAAACAGAATAATTTTAGTAAAAAAGATAAAATGGCTTTGAAGAAATTATCTAACAATAAGGTCATTACAATACATGAAGAAGCAATGGTGTCTCCATAGTGGCACAAAATAGTATAGATTATAAATAGGAAGGATTAGATTAGCAGAAGATTAAAAACATATACATTATTACATTATAACCCCAGCAATGCTTATCTTCACATTTTAAACAACTGATACAAGGGCCACTGAACAGAGGCATTATTTCACATCATGAATTTAAATATATATATATATATATGAGCTTGTGTTATCAACTAAACTTAGAGACGGGCTGTGTTGTGTATTCTTTTCTTCCTTTTTTACCTGTGTACAGAGTATTGTGACATGGAGTACAGATTGTGAAATCCTCTGCAGGATATACAAGAATGGCCCATAAACGAGAGACTTTTTATCATCTTTTATTAGAATAGTATTAGAATAATATAATTGAAACATCAGAAGTGTATGGTTAAACAGAATAATTTTAGTAAAAAAGATAAAATGGCTTTGAAGAAATTATCTAACAATAAGGTCATTACAATACATGAAGAAGCAATGGTGTCTCCATAGTGGCACAAAATAGTATAGATTATAAACGGGAAGGATTACATTAGCAGAAGAGAAAAAAAACATATAAATTATTACATTATAACCCCAGCAATGCTTATCTTCACATTTTAAACAACTGATACATGGACCACTGAACAGAGGCATTATTTCACATCATGAATTTAAATATATGAGCTTGTGTTATTAACTACACTTAGAGATGGACTGTGTTGTGTATTCCTTTCTTCCTTTTTTACCTGTGTACAGAGTATTGTGACATGGAGTACAGATTGTAAAATCCACTGCAGACCAGCAGTGACCAGAAACGATTTGTTTGAAGAGGACCTTTTCTTATTTATTGTGGGACAGAGTACTTTAAATATTATTACTCTACTCTTTGAGAGGAGCCCTTTGCCTTGTGTTGCCAGTGTCACCTCTTCCCTTTAAAAGTGAACACTTATGAAACAATAAATGCTGAACTGGAACCACTACAGGCCAATAGTAATCACTGTAGTCCTGCAGCATGTATTCTACATGTGGTCAAAGATTCCCTCTGCTATTCATAGGATTAAAAGAAGGACATTCGAAGCAACTTTTTTATTTTTACAATCAAATGCATTTGATTAATCTATGTATAATTTGACACCTTACCCTACCAAATTTGGTGGACATAATGAATTATAGCATTGTTCATTTTAATGTGATAGTGCTCTTAGTTTCTGCATCTCTGCAATATGCAATCAGTTGCACAGCACAACACAGCACAGCAGCAGCAACAATATATGCTTGTCTTTTTCTTATATGAGTGTGGAGAGATGTCTTGTCTGTTGTTGTCTGTCTCAAAAATAATGTATGGTCTACATCTCTGTCTCTAGTATCTGTCACTGTCACTCTGTCAGTCTCAGCACATGCAAAACTGTCTGCTGGTCTGTCATGTATCAGTCAAAAGTATTTTTTTTACTAACCCTGTCTACACATGTTTTTAGTTTCACTGTCTACAAATCATGTTCACACTCCTTGAACACTGTCCAGAGAACAATTGGCTACCACCAGTACTATTATATCAAGCTACTCCAGTTCCCCCTCTTCATCTGTCTGCATCTACTCTAGCTAGTATCAAACTTTCAGCTGCTTTCTTTCTCAATTTCTCTTTCTCTCGCATTCTCTCTCCCAAGCACTGACTAACATCACCTTTTATACTGGTGAGTCAGCATGACAGAAATACATGAGGGGGGATTTTCTTGTGTGTGTGGGGGTGGAATTAAATTATTATTGATTGCAACAAAATGAACAAAGTAGAAACAAATAACTTTTTTGGCAAAATCCACGGTAGGTGGAAAAGTACAGTTTTTTGAATATTACACTTTTGAGGCACAATTTTCCACCCATACCTACTGCACAGAAATCAGTGCAACCCTGCTGTGTGTGTGTGTTTGTGTGTATGTTTCATAAATATTCTGCACTTAAATATAAATCTTGTTACCTTACATCTTTGTGCAAAAATGGTACAGCTCCAAAACAATAGCATAGCTAATCAATGATAGAGGGCCCAAAAATCTTTTTGCATTGTGGATCACACAAAAGTAGTTTCCCAGACATAACTAATCAAGGATAGAAGGCCCAAAATGATTTGTACTGTGCATAACTAAAACCTATTGGGCCCTGGGGCAGATGGACCCCTTTGGATAAATGGCTTTGTTACAGCTGAACACTCTGCAGATTCTTCCCTTCCCTGCACTATATGTGAGCATTTTTTTATTTTACCGTATTAGATCCAGGGTTCACAAACGTTGATTCTTCAGCTTTTTGGGGACTATAACCAGCTGTTGGCTGGTTGGAGATGATGGGTGTTGTAGTTCCCAACAGCTGAGGAACAAAATGTTTTCTACTTCCTGTATTAAATAATTATTTATCAAAATGTTGCTGGAAAGACAGTGGCATAGTGAACAAGGTTCATAGAACACCAATCACTAGCATGTTATATGTAGGTGGTTCTGACTACCAGATGTTCCACGTACCTCTCTAATCTAAGCAGTGCCCTCTACTGACAAAACTCATATTTTTTATTTATTTATATTGGTATTTATTTATGTATATATTTATTTATATTTAAGAAAAACCAAAATATAGGAAAGCGCAGATACCTCTGAATAAAAAAATCTATTTATTATACACAATATAAAATACAAAGATGAACACCTAATAATGAGTCTCCATTACAAAGACAGCTGTCCCTTACTTACTATAGGTACCTATAGTGCGTAAGGGACAGTTGTTTTTGTAACGGAGACTTATTATTAGGTGTACATCTTTATATTTTATATTGTGTATAATAAATTGAGTTTTTTATTCAGAGATATTTACGCTTTCCTATATTTTGGTTTTTCTTCTTTGTACTTTATTCTGATCACTGGCAGAATATTAGGAGAGCAGCACAATATTCCTCTTTTTATTGTTTTTGCTTTAGGAGGCTCTAGAATACAGGGGCACCTTTTTTATCCAATAGCAGTGTTTGGTGATTTATTTATATTTATCTATTCATCCATTTAATTAGTTCGTTAGATAGCTATTTTGCTGTTACTTGCATTTTTTATCTTTCACTTAAAAAAAAAGAAAAAACTAAGACTGCAACTGGCTTTGTTGCTTGCATTGAATGTTGTAGCAAATGACATTTTTAGTGGTTTTGAAACATGGGCCTACAAAGACATTTAGAACTCCTCAATGTAGTTAACATAGTGCAGAACACTAGGGTGTTTCATCAAACTCTTAAACACTATCCTGCTGTCTAGACTAAATAAAGAGTTTATTGTTCGTGTTCTCAGTTTACATTAAAATCTGCACCTGTCTTTTTGATTTATTTCCATTAAGCCATTGGATGCCAGATATGTGGGCAAAGTGTTACTGCACAGTAAGGCTAATGTAGTTAGAAAGTGGTGCAATTCTGGGATAAACCAACTGAACCACAGGGAATAAATAAAAACTCACATTGCCTTAAATGTAGCTTTTAACCCCTCGAATGCTAGAGAGGTCTCCAATGCACTGTTTCACAATGCATTGGAAGCCTCACTACATTCAATGAGTTAACCCTTTCAGTGCCAGAGGGGGTATGGAATGCATTGCATAGTATTGCGTTTCATACCCCTCTGACACTGAAAGGGTTAAAAGCTCATTTTAAATCAATATGAATTTGTGGAGTATTTCATCTGTTCCCTAATGTGCATTTGAGTTGCCACAGAACTGACCCACTTTTTCTTACGACATCAGACTCAATGAGTAACACACTCCTCTGGCACTGAACGAGTTAAACCACTAAACCAGCAATAAGTTCACAAAATGTTTTCTTTTATGGAACTCTTAATTTACTTAATATCTCTGTGGAACCTCCCAACAATCAAACCCGTTAACCCCTTGGATGCTAAAGAGGTCTGAGATGTATTGCTTTTCAATGTCTGGCGACCACTAGTATCCAAGATGTTAACCTGGAACTATAATCAAATGTATTGGAAAGGGAGTGGGAACTGGGGATTTAATGAAGCAATAACATTTTACTGATAATGTTTGAATTAAACATGTTGCATCATGGGAGTATTCTTGTTTTCGTCAGCAGGAAAGTCATGCACTATATACAATGGCATAACTACTTACTTGTGTAGGGTGACCACATGTTGTGGATTGCCCAGGACAGTCCTTAATTTGAAATGTGTACCCCATGTACCAGACATCCTCCTTCCAGAGTGCCTAGTTCTAAGCACAAGAAGATGAACTGCCCATTTCTTACTGTGACAGAAAGTTATACCTGTGCTGGGCTACAAAAATGGCTTCCAGACAGAGCTTTAAATACTAGAGAGGGAACTAAGCCTTGATCAGTGGCGTAACTATAGGGGTCGCAGGGGTCGTACCCACGACCGGGCCCATTACTCCAGGGGCCCGACTGCCCCCTGTGACCCCTCCGCCTGGCGCCCACAATCTCCCTCCGGTGCTCTAGTAATGCAGAGCACTGGGAGATGACATCATCTCCCAGCGCTCTGCACTACAGAAGAGGACCTCGCGGGAGCTCAACTCGCCAACCCGTGCCTCCTGCCACTCCACTGGACCACCAGGGATTGGGAGGTAGGAGATGGGGGCATTGTGGAGGGCCCTGGGGCCAATGTGGTTGGGGGGTGGGAGGGCCCATGGCACTTCTTGCACCAGGGCCCAGAGGGTTCTAGTTACGCCTCTGGCTTTTATCCTGGCATCAAACAGGAGCTGCAGTGCAGTTTTGTTGTAGTGTACCACTGATCTAATGCTTTATATATTATCTTGTTGCCTACCACAGCCATCACTTTCTGGACCAGCAGTCAATGGGTAGTTTTCTCTTTAGTGTTTTTAACTATTTGGTGTGCCATAGAAAGAACAGACTGTGCTCTGATGTCCAGTGATGTAGAGTGTCCCTCACACATAAGTGCACTAGAGCTAAGGAAGGTATTCTTCTGCTCTTCTCTCTGCAGTATCCCTGAATGGCAGAATACAAATGTGGCCAGTGCCAACCTACACTGTATTACTGTACTTCTCCTTTAATACTAAATTACTAGGCTCAAGTTTATCAGGTTTCTGTTGCAATAAGGTAAAGATGTGGCAAGCATTTCTGAACCTTTTATTCATGCAAAAATGTGTGCAAATTCACATTACAATATTATACTGAATGGACTTTGCTTCTCACTTCACCAATTACATTCTGAAGCTGATGTACTAAGAAAGTGGTAAAATTCTAGAGCAACCCAGCTGCACTAGATAGGTCAAGTATTCCCATTAATTTAATGGGGCTTTTAACCCCCTTGAATTCTCGAGATGTCCCTAATGCAATTCTTTGTAATACATTCAGGGGGTTAAGAGCCCTATTTGTGTAAGTGTGTATGTGTGTGTATGTGTGTCAGATATTTAGTGGGTGGTAGATACAATGCTAAACAAAATTTGACATACCAGTCAAGCCATAAGACTTGCTTTTCCCAAAGAAATCACACTTTTGCAGTGGTGTTACTACTGCAAGGGATTCTGGGTAGTGAACAAGAAACATATACTGTACTGTTCAAAAGTTTGTCAGGTGTGAAAAAATACTGTAAAGTAAGAATGCTTGTGAACACCCTTTGCCTTCAAAACAGCATCAAGTCTTCTAAGTACACTTGCACACAATTTGTTAAGGAACTCGGCAGGTAGGTTGCTCCAAACATCCAGTTCTTCTGTGTATTTAGGCAGCCTCAGTTGCTTCTCTCTCTTCATGTAATCCCAGACAGACTCGATATTGAGATGAGGGCTCTGTGTGGGCCATACCATCACTTCCAGGACTCCTCATTCTTCTTTATGCTGAAGATAATTCTTAATGACTTTGGCTGTATGTTTGGGGTCGTTGTCATGCTGCAGAATAAATTTCAGTCCAATTAGATAATTCCCTGATGGTATTGAATAATGGATAAGTATCTGCCTATACTTCTCAGCATTGAAGATATCATTAATGACCAAATCCCCAACTCTATTTGAAGAATTCCAGCCCCAAACTTGCAAGGAACTTCCACCATGCTCCACTGTTTCCTGCAGATACTCATTCTTGTATTGCTCTCTAGACCTTTGGCAAACAAACTGCCTTCTGCCTTCAAATTTTGACTAATCAGTCCAGAGCATCTGCTGATATTTTTCTGCACTCCAGTTCCTGTGTTTTTGTGCACAGTTGAGTTGTCTGGCCTTGTTTCTTCATCAGAGCTATGGCTTTTTGCTCTTTCTCACCAGTTCTGACCAGACTTCTCTGGACAGTATATGGGTGTACCACTGCTTTCTGCCAATTCTGAGCTGATGGCACTGCTGGACATCTTCCAGTTGTAAAGGGACGTAAGCATGATGTGTCTTTAATCTACTGCACCATCCTTGGACAACCACAGTGTTTACGGTCCTCAACATTGCCCATTTCTTTAAAAGAGCTTGGACAGCACATCTGGAATCCTGTATCTGCCTTGAAATTTCTGCCTGGTAAAAACCATGCTGATGCAGCATAACCACTTTGTATCTTGTTGCTGTGCTCAGTCTTGCCATGGTGTATCACTTTTGACATTAAACTGTCTGTCTGTGCTTTATCCTGCATATTAAACTGATGATCATTATCACCTGTTTGGTATAATTGTTTAATCATACACTTGACTATATACCTACCTGACTTGCAAGTGTACCTAGAAGAATTTATGCTGTTTTGTAGGCAAAGGGTAGTCACACCAAATATTGATTTGATTTAGATTTTTTTTTTTTTAATTATTTTACCTGTAAGAATACATTGAGATTGCCTCTCGTTTTCAAGTATGTCCTGGACTCATTTTATCTAACCTTGCCGGGACTAGAACCTGCAACCCTGTGGCTTGAACAGATTCTACAGCTGGTGCATTAACCACCTAAGCCATCTCACCTGCTCTTCTTCTGTTTCTTCACTTTGCATTTTGTTAATTGATAAAAATAAATTACTAACGCAATTTTTTTGAAAGCATTCTTTTGCACAGTATTGTGTGTGTATATATATATATATATATATATATATATATATATATATATATTTACACACCCATATACAGATAACATACAGATATTGCATCTCAGGTCCATTAACAGATAATAAAACACTATTACTTCTGAGATTCCTATGGATATTGCTATTGTAATGAGAGAACTGGATCCATGCAAAACTTAGGAATGGGAGGTCCTAAGTTGATATGCAAAATCACATTTTAAGCTTCAAAACACAAAGACATTTTTTCAGAGGATATCATGAAGTAAAGTGCTTAAGTGTGTGTAACAACAAACTTTTTTTGGTTTAAAAAAAAAAAAAAAAAAAAAGATCCCCATGCAAGCCATGGAATTTTCATATTAAACTGAGATGACTTAACTCTGAAAATGTGCACTATTATGGAATCTATTTATTTAAGCTATTAAACTGAACCTTCTTGCTAAATGAAAAGCAAGATTTATTGTTGCTTTCAATGACATCCAAAAATTGTTGCCAGTCAACTGATCCAAAAAAAAATGTAAGACTTAATTAATTTTAACACTTTTTTGCGTAATATTTTCAAAAGATTGATGGAACAGATATGCTGTGACAGAATATTCATTAAATAGAAGCTGACTCTGTTACAAGAGACTCAAGTTCAAGACCAGAAGTCACATTTTGTCGTATAACTACATATCAATTCTTTACTTCGCTCGTAAAATATGTACAGGTAGAATATGATGAAATAAGCACAATCACATTGAGGAGTATATTTCTTTACATGGGAATTTTGTGTAGCATAGTATAGTTTTAGGATTTTTCCTCATATTAATTATAAAGATGTGTAAAGTACTGTTACTGTATTTTTGCAACAGGGTTTTCCTTTTGCTCACACAATAATGTCCCTTGTTGCAATCTGTCCAGACCAGCTTTCTCATCTGCAGGAAAAATAGTGCATTGGGATAAGGCAAGGGAGAGGTAAACTTTACAATACAATTATGATAAAACTATATGGATATGAACAGATTGGACAGTATACAGCATTATTAAAAAGTATAAAGAGTAAAAGAAGATTCATTTATATTGTGAATTTAGTGTTCCTTTAAGCTTGGTGCCATTGCAGTCTATGTAGGGCTGAGTCACGGTAAACAGCAGTCTCCATGGGCATCAAGAGCAAATGCTTCACTATAGGGTGGAATAACCACAAAAAATGTTAGTCAAATTCTGACAGAATCTAAGGTTTTATAGTTATACTAGTTGAACAGCCCGTTACACGGGCCACAGTGCCACTGCCAGCCAGTCGCGGGGCAGTCATGCGCAGTAGAGACTGCCCACGCAGCGGCTGATACAGAGCTGGACACTGATTTGGAGCATCCAGCTCTGTAACAGCCGTGGCATGTGCAGCCTCTACTGCACATGACTGCATCGTTACACACGTTTTAGCAAATTATTATATAGGATAGAGCATCTCCCAGCCAGGGCTAGATTTGAAAATTTGACAGCTTAGGCAACACCAAACTTTGAGGGGAGCTATGGATGTGATCATACCAACATTCTGAGTTATAGATGTGGCCAGAGCAATTCCAGTACCCCCACCAAAATACATCAGTTCCTGTTTTATGGAGACTTGTCTGAGTGCATGGATATAGGGTAAGATAGAGAAAACCGGCTGCACCATGGGGAACAAATAAAAAATATCAATATTACCACTGATCTAATGGGTCTATTAACCCCTTGAAATCTTAAAAAGTTCTTCCACATATTACTGAGCAGTGTTTGAGACTCCTTGCAATCAAGGGATAAATATCCTCATTTAAATCAATGGGATTTTTTTTCCTGCTATGATACAATTGGATTGCTTTAGAAATGCACTAATTCCCTTTGGTACATCAGTCCCAATGTGTTGGGCATCCTCTCTGGTGCTCAGTGGGGTAGACCTCTCAGTTACAGAGTATATTTGAAGCCTTACAATCTTGAGTGCTCTGATATTTAGGGTCATATGTTCAAAGAAGTAGTGAAATAGTTTTTGTCGTTTGTAACGACTTTTCAAGGTATAGTGTCATTGGAATCATTAATATTTTCAGAGACTGTCGGTTGTGATTGGAAATATGTCATTTGTCCTGACTGAAATTGTCTCATGGAATGACAAAAAAATGTCTTAACTAGTGTTGAGCGAGCGTGCTCGGCCGATGCTCGGATCGGCTCGAGCATCGCACTGCTCGGCACATGGCGGTACTCGTCGAGTACCGCCATGTGCTCGCCCGCCATGTTCGGGTGGCGGGGATCTGTGCCGGAAGAGGCACAGATCTGAAGACGCTCCGCTGGACCACCAGGGACTGGAGGTACGGGGGCATTGCGGAGATGAAGGGGGCATTGCGGAGATGAAGGGGGACATTGTGGAAGAGGGGCATAGCGGAGATGAAGGGGGACATTGTGGAAGAGGGGCATAGAGTCTATGCCCCTCTTCCACAATGTCCCCCTTCATCTCCGCTATGCCCCTCTTCCACAATGTCCCCCTTCATCTCCTCTATGCCCCTCTTCCACAATGTCCCCCTTCATCTCCGCTATGCCCCTCTTCCACAATGTCCCCCTTCATCTCCTCTATGCCATAGAGGAGATGAAGGGGGACATTGTGGAAGAGGGGCATAGCGGAGATGAAGGGGGACATTGTGGAAGAGGGGCATAGCGGAGATGAAGGGGGACATTGTGGAAGAGGGGCATAGCGGAGATGAAGGGGGCATAGCGGAGATGAAGGGGGACATTGCGGAGCTGAAGGGGGCATTCGGAGATGAAGGGGGCATAGCGGAGATGAAGGGGGGCATTGACCAGGCACCCTCCCCTCATCAGAGCAGGTGGTGCCTGGTATAATGCTCGTGTCGCCCCATTGGATTCAATGGGGTTCGGGTGCTCGGCCGAGCACTCGAGCCTCAGGGGGTGCTCGGTCAGAGCACCCGAGCACCTGAGCATCGGGGTGCTCGCTCAACACTAGTCTTAACTAAAGACAAAAATGTCTTAAAAAATATCTTAACAACAAAAATGTCTTTAAAAATGTCTTAACTAATGACAAAATCTCTCATATTCAGAACACATTCCCTACACTTTTTTCTTAACGTACAAATTTTGTCTTTTAAAAGACAGTTTTTTGTCATTAGTTACTACAAATTTTCTATTCCTCTATACGACACTGGAGAATAGTTTAGCCACGCCCTAGCCACACCCCTTTTCCCATCAATTCTGGAGTCGTATCGTACACAACGGATATTACTAGTTTTTTGTCGTATACTCTATAGAAAATATGTCATCCATGAATTCAATTACTTAATTTTGTCTTTCATACGACAATTTTTTGTCGTTATCCCTTTGAACATACGGCACTTAGTATAAAACATTTTGGACATATATGCAACAGCTTTCTGATAGAACTTCACATAGGTTAAACACATGATTGGATTTATATTCTCAGCAAGGCACTCTAAACACCCTTAGATGTGCCTATGACCACATCCCACTGCTTATATGACCCGACCCCTAGTCCTATCTACTGTTTCCTGGAACAGAAAATACCTATACTAAGAAAGAAAAAAAAGCTTGAGCCCCTTGGTTGTTAGAGAGATTGCAGAGATGTCTATAGTATCCAAGGAGTTAACCCCTTAACGACATGTGCCGTACTATGACCGTCACGGTCCTTGAAATACTCAAGGACCGATGCCGGTCATAGTACATCACGTACTTTTTACTTACAGCGCTCTACCGGGAGCGCTGTAAGTAAAAATAGGGCCTGAAATTGACCGCTCCAACATCGAAGCGATCTCTATCAGGCCCCATAGTGACGCGCCGATACACGCGACAGGTCACGTGTACCGGCGCGTCCACGTGGTTCTATGCAGTCCTTATGGGACGGAAACGTCCCAGGACCGCCGGACGTTAAGGGGTTAAATAATAGTCTGTATGAGAATATAAAACAGATGCAGGGACTTTGTTATTTCACTGGCCATGTCCACAATTCAGAAGGTGGGTTTGGCAGGAACAGCTGAGGCTGCCCTCAAAACTTGGAGCTCTATGTAGCTGCCTTCTCTTCCTATTGAGAAATACTGCCCTGATTAAATATGATTTTCTTAATTTTCTTTAGACTAACTGAAGCAGAAAACAAAGAAAAAATACAATGCATCTACGCAGATTAAGTAGTCAATACTCAGGCATGTAGAAGGAAAACTGAATTCCTGTAGTGCAGTTATTTTTCAACACCCACCATTTCCATTATAATGTCAGTCTCTTTGCCACTTCACATTACATGTTCAGTGATTTTATTCATTCCTTCATAATGCATTATATCTCTCTGCAGTGCGTCACATTTTTGTTGTTCAGAAAGCAACAAGATCAACAGAAAATAGAAGCTGTTCTCTGCTGCTTAATGACCCTTCCACTAAAAGTTGTAGCTGCAAGGGCTCATTAGAAAGCTGATCCCTAGCTATTTAGAAAGTTTTCCAAATGGTAAGCAGGGTAAATCATTTTGCTTTCACATACACTCTGTTTGTCTACTGAAAAATGGTTCTTAATAATACTATTGTTATTGAAATAGGCTTTTGTAAAGACTGCAAGAGTGCTATAAAAAGCAAAATAGGAATTTAAAGGCACAACATTTTTCTATGATAAAATATGATTTGTATTTTCATGGTGTTTAGAATAAGGATTTCCGGTGAGTACATTTTATATGGGGCTCCTCTGGGGATTTTAGCCACACGGGTTACCCCTAGAGAGTGTCTCCTATTTGTATTCTAAGACTATTCATCAATATTGGATCTGAAAAAACATCAGCTGGTCTGCAGACCAGAGGGATTGATAGGAATTTAATATTGATGTTTTATACCACACTGAAGCAAGAAAATATTATGTAAGTGCATTATATCACAGCAGTACGCTTTTGATATCAGGTGGTTGCTCTCATATTTTTGCTCTCTCCCCACCCCTTTGTCTTAATTGTATTAGAATATGGAGGTAAATGCTGCTTGTGACGGTACCAGCGGACACCCAGCCTTGGTGTCCTCGTCAATGGTCACTTCTTCTGCTACGAGACAGATGGACATCAAACAGCATACCACAATATACCCCAAAACTAGGCAAAACTAGTGTCAGGGTACCAAGAGCTCACACTCTGCATACATCAAACTTTCCCCCAAGCATCAGACAACACCAGTGTCTTGGGGTAGAATAACAACTGACTTTATTGGAACAAACCACACATATTTATACACAAAACCTACATTGAAACACAAGGGCAGGCAGGATACAATAGGTGAGTCACAGGGATAATACAATCACAATATACAAGACAAAGGACCAACCACAGAAGGTCCCAGCAAATACAATAACACAGACACGATTGCATTACTACACAAAAAGGTCTAGCAACAAATGGTACAACACAATACAAAGGGCCAGGCGTGATTAGGTTAGCACACCATAGGGGGTCTCAATACAGTTCACAATACACTGGCTTGATGGGCTACAATACACATTGGAAGTAACTTTGGCTAAACTCAAATAATTAAGCCTTACAGCCCATTTCCTTGGAAGCAAGCCAGCAGTCCATGGTTGTCAGTCTCTTTGGGTCCAGAAATGTCCACAGTCTCTGGGGTTCTTGGGATAAGAGTTCCAGGCCCAGACAAGGGCTCCAGTAACGGACTATGATCCATTACAGGATCCTCCATGGCAAGGGGAAAACAGGGCAGAGATTAGTCTCAGGGAGAGGCCATACCCTGTTCCAGGGCTAGGTCCATAGTCTGTGGGCAGGAGGCTGGTCCTCAGGCCCCTCCAGGAGCCAGGGGCCCAGTGGTTCCTGTGACACTGCTAATGCCATAAAAGATGCATATCTAAGGACCCATCCTAACAGATTTATTTCTGTTGGAACATTATTTATTTAGAAAATGTTTTACCAGGAAGAATACATTGAGATTTCTTTCATTTTCAAGTATGTCATGGAGTGTTTACAGCAAGAGTTATATATTTGCACAAATACAGAGACATGATAAATACATATACACACAAACTAAAATGTTATATACAGTTGCATATTATTTTTAGATATAAAGAAGCAGTTATTTTTAAGGGTTTTAAACTGGAATAAGATCTGATATTTTCAGGTAGGTTAGTCCAGACTTTCGGAGCTCTGAAGGAAAAGGCAGATCAACCGGCTTCTTTCTTGAAATGTGGTGTACTCAGCTGTTAGAAGTAGACTTTTACATAAAATATTGTTTTTTTTATCTATTACATTTAGACGCATTGGATTGGAGCGCTGTGCACCTTTGTTCTTAGCCTTTCTGTATCAGCCTTGTTCTTGCTTTTTGTTGTGTTCACTTGCCTCCAGGACCTTTATCTTGTTCCCGATTGGTTAGTCACATATAGCTGTTGCTTGCTCATTAGCCATTTTAACCAACTTCCAAGAGTACTCAGTTGTTTAGGCCTGTTCTTAGGACTTGTTTGTGATCTGTTCAGCCTGCCCTTGTGGCCCTTAGCTTGGACTTAGATCTTTGACTTCTGCTGCAGGGCCCCTGACTACCGCTTTGGACCTCCTTTGTGAGCCTGCTCAGTCTGACCCGACCAGACCAGTTTGTGATTACTCTTGTGCATACTGATTCTGGACCTCTTTTCTTCGGACCTGTCTCTGTTTGAACTTCCACTGCACAGAATCTGTACTCACCTTGAGGCACCTCCATTAATGTGGGTTTTCAAAGGTGTGCACCTCCCTGCTACAGACCTCCATCCTCCAGGTAACATAACAACTGAGCCATATCATGGAGCCCTCAATGATGGTTGAGGTTCTGGCTGTCCTTGTCTTGACCTATCTAACCCCATCTTTCCTGGAGCTTCAGAATAGATATTCCGAGATCAAAGAAGACCTGAGCTGTACACTTATGTAGAGGATTTTTGCCACCTGAACTCCATTTCCCACTGCCTGAATAATTTTCTGGGGATCACTCTCAATTCCAGGTACTCCTCAATTCTTGTAAGCTCCTTTTTCTTTGTATTGTGACCTTCTGAGAGGTAGGCCAATATGCTGGGTACATGGCTTCTTAGAACTCATTGATTCAGTGCTTCACAACCTTTAGTCTAGCTGCATAATATGAGGACCTGCAGAAGGCCACTTCTCCTGAGACTGCCCATCACGTAGAGGATTATACAGCAGAGTTTTGCAGTGGTCCATGTGAATGAACTGGCTCTAAAAGTCCAGTTCCAGTTTGGCCTGTCTGATCTATTAAAGGATTAATTTGTCCAGTTTGGTGTACCCTGCTCTCTGAAAGACTTGGTACACCTATCAAGGTAGATCGCTACCTCAGTTAGTGCAGTCAGGAGGTTTCTAGAGAAGACCCTGATGCTCAGAGTTATCCCCCCACCTTCTAAATCTGTGCCTAAATTGCCTCAACCTGAGCCTATGCAAATGGGTCTTGTAAAAATGCTCCTGTCATCGGAAAAGAAGCCAGTGCATTTTTTTATTGTGGTACCCCTGAACATTTAATCCATTTCTGCCTGATACTCCCTCCATGGCCGATGCAGACGTAAACTGAGGTCACCCAAAGTTATGCCCCAGCTTGGGCACTTTCTTGACATAAATATTGCCATAGAAGCACCTAGAGGTTTAGATGTTAATTAATTATAATTATTGGATCTGTATAATTCTCTTACTCTAAAAAATATTAAATGTTGTGCCACTTGTTCCAAGGAGCAAGTAGTGTGGGAATGCATCAGTGTTGCAGTTCATTCCTTGTTTTATCCCAGGTACAGAAGAAATCAGTGTGAAATGCTTCTATATTCCTATGAATGTTATGGAGACGGTAGTCTGCTTGAGCTGGAGAAGTTATGTGTTATCTAAAGGTGTTTGTACAAAGGCATAGATGCAGGATTTGTAAACCTACTGCATCAACTGGGTTGCTCTGACAGAGTCATATATTCCAATGAATAAGTTATGTTAGGCAGTAAGCCAGCACTAGAAAAACAATTTACCTGTGGTTCTTTATTTATAATCATATTTGTGGCAGTTTATAAAATTCCTATATTTACTCTAAGTAGACATGTAAATTAAAGTGTATTGAGAAATGCACTGAGACATTCTCACTGCATATTTTAAACGAGTAACATTAAGCTGTTTTGGACTACAACTCCCATAATTCCCTGCTAGTCAATAACTGGCATGGGATGATGGAAATTGTAGTCCACAAAAGCTGCAGGGCCTTATGTTGGCAATCCCTGGTCTAAACATGCAGACATCATATTGATTCGTCCTGAGTGAAGCAATGTGATGTTTGGCTGAATAAGCAGGAAGAAGCTACCATGTGAGTTTGTGTTTAGACGATGCGGGGAAAATGCCTCATTCATTATTATACTCTACTTACCTGCATAGCATACAAATAGTGCTAATATGACTGTAAATAAAGCAGAACACCTATGTAAACAGGTGCTCAAACATATTTCACAAGTGGGAGTGCTCCATTTGACTTTCGAACTAACCAGGAGAAGCACCGCTGTCTTATTCAGTGTGTTTGAGTGTGTGTGTGGTTCCATGCATCTGCTATGAAGCGGGTGGCTTCTGAGCGTACTAAAATAGCTTATAGGAACATTGTGGCAGAGATGCACTTTGTATCTTAAAGGGATAGTAATACTTAAAATATAAAAAAATATATGTTGCAGGGTTTATCCCCCTGAGTAAAACAAGGGTACTCCCACTGCCGAGAGATATTTTATTAAAAAATTATAACAGCTCAAACTTGAATTTTTAGGTGCAATATCACAGTGGCCTGAAAATTTACAGTGGCGCTGTTGCTACACCATCCTATGGACAGCTCTGGTCTGTAGACCATAAATCTCCATAGGATGGTGTAGCAACAGCGCTACTGTAAAAGGTCAGGCCACTGTGATATTACACCTAGAAAATTCAAGTTTGAGCTGTTATAATTTTTTAATAAAATATCTCTCAGCAGTGGGAGTACCCTTGTTTTACTCAAGGGGATAAACCCTACAACATATTTTTTTTTACATCTTAAGTATTACTATCCCTTTAAAAACATCTTAATGCTAATAGGGTGTGCATCCCTATGGCACTCAAGAGGTTAATTAAAGGGATTCATAATGCTTATTTTATATCTCACAAGTGTCCCTCTTTAGAAGGGACAGTCCCTCTTTGTGACCCAAATCCCTGTCCCCCTTTCCCACTCTAATGTCCCTTTTTTAGGTGATTAGACTGTGTAAGGTGAATATAAGAGCATCACATTGCTCCATAGCAATAAAACTTACATTAATATTTGTACAAACTTAAGTGTATTTGTTTAGAAATTTGCTGTGTAATTAAAATTATTTAGTGTTGGTTTAAATCATTTATTCAGTTACACAATGAGGTATCAATAGGACATGAAATATCCCCAAAATTCTGGAAAATGCTCCGCCCATCAACCACACCCCCAGCAACATCTCCTAAAACAAAAGTGTCCCTCTTTGGCCATTTGGAATGTTGGGAGGAATGTTATTTCAAAGCAGGCAGGAAGCACATTAACCTTTTGATTTCCACAGGGGTGAGCAATGTGTTGCTTACAGTTTAGCTTATTCTACTAATCTTACACTGGCTTACACTGCTGCTGGCACAGAAATGATTATCCCCTTAAGGACCAGCGCGCACATGCGCAGCCGGCACTGGAGGACCACAGGGCTCTTTTTTTTTTTAACTTCTGGTTCAGGGCTTCCGGAGCGGCGTGCAGCCGCGCCGGGAGCCCTGAACTCCATGCCGTGCCAGGACTTCACTGGTCCTTAAGTGCTGGACCGCCGTGACGGTCCTGGCACATCAATGGTCCTTAAGGGGTTAAAGGAGGGCTGTGACCATGGCTGTGGCTTCACAGCAAACTATGGGGAGATCCCAACTTTGACAAATTCAGACTGGAGAAGCTGGAATTGTGAACTCTAATAGCATATAATGTTATCAAACTGACAGGGTGCCGAAATAGTTTTCTTTAAGGTAGTAATATTCTTTAAAACGTTGAATAATAACATAACTAAAAAATTGCACTATTCATGATTCTGGAGAAAGTATTATACAGTCCACTTGTTTACATTCTTCATTGTTCTGCTGTTGCTATAGCTATTTCTGTTCTCTTAGAAACTGCAAATGACTGGTGTATGTTTTCTTCTTTATAAGGAACATTTTAAAGTGTTGATGACTGAATAACTGATGTGGTTTTTAACGCAGCAGAATGAGTAAGAAATGTGCATTTGAAAGATTAGGTTTTGTGGAGATAATATACATTAGTCATGCCTCCCAACATTTCAAATGGCCAAAGAGGGATACCTGTGGTTTAGGTGGTGTTGATGGGGGTGTAGCTGGTGGGCAGGGCATTACAGAGAATTTTAGGTTATTTCATGACCTATTGACAACCATTTTGTGTAATTAAAGGGATAGTTATACTTTATTATTACTATCCCCCATATTGTACTTATTTGTAAAATAATTTAATAGCCCCCAGGTTCATCTCTCATACCTTTATGGTTTGAGCGATAACTGAAGGCAAATTTCCCCCCTCCCTCCCCCTTCAGTGTTTTGCTGACTGCAGGGGAAATCTGTCATATGACAGGCTTGCGGCTCTGCAGCTGAGCCGAGATCCGTTAGTGAAAAATAATTATTTCACTGAAATGGTGTTCTACATGTGCTTGGTTTGCAAGCACATGTAGAAGACTGTTTCAGTGAAATAATTCTTTGTCACTAACGTGATCGCGGCTCTGCTGCAGAGCCGCATGATGAAAGTCAGACCAGATATCCCTGCAGTCAGTACAACGCTGACTTCAGGGAAGGGGGAGGGAGGGGGTTCTTTACCTTCGGTTATCGCTCAAACCATAAAGGTTTGAGAGATGAACCTGGGGGCTATTAAATTATTTTGAAAATATGTACAAGATGGGGGATAGTAATAATAAAGTATTACTATCCCTTTAAATAAATGATTCAGAACAAGACCAAAGTAATTACACATACTAAATTATAAACATATACTGAAATCTAAACATACATTAATGTTAATTGTATTGTTATTCAGCAATGTTATATAGTTATGTACACACCACACAGTCTGATTTCCTAAAAAAGGGACACCAGGGTGGGAAAGAGGGACAGGGGATTTGGGTCTCAAAGAGGGACTGTCCCTCCTAAAGAGTGACATTTGGGAGGTATGATTTGTGCAGGTGGATGATACAAGTGTGTGCGTTGTTTTGGCATTAGGTGCAAGAGATTTGTGCAACACATTGCTTTGCTATGCGTTGCATATTCCATTAGTATTCAAAGGTGTAAAATGTGTTTGCAGATTCTATTGATTATTTCCTTGCTGATTCCTGGATTAAGGTCAACAGCTTTTCTTTAAAGAGGGTTTATCCCCTTTCCAAACCCCCCCTCAGTGGGTGCCTCCACATTTAATAAGACTAAAAGCTGTGTAGGTACCAGGTACACTTTAACCACCTTGGTATTTAATCCAAATCCTTCTTGAGGTATTGAAGCTGCAGTGCTATGAAGAACTGAGCATATATACATTAAGGTGTGATAAAGAGGTAATAAAGAGGAGATGACTTCTCCAGTGATATCACTTCTCCAATTCCTATGTTATTCTATGGAGCCAATGCACTAAGATTTCTCCAACTTTTGAGATCTTAGTGCACAGGCTCTATAGAATAACGCAGGAGCTAGAGAACTGATACCACTGGAGGAGTAATCTCCTCTTTATCAAATGTTTATCATACTTTAGTGCATAACCCCCCCAGTTCTTATGTTTTTCTATGGAGCCAATGCCCTAAGATCTTTCCCACTTCAGACATCTTAGTGTATAGGCTCCATAGAATAACATAGGAACTGGAGAAGTGATATCACTTCATCATGCCTTAGTGCATAACTCCACTAGAACAAATCTGGGGCAAATTAACTGCTGGATATGGGAGACATCAGAGCTGATTTTCTTCCGGGTCATACCACGTCAGTGATACCTTTAGTGACCTGGTAGCTTTCTTTTTAGAAAATCACCCCTGTAACACTGACATTGCTTTAAATGAAGCATTTAATCCATTGATAATTCAAGCATTCTCCCACAAATTCAAGTGGTTAAAGGTTCCATTTAAATTACTGGTCATTTTTGCAATTTTTATTTCTGCCCTATTTAGCAATTGTTTTGCTTTAGAAAATAAAATTTAATGGAAAGAAGCAAACTAATTAAATCAGTATGAGGTCCAAATCATACACATAGCAAGTAAAAAAAACTAACAAACAAAAAAAAGATATAGTTCTTGAGCTCCTTATGAATCAGACAGATTGTCCAAGGAAGGGGCCTGGAAATCCTTCCTCTACCCGCCAACTGGAGAGGAAGGAACCCCTCCCAAAAAAAACAAAGATTAATATGGGGTCTAGATCACCCATATTAGTCCAAAGATACCCATAGGAAGAGGCCTCAAACCCTTCCTCTGCTGTCTCTAAGGGGATATGTTAACGCCCCCATTGTCATTTAAAGAAAAACCTGGAAGGGTTTGTTGTTCATATTACATATACAAACATTAACCTTGATGTCAAAGGTCCAGCAATTACCATGATGCCCTGGTCCTCCACCACAGTAGACCACAAAAATAAAATACATTTTACTAAATTCTACAATCTTGCCACCATATAAAAAAAACAAACACAAAATAACGAGAGAACATCACTCATGCTATTGCTGGGGGTGTGTGTGTGGGGGGGCACTGGCTTGTATATGGACAATCCCTGTTTAAAGGGATGAGGGGTTACACAGCATACAAAACATGCCTTGGAATAACTTCACCTCCAAGACAATCAAAGATGACACCCTTCACAAGCTAATCAGAGAGCAGAGGAAGGGGTCATGTATCACACATGAGTAACCCCCCCCCCTCCCTTCATCCATGATTATCTGGGAGGTGAGGTTATTCCAGAGACCATTTGGTGCTCCACCTCCCAGCACGATAGATGTGTGGGGTGTGTGCTTCACGGTACTTTTTTAGCAGTGGCAAATGTGGCAGAGGGCTTTTAGGATTTTTTTTTCTATTTCTTTGATTTTTTAAATCAATGATGTGGAAGAGAAGGGTATCACAGACACCACTGGAAGTATCATATAACATAGCATAAATATATGCTTTAAACACATATACATACTATATCGGAGGAAGTTCCATGGGACCCCTTGCAGTTGTTTTTATTAATATGTGAATCTAGACCCCATTGACTTTTTTTTCACATTCTTGCACTGAAAAATAACATGAGGTAACTGGACCCTATATACATTTGCTTTCACTCCTTAATTCGCCCATTGCCAGCATAGCTAACTGAACCCACTATGACAACAGAAGGGTCAGTCATGTTTCTGGATTAGGGTTTGTTTGTTTTGTTTTGTTTTTTTAAATAAATCTTTAATTGCTTTCTGTATAAAAAGACATACATACATACAGAACACATTTACACAACTTACAATCATATGCATATAATATTAAAAAATAGTGTATCGTTTCATACTTTCATACTGCTAAACAATTCACAATCATTACTTAAATATCATATTAAAGGATCCATGGTACTTCAGGGGAACTTCAGTACACTCTCTTTACGCTATGTTCAGTGTGGGTGTGGCTGCGGGCAGGAGCCGATAAAAGTCTCTCTATTTCTTCACAGGGTACATCATAATATAAAATTTTCCAGTAACCAAGGGGACCATATTTTTTTTTTTACTTTGGAGCCTATTTTGATTTATATTAAAAATATATATCTTTCCAATTCACATTAATACTCTATTTGGACTTTTATTTCTGTCCATGTGGGTGCATTCGGTTTTGTCCAGTATCTAGCAGTACAAATGTTAAAGCGGAACCTTGCGTTTTAATGTTTAACCCAACATTAGTGCTGTGTGTGCGTGTTCTTCAAGTCGCCTGGTAGGGGAGATATTTGCCCTGCAAAATTGGCCACTTCCGTCTTCTACGGTACCCTGTACCATCTCAGGACTTCCCAGCTGCCCCAAGGAGCGCGTTCACGCTGCCCTTCAAAGCTAGATTTCTGTGATGCAGCGTTACAGCAAACTTTGTTTACAATGCTACTGAGGTTGCAACCTCAGTAGCATTGTAAACGGAGTTTGCTGTAACGCTACATCACAGAAATCCAGCTTTGAAGGGGAGTGTGAACGCACTCCCTGGGGCAGCTGGGAAGTCTTGAGGCGTCATGGTGTCCTGCAGAATGCGGAAGTGCCCGATTTTGCAGGGCAAATATCTCCACTACCAGGTAAGTTGAAGAACACACTCACACAGCACTAATGTCGGGTTAAACATTAAAACGCATGGCAAAACTTTGGTTTAAGGTGATAGTTCCGCTTTAAAAAAAAGTAAAATATTTGTGCATACATAACTATTATGTTTATTGGAGACCGGAAGCTCCCCATGGAACAGAAAATTCTGCGGAGTTATCCTATATTGCATATGAAAAAAATCAGAAAATAATTTTGTTATTTTATTTTTAAGAATAGCCAACCCAGAACATTCCCACCAGATATGTATTTGAGTGCCCACTGCACTTTGACAGCGCCAGCACTGGTTCAACAATCCAGACTGACATTTTGACAAATGAGATGGAAATAAGCACCATCTATGAGTCAACTTATAATATTGCTTGTTTGTTTTTTTGACTGATGGCTAAACCCTCCGTTGTTACTGAAGTGAGATTGCTGCAATCCAGCAATAGATGGGTTAACCATTTATGGGTATGAGGTGGCTTAACCTTAACTTGCTGGTTAACCTTTCCATTGCCAGAGTACAGCATCATTGCTATTGTCTTGGAGGGGTTGATTATGGGTGGTGGAAATGTTAGTAGGGTGCTCATGGACAAGGGCAATCATGCAGGGGACCAGGGGCGCTATTGCTTCCACCCCCTTCCCCAGTTCCCCTTCCTGATTCATAGGGGAGGACTGGCCTAGGGGGCAGGGGGGCAATTGCCCCCTAGGCCGGTCATATGTCTGGGCTGGTGGGCCACTCCCACTTGCTGCTGTAGATATAGCTACACTAGTGATACCACAGAACTTAAAATTGAAATGGAGAAACAATCCAAGTGGAGCTACACTAGAAACACAACCCATTTCTCTTGTAAGTTCTATGGTATCACAAGTGTAGCTTTACTTAAATTGTTAGCTCTGTAGTAGCACCAGTGTAGTCCCATTTCAATTGTAAGCTTCGTGGTATTGATTGCCTTACTTTACAACAATAATGACAATTTTAAAATTAACAAAAGGTGGTGGGCTGGGACAGTAGGCTGGAACAATAGTAGAATTGGGCCACTTGATTACAGTTGCCCTTCAGGCCACAAGCTGCCAGCCCCTCCTGCCGATTCAGCCCAATGAAAGCAACAGAAATCCATCTGCTTTCCTTGGGTTTCCCGTAACTGAGTTTGAGGTAATTTTGGAGCATTCTTACAAGCTGAAAAAAGCATTCAAAAGGAACATTTTTTAACAAAGACAAATGCAATTCAACAACCCAGTTCTCACCCTCGATCAGAATGTGATTGAAGAACTGGCAGCTGGAAATAGCTGTTGAAAAGAAAAATAACCATTCAACAAATATTTCCAGCTGGAATAGAATCTCAGTCTATATTTTCTACATTTTTCAGTGATAGAAAATTATTATTTCTTTCATTTTTCCTTCAGATTAGTGGCTTCAATTTTGGAATGCCTATATTAACTTCAACAAATCTAACCTGTCACTTAGCAATATAGCAGGCAAAACAAATGATAAACCTTTATTAAAAAGCATCTCTGGTGAACAATAACAACAGCTATTCTAAATTTGACTTCAGGGCTTTCTATACAAAACATTTTCTCCTGAGATATTATTGTTGTCAGTTCAAAAGCATTATTGGTTTAGCATTTAAATGCTGAACCAATAATTAACCCTTTGAGTGACAGAGGGGTGTGCAACACATTGTGACGTAATGTGTTGCACCATCATCTTGCACTCAAAGGGCTAAGGAAGTAAATCTAAGGGGCAGATGTACATACACTCCATAAGGAGGATGTACTAAGTAAAACTAGAAGCAATCATATGGATTCAATGACACTACCAGTCAAATGCTGGATTCATATGCCAAACGACATGACACTCTCCACCTTAGCTCCAATCCACAGTGCAGGTAAGGAAAACCCAATCCTTAAAGGAAGCAACATGGAGAAAAAAGAATACCGCACTCAGATGTGGCAAAGCTACAAACCGCTTTATTCGATGAAATCAAACAAACAGCAAATTTAGACAGGAAGTCTCACGCGTTTTGTACCTGGTATGTAGGTTTTTGCTATTAGTTAATCATTTGGGAACATGATCTCATTTCCTTTATAAGGGTAGTGTTAGAGATATGTTGTCATGTCTATGATTAAGCACTCAGGTGTGAAACGCATGAGACTTCTTGTCTAAATGCGGTGTCTGTTTCATTTCATTGAATTAAGCTGTTTTTAGCATCTCCACATCCAAGTGCGGTATTCTTTTTTCTTTATTAAGTAAATCTAGATTCATTCTTGAGCAAACCAGCTGCTTCAAAGGGGAAATATCTACTGAAATGTGTGGCTTTTAACCCCCTGAATACTGGAAAGATCTCTAACACATTGCTCTATAATACACTGGAGACGTCTCTAGCATTTAGGAGGTTCAATCAGTGGTGAATTGGTGATTTTTTATTTGTCCCCTATGGTGCAGTTGGTTCTCTCCCAATTACTCCATTTCTTATTTGGGAGAATTCTATGTAACCTCTGGTGCAGCTCATTTTCTGTGCTTGTACATAAGCCTAAAACTCATATACCTCCACTTCGGGGTACATACAGGAGAGTATGAATACTTTAGTGCATAGCAGTACACACACCCCTCTGTTGTTATGATTTTAAACCATTGAATGGAAGAGGATTATGCACCACATTGCAAAGCACTCAAAGGATTAATGCAAGCAAGTTCAGAACACATCCCCTGTAGCATGCTCCTTATTAATACATGGAGAAAAACAAGACACAGAGTAAAGGTATGCTATGAAATGGTCATGTACTTTCCCACTGCCCTCCTCTTGGAGGCGTAAGTAGCTTAGTATAGATTTAAAGGGATAGTAATACTTAAAATGTAAAAAAAATATGTTGTAGGGTTTATCCCCCTGAGTAAAACAAGAGTACTCCCACTGCTGAAAGGTGTTTCGTTCAAAAGTTATTAATTTTCAAAGTTGAATTTTTTAGGTGCAATATCACAGTGGCCTGAAATTGTACAGTGGCGCTGTTGCTACACCATCCTAAGGAGATTTATGGTCCCGGGACCAGAGCTGTCCATAGGATCGTGTAGCAACAGCGCCACGCTACAATTTCAGGCCACTGTGATATTGCACCTAAAAAATTCAACTTTGAAAATTAATAACTTTTGAATAAAACACCTCTCAGCAGTGGGAGTACTCTTGTTTTACTCAGGGGGATAAACCCTACAACATATTTTTTTTTACATTTTAAGTATTACTATCCCTTTAAGGATGATACAGCAGTAAAAATAACAGTTGCAGTATCTATATTAGTGCAGAATCATATTAGCACCCCACTTCTCCTTTGAGGAGGAACAGGCTAAGGAAGAACAGAAGATGCATCATTTAAAAAATATAAAGAATGTAATAAGATATGCAAACATGCAATTAGGCTAGCTAAACTTGAAAAAGAGAGAAGTAATGCAAAAGAGAGGAAGAAAAATCCTAAACAATCCTACAAGTGTATTAATTACAAAAAGTTTAAAGGGATAGCAATACTTAATTTTAAGTGTGCTTCATATTATAGGCATAAACAAACTATGAAAAACGATGTAAGGCTTATCTCTCTAACCTTTGTGGTTTAAGAGATATGCCTCACTAAAGATACCTTTCCTTGCCTGTTTGTAGGAAGTCAGCTCTTAGCTGACAGCTGCAGAATCCAGTCATTTCACAGGATGGAGGCTCTTCAGCAGACCCGAAAACGCACGATATGAATATTAATACTTCTTTGGAATGGTCTACAAAGTGTGCTTGCAAACCAAGAGAAGTTCTTAAGAGATTAGTTGGACTAACTATATTAGAACACACTTAGACATCAACTTTTGATTGCAGTAGCAAAAGTGGCTAACATTTTGAATTCTGGGTATGATTGGCCTTTACTTCAAATCCTACAATTCATTCATAAACATAGATTGTGTAGTTTCCATGTAATAAACAGATTACAAATAAAAATGTCTCTCATTCAGCTATATGAGGAAATGCAGTGAAACCTACAACTAAAAGTAACCTATATATTCTCACCAAAATTGTCTGGGACAAGGGTCCTGATAAGTAATTTAACGCTAGCAAATCAAATCATCAACACAGGAGATATGAATGAGTTCCCAGAGAAACAGTAATCACTATTGGTATAGTACCATGTTTTGCAAATAGATGGCACTGCAGGACTACAAATTAGATTTTATGAAATACAAAATGCTAAGATAAACCTAACAACTGGTAAATTGCAGAACAAACTGATAAAGATTCTGTAAAGCCAGGAAAGGCATTGCTAAAGAAACATAAAATCATAAGATTTAAACCAAGTCCTAGAAACATGTACTCAACCACACACAAAATTAATAATGGTTTGGAAAACACATGGGGCCGTATGTTCAAAGGGATAACGACAAAAAATTGTCGTATGAAAGACAAAAATAAGTAATTGTATGTATGAACGACATATTTTCTATAGAGTATACATCAAAAAACTAGTAATGTCCGTTGTGTACAACACAACTCCAGAATTGATGGGCAAAGGGGCGGGGAAAGGGTGTGGCTAAACTATTCTCCAGTGTCGTATAGAGGAAAAGAAAATTTGTCATAACTAACGACAAAAAAAAGTCTTTCAAAAGACAAAATTTGTTTGTTAAGAAAAAAGTGGAGGGAATGTGTTCTGAATGTGAGAATTTTTGTCTTTAGTTAAGACATTTTTGTCGTTAGTTAAGACATTTTTAAAGACATTTTTGTTGTTAAGACATTTTTCAAGATATTTTTGTCATTAGTTAAGACTTTTTTTGTCGTTACATACGACAATTTCAGTCAGGACAAACGACATATTTCTGATCACAACCGACACTCTCTGAAAATATTAATGATCCCAACGACACTGTACTTTGAAAAGTTGCTAGAAACGACAAAAGCTCTTTCGCTACTTCTTTAAACATATGGCCGACGGAGAGTGATTGACAAAAATATTTTGCCGAAGACACAAATATGTACTCACTCAGATGTTTAAAAGCTGGGAAATACAGGTTAATTTCTTACAGATTAATTCCACTCTCAGTTGTCCTGATTGGAATCATGGGGACATGGAGTTAAGTTGAAAGAATCTGTATTTGTAGGCTTTTATTCTTTTGAGTAAATGTTTTTTTTGCCATTAAATTATAAGCCTACATTATAAGAGATTTTGAAACATATAGAAAATTATACAGTATGTAACTTGACAGAAATGCAATATCTTGGAGCAAACAGAAAATGTATAGAAAAATACCCACTTATAACAGGTGTAAATCAAAAACTGAAGTCACCTAATAAATTTCTACTGTTTTTCCAACCATTATGGCTCTTGTATTCTGTCTCAGTCAGCTGTGTAGCTATAGCAGTATACTATTATTTTTATAGTATCACAATCGATAATATTTTGTGGCTCCCCAGCTGTTGGAGACTACAAATCCCATCATCTTTTCTGAGAAAATGTCTGATTAGTGATGATGGGAATTCAGCTAGAGGACCAAAGGTTTCTAACCTTGAGCTACTCATTCATATGTGTGCTTATGTTTAAAGGAGCAGTAAACTTTTTTTTATGAAAACATATATATTGTAGGGATTTTCCTTTTCAGTAAAATAAGGGTACTCCCACTGCTGAGAGATGTATATTTCCAGAGTTATTACAGTTTAAACCCATAACAGTTCTCCATAGAATGTGATAGAAACCGCCTGTCACTTCCTGTCAGTTAGAACTTCCAGGAAGTAAACACAGTAAATGCAATTCCTGATTATTTAAACTGCTATACATTTTGAATAAAACCTCTGACAGCGATGGGAGTGCCCTTGTTTTATTCAGCAGGAATGCTCTATAAAATATGTTTTCATAAAAAAAAAAGTATACTGCTCCTTTAAGACATTTGTTTGCTATAAACCCTTTTGGCCATATGTACTAACTAAAAGTGGAGTATAACAGTTCTGGGGTAAACCAACTGCACCATAGGGGAGACACAAAAATTCCTCAGATTACCACTGATTTAACCCTTTGAGTGCCAGAGGGATAGGCAATGCATTGCTTTACAATGCGTTGTGTACCCCCTCTGGCACTCAAAGGGTTAAAGGCATTGTAAAAAAAAAATGATATTCTCACTGATGAAAGGGCTTTAATTCAAAAGTTATTGCAGCTCAAAATTGATTTTTTTAGACGCAATATCTCAATGGCCTGAAATTTTACAGTGGCGCCGTTGCTACACCATCCTATCGCAATTTATGGTCAATTGGCCAGAGTTGTCCATAGGATGGTGTAGCAACAGCACCACTGTAACATTTCAGGCCATTGTGATATTGCACCTAAAAAAATTCAAGCTTGAGCAGCAATGACTTTTAAATAAAACACATCTCAGCAGTTACTCAGGATAAACCCTACAATGCAGTGGATATAAAAAGTCTACACACCCCTGTTAAAATGCCAGGTTCTTGTGATGTTAAAGAATGAAACAAAGATAAATCATGTCAGAACTTTTTCCACCTTTAATGTGACCTATAACGTGAACTTTCAATTGCAAAACCAACTGAAATCGTTGAGGGGAAAAATAAAAAACTCACAATAACCTGGTTGCATAGGTGTGCACACCCTCTTATAACTGGGGATGTGGCTGTGTTCAGAATTAACCAATCACATTCAACCTTATGTTAAATAGAAGTCATTACACACCTGCCATCATTTAAAGTGATTAATCACAAATAAAGTTCAGCTGTTCTAGTAGGATTTTCCTGATATTTGCTTAGTTGCATCTCAGAGCAAAAGCCATGGTCCGCAGAGAGCTTCCAAAGCATCAGAGGGATCTCACTGTTAAAAGATATCAGTCAGCAGAAGGTAACAAAGGAATTTCCAAAGCATTAGATATACCATGGAACACAGTGAAGACAGTCATCATCAAGTGGAGAAAATATGGCACAACAGAGACATTACCAAGAACTGGACGTCCCTCCAAAATTGTTGAGAAGACAAGAAGAAAACTGGCCAGTGAGGCTTCCAAGAGGCATACTGCAACATTAAAGGAACTACAGGAATTTATGGCAAGTACTGGCTGTGTGCTACATGTGACAACAATCTCCCGTATTCTTCATATGAATGGGCTATGGGTAAGGTGGCAAGACGGAAGCCTTTTCTTACAAAGAAAAACATCCAAGCCCGGCTGAAGTTTACAGTAACAAACATCAAGTCCCCCAAAAGCACGTGGGAAAATGTGTTATGGTCTGATGAAACTAAGGTTGAACTTTTTGGCCTAATTCCAAAAGGTATGTTTGGCGCAAAAACAACACTGCACATCACACAAAGAACACCATACCCACAGTGAAGCATGGTGGTGGCAGCATTATGCTTTGGGACTGTTTTTCATCAGCTCGAACCAGGGCCTTAGTCAGTGTGGAGGGAATTAGGAACAGTTCCAAATGCCAGGCAATTTTAACACAAAACCTTCAGGCGTCTGTTAGAAAGCTGAAGATGAAGAGGAAGTTCACCAAAGCAATGTGTTGCGTACGCCTCTGGCACTCAAAGAGTTAACATCACCCAGACCTTGGCCTGTGCACACGGGCATTTACACTAGTTGTCATATAAGATGTAATATGAACTATGCAACTTCTCTTGACACGTATCTTACTCTACTTATGATATGTAACCTGCATTTCTTTTGTATCTGCTTTAATAAGCTGTTTTGAAAACTAAAATCACTATTTCATGATTAGCGCTTACGAACGTTTTTTGCATTACGCCATTAGTGCATTGGTTCTATAGAACAACATTGAAAATGATGAATTCATATCACTGGAGATGTTACCTCTACCTTATCACATCTTTATCACACCTTAGTACATAACCCCTCAGGAGTACTTACATTTAACCAAATTACAATTTATATATAGCAATATAATATATATAATAATGAATGGATACAAAAATACCAGTCTGAAACACCGTAGCAGAAAGTAGCCCAAAAATAAATAAATGATGCAGAAATAAATATTAGTATATGTGGTGAATTCATTAAATGAAATGAGCGTAACTACATTAGTATAGTAGTGGATGATGTACAAAGAATAGTCGCAGTCCCCTAATTCAGTTACATGAGAAATGAGGAGACATGGCAGTGATGAAATAACATGAAGAATGGTCTGTGTTTATTCTTCTCGCAGTTGTGTAATACGTCAATAAATAATACTTTTAGATTTCTTTTCCCTTTCTGTGCGCTTTTTTAGAATTTTGTAGCACGCAAGACGATTTGTAATAAGCAATATTCCTTTGGTTGACACTGTCCACAGCAACTTTCTCTTTAGAAATAGACAGGTTCTGCACTGAAGTGTGATAAAGACGTGATAATGTGGAGATGACTTCACAAGTGACATCACTTCTCCAGTTCCTATGGTATTCAGTGGAACCTATTCACTAAGATTTCTCCAACTTAAAGGGATAGTAATGTTGCATAATAAAAGCAGCTCTAATTAATCATCATATTATTTAGACTTTGGAGAGTGTTATTTCAGTTCTGTCAGAGTTGTAGTTCAGGAGAAATTCAATGACAAAGTATCCCCCTCCCGCCCCTTTTACTGATGTAACACTGCTCAGCCAGAGCAGAAGGGAGGTGCCCAGGTAGATTGCAGAGAAGGACAATCTTCAATTAAGATAAGGGAAAAACCTGAAAAGCTTGTCAAGGGGGGCAGGGCTTTCATTGTTTTCATATAAAGAAGATTGTCCCCTTCTGTTATCTGTCTGGTCTATGGACTGCATTCCACATCTGAGAAGAGATGGCTTACACTAGGTAAAAGGGGCGGGAGGGGGAAACTTTACTTATGAATATCTCTCAAACCATAAAGGTTTGAGAGATAAGATTTATATCATTCTTCGTGTTTTTTTAATGCCTACAAATAAAATAAAGTTAAAACGAAGTATTACTATCCCTTTAAGAAATCTTAGTGCATAGGCTCTAAACAATAGCATAGGGCAGTCTCTACTGAGCATGACTGCACCACAAGCATCTCGCACTGTATCAGCCGCAGGCCAGGCAGTCTCTACTGCACATGACTGCCCCGTGACCGGCTGGCAGTGGCACTGTGGCCCGTGTAACATGCTCTTTAACTAGTGTATATATATATATATATATATATATATATATATATATATATATGAAAAAGATACATATAAAATGAGGCACATACAGTGTAACTAAATAAAAAAAAATAGCACTTCATTCGTTTCACTGCCACAGTGACTACAAAGTAATTGTTGGCTTTGATTCAGCGATCCTCATTAAAAGGTAAATAATTTGTAAAGTACTACCCTTTAGCTTTTCATTTAAGAAGAATATTTATAAGAATCAAGGTATTAAAATGATAGGACTGGTGAGTCTCAGAAGTTACCAGGAATTACAGAATATGTCAAATATAATTTACTGGTTCTTTGAACCACAACTGATATCAAGAATAATTTCCCTATCAAACTATACAAATGAGATTCTGTTTCCACAAAGGTCATGCTAATTAATTGGAGGTTATTATTTGGATGCACAGATTGAGCAAAGGTTCCCTTTTATCTGTATTTACATATACGTTTACTTTAATTAACTGATATGAACCCTTTCAGTGCCAGTGGGGTACGCAACGCATTGCGTTACAGGAGAAGCAGTACCTCCCAATAATAACCCATCACTTACATTACTATGCACAGAATATCCTAATGGCCCCTATGGATTATATCCTTATGCCTTTTTCATAAGATAACATCTTCTATAAGACTCCTGAACGTCATATCCACTAGAATCACAGAACATAACTCCACCCGCTCCACGTGGTAATCTTAACATATTAAAGTGATAATAATGTTTCATAATAAAATCAGCTCTAATTAGTCATCACAGTATTTGGGCCTTGAAGAGTGTTATTTCAATACTGTCAGAGTTGTAGTTCAAGAGTAATTGAATGATGAAATCTCCCCCTCCCGCCCCTTTTACCGATATAACACTGCGCAGCTCAGAGCAGCAGGGAGGTGCCCAGGTAGATTGCAGACAAGGACAATCTTCAATTAAGATAAGGGAAAACCTGTCAAGGGGGGCAGGGTTTTCATTGTTCTCACAGTAAGAAGATTGTCCCTTACTGTGATCTGCTCGGTCCCAGGACCAGATTCCACACCTGAGGGGAGGTGGCTTACACTAGGTAAAAAGGGGCAGGAAGGGGATATTTTATCATTCAATTACTCTTGAACTACAGTTCTGACAGTATTGAAATAACACTCTCCATGTCTCAAATATTATGAAGATTAATAGGAGCTGCTGTTTTTGTGAAACATTACTATCCATTTAAGGATCAGAGTGTGTGCTACACATTGCTTCTCAATGTGTTGTGCATCACTTTCATCATTAAAGGGTTAATAAGTAGGCTAATCCCTACTGCCTGCTATGGTTTAATCCCTTAAGGACCAGCAGTCCTGGAGTTGGTTTCCAGATAGGGAAGTTCGGCGCACCAGCACAATTGACTGATGACGTGCTACCGCGTACAGAACGGCAGTCTGATAGTGACCGCTCAGGTCTTGGAGCAGACAATTTCAGAGCCCGCTACTACTCACAGTGCTCCCGCAGGAGAAATGTGAGTAAAAAATACGTGATGTGCCAGGACCGTCACTGGTCCTTTAGGCAAGGACATAGGTGATGGTCCTGACACGTCACTGGTCCTTAAGGGGTTAATAAATTTAATCAACTCTCATGACTGCCTCAACTTCCGTTTTCACATTCTATTACAAAACATTGCACAGACTTATAGTCTTATAATATAAAGCGCTAGCCTGAGAAGCTCCCTGTGTGCTCAACTGCACATGCACAGTAGAGACTGCCAGAACAATGCAGTCATGCGCAGTAGAGACTGGCCGAACGAGCTGATCCAGAGCGGGGAGCTCCGAATGGCTCACCGTCTGTCTCTGCTCCCGGCTCTGGGGCAGCAGCCAAGGCAACTGGGTGGCACTTTAGGCCGTGTACACGGGCTTTCATACTAGTAACTTAATAAAGTTTTGACGTTAAATTTAAGGAACACGAACACAAAAAAATAAACTAGGTTGATATCACTTTAAATATCACAGCCAGCATAGGTAAAATATAGATATATGTTCCTATATTTGTTTTCAATGCATTTGAAAATCGCCCTGTTCAAAGAGCATTTATTTGTGCTGTTCGTATTTACTGAGAAGAGCTTTAATTAATTAACTGATTGTGGTTAGTGCCTACTGCACCACATCCAGGGGAGATGGAGGTACAGACTACAGAGAGTTCCAAACTTTAAAGTAATGTATATATGTATGTATAGCTTTATTTATATGGCGCCACACAGTGTACTCAGTACCTTACAATAGACATTTGTTACAATAAATAAGAGGAGATGAAATAAGTGCAACATTCATAGAAACAATGGGAGAGAGGTCCCTGCCCCAAGGAGCTTACAGTCTAAATGGGTAAAAGGAGACAGACAATGGTGTAAGAGGGTGTCAAGTGACGTGATTACAAGTGCTGAGTTTGGCCAAAGGCAGTGCATGGTCCTAGTGCTCCAGAAGATAAGATATCAGGGTAGACTTAAAGACAGAGGGGGATTTTTCAAGACGTGACAGTCATGTAATAAATGCATCCCTCTCATGGTTCCACTGTGGTCACCACTGATGCCTCTCCTCAGACTGTAATGGACTCTACCAGTGGAACAAGGCTGAGGTATCAGGTGGAAGAGAGGAATATATACAAGTTTACCTGGCACATCAAGATGGGGATTTAGGTACTAGACCAGCAGCAGAGGCACAAGGCCTAATGCCTTGTAAAGTCTAAGGCAGATTGGGCAACCTGAGGCTATCCATCTTTTGCTGGAAAACAAAGAATGCTTACAGAATGAGTGGGCAACCTGTGTACCTCCAAATGGTGCTGGATTAACTCTAATCATCAGCTACCCATTAGCTGGCTGAATGTTGGCAGTTGTAGTACAACAAAATCTGGAATTCCCACTCTGCCTTAGTCCCAAAACAAACCAGGCTGGAAATAGTAGCCTTGCATCTCCTCTGCCTTTCCTAATAATGGGGAACATATCCCCCTGCAGAAGTAAATAAATAAATGGAAATCTGATATGCCTAATTTCTCCCTCTCTCTGCAGGCTAGCCAGAGTTTCTCCAGTCCATTGCTCCAGTCCTGCTGCTGTACTCAGTATTGCACTGCTCATGTGATAAATGAGGTACTTGTGTGTGATATTATCATAGTGCTCAGGCACCTGGTCTGTCAGATGAGCAGTGCTGTGCTGAGTATAGCGGCAGAACCAGAGGACCTCTATGAATCCCCTCCCTTCAAAGACCTTGGGAAGCTGCCAAATTTGCTGTATTGTTAAAACAGACTTTAGTCTATTTACATGGACTAAAGCTGGCATGACCATCAATCTAGTAATAACAGCAGACACTATAATTCAAATGCAAACATCACAGTTAATATTTTTGAGAACCTAAGTAGCATATAATCCTCAGAATGCGAATCCAGAGATAGGAGTCCAAATCCAAACCTCAAAGAAAACAGGACAAGAAATAAAACATGAAATCTGCATGTATGATGAGTGCCAAACAAGAAAAGACTCAATCAAGTAAAAAAAATGTTAATTTAAAAACATAGGAAACAGAAATAAGCAAAAAAAAAGGCAAAACTGGATTACAAGATTTAAAAAACATGAGTAGAACTGCCACCGAAAGGTAATAATGTCAAAAGAAATTACTCAAAATGGAACATGAACATGAAATAGCCTATAATATTATTAAAGTGGATGTATCACCTATGCACAACATCCTCTAAATAATTAGGTGACACATACAATAGCATTAAAACGTTATTATTATTTTATTTTAAGCTTCTGTTTGGTTTAAATGTAACTTATAAAAGTCTGGGCTGCAGCCCCTTCCGTATAGACTGCAGCCTGATGCTCTGCCTCTGCTCTCCTCCCTCCTCCGGTGACGGAGGCTTCTGTCTGTAAGCTGGAGCACTCTCATTGGCTAGATATCGATCTCTGCCAATGAGACTGCTCCAGTTTACTGACAGACGCCTCTGTCATTGGAGGAGGGAGGGGAGCAGAGGCAGAGCTCTGTAACCACGGAGATCCGTAGAGAACTGCAGTCACCAGGAAGTGGCTGCAGCAGATACTTTTGTAATTTACATTTAAACCAAACAGAAGCTTAAAAAATAATAATACTAAGGTTTTAATGCTATTGGATGTGTCACCTAACTATTTAGGGGATGTTGTGCATAGGTGATACATCCACTTTAAAGTACAAACAAGGTTTTCCCCTGTTGCTATGGAAAAACAGTGTAGCACTCCTTTAATATTATAAATAAAGGAAAGATTGAAGACTGCAATGTATTATAAGACAGAAATCAAACAAGAAGGATAGCATAATATTAAAAAAAAAACTTACATGGAGCAAACTAAGAAATCAACATACATGGGAACGCTTCAGATCTGCCCCATCGACTCAAGTTTTTGGTGTTAATTATAGGGGTTGGTTCACGTCCTGTGGTAAGTTTCCTGAGAGACTCTGCCTACTTCTCCTCCTTCCTGCCTTATTCTGCTCACTTCTCAGCCATTTCCTGCCACTTCCCAGGCCAATCCTGGTTAAGCCCCACCTACCTGATTAAGCACCATCCACTTTAAAATGCAAATTGCATCATTAAGTTAATGTTCGTAGCCCAAGAGCCATCTACAGGGGCTCCAAAAGAGGAATTTTCCAGGTACAGGTATCAATAATATGCATTTCTAATTGCCAAGCCTTAAAACAGTGAAGAAATGTAAATATTTGTTGAACCATTTTAAATCATTTTGAAACCTTCTTGCTTAATGGCATAGTAGTGTTTCATATTGAAAATTACATATTGAAGGGTTTATCCTGCTCAGTAAAATAAGGTTTCTCTCACTCTTGATAGGTGTTTTATTCAAAAGCTATTACAAGTCAAATCTACAATTGTATGTGTATTACTGCCATGGCCTAAAAATGTTTGATGGGGCTGCTGTTATATCAGTCTATCAACAGCTCTGTCATTGAATGCTGTAGCAACAGTACCACTGCAAAATTTCAGGCCATGTTGGAAATGCAATGACAAAATGCAAGTTTGAGCTGATATAACTTTTGGATAAATCATCTCACAGTTATGTATGTATGTGTGTATATCTTTATTTATTTGGCGCCACAGATCTGGTCAGAAAACTGCCCAGTGCAATGTAGTACACATACACCAGAAGAACATCTGAGGTCTACTTTTAGATCTCTGTTCTTCTTTCCTGATGATGCAACATGCTCATTATGCAGTCCCGGGTTAACAAGCAGGTCTGCTCCAATAGGGAAACCATGAGATTACTGTTGCACTTTTGTTCCCTTAACTACCCTTGACTTGCCAGGATCGTCATACCGGTTCCGGGACTTAAGTCCTGACACGCCTCTCATTGACCCAGAAATCTAATGGGCAAAGAACATGACCTGTGGTCCTTAAGTGAAGTCCACGTGCCGAGTCACCCTGTTGTTAAGGGGTTAATCAATGATTCCCGCATTCCTGTAATTTATTTATATATATATATATATATATATATATATATATATATATATATATATAGTGAAAGAGGTGGGCACACCATGTCACAAGATACAATGTAAACTACTTGCCCGGTGCAGCTTGAAAAATTGTATAAAGAGTTGCATATGAAAAAAACATCAAGCAACAAGCGCACACTAGGGTATAATGAAAACAGAGGAAGGCCCCAAGGGGGTCGAAACGTTGATCTTTTATATACCAAAATAAAAGTTATTTTTTATTTTGATTTTCATTAGACCCTAGTGTGCGCTTGCTGCTTGATGTTTTTTTCATATGCAACTCTTTATATATATATATATATATATATATATATATTTATTATTATTATTATTTTTTTAAGGTCTTTTTCTGCTTCTTAGCTCTTTGGATACCAGTGAGATATCCAACGCATTGCAACACAATGTGTTGAATACCTCTCTGGCACTCAAAGGGTTAAAGCAAGGGCACTTCTATAATTTGGAGAAGAGTGAATGATGAGCTATTAAAGCACAGACCTTTCTTGATTATTAAACTACAATTTCTACTGTGCTGAAATTGCTTACTATGCTCTCCCATAGATAACAACATAAATATGCAATTTTGTGTAACCAGCAGTATAGTATCTAGTCTTCTTTAATGACAATGGAAGTTTATTTTCTCATTGCATGAAAAAAGAACATTTGCTTCTTAAAGAGAATATAAACTACGTTGTTTTGAATGTTTCATGCATATTTCATGATTACAAACAGGTTATGTTAAGTGCAAGTAAAACACGCCTGTGCTTCAAGAAAGCAAGTTCTGTTTATTCATGTGCTTTGAGAACATAAAGTAATAAGACAAGTATAAAATTATACTTTTTGTTGTGAGGAAGCAACCTTTAGCATAAAATCCAATTTGTTATGAGGGTCTCGAGAATTGAAACACACATAATATTGTAACAATCCCTGATGATACATGTGGCCCTTCATTGTGGAAAATTGATTAAAAGCCCTAAGGCCCAGTATCTTCCCCTACCCTCTTTATCTCAGTCTAAGGTTAATATACATCCAATTTTCTGGATTTTCTCTGGGTTCCACTGGTTCTGAAATCCCGACGGACTGCTAGCATGATCCAGGCAGAAAATTATGCTAGTGGCTAGATTATAGTGGGATAAAGGACCTTTGCCAATGTTACCAGTCAGTCATGTGACTGTAGTGTGTAAGGGGGGTGGGGCATATTATGAGAAAGAAAGCTACAGGCTGAACAGAGCAGGAATGAAAGTTGGAGAGGTACATTTGTGTGCAGATCTGAACAGATTATTTGGGGCTTTTAATTCTCAAATACTGTGTACACATGTAGATCCTACAACCAATGTTGCAGCTCTCCTTGGAGGGAAATATTAAAAATTCTGTTTTTGACTGTGTTCCAGTTTGACATACCTGTTTTATGGGGATAATAATTCTAAATATGAATATTTAAAGAAAGGTTACTAAAATGGTTCAGCGTCTAAATAGCACAACAAATCAGGAATGACTCTAGGATCTCAATGTGTATAGTTTGATAGAAAAGGGGTGATCTGACCGAAATTTACAAATATATTGATGAATATCAGAAAGTTCACATTGAAACCAGTAATTACAATAAAAGGAATATAGGAACAAGAGGACATGATCTATCACTTTTAATAGTATAATATAATAATTTTTGCTAGCTGTTTACAGACAGTTATGCACTATTACTTCTAAGTCACCTATCATGATTGTAATTATATGGAGGTTGGGGAGTCTGGCAAAAGGTATGAATGTGTGCCCACACAGTGCAAATGGAAGACTGGATTTGATATATCATGAAACAAACAAAAACATTTTACAGATACTAAAGTGAAATACAGAGTATTTATTTGTATACTAGTTGAAGAGCCGTTACACGAGCCACAGTGCCACTGCCAGCCGGTCGCGGGGCAGTCATGCACAGTAGAGACTGCCCGCACTGCAGCTGATACAGAGCTGGAACTGTATCAGCCGCGGCCCGGGCAGTCTCTACTGAGCATGACTTTGTCGTTACACACGTTTTAGCGAATTATTATATAGGATAACCCTAGTTCAGTTTTTGCTATTTGTGTTCCTTTATTGTCTTTAAAAAAGCAAGAGGCAGAAATAAAATATGAAGAAGGGCAAAAATAAAATAAGATAAAGGATACACTGTGGGAAAAAATCATATAATATCATGTTGGTGCTGAAGGAAATATGCAAATGATAGCAACAAAAACTGGTGTGAAGATGTAATAGGCGTGTATTCACCCAGCTCTTTTCTTGTGATATGTAAAGGACAGTGCAGGAAAATAACAATAATGAATTTGATATTGTGAATCATAATTCCAAAGGAGAACAACCATTAAATGAATGAAATTGTAGGGTAAAATAAAGAACAGACGAAAACTAAACACCAAACAGAAACTCAGTATTTTAGGGAAATAAGCTGTTTAGAATAATAAGGAATTGATTCAAATGTTGAGCCAGTTATATGTTTTTAAAAGGGATAGTAATACTTTGTTTTATCTTTATTTTATTTTGTAGGCATTAAAAAAACATGAAGAACGATATAAGTCTTATCTCTCAAACCTTTATGGTTTGAGAGATATTCACAAGCAAAGTTTCCCCCTCCCGCCCCTTTTACCTAGTGTAAGCCATCTCTTCTCAGATGTGGAATGCAGTCCATAGACCAGACAGATAACAGCAGGGGACAATCTTCTTCATATGAGAACAATGAAAGCCCTGCCCCCTTGACAAGTTTTTCAGGATTTTTCCCTTATCTTAATTGAAGTTTTACATCAGTAAAAGGGGCGGGAGGGGGATACTTTGTCATTGAATTACTCTTAAACTACAACTCTGACAGAATTGAAATAACACTCTCCAAAGTCCAAATACTATGATGATTAATTAGAGCTGCTTTTATTATGAAACATTACTATCCCTTTAAATCCTATAGTACAATGGAAAACAACTCATCAGATACTTCCCAACAAAGATATAGGTTGACCGAAACGTTATATTTTATTTCAATAAAGCCTACAGAACTTCATGTCTAGTGTAACTTTGTACCTTGACCGTATTTGGTAAGTGTTATTTCCTAGATAATTCCGTGGACACAGGAAGGTATATTTTTTTGGATTGAGCTACTTTTTATTACATCTTCTTCAGCCTGAGGTACTAAGAAGAACTGAAGTGATTACTGAGCAAACCAAAGGAGCCATAGGAAACAACTAAATAGTACTGATTTTATTTGAACACCTTGAATGCAAAATATACTGGCAATCTCTGCTTCAGCCTGATGTAAAGAACTGAAGTGCTTTTGGAATTAACCAATTGAACCATAGAAAACAACTTAAAATCTCAGTACTTTCAAGAGATTTAATGGAGATTTCAAACCCTTGAATGCAAAGCAATGTATTGGAGACCTCTGGATTGCAAGCAATTAAAATCTACATTTTAATTAATGGGAAGACATATTTGGTGGTTTGCCTAAGAATTAATTTAGGCCTTGTTTGTACATCAGCGCCTTTAGATCTGTGATGTAGAATTATGTTTTCTCCATCCACCAATGAAAAATACAGATATTTTGTATGTCTTTCCTTTTGTTAGATGACCTTCCAGGACAGCAGGGAAGGGAGGGCTTGACTGCTAGGGTGTATTCCCATGGATAGTAGGAGAATATTTGGGCCAGACTACCATTATGGGTTGGCTGGGGGCTTCGGGGTTGGCATGGGGATTTGTTTATAAATATTCCTTGGGTGCTGGTCATTCTAGAATTCACAGCCAGCAGCATCACAGAGAAATAAGGTTTTCCCTCACCCTTTTTTCTTTCTTTCATGGTGTCACAGCAGGCTCAGGTTCTTCTATGTGTTTTTGGTCCTTGTACTGTTGGCTTTGGGGATTAGCTCCTCCATGCTTGCTAATGGCTCATGCGTTCCTATTGTGCCCTATTTGAGTTTATGTTACTATTATTAAACGTTGTGACCTCTTCTTACCCAAGCAGTTGAACAGCCTGTGTACATGGGCCACAGTGCCAGGCAGCAACGGCCACAGTGCAGTCATGCGTAGTAGAGACTGCCCACGCCACAGCTGATAACGGAGTGGGGCTCTCCAAATTCACACCGTAGTCCTCTCTGCGCACCTGCGCCCCGCTCCGTTATCAGCCACTGCATGGACAGTCTCTGCTGCACATGACTGCAGCGCTCACAGCCAACTGTACTGCGCATGACAGCTTCTGACAAACATACATTAGTGAATTATATAGGATATATATTATAATGGTGCAAATCGTACTTAATAGTAGGCAATGTGATAAATGTTGTTTCAGTTGTATGGCTATTTTATATTATAAATAGCAAAAGATGTAGCTTAGACTACAGGGTACTTTTTTTTAAACATGAACAGTGAGCAACAGGAAAATCACAAAGAATATGAATTCAAAATAATAAGTTACATGATACTATATCAGTTCCCTACTAGAAGGTGACCACTAATTGTTATTTCCAAACACTTGTTTTGGTTGAACCAGGAGTAAGGGCCTAAGCTCAAAAGCATTATGCGGCAAATCACCTGTACCATAGGGGAGAAATAAATATTTCCATTGATTTTAAACAGATTTGTTAACCTCTTGAATGATAGAGAAGTCTCTAATGTATTGATTCACAATGCATTGTAGACTTCTAGAACTCAAGGGATTAAATGCCTCATTTAAATCAACAGTTGGTTTGTTCCAGAATCTTTCGCACAAGATGAAAAAAACTCACTCAAATGCATCTTTTTTGGAATTAGAGGAGATTCTAGACTCTTTCACCAGATATTTCTGTCATAGTAACATAGTAAATTAGGTTGAAAAAAGACACAAGGCCATCAAGTTCAACTTTTGTTCATAACCCAGTGACATGAGGATTATATAGCTTTCCTGCAACCAAATAAGTTAGTCTTTATCAGACCTTCCTGTTTTTCCTACTAATACACAGTATAACCCTGTATGTTCTCTTTTGAAAGGAGTGTATCTAATCTTCTCTTAAAAGTATCCATAGTATCTGCTACAACCACATCCTTGAGCAAGGAATTCCATAATTTAACAGACCTTACTGTAAAAAACCCTTTCCTCTGCTGAAGGTGAAACCTCATTTCTTCTATTCTCAAGGGGTGTCCCTTGGTTATTTGATCAGGCCTTGGAATGAATAGCTCACCAGAAAGATCTCTGTATTTACCTCTCATATACTTGTACATTGTGATAAGATCTCCTCTTTGTCATCTTTTCTCTGGAGTAAATAAACCAAGTTTGTCTATCCTCTCCTCATACGTCAAGTCCTCAATTCCCTTAATTAATTTTGTTGCTCTTCCCTGTACTCTCTCCAGTTCTAGAATATTCTTTTTCAGCACTGGTGCCCAAAACTGCACTGCATATTCGAGGTGTGGTCTTACCAATAATTTGTACAATGGCAAAATGATGATATCTAGTCTTGCTTCCATACCTCTTTTTATGCAAGACAGGATTAGGTTTGCTTTTGCTACTGCTATTTGACACTGGTCACTGTTTCCAAGTTTGCAGTTTACAAGGATTCCCAGGTCTTTCTCTAGCAACGAGCTACTAAAATGATTCCATTAAGTTCATAAATAGAATTTTTTCTTCCCAAATGCATGACTACGCTTTCCCGCATTAAACGTCATATTTCATTTGGTTGCCCAATCTGCTATCTTATGTCTGTAAGGAACAAATATCCTGTTCTGAATTTATTTCCCTGCATAATTTAGTGTCATCTGCAAATATTGATATTTTGTTTTATATATCTATTTCCACATTCTAAATTATGAAGTGAAGTGGCGTCATAAGTCTGGCTTTTCAGCTGTAAAACTGTCAAACAGCTTCCAATTCCCAGATAGCTGGTGGTTTTTCTTGCATTGAGCTACTGTAGCACAGGTTATACAGTTTGGATTGCATCTACTTTTGCTTTAAAGGGATAGTAATTTTTAATAATAAAAGCAGCTCTAATTAATCATCATAGTATTTGGACTTTGGAGAGTGTTATTTCAGTTCTGTCAGAGTTGTAGTTCAGGAGTAATTCAATGACAAAGTATCCCCCTCCCGCCCCTTTTACTGATGTAAAACTTCAATTAAGATAAGGGAAAAATCCTGAAAAACTTGTCAAGGGGGCAGGGCTTTCATTGTTCTCATACAAAGAAGATTGTCCCCTGCTGTTATCTGTCTGGTCTATGGACTGCATTCCTCATCTGAGAAACCATAAAGGTTTGAGAGATAAGACTTATATTGTTCTTCATGTTTTTTAATGCCTACAAAATAAAATAAAGATAAAACGAAGTATTACTATCCCTTTAAGCTTTAATGAATACTAATTCCTAAAGAGGAAATCAAGATACTTAATTTAACTATCAAGTGTTTCCAGCTAGTGTTTATTTTGGAACCCTAAAATCTAATTCTAAATGTGCATTTTTAACCCCTTAACGACTGGTGAGTGGTGATGTGTCAGGACCTCACCGTTTTTTTTCCTGAAAGAATGGTGACAGTCTTGGCACATCATGTATTTTGTGCTTACAGTGACCCTGCGGAAGTGTTGTAAATACTAGCAGGGTCTGAAATTGGACACACCAAGGCCGAAGAAGTTTCTCTCAGGCCCCCGTTTGGTGCGCCAGTTCCAGACACAGATCAAACAGGTCCTTAAAGGAAGATCACTTCCCTGGACTGCTTGTCATTAAAGGGTTAACCCTTTGCATTCCAGAGGGGTATGCAGCACATTGCGGAGGAATGCAGGCAGTCTGTACTGTGCATGACTGAGGGCAGGCAGTCTCTAGTGCGCATGACAGCAGCGTGAGCAGCCTCTCCTGCGCATGACGGCTTCTGACAAACATCCTAGTGAATTATTATATAGGATGTTCCATTAATATGAGAGGAGACTAGCAGAGTAAAAATAATACCTTTATCGGTTAACTGAGTGGCAAGATTTCCAGATAACTAGGTCTTGTCTTCATTAATATTATGCCTGAAGAAGATACATGGGGCAGCTCTGGGTTTTTGGGGGCCTTAAGCAAAATATTCACATGGGGACCCCCTTTACTACTGCATCGATATATTTAAAAAGACATTGTTGTCTGATTTTGTTTACATGCGGCATCAGTGCTGTATAAGTTCTGTGGGGCCCTGTGACCAAATGGGGGCACTAAGCAACTTCGAATCCCACTTATATTGTAGCACCACCAGTGGAAGAGAGATAGGGGGAGATGCACTAAGTTGTGATAAAGTGGTGATAAAGTAGAGATGACTTCCCCAGTTATATCACTTTTCCAATTCCTTTGTTATTCTATGGAGCCAATGCACTATGATTTTTCCAACTTTAGAGATCTTAGTGCATCACTCTATAGAAGAACATAGGAATTGGAGAAGTGATATCACTGGGGAAGTCATCTCCACTTTATCACCTCTTTATCACACCTTAGTGCATAACCCTTCTAGCTGTCTTAAAAGCTTGCATCCTAGAGCCACTCAATTAGCCCACCTTCTTTTTCAATGGCTAACACGGTAAAACGCTTTACCCTTTTTTAACTGTTTGAGTGCCAGAGGGGTACGGAACGCATTGCTATGCAATGCGTTCCGTACCCCTCTGGCACTCAAAGGGTTAATAAGATACACTTAGCTGTGAGGTCTAGAAAGCCAATTCAATAGAACATCTGACATGTTTGTGCAATAAAATATTTTATAGCCTATAAAGCCTCTGACTCTCTTTCTGGGACTTTAAAAGCTCCAACCACTCTAGTAAATCTCCATAGCACAATTTCTCTGAGGACAAATATAAATTACATCTTTACTAGTTTCTTTTATTAATGACACCATGCTATTTGCACAGTTATCCAATTTTCAATTAAATAAAGTAAACTTATATTACATCTAAGAGTGATACCCCCACTGGCACTCAGGGTGTTAAAAGAGAGCTAACACTGTCTAATAATGACCCCCATTTACATTACTATGGACAGGGAGTAATAATATCCCCTATCAATGCTGCTCTTGTGCTTTTCAGTCAGCACTGAGTGTCACGTGCAAGGAGTCAGACATGACAGTTGCTTACAGGAGCACAGGACCTCAAACTCTGTGATTGAACATGGTAACCTTAACCCTTTAAGGACTAGAGGCTTATACGACCTGTCTGCTTTGATTTAAAACAAAAAAACTGCCAGTAACTGTCAAGTCTGCCTCCACAGACATGGCTTCAAACCAGATAGGATGTGGACCCAGTGAGTAGTGTTGAGCGAGCACCCCGATGCTCGGGTGCTCTGACCGAGCACCCCCTGAGGCTCGAGTGCTCGGCCGAGCACCCGAGCCCCATTGAATTGAATGGGGCGACACGAGCATTACACCAGGCACCCCCTGCTCTGATGAGGGGAGGGTGCCTGGTCAATGCCCCCCTTCATCTCCACAATGCCCCTCTTCCACAATGTCCCCCTTCATCTCCGCTATGCCCCCTTCATCTCAGCAATGTCCCCCTTCATCTCCGCTATGCCCCCTTCATCTCAGCAATGTCCCCCTTCATCTCCGCTATGCCCCCTTCATCTCAGCAATGTCTCCCTTCATCTCCGATATGCCCCCTTCATCTCAGCAATGTCCCCCTTCATCTCCGCTATGCCCCCTTCATCTCAGCAATGTCCCCCTTCATCTCCGCTATGCCCCCTTCATCTCAGCAATGTCCCCCTTCATCTCCGCTATGCCCCCTTCATCTCTGCTATGCCCCCTTCATCTCCGCAATGTCCCCCTTCATCTCCGCTATGCCCCCTTCATCTCAGCAATGTCCCCCTTCATCTCCGCTATGCCCCCTTCATCTCAGCAATGTCCCCCTTCATCTCCGCTATGCCCCCTTCATCTCAGCAATGTCCCCCTTCATCTCCGCTATGCCCCCTTCATCTCAGCAATGTCCCCCTTCATCTCCGCTATGCCCCCTTCATCTCCACAATGCCCCCTACCTCCAGTCCCTGGTGGTCCAGCGGAGCGTCTTCAGATCTGTGCCTCCTTCGGCACAGATCCCCGCCACCCGAACATGCCGGGCGAGCACATGGCGGTACTCGTACGAGTACCGCCATGTGCCGAGCAGAGCGATGCTCGAGCCGATCCGAGCATCGGCCGAGCATGCTCGCTCAACACTACCAGTGAGATATCTGACTGCCATTTGGAGTCAGGAAGGATTTTTTTAACCAGTTGGGGCTTCAATGTTTTTTTTTGGTTTGTTTTGTTTTTGCCTTCCTCTGGATCAACAGGCGTGATTTGGCATGGGCTTGACTTGATGGACACGTCTTTTTTCAGCCTCATCAACTATGTTACTATGATATGACAAAACAGGACTGACTGAAATGCTATCTCGTGAACAAAGGTACAAAGGCAAAATGAATTAGGATTTTCTGGACATAGTAAGATAAGTACCAGGTTATTATTAGGAGATTTATTTATAGGGTTCATTACAGGTTTGATAAAGTGGCTGGTAAACTCCACAAAACGCGTTACACATAGTAATGAACATAGTTTTTATTATTTGGTATTTCTGAATTACCAGAGATACTTTTTATGTATTACATATTTTTATAAATGTTGGATATATTTCTAGCACACTTATCCTTTATTTTCACTATATACACATAAATAGTGTTTGTGTAACAATTGTGAGCTGTTTACTCACACTACCTGTAGTCCATTTGGAGGATCAACATTTGCTTGATGCTTGAGCAGGGCCAAGATATCCAAATCTCACTGCATTCGATTACCAACACCAGTGTGGATCGTGGACCGGTGCAGCTAGTCTCTTGAGTACCGAGATTCATTGTTCTCTTTTAACTGTAGTTCTAGTGCATTATATCTGGTAGGATTTGTACTGGCACCTTGTCTCTTTATTATTAGGAGATGTTAGTTATTCTTAATACACACTGTATAATCGTTTAGTGTTAAGGATGAATTGGACATTATCGGTTGACGTGAGTAGACTAACCTCATACACTTGTGGTACTATATAAATAAACATATTCATAGTCCATGTTTGTTCTGTTAATGCTCCATGGTAGCTCATGGTACAACAACATATTTAGAGATATTTAAAAGGATGTGGAATGTTCAGTGTACAGTAATATTAGAATGGTGTTTGTAGCCAAATGTGTACCTGGATTAATAGTATAAGTGTGCATTGCAGTTTGTAATATAACTTGCCTGAAGGTCAAAATCAAATCAATTAAAGACACCTGTATAAGTACTCACATCAGTAGAAGCATCCAATTTTCCAGGATTTCCAGGATTATTAGTATCAATCTCAGTTAGGTTATCCCAGCCCTTTGGTGAATAATAATAGGTTCTGTCAGTCTCAGAAAGGAAGTAGTGAAGCAATTTCAGGATAAATGAAACAGCCCAGGTTTGCTGGATTTAAGGAGTCTCAGACTACTAAATCCAAACCATTCCAACAATTACATGGATTTAACGCTTTGAGTGTCACTTACAGTTTACTGGGGATTGGGTGACCTTTTGCTGCCCTGGTGGTGCTAGAATACAACTTTTGAGAACTGCTGATAAAAAGGAAGTACATTGCAAATTTATATTTGGAATATGTTATATTTGTGTTTGGATGTCAGATCAATGACCGAGCCATGCCTTCAAATATGATTTGGTCTGGAGTCTCGTTCATGCAGGCAGTATGGTGGGGAGGAATTAACATAACTCCACCTTAATGTTACCCTGCCTTAGGTGTGTTTGGCAGGGATGCACAATGACACAATGTGACGTACCTTTTATATCTCTTTCTATATAAATATATAAATGCATGTATAAATGTGTGCCAGTACTGAAAGAGGGAGTAATGACTCCAAAAAATACCCCCACTTACCTTACTATGCCCAGAAAATCCTATTGGCCACTCTGAATTATTATTATTTCATTGCTCTTTGATTCACGATATAACATTGTCACTCCGTCCTGGCTGCTGTGTCCGACATGACAGTTGGAAACAGAACCACGGGAAACATGCTGCTGTCACTCCACCCACTGTTTATGATAATCTTACCTCTTTAATGACTAGAGAGGTGTTCAGTGCAATTGCAATCTAATGTGCCCCCCCCCCCGGTTCTTATATGGGTTAGCAGGATCATCCATACTTACGTCTGCCTCCATGGACATGATGTACAGGACTGAATGGCAATGTTATCTCTTGAACAAAAGTAAAAAGTCAAAATTCATAGGGGCTATTAGGATTTTCTGGTCATAGTAAGTAAGAGGGGTCATTCTTCTTGAGATGTTACCAATGGTACCCAATGGATTGCAAAGCCATGGGTTAGATACTTCTCTGGAATTTAAAGGGTTAATAAACAAAACAACTTTAAACTCATCTAAACCAAATATAGTCAAAATGTGGTCCATGGATTGCAATTGGCCAACAGGCACATTTTATTTGACCCTTGGGAAAATTTGGCTATAAGCACTCATCAGTGCTGCTATACATAAAAATATCACGTTTGGCCTTCCCTGCAAAGAATGAATGATACATTTATTACAAAGCATAAGTTTGGAAAAAATGTAACATTCTATCAGTGCAAAGATAGAGACAATTGATACATTATCTTTGAAGTTGCACAGCTGTTAATCACAAGTCCAAAAAATAGTCTTCCTCTTTCATGTTCATTAATATCTCAGTCATGAAGTTCAGGAAGGGGACTAACTAATGGAGCAAGGGATAATCCTATAACATTAAGTCCTAGAATGCGTGCTCGCTGTGTGCGTAACCGCACATGTGCAGTGGGGACTCGCAGAAGGGCTGATCCGGAGCGGAGAGCTCCGGAAGGCTGACAGCCTGTCTGTGCTCCCGGCTCCGGGGCAGCAGCGGAGGTGGCTGTGTGATTTAGAAACAAGGATTAAGGGAAACTGGTGTATGTGTATGGCATTTCCCTGCTCATAATATAAGGTAGGTGTAAGAGGCTTTGTTAACATTAATGTCTTAAGAATGACACAGTGTGTATGCCAGTATGTACTAAAATGAACATCTACCCCCTAGGGCAGCCCCTGGTGTTGGAGACTAATGCCACAGGAGCTGCAATGGTGGATTTATACATCCCCACCCAATGTTATGTACTCCAATTTAGTATCAGCAATATACACATCTACTTAGTATTCTCTTTGATGAAGGTAGCACAAAATAGATTGGATTCAAAGTGATGTTGCTTGTTGTGACATGAAAATCATGAACATGTGCTTGATAATTTCTCAACAGGGTAGAACCATGGAAGATGATAGTGTTGCAGAATGAATATACATGCAGGGGAATATAATAAAATGTGTGTGTGTGTGTGTATGTGTGTGTGTCTGTGTGTGTGTATATGTGTGTGTGTGTGTGTGTATGTGTGCCTGTGTGTGGTCTGTTTAACCCTTTAATGGGCATATGTATAACAAAAAATTGAAACACTTCTGGGGAAAAACTTCACCATAGCCTACATATAAAATTTACCATTCTAGGTGTTAAAAGCCCCTTTCATATTAAGGGGAATTTGTATTTGTTCCCTGTAATGATTTCGTTTACCCCCATAATATAAACTAGTTTGTTTTTACACATACATGTCCCTTTATACATAAGTGCACGAGAGGTGTGCAGTCTATCTGCCCACTCATCTGATATTCAATATTTTTTTTTGTTAGTTTGTTCAACAGTATTTCTCAATGTCAGTCCTTAACTCTTTGAGTGCCAGAGGGGTATGAAACGTATTGCAAAGCACTAAAGGGGTTAAGACACAACAGCAGGTCACATTTTCATGATATCCCAGCTTCATCTCAGGTTGGTCATCTGACCAACAGTAACTGTTATTGCACTGCTATGAACTGTTCAACCTTTTGGCACCCAAAGAGCTAAACATATCTATTTCATCCTTTAACTCCTTAACAACCAGGACCCTGGGAAGTGACCTTCCCTTAAGGACCACTTTGCTGTTTCCACCAAGCTGGTACACATGACCTGTTACGCGTACCAGTGCGCCACATTGAAGACTGAGAGAGACCGTCAATTTCAGTCCCCGTATTTACTTACAGCGATCCCGGAGCAGCAATGTAAGTAAAATGTATGTGATGTGCTATGACTGTCATCGGTCCTTAACCCCTTAAGGACTGGCGCGCATGCGTGGTCGGTACTTGAGGACCACGGAGCTTTTTTTTTTTTTTTTTTTTGCAATTCTGGTTTAGGGCTTCCGGAGCAGCTTGCAGCTGCGCCGGGATCCCTGAACTCCATTAAGTACCAGGACCATCACTGGTATGGCAATGGTCCTTAAGGGGTTAAGGGAAAAACCGCATGATGGTCATAGCATGGCACATGGATGATAAGGGGTTACGTACCTGGTGGTTTAAGGGTTAATGCAGGAGAGTAACTACAGTGAGTGCAGAGGGTGCAGTTGTGCCATGGCCCAGCATCCAATGGGTCCTCACCCCCCCAAATTCCAAAAGGTTGTAGTTATACATCAGTGAAAATATTTTTTGTGTTGGGGGTGGGGGACAAAACATTTTTGCACCATGGCTTTCCAATGACTTTTAAAGATGCCAGGGGGCTAATAAATACTTTTTTGTATTTATGTGTAAGATGATCTCTTATTAAATTATGCACAGCACTTGCATCTTTCACATCACAGTTAACTATTGTTAATTAGTACAAAATCAATGTTAATGAGAGCTTTAAAAAGAGACATTTTGCTATATATGCAATTTATATGTGCAAATGTGTGATAAGCCTAGAAAACATCTGCATGGAAGCTTTACTGGAGGTGACAGACTGGTGAATATAAAATCTTACAATGCATGTTTTAAAGCAACAATGCACCAGAAATGTTACAATGTTAGTTCAGGTATGGGCGAGCATGGGCATATGCAGAAGTCAATAAACTGGGCAGCATGTGGGTGTTTAGCTTTATTGTGCTATAATGATATTATATGTAAATCGCTGATTGGAATTGCAGTTTCAAAACCATTTCGAAATTATTTCCAGGTACACTTTTCCCCTGGGCAGTCAGATTGCAGAGCATACTAGCAGTCCATAATACCATACAACACAACCCCTGTAGAACACCACACATTAAAGGGATCAGGCTCCCCAAATTATCTTCATTCATTAAAGTGAGAATTTCAAATTAAAGTGCCCCCAAATCATTATGTACATAGCGATACACATATCAGTACTAGCATTATCATGAATAGGTCCGCCGTTATCGAGAAATCCAACTTGTTCCGAGATGCACAGGCAGGCATCAGCAGAGACACCTTGCCAAAGAGACATCTGTGTGCCTGCGCTGTCTGTCCTGGTCTCATTGGTGAGGCGGAGTTACATTGTACCTTAAAGGGATAGTAATACTTCGTTTTAACTTTATTTTATTTTGTAGGCATTAAAAAAACATGAAGAATGATATGTCTTATCTCTCAAACCTTTATGGTTTATGAGATATTCACAAGCAAAGTTTCCCCCACCCGCCCCTTTTACCTAGTGTAAGCCATCTCTTCTCAGATGTGGAATGCAGTCCATAGACCAGACAGATAACAGAAGGGGACAATCTTCTTCCTATGAAAACAATGAAATCCCTGCCCCCCTTGACAAGCTTTACAGGTTTTTCCTTTATCTTAATTGAAGATTGTCCCTCTCTGCAGTCTACCTGGACACCTCCCTTCTGCTCTAGCTGAACAGTGTGACATCAGTAAAAGGGGTGGGAGGGGGATACTTTGTCATTGAATTACTCTTGAACTACAACTCTGCCAGAATTGAAATAACACTCTCCAAAGTCCAAATGCTATGATGATTAATTAGAGCTGCTTTTATTATGAAACATTACTATCCCTTTAAGGTACAGGAAGGGACTGACGGCGCAGGTGCACAGAAGCTGATACCGGGAGATGCCTGCCTGTGCTTCTCAGACCAAGTTAGATTTCTCAGTAACTCTATGTGCGTAATGATTTGGGGGGCACTTTAATTTGAGTGAATGTTCCTCTTCACAGTAAAAGGATGGTACTTTCTTTCATTCCCCCCCACATTTTTTTAAAGGGATAGTAATACTTAAAAATTACTTATCCCTATTTTGTAGCCCATAAATAAAGAAGAAAAATGCCACCAGCGGCCTCTCTCAAACCCTTATGGTTTAAGATATAACCGCTTACAAAGTTTTCCCCTGCCTGACATCAGCGTTCTAGCTGACAGATTTGGAATCCGGTCCACAGACCGTCCGGCGGCTCTGCAGCAGAGGCAAAATTGCATTAATAAAAAATAAATCCTTCACTAAAAAGATCTTCTACGTGTGTTTGGTTTGCAAGCACACATAGTAGACCTTTTAAGTGAAAGATTTATTTTTCATTAAGGCAATCTCGGCTCTGCTGCAGAGCAGCCGGCCGATCTGCGGACCGGGTTCCAAATCTGTCAGCTAGAACACTGATATCAGGCAGTGCAGAACTTGTAAGCGGTTATCTCTCAAACCATAAGGGTTTGAGAGAGGCCGCTGGTGGCATTTTTCTTCTTTATTGAAGGGCTACAAAGTAGGGATAAGTAATTTTTAAGTATTACTATCCCTTTAATGAAAAAAATACAACAGAATAAATGAATATAGGTTGTTTTTCTACCCATATTACTTCATTAAAAAAGAAAGAAAGAAAGAAACTCAGCAAATAAAATCAATATGGGGTCCAGATGATCCCTATTGATTTATTTACTTGCCAAGGATATAAAATAAGAAAATGATTGATATGGGGTCTGGGGACCCCATATCAATCTTTAAAGATGCAGAAGGGCAGGGTATTTTCATTTGTCCTCCGTAAGCGAGAGGAAGTAAAATAAATCCAGTAGGATTCCAAAAAAGGTAACAAACACACAAATCAGCGAAGAAAATGTGACTCTTAGTCAGAACATGATTGCAGAATTGGCCGAAGACAAATAGCTACAGAAACTAAAATTAGAGATTTGACAAATATTTCTGGTTGTAATGAAATTCAGTCCTAAATCATATAAATTCATAATAGTAACATGAGGGGAAGCATATAAACTTATGACAATTGCATAAAATATGGGTTAAAATGTAATTTTAAAACCATTGACAAAAACAGGAAGAGAAGGACCCAGAGATATGAAGCCAACCATCAACTGTTGGCAAGAATGAAAAAGCTGGAAAGTTACAGCCTCCCCATCATGGTACATTTTATGCCTTAAAGGGATAGTAATACTTAAAATGTAAAAAAAAAATATGTTGTAAGGTTTATCCCCCTGAGTAAAACAAGAGTACTCCCACTGCTGAAAGGTGTTTCATTCAAAAGTTATTAATTTTCAAAGTTGAATTTTTTAGGTGCAATATCACAGTGGCCTGAAATTGTACAGTGGCGCTGTTGCTACACCATCCTATGGAGATTTATGGTCCCGGGACCAGAGCTGTTCATAGGATCGTGTAGCAACAGCGCCACTGTACAATTTCAGGCCACTGTGATATTGCACCTAAAAAATTCAGCTTTGAAAATTAATAACTTTTGAATGAAACACCTTTCAGCAGTGGGAGTACTCTTGTTTCACTCAGGGGGATAAACCCTACAACATATTTTTTTACATTTTAAGTATTACTATCCCTTTAAAGATATAGTAATGGTTAATTTTAAATTGATTTAATATTGTAGACATTGAAAAAAGGTTAACATCGGTGTAAGTCTTATCTCTCAAACCTTTATGGTTTGAGAAATATATCTTGTTAAAGTTACCATTTCCTGGCTGTTTTACTCAAGTCTGCTATCTATCTGACAGATGCAGATTCCAGTCATTTGACCAGACAGAGGCTCTTCAGCAGAGCTGAAATCATGCCATTTAGAAATAAATATTTCATTGGAACAGTCTACAAAGTGTGCTTGCAAACCAGGCACACTTTGTAGACCATTCTAAATTAAGTATTTATCTTTAGCTACTGTTATGTTGGAGCTGCTGAAGAGCCGCATCTGGTCAAGCGACCAGAATCTACTTCTGACAGCTTTACAGCTCGTCAAGCAGAAAGGGGAGGGAGCGGAGAACTTTATTTTACTATATCTCTCAAACCATAATGGTTTGAGAGATACGAATAAGTGCATGTACTCTCTTTTAATTGTATCTACAATATAGTTAATACTTTTTCTAACATTACTATCCCTTTAAGCATTGACAAACCACTACAAAAGATTAACATAAAATTAATAATGTGCCTTCATTTAAGAATGTAACAAAAACAGGACCTGAGAGTTATAGACCTGTGCGTTTGACCTCATAAAAGGGCACAATGCTTGAAAGGAAAACAAGGGAATCTATTCAAGATTACATTGCGAATAACAAATTTATTAGAGGGTAATAACATGGTTTTATGAAAAATAGATCTTGCAGACAAATCTGCTGTATTTCTATGAAGAAGTAAGTAGGAACCTAGGTATTGGTAAAGCAGTAGATTTAGTATGTCTTGATTTGCATTTGATACAGTGATGCATAGAAGGCTGGCCTATAAAATAATGAAATTGGGCCAAGGAGATAATTATTGTATTTGTAGAGATAATTGCTTGACAGATGGGGAACAGAGTGTTGTTGTAAATTGAATAGTCTGCAGTACCGTTAAGGTTGAGAAGAGAGTAATTCTGGACTCAGTACTTGGTCTGCTGCTTTTTAACATGTTTGTAACAAAGCAGCTGGGAATGTAACAGGGTGCTGGGTTGTATAACCAGGGGATTTAGTAGTAGAAAGAGGGAAGAGGTCATGCCACTCTGTTGATCTCAGTTCAGATTTCACACAGAGTATTGCGTACAGTACTGGAGACCTAACGCTCAAGTAAATTCAGAGAAGGGCTAGTAAAATGGTGAATGGTTTATAGGATAAAACATTTCAGAAGAGACTAAAGGATATAAACATTTATAGCTTGAAGGTGAGAGAGAGGATATGATAGGAATATTCAAATACATGAAGACATGCAACAAAGTACAGGAGGGAAGTACATTTAAAAGGGGTAGAAATGTTAGGTGATTTCTTAAACGAGAGGCACAGAGGCTTAATGCAATCTAAAAAAGTTTTACTTCACTAGGATGGTGCTAGATAAGTGGAATAGATTACTAGCATAAGTGGTATAGGTTAATACATTGATGGAATTTATGCATGAATGGGATAGGCATAAGACTATCCTAAACATAAGACAAGACCAAGGACCACTCTCACAAGAGTGGTCAATGATCTACACATGTCCACCTCTCTGTTGGTGTTCCTCAAGGTTCTGTTCTAGGACCGCCTCTGTTTTCTCTTTACACATTAACACTTGAAGATCTTATTAACTCATTTGGTCTCAAATATTCCCTCTATGCAGATGACACCCAGCTTTATTTATCTGGGCCTCAACTGACTTCTGATATTCAATCTAAAGTCACAGATTGTTTCTCGGCTATCTCTGACTGGATAGCTCATAGGCACCTCAAGTGCAATATGTCTAAAATGGAGCTAATACTCTTCCCACCCAGGCCTGGCCCAGTAGTGCCCTTCCAGGTGACTGTGAATGGCACTAACATAAATCTGGTATCAGAGACACAGTGTTTAGGGGTGATAATTTACACATCTCCTGATATTAACATCATTGCTAAAGCATGCCGCTTTCTCTTGTATAGCATTGCTAAACTCCATCCCTTCCTTTGTTTCTCCACAGCCAAAATTCTCATACAAGCACTCATCATTACCTGTATGGACTACTGTAACCTTCTTCTTTCTGGCCTTCCTGCCTCCCAGCTCCATCCTCTTCAATCCATACAGAATGCTGCAGCACAAATTATCCGATTGTCACCTAGGTTTGTCCCCCCCCCCCTCCTCAAATTGCTTCAGTGGCTGCTTATAAAACTCCGGATCTCTTACAAAATTCTGCTTCTCTCATTCAAAACTCTTCTCTCCTCTACCCCTTCCTACATCTCTGATCTCCCGCTATACCCCATCGCGCTACTTATGATCAGCCAATAATAATCTACTCTCAGCTACTTTTTTGTCTATATCAAACCTTTTTATTTCATTGCTCTTTATCTATGGAATGCTCTACCGCCCACTCTGCGCCACTGCACCTCTCTGATGGTCTTCAAATCATGACTGAAACTGCACTTCCGTAACAAAACTTAAACATGTTACATGGCACTGACATTGTACAACTTAACGTCTTTATAAATTATTTACATTATGTACCCTATCCTAACAAGAACTCTGGCACTGTATTCAGCACTTGACCCTTATGTACTATGTCTCCCATTACCACTTTAGATTGTAAGCTTTTGGGCAGGGACCTTACTTCCAGTGTATCACTTTGCAAAGCACTCCTAACCCTGTATTGTCAAAACTCTTCAATTGCAAAGCTCTGCGTACACTTGTGGCGCTATATAAACACATTCATTCATTCATTCATTCATTCAAATAAGGTTTTTGGAGTAGGAAAAATGGACAAACTAGATGAACTGAATGGTTGTTATCTGGCATCAAATGCTATGCTTCTATGTTTCTAAATAGGTATAGAATGCAGAATTTCAATATTTACAGATGACACTAAATTATGCAAAGTAATAAACTCAGAGCACGGTGTTTCTCTACAGAAGTATTTACCTAAAATGATAGATTAGGCAACCAAATGAAATACAAGTTTAATGTAGGAAAGTGTAAAGTTATATATTTAGCAAGAACAAATAAACAATGGAAAAAGCAATCAAAATGCTATTCTGCATATAAATGGATACCAATGCAAGAGTAGATAGCATACCGTAATTTTGCCACTGTACAAATTGTTGGGAAGACCTCACCTGGAATATGCAATGTAGTTTTGGGCACCTGTTCTTAAAAAATATTTTACAGAATTAAAAGTTAATTCAAATAATGGAGGTAATTAAGTATAAAACAAATCTAGCTAAACTTCACAGAGGAATGTGTTGTTTCTATAAATCATGGAATTCTTTGCATAGGCAGCTGGTAATGACAGATACAGTGGATACATTTAAAAGATTAGATACCTTTCTAGCACAAGGGTACATGCAAGGTTATACCATGTGTTCATAGATTTAACAGGACGAACTGCTAAATAAACTGAACCCCATTTTCGTGGTGGGAAGGATACTGTTATTCTCATTTCCTAGGATATACTATGGCAAAGGTTGAACTTTATGGACTTGTCTTTTTTCAGCCTAGTACTATGTAATTATACAACCACAAAAGGGAGGGGGATAAACTTATGTTTGCCTTAAACAAAGATTTTAAGAAATGTGTTCATGACCACTCTAGTGTCCCAGAGGATAAAATCCCTATTAAATCCAAATGAATTTGGTAATCTTGTTCGCCCTTGTTTTTAAGTTGCCGTGCCCCAAAATGTCTCAGCTTTTGTTATTACTCTACATGCACTACATTCCAACAATTTCACTTTGGGTTTACCAGATGAAGGGCTGGTTTCTGCAACATGTTCTAAATGATATCACTGTTTATATCTCAAATACTCCCACTGAAGTAAATAAGGTTATGTACTAAGGCATTCTAGGTGAAAAACAAAGCAAAAAAAGTGGAGTCATTTTGCAAAGACAAAAAAATGCAGTTTCCCAATTGGAATAAATAGAATTCTATACAGTATTTGTTGACACATAAGGGGGGAGATTCACTAAGCGGTGATAAAGTGGAGATGACTTCTCCAGTTCCTATGTTATTCCACGGAATCGATTCACTAAGATCTCCAAAGTTGAAGAAATCTTAGTGCATAGGCTCCATAGAATAACATAGGAATTGGAGAAGTCATCACCTCTTTATCACCAGTTAGTGAATCTCCCCCAAGGTATTATGACATATGAGAGAGTGCTTACATATGCATTCATATGTGATGACGTTTGCATGGCATTGTTTGTAATGTGGTACAACAATTGTAGAACACGGCACCAGGAGGTTTTTGCTATTTGAAATCAATGGCTTAAATCTTCCACAAGTAGGCTTCACCTGTTTTTTCTCTCCATGGAAATTTCCTTAAAATGGGGAAACATTGCTACATTTTGAAGGAAATTCTCAGAGAGGAAGATGACCCATCCACGCATCCGTAAACAGTGCAAAACAGGAAATTATTATTAGTTATTATTATTCTTTATTTATAAGACGCCAACTTAATCTGCAGCTCTGTACAAAAGGGAATAGACGTAAAGAGATATTAAATAGTAAATCATATGTGAAGAACAGAAGGATCAGAGGGCCCTGCTTGTGAGAGCTTACAGTCTAGAGGAAGGAGGTTGGATACAGAAGGTGTAAGTTCTATTGGGTGTAAGTGTCTCCTGCCACATGAGCTGCCGGTCAGTGGGTGGGAGAGAGAAGTGCTATTGGGTGGAGAAATTTGTACTCATCTCCTATCCTCCCTGTAATGGGGCAAGACATGTTTTAATAAACCATTTCCAGTTGTAAATGAAATGAAATGAAATGAATCTCAGTTGCATTATCTGAGTACGTTGATGTTTTGTGGCATAAATGGCCATATGTTTAAAAAGAAAGGTGAGCCAGTTGTGTGCAGATACAATTTCACCATATCTAACAAGTAAAATGGCCACTGCTTGATTTACTCTTCAGATGCCCCTAGGCAAGGAATCTTAGGTGCTCTTAGCCACACACATGACCACAACACCACTTCTCATAGTATCTCACTTCTAGCCCCATCCATTGCTTTTTTGCACTGAAAATGATCTTAGCCTATAAGCACAAGAAATCTTAAAGGGATAGTAATGTTTCATAATAAAAGCAGCTCTAATTAATCATCATAGTATTTGGACTTTGGAGAGTGTTATTTCAGTTCTGTCAGAGTTGTAGTCCAAGAGTAATTCAATGACAAAGTATCCCCCTCCCGCCCCTTTTACTGATATAACACTGCTCAGCCAGATCAGAAGGAAGGTGCCCAGGTAGATTGCAGAGAGGGACAATCTTCAATTAAGATAAGGGAAAAACCTGAAAAACTTGTCAAGGGGGACAGGGCTTTCATTGTTCTCATAGGAAGAAGATTGTCCCCTGCTGTTATCTGTCTGGTCTATGGACTTGATTCCACATCTGAGAAGAGATTGTTTACACTAAGTAAAAGGGGCAGGAGGGGAAACTTCGCTTGTGAATATCTCTCAAACCATAAAGGTTTGAGAGATAAGACTTATATCATTCTTCATATTTTTTTAATGCCTACAAAATAAAATAGACATAAAACGAAGTATTACTATCCCTTTAATCCTTTGGTTTCTAATTAGATCTACATAGCATTGCTTCTCAATATATTGGAGACCTTTCTAGCATTAATGGGGTCAAATTATAGCAAGTAAGATGTTAATTAAATAAACCGACCTCTTTTTTACCCAGAGAATTTGTCTGTTGAATGGCCAATGTAATTGTTCTGGCCACGCCCACAACTCTAAATGTGGGTGTTGCCAGCACAGCTGAGGCACTCTGCGCAAACCTTTGGGTCTCTAGGCAGTTGCATACTCTGCTTAATAGGAAATCTAGTCTTGTAAACTGACATTGTTATAAGTAAGGCTTTTAACCCATTGATGTTATAAAGGTGCACAAGAAATTGCGAATAAATGATTTGTAGACATCTCTAGCATTTAAGGGGTCTATTGTCTAAATATCGAGTAGCTGGTTTGCTGCAGTTTTGCTCTACTTCTGTCGTTATACATATGATGCCTTGTTTATCAAGCACTGGAATTTAAATGCCATTTCACATTTATATTGTTTGAAAGACCTGCAAAGCATTGCTGCCGGCCTTTCTTGGAGATAAAAGGTTAAAGAAGGCATTGAATCCCACATGATTTTACACTTTGAAATGCTACTTTCTTCCAGGAAACAATGCCCTTTCATGACTTGTTTCAGCAGTTTAACTTGTGCCTGGAGCAATCAGTTCACTCTTGCCATGTTTGTCGAGTTACACAAATAGATCAGAGGGTTTTGTCAGAAATAGCTGCACATTGTTACCCATCTTCAAATGTCATTCACTGGTACACTTTCCAGAGCTACTACCCAATATTTCACTCACAGAAGGAGACGCCAGGTATCAGGGGCATTGCTTAACCCCTTAAGTACCAGCGGTCCAGGGAAGTTACCTTCCCTTAAGGACCGCTTTGATCTTTGCCGAGGCGCCGGTACACGTGACCTGTTACGCGTACCGGCGCGCCGCTTGGACGCCTAAGAGAGATCGCTCCGGTCTTGGAGCGATCAATTTTAGGCCACGTTTTTACTTACAGCGCTCCCGGTAGAGCGCTGTAAGTAAAAAGTACGTGACTTGCTGTGACCGTCACTGGTCCTTAAGGGTACAAGGACCGTGACGGTCATACCACGTCACGTAGTCCTTAAGGGGTTAATTCTGTTTTAGGGGCTTAAGCTCCAGAACTCTTGCTGAAAGCCCAGGTTTTGTTGCCAGGTTGGGAAAAATAATTCTGTCAATCTTCCTTAAAGTAATGGTGAATCTGGTTTGCACAGTGCACTAATAAATTATTATGTTGTCCTAAATCAGGGATATTTTGGGAACCTAGTAACTCCCTGCCAATGACATGTTAATGCATGGGTATAGCCAGCAGTTGAAAAAGACCTCACATTGACTTTCCAAAGGTCATACATTTTCAGCAGTGATCCAGTGTATTCATATAGACAGAAAGAAGAGAACCTGCCCTTGGTGTACAATACAACAGTGAATCTGTTTTCTCAGAAATATTAATATGCCTAAGGAAAGTGGCCACAAAGATTAAATTGGTCCTAAATGCATTCCTGTATTTGCTGGCGCACATTCACAATTTTTTCAGGGGCTTGAAAGCACTGAAAATGTTCCAGGAGATACATTAAGCCAATGCTTTTCAACCTGCATCTAAGCAGCTGTTGTTAGACTACAATTCTCATCAATGTCAGCCAGCCCTCAGCTGGCTGAGGATGATGGGAGCTGCTAACAGTAGCTCACCTAACCGTAAACTATAATTATTCTTTCCAACTAAAAACATTTCTAAAATTCTTTTGACAAAGTACAGAGCCTCAGCACCAGTGGTGTAGTCTAGAGCCTGTGATTACCTTAGTGCACACTGGTTATACCACTTCTCTGCTCTATGTTTAATATGTAATTTAAAACAAGGCACAGAAGAACACCCCAAAACACCCATACACTTCCACACTACCCTCCCCTTGATGCACACGGTGTTAAACGAGACTTTTAGAGGAAAATAGCTTAGTAAATTGGATTTAGGAAGACTTAGAAAATCAATTCCAGTGAATGGCTCCCTGCAAAATTGTATTAATAAATCTTCTTACATGAGAAGGATGTACTAAGAAGAATTAGAGGATTTTGGTGGAAACTAAGTGTACCCCATGGGGTAAATAAAAGGTAATATTAATCTATGTTGATTTAAATAACGTAACACCTCAAATGCTAGATAGGTCACCAAACAATCGTGCAGCAAAGCACTGGAGACTTTTCTAGCATTTGCAGGGTTAAAGGGATAGTAATCCTATATTATAATTCGTTAAGGATGTTTGTCAGAAGCCGTCATGGTCAGTATAGAAGGCTGAGCATGCTGCAGTCATGCGCAGTACAAAATGGCTTCGCCGCGGCTGATACAGAGAGGGGAATTCCGAATTCAGACCATAGCAAGAGGACTATGGTCTGAATTCAGTGGGCCCCGCTCCGTATCAGCCGCAGTCTGTACTGTGCATGACTGCAGCACCGCCAATGTTGGCCCGTGTACATGGGCTTTAAAACTAGTATTATATCCTATATAATAATTAGCTGAACCGTGTGTAATGCCGCGACATGCGCAGTAGACACTGCTGCGCATGCTGCAGTCATGCGCAGTAGAGACTGCCCACGCCGCGGCTGATACAGAGCTGGGCGCTCCGAAGGAGCGTCCAGCTCTGTATCAGCTGTGGCGCGGGCAGTCTCTGCTACGCGTGACTGCTCCGCGACCTGGTGGCAGTGGCATTGTGTCCCGTGTAACGGGCTGTTCAACTGGTAATATAATAAAGTGAAGCTACGAGTCTTATTTATTCTCTTTATTGCACGTAACCATATATGTTTAAATACTAACAGTTTTCTAGTTAAACAGCAATTGAATCCGAAAAAATTAATTTGTAACATTATATAAAGTATCAGCTGCACCTGAGGGGGCAAACAGAAAAGCAAAAAACAATTCCCATTGATTTAAATGAGGTTTCTAACCTCATCAATACTAGACATGTCTGCAATGCATTTTGAAGCAATGTGTTGGAAAGCTAGCTAGCACTGAAGGTGATAAAATCCGAATAATAAATTAAATTTTCTTATTTGTCCCATCTTATGCAGTTGGTTTGCCTAAAATAGCATAAATGATTCTAAGTGTATCGGCCTCTGTGATGAAGAGACCCCTTAAAGGGATAGTAATGCTCGTAACAAAGCGCAGTTCCGAGTTTTCTTTATACTATTTGTCCCACGTAGCGCTGAATTTCAATGCTATCAGGCTTGTAGTTTAACCAAAATTGAATCAGAAATAGGCTGACCATATTTCCTTGAGACAAAAAGGGGACAGGGTGTGGGACAGATGGACAGTGGGACTCTGATCTTAGTAAGTTGCAAGCAGCGAGAACGCTTTCGCACCATCTCTTACTAGCGGTGTTCTCTCTCTCTCTGGCCAAAAAGCCTGCCCCTGAAGTAAATCAGAACTTCCTCTCTTTGTCACTCACACTAGTGGTTTTACTGTGTTTACTGTATGCATTGATAACCATAGAGTCTAACGACTCATCATATCACTGTCTAAAAGACTCTATGGTAATTTACCATAGATTCGAGAGTCTTAGACAGTTAGGAGTCACTCGAGTCATAAGACTCTATGGTAATCAATGTGTACAATAAAACCATAAAACCACTAGTGTGATGAAAGGAAGTTCCCATTTACTTTATCTTATGAAAAATAAACAAGCTGCGTTCAGTTTTTTACAAAAAATGTTAAACTATATATAAGTTATATTAAAAACTGGGACAAAATTGATATTTGTATTAAAAAGACGTGACAGTCTAGAAATATGAAAAAAAACTGTACAAATGGTCAGCCTAATCAGAAAGGATCTGCCTCCCACCCCTTTCCCCATATCACTCTACCTCTCAGTCTGGTCAGGATGGAGCACAGTGAGGGACAATCTTCAGTGAGCATAAGGTAAGTCCTGCCCTTCTTTGCCAAGGGGGGCAGGGTTTTCCTTATATTTACTTAATGAAGATTGTCCCTCGCTGCATCCGTCCGGTCCCATGACCAATTCCACAACTGATGGAGGCGGCTAGAAGGGGCGGGAGGAAAATCCTTTTGGATTCAATTGTGGCTGAACTACAAGCCTGATAGTATTGAAATACAGAGCTAAGCGGGACAAATAGTATAAAGAAGACTCTGAGCTACTCTTTGTTACAAGTATTACTATCCCTTTAAAATAACTCAATATTCTATACCTTTTGTATCACCACTGAGTCCATCCATCTCTTCTCTGATGCCCCTAAAGTATCTACCATTTACACAGTTACATAGTAGTTTAGGTTGAAAAAAGACTTGCGTCCATCAAGTTCAACCCTTTTCCTATTCTTGTTTATCACTGTTGATCCAAAAGAAGGCAAAAACACCTTTGTTCAGCAATTTCAAATTTTGCTTTCATTGGAGGGAAAAATTCCTTCTTGGCTCCAAATGGCAATCAGATTTCTCCTTGGATCAACAAGTATTAAGTAAATATTAATCCCAACACTAACATACATAGCCCTCTATGTTCTGCTCGGTTAAAAAAGTATCCAGGCCCTTTTTATGTCAAGACAAAAACAACCTAAAAATATTTTTATTTCTTTCTTTCTTTTTTTCTCTCTTTCTTTCTTTCTTTCTCTTTTCTCTTTCTTTCATCTGTAGCAGTCACATTTTTATAAACCGCAGAGCATATCAAACAAGTAAAATGGATTTGAATTGAGCAACCAAGCTGAGTAATAAGGCTGAATGTGGGTGGAAAGTTAGGAAACAACCTGCTGCATAAACTTGTTTACAGTAGAACAGGGAGAGGATTAACCCTTTGAGTGCCAGAGGGGTACGCAATGCATGGCGAAAGCCATGCGTTGCATACCCCTCTGGCACGCAAAGGGTTAAGTGGCTGTAGAACAGTATAATGTTATTACATCTGCCACTCAGCACAGTGGTCATAAGATACTGCTTTAAAGCGGAACTACCACCCCACAAAATCTTTAGCTTAACTAAGTCCCCATCTGGCAACTAGCTACTTAGTAACGCTAATCGCCAGAATTATTACCTTATTTAATAGATTTATGATCTCTTCTATGGCTGACAGTAGCACGGAGTGTGGACGTCTTGCCATTGTGACATCCACGCACCTGCGCTGTCAGTCCCAGCAAGAGCTGGCCGGCTCCTAGCAACGCCTCCTAGACTCGGCTGGGACTGACAGAGCAGGCGTGCGGACGTCACAATGGCAAAATGTCTGTGCTCCGTGCTACTGTCAGCAATAGAAGAGAGCATAAATCTATTAACCCCTTAAGGACTGGCGGTCATGGGACATTTCCGTCCCATAATGACCGCATAGGCGCACTTGGACGCGCCGGTACACGTGACCTGTCACGTGTATCGGCGCATCATTATGGGGCCTGATAGAGATCACTCCGATCTTGGAGCGGTCAATTTCAGGCCCTATTTTTACTTACAGCGCTCCCGGTAGAGCGCTGTAAGTAAAAAGTACGTGACGTACCATGACCGTCATCGGTCCTTGAGTATTTCAAGGACCGTGACGGTCCTGGTACGTCAAGGGTCCTTAAGGGGTTAAATAAGGGGACTTAGTTAAGCTAAAGATTTTGTGGGGTGGTAGTTCCGCTTTAACCATCGGAGCACCAGAGAAGTATCCAATGCATTGCAACACAAAACATTGGATACCTCTCTGGCACTCAAAGGTTAAAGTCTTGAAACCAATTCTGAATTCATGGACTTTTTTGATTGCTGGCTTCAAAAAGACTCAGATTTACAGAGGTTTAACCCTTTTGCGCTCCAGAGAGAGATGTGTGTCTCTGGCGCTAAAAGGGTTAATCTAATGAGCGCAAGAGGGTTGTGCAATGTGTTGATATACTAAGAAGGAGTGGAGCAATTCTATCGAAAAACGTCCAAAATATTGATTGATTTCAATGAGGTAGTAACCACTAGAATGCTAACGACTCGAGGTCTCCAACGCATTTTAAAAACCTCATTAAAATCAATGGGAGTTGCTATTTGTCCTTTTTTTTGTTTTGTTTCAGGGTAACTGGTTTGCTCCAGAATAGTTCACATTACCCTAGTACATCAGCATTATTGGGCTGACTGAACAAAAAGCACCAGTGTCTTTCATTTTTTGGCTTCTGCTGCAATGCATTGCGTACCCCTCTGGCACTCAAAGGGTTAATGTCCTGAACTACAGGATATGTAATAGAGCAGAGATGTGCAAATCATGGCCCGCTGCCTTTTTTTTTTTTTTATCTGGCCTTGTGGATTGGCTGGTTGTATTCACTGAGAAAAAAATCTCTTCTGGGTTTCTCTGCAGGAGGAATGAAAAGCCCTATGAAACCTGTGCTTTGTAGTAAAATGTATCATTCTAACAGTACAGAGCGAGCCGGAATTGATGCATTGTCTGTGATAATGTATGATCAGAAGCACAAGGAGCAGACAGACTTCAATATCAGTCAGTTTCACTTAAACTCAGGAAGGGTGGATGACTAATGGACCAAGCAAATTATATTCCACTTTACTCGATACCTTGCTAGTACATAGTGGTAAACAAAGGACAAACATTCATAAACCCCCATACACTGGATACTAGCAGCAAACAGAGGACAGGCATAGTATTAACAAATCGTCTCCATCATCTATTATACCATGGAATCGTATTTATACATGCGTCCTGTTGTACTGAACAATTCTTTGGAAGTCAGATGGTTAATTAATGACATTAAATATCAAATTATGATGCTCTATTAGGTGCAAATGTGTTTGTCACATGTCTAATTAAGCTGTAATCAACTATAATTCATAAAATAGTTTAATTTTCAACAATGAATATGAGCAATTATAAATCACTAATCATCCCACAAGATTCCTAAAAATTGCTGAAATTATATTTATACATATTCATTTTCTTAAGTAAAACATTGATCGAGAGCCTAAGAAATACATACCCCAAAATCTCGCTATAAAACACAATTAGACAGTGCAAATATATATAAAAAATATATTTAACCTTTTGAGGGCCAGAGAGGTTGCAATGCTTTGGCTAGTCTCTGGTACTCAAACCCCAAATTATAAAATACAGAAATGTGTTTTTACACTAAAACTATCATTGATATTTTGCAGAATTTAAATGAGCCGTAAACATTTTTATGAAACCTATAGAGAATTTCCTGCCTAGTAAAACAAGGTTATAACAGTTCAGATAATCAGGAAGTGGATTTACAGCACAAATATTTCCTTAAAGTTCAAACTGACAGCATGATTCAGCAATTTCTATCACATTCTATGGTGAACTGTTTGTTGGTGATTCACCACTCCTAGAGATTTCAAGAGAATAACTAATTGGAATCTGATTAATAGAGGATATATATATCAGAGCAAAAGCTCTGCACTCACATCATCCTTTGAACCTGCCTGGGTGCATTGCTAAATGCATACAAAAGTCTATAAGGCAAGCATTCACAGGACTTACAGGGATAGTAATACTTTATTTTAACTTTATTTTATTTTGTAGGCATTAAAAAAACATGAAGAACGATATAAGTCTTATCTCTCAAACCTTTATGGTTTAAGAGATATTCAAAAACAAAGTATCCCCCCCCTGTTCAACCAGATCAGAAGGGAGGTGCCCAGGTAGACTGCAGAGAGGGACAATCTTCAATTAAGATAAGGGAAAAAGCTGAAAAATTTGTCAAGGGGGGGAAGGGCTTTCATTCTTTTCATATAAAGAAGATTGTCTCCTGCTGTTATCTGTCTGGTCATACAACAAGATTCCACATCTGAGAAGAGATGGCTTACACTAGGTAAAAGGGGCGGGGAGGGGAACTTTGCTTGTGAATATCTCATAAACCATAAAGGTTTGAGAGATAAGACTTATATCATTATTCATGTTTTTTTAAAGCCTACAAAATAAAATAAAGTTAAAACGAAGTGTTACTATCCCTTTAAATTCACAGATTTATTCTGAATTTGACGTTTTGATCCGGTAGGGAGAAAGGGCCCTACCGGACCAAAACTTCAAATTCAGAATAAATCTGTTTGTTAATTTAAGTCCTGTGAGTGCTTGCCTTATATATATTTATATATATGGTTGTCTTGATAAAGGCCATTGTGGGGGGCAAGGCATTGATAATAAATGCAGTAATTCACACCACAAGTGAGTACTGTGAGTGCAGTTATTTTCTTTGGATACAATACAATTTATTTTATGTGTAAACTAGTGTAAAAGCCCGTGTACATGGGCCAAGGTCCGGGTAATGTTAACCCTTTAAGTGCCAGATGGGTACGCAAAGCATTGCTCCATGCGATGCAGTCGTGCGTGGCCTCACTCACGCGATGTAGTTATGCACAGTAGAGACTGCCCAAACACGGGCATTCTCTACTGCCCATGACTGCATCGTGACAAACATCCTAGTGAATTATTATACAGGATTTGTGATAAATAGCACCAATGCATTGAAGAGTCATTCATTTAACTGCTTAAACGACTGCCCATTCTACCATATACGTGTGTGTGTGTGTGTGTGTGTGTTTGTGTGAGAACTGAGGGTATGAACCATAATCAGCAGTTTCTATCACATTCTGGGGAATGCAACAGAATAAATAATTGGAATCTGATCACTAGAGGGCACTATTAATGTAAAAAAACAATAAATTTACCTGTAATAACTATGAAAATCAACAGCAAAAGCTCTGCTCTATATATATATATATATATATATATATATATATATATATATATATATGTATATATATATATATATATATATATATATATATATAGAGAGAGAGAGAGAGAGAGAGAGAGAGAGATAACATTGTAGCCGTATTAGTCCAGTGATGTAGATGGAAAATAACAAACAAAATGAATATCTTGTAATACCTTTTTTATTGGACGAACAGAATTTTGGATTGACAAGCTTTCGGGATAAACTCCCTTTCTCAAGTCTAAAGCATTTCTGAGAACAAGGACACAGAATTCACAGTTAATACATTGAATTCAAAGCTGTGTTGTTTGCTGGGGTTAACACAGCAGGACTGCTGATAAGACAGGGACCAAGAGAAAATCCACACTCTTCTTGCAGAGGGTCGTAAATACCCTGTGTAAGGCAGAGTGTGGGGGGGGGGGGAGAGAAAGAGAAGAAAAATACAGGAGATAGTATGGGAGGGGAAAGAGTTAAAAAAAAGATTGCACATATTAAGATTGCTACAATGCCAACAATCCAGTACGGGCATGCAGGCCTATATACAACTTGTGCCCATATAGGAAGATATATTCAGACACATACATACACACACACATATATATATATATATATATATATATATATATATTTTATTATTATTATTATAGCAAACAACACAGCTTTGAATTCAATGTATTAACTGTACTAACTGTGAATTCTGTGTCCTTGTGCTCAGAAATGCTTTAGACTTGAGAAAAGGTGTTTATCCCGAAAGCTTGTCAATACATAATTCTGTTAGTTTAATAAAAAAGGTATTACAAGATATTAATTTTGTTTATTTTACATGTATATATATATATACACATGTATATATATATATATATATATATATATATATATATATATATATATATATATATATATATATGTATGTATTAGTTGTCTCGATAAAGGCCATTTGTGTGGGGGGGGGCAAAACACTGATAATAAATGCAGTAATTCACTCTACAAGCAAGTCCTGTGAGTGCACTTATTTTCTATGGTTACAATACCATTTCTTTTATGTGTAAATTTATGATAAGTAGCACCAATGCATTTAAGTCATACATTTAACTACTTAAAGGACTACTTAAAGGAGTGTGTGTGTGTGTGTGAGAGCTGGGGTATAAACCATAATCAGCAGTTTCTATCGCATTCTATGGAGAGCTATTTATTGGTGATTCACCACTCCTAGAGCATGCAACAGAATAACTAATTGGAATCTGATCACTAGAGGACATAAATAATGTAAAAACCCAATAATTCAAACTGTAATATCTCAGAAAATATGCATCTCTCAGCAGTTTTTGTCAACAGGAAAAGCCCTAAGAGATAGATAAGACAGATAGATAGATAGATAGATAGATAGATAGATAGATAGATAGATAGATAGATAGATAGATAGATATCACTTCTCCAATTCCTATGTTATCCTATGGAGCTTAGGCACTAAGATTTCTTCAACTTCGGAGATCTTAGTGAATAACATAGGAACTGGAGAAGTGATAAACTGGAGAAGTCATCTCAACTTTATCACCTCTTTATCACATCACAGCTTAGTGAATCTCCCCCATTGTTTCAAGATATTATAATTCCCATTTGAACTTAAATGAAATTTGGGGGAATATTTTATGTTTCCTATGATGCAGTTGACTTGCTCCAGAATTACTCCAGTCCTTGTTAGTAAAGCTAGTAGCTTCAATATATCAATATATCTGTATGTTACCTGACAGTCTTTAAATTATAAACTTGATCCATATCACAAAATGGGTTGTAATCTCTAACAGTCTGTCACAAGTGAAGGCTATAAGCCCTGCTGAGACAGTGGGGAGAGTGTGAAAGTGAAAGGGTTAACAATCCCAGACACCTGGTTCCCTGTTACTATTCTGAGCAACCACCAAAGCAATCAGCACTACAATTTGCTGCCACCACCAATACGTTATGTCTGGGTGTCTTAGGTTACCCCAAACACAACAGAATTACAGTATAAATTCACCTTAATAATCAATTTAGTAACGTGTGCTACCTGAGCTTCCTTCAGAGTAGTGAGTTCATATCAGAGAACAGAGACAAGAGCTGATTAATTGAACATTTAATCTGAAAAAGGCTTCACAGTGCTGTTTACAAAAATACAGAAATAAAGGACATATAGAAATAAAGATTACACATAAGCAAAACAGTCCATAAAATAAAACGGGAAAAACACAAGAAATCCTTAAATACAATTAACGATATTTTAACAGTCCTTGCAGGAACTTCATATGGTATTTCCCCCTTTGTTTGTTACAAAGAAATTATCTGTTTTCATCCAAAACCCATATTAAATACTTTCCACAGTTCCTTCTAAGAGGCCAGACCCCCTAGGTGTTACTGGGGAGGGTCAGGGGTTTGGCCTGACAGTTTACGGCCCACTCAGTCAGACCTGTCAAGGATGTTACTGCAGAGTTCTACCTGAAAAATCATAAGGCTTCCCAAAACATGCAACCCACAGCACACCTCTATAATGTTATAATAATCATATTCCTCATGGCTGTGTGAATATCTGGACACCAAACATGCTGAGTCTAACTGGTTGCAAAGTGGCTATTATTGTAACTCATAGCAGGAACACCTCCCCCTGGCATGTTTGGTACCCACCAAAAGGTTAAAACCTTGGCATTCTGAATATATATTTGTATTGAACCATTTTACACTATATATACATGTTCTCCCTATTTCATAACATTTGACTGTCCCCTGAATGAACCCAATCAAAGCAGAGGGCCTAAGACGTTTTATGACCCCTATCCTGTTAATTCAGTTTCTGGTGATGTTATCTACTCAGCTATTTTTTTGGCCTAGGACTGGGGTACTTTGAAAAACATACCAATACAAAATAAACAAATTATCCAAACCAGGCCCTGCAAAGGCCAACTCATGCCTTGGCATGACACAGTCGATAAATGTATAACTGGGATTTATTTCACAAAGTCCTGTTGTAGTCTTCATGGGCATTTGGACATGAAACACTTAATGCACCACTTACATACACAGTTTTGTAGTGAGGCAGTAAAACAAGACAACCTCATAATGGTTAGTATGGTCAAAATAATCAATTCTGCATGGATTGGTTCTCTGAAATGTATGTTTAATTAATACTGTATAAAATACCCACAGAGACAAAGAATCAGTCCTGCCTCCATGAATGTAACATCAACTTTAACCCTTTCAGTGCCAGAAGGGTAGCCAATGTATTGCAAGGCAATAAGTTAGCTACCCCTTTGGCACTTAAAGTGTTAATTTAAGATTAATTTTGTAGGTCAAGTTCAATCAGAATTGTTTCTTAGAGGCCTTTAGTATTTTCTGCCCATACTAAAATAAGTGTGCGTTTGAGGGTGCTTTTAGGAGGTGGTGGTTGCCCTTTAATTTACAAAGTATGGTTTGTAGAGTACAATTGGAAACAAAGCACTGAATTACATCATATAATGTGACTATCAAATGGTGCATGTCATTGCCCATGTGATAGGGCACACAGTCACACAGGGGATCTGGTGGACATGGGCGTCTGGATGGGAGGGCAAGGGGGCACCCCCTCACACACAGACACTTGCCCCCTCCATATAAACATAGGGGCTGGGAGGGCTGGCCTAGGGGTCATATTATGTCTTTGACCCCCCTGCAGGTAGAGCTCTGAAGAGTCAAGTCTCCCTGCAGCAATTTTTCACAGGAGTCCCTGATTTCACGCGGCCGTTCTCCTCCCCCATGCAGCCCTGATCAGGGGAGACAGCGAACCAGAAACCACTTAGGAGCAGAGCCCTCTGATATTCTGATATCAATGTGTGTATATATATATATATATATATATATATATATATATATATATATATATATATATATTATTATTATTATTTTTTTTTTTAATTATTATTATTATTTATTTATTTATTTATTCTAAAATCTACATTGAATTGACAAGACTTTACATGATAAAAACAAATGGGAAAGAGACAGTACAGGTGTGTTCAATGGCTGATGTACATGTAGAGTTTGTTATATAGTGCTTGCTGTATGGTATAATTCTAGAACAAACTACATCATAAGGAGCAAATGCAAATTTGCCATTTATATTATATTAAACCCTTATAGGGATAGTAATACTTCGTTTTATCTCTATTTTATTTTGTAGGCATTAAAAAAACATGAAGAACGATATAAGTCTTATCTCCCAAACCTTTATGGTTTGAGAGATATTCACAAGCAAAGTTTCCCCTCACTGACCAAAACAGTCAAGTCTGCCATCTAGCTGTCAGATTTGGAATCTGGTCCACGGACCGGTAGTGGCTCTACAGCAGAGCCAAGACCACGAGATATAAGAAGAACTACTTAATTTGAATAGTCTACAAAGTGTGCCTGGTTTGCAAGCACACTTTTTAGACCATTCCAATGAAATAGTTATTTTGATATCTTGCAATCTCGTCTCTGCTGAAGAGCCAGCGGTTGATCTGCGGACTGGATTCCAAATCTGACAGCTAGATGGCAGACTTGACCATTTTGGTTAGTGAGGGGAAACTTTGCTTGTGAATATCTCTCAACCCATAAAGGTCTGAGAGATAAGACTTATATCATTCTTCATGTTTTTTAATGCCTACAAAATAAAATAAAGATAAAACAAAGTATTACTATCCCTTTAAGGACCAGCCGCATGCTTGCGGCTGGCACTTAAAGACCACAGAGCATTTTTTTTTTTTTTTTTACTGTATCTGATTCAGGGCTGCCCGAACATCATGCAGGGCCTTAATTCCATGACGTGCCAGGACCGTTATGGGTCCTTATGTCAAGGTTACTCATGACTGTCCTGGCACATCATGGGTCCTTAAGGGGTTAAGCTGGTCTCCATGTATTGCTTCTCAATGAGTTACAGACCTGTCTAGCATTCAATGGGTTACAAGCCTTGCTTAAATCTATAGGAATGTTTATTTCTTCCCTCTGGTGTAGTTGATTTGTTCCAGAAACTGTATCACTACGTAATCCCTGGTATCTTCTCCTTATTACTCTCTGGGGACAGATCATGAAATATCCTATATATTAGATATATACTCTTCCAGTTAATATTGCTTCTAGAGTAATCAATACCTCAGTACCTTGGGAAATAAGTGACAAATGCTGGCTGTTGATATATAAGCCAACATTCATTCTGTAGATTATGCCGCTTTAAGAGTGGCTCATGTCTCTCCCTTAAAACGCACAGTGACAGATGTATACAAAGCCTTCTTAGAAATGTCACTAAAATTCACAATGACAGGTCATATTTATAAAGAAGTATAGTCCAGCTTATAAATACTGTAAATTCTCAGGTAGAATATGTACTTTTTTATCCCATTTCACCTTATATGAAGTGAGGGGGTGCGTATTATACATGAGTTAAAAACCAAAGTTAAAAACCCCCCACAAAAAACAAATTTTTGCCTCTCTGTAATCCCCACTCAGATATATGAGCCCCCTTTGTCCTTCTGTACCCACCTCCATGATTGAACCCCTGAGGAGGCAGCCTGTGGGATCCATCCACTGGGCAGCAGGCTTGTCTTTGCCTCCCGCATCCTACACTTTCCCGCCAAGATCCCTGCCATATTAGAAATAGCTCAAGAGCCCCGTTAGGACCGTCATGTTTCAATGCACAGACTCGGAGCATTGACACTAAGGTAGTGCCCTGCAAAGGTCTTGACAGGGCACTCAACCAATTTCTACTATGCTGAGGATCTTGTAGGGAGAGCATCTGTCGCAGAAGTAGGTGGTAAAGGCAAGCATAGGGTGCAGCAGTAGCAGAAGTGGGCAGCAAAGGCAAGCACGCCATCCGCTGAATGGATCCCCAGGCTGCCTCAATCATGGAGGTGAGTAGAGAAAGACAGTGGGAGCTCATGTTTTTGGGTGCCTTGTATAGATAGGAACGTACTTATTTTTGTAAAAGCTTGAGTATAAATTCCAGCTGTGAATTATACATATGTGCATATTACACCTGAGATTTTATGGTATGTCTGAGAATATTCTGAGAAAATTTGAAGAAAATTCACCACTGAGATTTGTTTTGCCATCCATAGCCATCACTATATACTTCCATTAAAAACATGCTATACCTGACATTCAGATTTAATCTCTAAAATTGTCTTTCCTTCAGGCACAATTAGTGAATTTCTTTATAAACACGTTGGGACACAGTTCTTATTTGGAAAAGACTGGACTAACGGATACTTTCCTTATACATACCTCCCAACATTTCAGGTTGCCAAAGAGGGACACTTGCGTTTTAGGGGGTGATGCTGGGGGTGTGGCTGATGGGTGGGGCATTATATAGAATTGTTACACAGTTTCATGACCTACTGACACCTACTTCTGTAACCTAATAAATGACTTATAACAAGAACAAAGTATTTTATTTACACAGACGAATGTATAAACACATATACTGACATTTAAACAAACAATAATGTGAGTTTTATTGCTGTAGAGCAATGTGATACATTTATATGCACACCACACAATCTGATCTCCTAAAAAGAGGGACATCAGGGTGGGAAAGAGGGACAGAGGGATTTGGTTCTAAAAGAGGGACTGTCCCTCCTAAAGAGGGACACTTGGGAGGTATGCTTATAGTTCCAGTTTTATTTATTTCCACCACAATTCCAAATTCATTGGTTAAATTGCCTATTGTCTGTCATCAAGTTCTAGTTTAGGAATCAAATAAACTAAAAAGAGGTAAAATGTCTCTGGTACCTGATATCCGTTTACAGCTCAGTGTGGTTTCAGATCGCTAGGTGCTGGCTGACTGGGAATAAGGCACCAGTACCGTGGTGCTGCTGGTCCTGTTTTCAGTTTGCAGCATATCATGTTACTAATCCCCATACAAATAATGGTGCCACTTGGCTGCATATGGTGCATCTATATTGCATTATGTAAACCTAAGTCCAGGGGCTCTTGGGAATCGAGCAACTCCCTTGCTTATTCTTTACAAATATGGCCAATTTCCAGCCATATATGTGCAATACTTCTTCCTATTCTGTCTAGATGGAACTGAAAAATATGGACAAATCTACAATAAACCTGCATTAATGGGATTGATTCTAGGCTGTTTTAATGAATCTTTGTGCTGTCCTGGGCATTGGTTGTAAATCAATACTTATTTTCTCTTTTAGTTCAAATATTAGGTTTGTTCTACCAATGGAACCTACTGTCTAGTCATTTAACATTTTCAGTGTATTAGTGTCGATTTGGAAAACTGTACATTTTTTTAACCATTATGTTTTCAAAGACTGTTACAAATAAAATCATTAAAAAAAAATACTGAGTTTAAAGGGGAATTACCACCCCACAATAACTTTACATTAATTAATTCTTCATCTGGCAACTAGCTGCTTAGTAGCGCTAGTCGCCAGAAATATTACCTAGTTTCCAAGATTTTCCATTTTTTTGGAGGCTCACAGTAGCAGGAAGCACAGACATCTTGTCATAGTGACGTCCGTGTGCCTGTGCTGTCAGTCCCTTTTGGAGGCAGCCGGAGCAGGCGCACGGACGTCACTATGACAAGATGTCCGTGCTTCCTGCTACTGTGAGCCTCCGAAAAAATGGAAAATCTTGGAAACTAGGTAATATTTCTGGTGATTAGCACTACTAAGCAGCTAGTCGCCAGATGAAGAATTAATTAATGTAAAGTTATTGCGGGGTGGTAGTTCCCCTTTAATGTAATAAGAAACTGAAGTCATTCCAGGTTAAACCAACTGTTACACAGGGGAAAAATAAAGTTGCTTATTGATTTAAATTGGGCTTTTAACCCATTGAATTCAAGAGAGGTCTCTATTGTGCTGTGAGACCTCTATAGCATTCAAGTGTTTACAAAACTCTGATTAACTCTCTGATTGCCAGAGGAGTGAGCAACGCATGGCACTGCAATGCATTGTGTACCCCTCTGGCACTCAAAGGGTTAAATCACTGGGGCTTTTTATTTGCCCTGTACGTGCAGTTGGTTTGATTCAGAATTGCTCCCAAAATAATGTAAATGTCCATTAATTTAAATGAGTGGGGCTTTTAATCCCTTAATGATAGAGAGATAGTTGATGGATTGTGGAGAAATGCATCACAAACCTCTCTAGCATTCAAAGGGTTAAAAGCACCAACTAAAATCAAGGGTTATCTGGGGAATTTTGATTTGTCCACTTGGGTGCAGTTTGCGTGCTTCAGAATTGCTTCAGTACTCCATAATACATAAATCTGCCTGCTAATACAGCGAGGTACCCTGGAGAGGGGCAATTTACTGGTCTTGTTTATAAAACCCTTTAAGGACCAGTGAAGGCCCGACATGTCATGGGTTTTGTGTTCACAGCACTCCTGCGGGTACTATGGGAGTCTGAAACTGACTGCTCCAAGATAGAGTGGTCAGTTTCCAATGCTCGTTCAGCTAGCCGGTACACATGGTTAGTCACATGTTCCGGCTCGCCAAATTACGTCTATGTGGTCCTTAAAGGGATCTATCACTCCTACACATGTTGGGCTCCATAGCTCGGGAATGTAGGGACTAGCTGGGGTAAGGTTTTAATTTTTTTAAAAAACTTTGCTATTTAGCCGAATTAATCCATTAAATATCACAGTGGCCCTACCTCTGGACAGATTGCGGGTACAGCTCTGTACCCACAGTCTGTCACTCTTCTTCTGCTCCACTCCCTCTATTCAGCCTCCTCCAATGATGGAGGCATTTTGCCTGTAAGCTGGAGAGCTCTCTGGTCAATGAAAGTGCTCCTGTGTACATCCAGAAAGCCTCCATCATTGGATGAGGCTGGATAGAGGGAGGGGAGACGAGGAAGAGTGATAGACTGCGAGTGCATCCAGGTATACAGTGCTGTACCTGCAGTCTGTCCAGAAGTAGGACCACTGAGATATTTAATGGATTCAATTTGGCTAAATAGCAAAAGCTTTTAAAAAATGAAAACCTTACTCCACCTAGTCACTACATACACAAGCTATATAGCCCAACCTGTGTAGGGGTGATAGATCCCCTTTTAGGGAGTTTTTCTGAAGACGGAATGAAATATAATTACTAATATTATTAGACATAAAGCACAGCAAACCAACTGTACCATAGGGCCCAAAAATTCCCATTCATTTAAATGGGGCTTCTAATCGCTTGAATGCTACTGAAGATTCCAACACATTGTGAAACAATGCACTGTAGTCCTCTTTAGCATTCAATGGGGTAAAAAGCTCAATTACAGTCAAAGGGAATTTGTTCCTTACCCCTGTGTTAGGTTGCTCCAAAATTCCTCCAATTACCTTCATACATAAGCGCCTATATGTGCTTTAGAATGAATGCACTAATGTATATTTTTAACCCTTTAAGTACTGGAAGGGTACGCAAAGCATTGCTCTGCAATGTGTTGAGTACCCCTCTGGCACTCAAAGGGTTAAAACTTTGGGTGCTAGAGACAGTCACAAGGTATTAATATGCAATGCAATGAAGACACAGAGTTAAAACCCATTAAATGCCTCTATTTAACCTCTATTCAACCTCATCTTAAAACTAACATGTGGCCCTACATGTTTAGACCGTGTGTTAACATTGATGGCAACACTTTTTCGGTTTCCTTAACACTAGTATATGTTCAGTATGGAGTCTGTTGTGACATATTGTGCCCTAAGGGTTACAATATTAATGCTTTAAGATCTGACATTAAATCTCAGCTGAGAACTGATGTCACATGTTTTAAAGCAAAATGTTAACTCTTGAGGTAACTATGTCTCCAATATATATAGGGATAAACAAGCAAGCATAAGCTAAATACCCCTCGTGTGTGTTGAATATGGAGTTTCTTGTGACATTTTGAATCCTGCAATATCAGTACTCAAGAAATGACATTAAACCTCTACTGTGAATGTTTGTCACGTTTAAAATAAAATGTTTACTCTTGTTGAGCTATAAAGAATATGTCCTTTGTTTTTTAAATATTAAAATATATACGCAGAGAAAGTAGAAAGCATAAGGTAAGGAATTTATATTTCTGTGGGTTTGGTATCATAACGCCAGAGGACCAGAGGGGTGAGAACTATGTGCCCTCAATTGCATATTGTCACAATGAACTCTGGGAATCCAAAGGAAACATTGTAAACTTTTGATTCTTTGCTGGAGGCAGGTTTTCTGATCTGTTTCAGACACGTAGATATAACGGTTTATTATATAGGATAGAAAAAGGTAACATTTTGCTCTCCAGCTGTTGCAGATGACACCTCCAATTTTATGGATTTGTAGCCCCAAAAATTGGACAGTCAAAGGTTTCCTATTCATTAAGTATTGAAGAAATATGAAATTACATTAAAACCTTACTGAACATTTGTTGCATTATTTAAAATAGAATGTTAACCGTTGTGAAAACTATAAATAATAAATCTTACGTTTTTAATCACTAAACTATATACATGGGCGTCTTCGGAAATGTTTCTGGAGGTGGTGCAAAGCCACAATCGGGGTAGGTTCTAAAGTCTATACCAGCACTAATGTGCTGGCATTGGGAAAATGCTGGGGGGAGTGTTCCCCCTCCCTACAGACATCCATGAATAAATATATATGAGAAAAAAAACAGCAAGCATAAGCTTAGGAATCCATATTTAGAAGAGGTTTTGAAATATAACCCTTTGGTGACCAGATGGAGTATGTAACCCTTTGTGAAGTAATGCTTTGCATGTCATTCTGGTCCTCCATGTTATCACACTGAATTCTGGGAATTCAATGGAAACATTGTAAGCTTTGGAATGTTTGCTGGAGACAGGAATTCTGATCTGTTTCATACATGTAGATATAGCCACAAGTGTATTATATAGCTGAGGGTTAGGTAACATTTGGCTCTCCAGCTGTTGGGGGTTATACCTCCCATTATCAAGTTGGGGCTAATGGGATTTGTAGTTCCCAACAACTGGAGAGCCAGATGTTGCCTATCCCTAACGCAGGTACTGAAGATCCAAAAAGCAAGCCACAAGTGAATAAAGAAAAGGACTATGAATATATTAACCCTTTGAGTGCCAGAGAGGTACGCAACGCATTGCTTTGCAATGCGTTGCATACCCCTCTGGCACTCAAAGGGTTAAGACTATTGTAGAAAGCAGACCTGGAGAAGTTCTGGGCAGCTACACCGAAAGGAACAAAGAACTATTTCCTTTGATTTACATGGGAAATTTAGCTAGTTGAATTCTAGAGAGGTCTCCAGTTCATTGCGTTGAATTAAAAGCCCTGTTTCATCATTGAGAATTCTCTGAATGTTGACACATCTCCTGTGTTGCAATTGGTTTGCTCCAGAGTTGTTGCACGTCTTCTTAATACATCAGCCTTAATGGATATGATTTTCCTTATTTAGTTTTAACCCCTTGAGTGCCGGGGATGAACAATGCATTGCTGCTTAATACATTGTTTACACCTCTGGCACTCAAAAGGTTAAACATACAAGCCGTATTGGTTATACCAGTACAGAGGTTCTCAGTCACGTTGGTGTGCTATAGGCACCAATTGAGTGTGACACTGTTTCCCTATGAATACTTTAATAAAAATGGGAATCTTGAGTTTTAAGTGTATATTTATGGAAATTGTTATGCGCACGTTGCTTGTTATTGACATTCAGACTGGGAGACCTGAAATTACTATCATTTTTATGTATTTGTACCCTCCCTTTTACCAATTACAAATAAACTATAAATTGTAGTTGTGCCTTGAGAATTCCAGTATGCGTGTTTGGGGTGTTGAGCCAAAAAAGACTGAGAACCACTGCTCTAGCAACTTAACCCTTTGAGTGCCAGAGGGGTACACAACACATTGCAGAGCAATGGCACTGAAAGGGTCACTAGCAGTCAGATCTTATGGGATGTTTCCAGCAAACCAGACAGGAAAAATTCTAGGACAAAACCAACTGCAACATAGGACACAAATGAAACATTCCATAAATTCCCATGGATTTAAGTTGTTATTTTAACCCCACAAATGCTAGAAAGGTCTTTAATATATTTCAAAGCAATGCTTTGGAGATATCTTTAGCATTCAAGGTGTTAAAAGCCCAATTTCAATGGATGAGGATGTTCATTTCTCATATATGGTGCAGTTGGTCTGCTCCAGAATTGCACCTCTTTTAACCCTTTGAGTGCCAGAGGGGTACTCAGCACATTGCAAAGCAATGCGTTGCATACCCCTTTGGCACTCAAAGGGTTAACCGTATGACCATGGGCCCCAAAGACTTCAGTATCAGATAGGCTGTTGCAATCTTATTATTTTCAGGATCACTAACTTTAGATTCCATTTGAATACCTTTGAAGTTAATGTAATCATAATTGTTATAACATTTTTATATCATCTATTAAGGAATTTAGTGTATGCATGAACACAAATACCTGTGTTTATAGCCATCCTAAACCAGGTAATAACATCTTGCTAGTACTTCAAAAGCATCTCTGTTGCACTTTAAACGGTCTATAAGTGAAATGCATTTCATTGTACGCAGTTATGAAAAATGTGATTGCATTCCATAAATGAGATAGGTTGGAACTCTTTTTTCATGAAAAACTACCATTAACCCTGATAAGTGCCAGAGACATGATCAATGCATTGCAGAGCAAACTGTTGACCACCCTTCCTGGACCCAAGAGTTAATTAATGTGAATTCTACTGTAAATAATGCTAAATATTAAATGGAAATGTGCCTAATATTTTCTTTACCAGTAGAGAAGGATTTTTCTGAAACACCACTGACACTTAAAGGGTTAAACTGGGTGCAGAAAGAAAAGTTGTTCTGGCAGATTCCATTCTGAAGGATAAATATTTTTAATTCGAATTATGTTTTTTATTAACCGTTTAAGGACAAGAGAGTTGTGCAATATGGTCTTTAAAGGGGAAAATATAGCAAAAATAAATGAGTTTTCTGTCTCTGAGATCTCATTGTTGAATTACTTTATTTCTGACAAATAATCATACTATTACTAATTAAGGGAAGTATAGTGATTTGTTGTTTGCTTATATAGTAATTTCAATATGATATTTATCATTTATTTTTAATTAATCTAGTCAACTGTAGCAGCTGTCTGGTTCAATATTTTCTTTTGCACAGAGGAATTGAAATCCAATCATTTATTACACTAATATAATGGTATTATGTTTGATTTTTTTATCTAGCACTATAATTTTAAATGGTACCATTTCCACGTCATCACAAACCATCCTGATTAGTAGTATCTGGAATGCCTTTTTTTTTAGCTGTTACACTGCTCTAAGCCCGTTTTGTTACCCCATTCACTGACACACAACATGAATTGTTTCAAATGATCGTTTACAGAATCAGGAAGACCAGTTGGCTCAGAAGGAATTTAAATGTGACAAGCTGAGATTCTCTCTAAAGCTGGAGTCTAGCGCACCCTAGCGGCACACCAAAGGAAAACTTGTTTATTTTTATAACTTTCCAGTCAACGTTCCGAACCAATATCAAAAAGATACGTCTTAGACGAATGTCCTACTCTCTATATGCATCTGCCTCACAAAAAAACAAAACAAAAAAAAAAACCTTTGACAAAAATTATTTATTGATAACCCTGGCAGTGCTAAAAGCAGTTATACAAAGTGCATTTGTAAATATCCATGTCTATATATTTATATATATATATATATATATATATATATATATATATATATTATACACGCTCACACACACGCACACACATATATATGTGTATTGATCATAAATAATATATACATTATTCCAGCGTTTAGCCTGATCAAATAACCACCTTCACTTAGATATTTGTATAGATTGCATGCATTCAAATAACCACCTTCATTTTTCTATATTTATATATGCATAGATTGCAATTGTAACTAGATATCTATTATACAGTATTATTTATAAATACCTGTAAGTGTATAACCTACATGTTATTCATATAATAGTACATTGTTATATATCTTAAATGAGGTGGACTTGCTAAAAGTATTATTAACCGTTGGACTGCCAGACAAGTGTCCAGTGCATTGCTCTGCAATGCCTTAGACACCTCTCTGTTTAACCCTTAGTGTACCACACTCCCAGCAGTGTAGTGCCTACAGCATATGAGTGCTACAGGTATACCTTTCAATATGATTATTTTTTTACAGGATGGCCAGCTGAGCTGACCTTGGCAGAGCATTGCATTATGAATTGTTTCTTTATGTCTTTTAGGATATAACAGAAGCCAGCAATATTTTTCTGTTCTCTGCATTTAACCTCCTGAGTTCCAGGCAGGTATCAAACTCATTACACCCCTTTTATACCCAAAAGCTTTCACTCAAAGCGCCATATGCACAAAGAAGTGGGAGGCAATTCCTATGAAAATCAACTGCACCATTGGGAAGAGATTATATCCCCAAACCCCCAATGATTTAAATAGGGGATTAACCCATTGAGTGTTGTAAAGGTCTCCAAGAAATTGCAAAGCATCAATGGGTTAAACATTTAATATTTGTGGTACAGTTGCTATGTTCTAGAATTGCTCCAAGTTTGGTGTTGTGCATATGGATCTTAAATATTAACACTGGTAACAACTTCTTCAAACGCATTATGTACTACAGGCTGTAGATTTACAACATTAACCCTTTGAGTGCCAGAGGGGTACGCAACGCATTGCTTTGCAATGCGTTGCGTACCCCTCTGGCACTCAACGGGTTAATGACGCCAACATTAACAACATTAATACACAGAACGTGTTCTATTTTTCAACTAAAATGCCAATCTGCTGTTTTACAATCTTACAGTTACTAAGTACATCACCAGTTGAACTTCTTCTCTGCAAAAGAGGGATGAAAGCACTCCTTCACTCCTGGCAATGCAGGGGTTAATCCTCCCAACATTAACGTATCATTTTCAGCAAAACGCACTGGGTGTATAAGAAGCACAGGTAATAATAATAATAATAATCTTTTCTAGACATCTCTGGTCTGCTTGGAAACAAAACGCTGTCCTGCCTAATGCGCATTACATAATACCAATTGTGTTTATTTGCCAAGACATCCTTACCTGATTCCTAAAAGCTGTTTTATCCACATGGTCACGTTTCAAATCAAAAGATCAGATCTTCAAGCACCTATCCATTTGTGCTGCCCCAAAAAAGTAGACGTTGCAGTAGATAAGAGGCAAATGCAATAAAACAATAAAATAAATAAAAAGCAAAATATTCCTTTGGACTGATGTCTTAGCTGTTTGGATACAGGGAACTCACAGATGCTCCAAAAAATAAAGACATTCCTGCATAGATGTTTTTATTCTAACGGTAGAAAAGGAGATTGGGACTAGAAAATTGTATAAACATCAATTTGCTGGGGATGGGAAGAACAGATAAGCAGGGGATAGGAACCCTCATGAGGTCTGCAAGGAGTCCTCCCGATCTTCAGATGTTGCAGTCCACATCTACTCTCAGTGGAAGAGGAAAGCAGAAAACCAGTTCCCTTTAAACGGCGTTTAATGACGGAGAGAAGCCAACAGCACGATGAGCCTCTGAGTTCCAGTAGCAGGGAAGTTCTGATGATCAGCAAGCCGAGGATTTATTGTGCTACAGATCTCCAAGCCAGGTTCGTACAGTTCACATCACTTCTGTGTTTTACGCTGGGAAAAAAGGAGAGGAAAAAAAATGGGTGGAATGCATTGTGCCACACAAAGCACCATGCACGATTTTGCCAGCTGACGGCGCTGGTATTGGTTGAACGCAAGGTAAGTGCAAAAGACCAATAAGGGTTCCTAAGTTTTACAGTCTATCTGAGATCGCACATCCCCAGGAAATAAGAGCTGTATATCATACAGGGAGGTGGTTGCTATTATTTTATGATTAGATTGATTTATGTTGCAGAACAGATGATAACAGCATTAGGAAGCTATGTGTTAGCTGATAGCCTGTATATTCCATTGGTGCCTGATAGGCAGTGCATATAGTATTACCCTATGGGTGCCAGACGGATGCGCAACGTGTTCCGCACGCAGCTTAACCAGCTGGATGCTGAGACTTATTTACCCGGATAAGTGGTACAGTTCTGGTGCAAACTAGCTCTATCATAAGGAGTAAATAAAAATTGCCTAGATATCCATGATTTAGGGACTTTTAACCCCTTGAATGCTAGAGAGGTCTTCAAAGCATTGCTCTCTTGCATTTAAGGGGTTAAAAGTTCATTAACATTCATTAGAGATTTAATTTATTGTCTATAATGCTGGTAGGTACTCCTGCATTTCTCCACTTCCATAGAACATCAGCCTCAATATGCAGTGCAAATATAATCACCCTATTGGTGCCAGACTGTTGCGCAGTCTCTAGCGCTCTTACTTAACCCTTTGAGTTCCAGAGAGAGGCTTTGGATTCCCCTCAGGCACTCAAAGGGTTAAACCAATCGGATAATAATGAATCTGACACATCGTTTGCACCCATAAATTTAAAGGGTAAATAGTTATAATCGAAACAGCAAGATATTGGAGAGTAGTCAACGGGTGGACCTCCAGCTCTTAAGGACAGCAACTCCCAAGAACTGACTGTCCCCCTTATGTATATTGAGGCCTCTTTAAGATCCAAGTGGTTCGAAACCCTTTGGGTATTAGAGGGGTGTCAATGTGCTAATAGTCCTCTGGTATTCAAATGGTTAAATGATTGACTGCTAAGGATAACGTGGGAATGTTATATTGGTTCAGTGGAACGGATATGTTAGCCAACTATGGGGCATATTTCTAAAGTAAAAAGTGGAGAAACGTATAATTTACTAGACATGAGACATATGTAGGAAGTAATTTGGGAGCATACACAGATGACAAAACAGCAAATGATTTAACCCTTTGAGTGCCAGAGGGCTACGCAACGCATTGCTTTGCACTCAAAGGGTTAAATGCAATTGCTAACCTCTTTGATTGCTATATTATAAAGCAGATGTGTTTAGCATTCAAGGGGTTAATACCCTCATTTAAATCAGTGGGGGTGTTTAATTGCTCTCTGTAGTGCTGATGCTTTGTGCCAGAGCTGATTTTTTTTTTATTCTATACCCATGCACCCATGTGCATTATATGGAGAGTCAAATTACAACTATTGGTCCATTTTGGCACTATACATATGCCCCAATGCATTTTATAGGGTGTGTCAAATTATATATATAATGTTCCACTTTTTCCTTTATAAGTGCGTTCCTATGTATTTTATACAGAATCTCAAATTAAATGTGATATTTCCCTAAATAAAAAATGCCTACCTCACTGCTACTTTGTATCCAGGTAATACAAATCATCACTCTGTTTCCTGATGCTGACCCCGCTTCTTTCTGTCTCATCTGACCTCTTAAGTTACTCACCTGATCTTTACACTGCCTTTTCTGCTACTAACCCCCATACACCCCCTCCCCCCAAACATCTCCCTGCCTTCAGTGATGGCCAATCCCCTATCTCTTCCTCATCTTCTCTTGCAAAGTCCCTTCTCCCCCACCTCCTGCTTCTCTTTTTTTATTCCTTGATTTTTTTTCCTCTTCCTACTATCTCCCAGTCAATTATGTATTCAGTTACTTATATGGATGTAGCCCACATCAACCCACAGCTGCGTATATAGCAGAGAAACAAGCCTTGCTAATGCAATTTGGGCATTTTACTGTAGCAGAAGTGATTTAGAGGCAGTGGTTAACCACAGACTACAAAGGCATGGTAATTTTAAAATAATAAGAGCCTTGAGAATTAACCTATGGACTGTATGCTGTGTTGGGCATACCTCTGGCACTCAGAGGGTTAAAGGAAACTTAACATAATCAGTGAATCAATATTAGTTAATTATCAGGTATGTTCAAAGATCCAGATGCTTGTGTACTAATAACGATAGCTCAATTCTAGGGCAAATGCATCTCAAAGGACAATTAAAAATCTGCAGTGGGTTTAAGTTGGGCTTTTACTCCCTTGAATACCAAAGAGGCTTTGCAATGTGTTCAAGACCTCTTTAGCATTCAATGGGTTAAAAAGCCCATTAAACCCTTTGGAATGTTTATACCCTAGGGGCCTGTTAGATTGCCCCAGAATTGATTTGTGTTCCTTGTTTTAGGTGACAGAGAGATGTGCAGCAAATCTAGCATTCAAAGGGTTAACACAATGCTCATTTACTGTGTTGTATGAAGTAAATGTTTGCTGGGGGGAGTGTATTGATATAATGCCGCTCTAAAATAGGTGCAAGTTTGTTTTGTTGGATTTTTTTTTCGTTTTCTTTTTTTCTGTTATTGCAACTAATGCCTATTTGTTAATCCTTTGAGTGCCAGAGGGGTACGCAACGCATTGGAAAGCAATGCCTTGCATACTCCTCTGACACTCAAAGGGTTAAAGGGATAGTAATGTTTCATAATAATAGCAGCTCCAATTAATCTTCATAGTATTTGGGCCATGGAAAGTGTTATTTCAATACTGTCAGCGTTGTAGTTCAAGAGTAATTGAATGATAAAGTATCCCCCTCCCGCCCCTTCTACTGATGTAACACTACTCACCTCAGAGCAGCAAGACTGTCCAGATGGATCGCAGAGAGGGACAATCTTCAGTGGGCATAAAGGAAAAACCTGAAAAACCTGGGGGGGCAGGGTTTTCCTTATGTTCACAGTAAGAAGATTGTCCCTTGCTGTGATGCCTGGTCAAGAGACCAGATTCCACATCTGAGGGGAGGTGGCTTACACTAGGTAAAAGGGGTGGGAGGGGGATACTTTATCATTCAATTACTCTTGAACTACAACTCTAAAAGTATTGAAATAACACTCTATATGGCTCGAATACTATGAAGATTAATTGGAGCTGCTGTTTTTGTGAAACATTACTATCCCTTTAAGATATTTACACTAGAATATCTCTTCTTTATGCTGTTTATGTCATGGGAAGGGCAGTGTGGGAATGTATGGACAATTTGCAGACCTCGTCTCTCATTATGGACTTACAAGACACAGAGGAAATGTAATTAAAAAAAAATAAATAAATCAGCATTTCTCCTGCACATGGTATGTGGATGGTATTCTGTGCTTGCCCACTTTAAATTCTTAATGATAATGGAGTGAAGTGCACATGTGTGTATGTAGCCATTGGTATATACCCTTTGATGCAGGCACATGACTTTTATGCTGAGGAATAATTGATGAACATGATTGTGGAATTGTACATTACCCCCATAAATTGTTTGGTCACAGCATAATAAAATTACCATTATTAACCTAATACACAATTGATAGTGCAGCATTATCCATCTCAATGTGATTTTTAAAACACTTTGGGCCATAATCATAAAGTCAATAGTGGAGCAATTTTATGGAAAACCACTTGTGCCATAGGGTAAACATAAACATTGACTTTGATTTAAATGGGGTTTTTAACTCACTGAATTCTATAGAGGTCTTTAATGCAATGTAAATCAATGCATTGGAGGCCTCTTAAAGGAATAGTAATGTTTCGTAATAAAAGCAGATCTAATTAATCTTCATAGTATTTGGGCCTTGGAGAGTGTTATTTCAATTCTGTCAGAGTTGTAGTTCAACAGTAATTCAATGATAAAGTATCCCCCTCCCGCCCCTTCTACTGATGTAACACTGCTCAGCTTAGAGCAGCAGGGAGTGTCCATGTAGATTGCAGAGAGGTACAATCTTCAATTAAGATAAGGGAAAAAGCTGAACAACCTGTCGGGGGGGGGGGGGCAAGGATTTCATTGTTCTCACAGTAAGAATATTGACCCTTGATGTGAGCTGTCTGGTCTATGGACTGGATTCCGCATCTGAAGTGAGCAGTGTTACACTAGGTAAAAGGGGCGGGAGGGGGAAACTTTATCATTCAATTACTCTTGAACTACAATGCTCACAGTAATGAAATAACACTCTCTATGGCTCAAATACTATGAAGATTAATTGGGGCTGCTGTTTTTGTGAAACATTACTATCGCTTTAAGAATGCAAGGGGTTAACAGCCCTATTTAATGAAATGGGAATTTGGAGATGTGTTTTTCATCTTTTCTGTATGGTGCAGTTGGTTTGCCCCAGAATTGTTATTGCTCAGATATGCCCTGTTATCTAAATTAATGAGTTTGGAAGATCTTTAATTATTGGAGGGCCATAGGGATTTGCAATACTTTGGGGTGAATATAAGAATATGTCAGTGCAACCATCCTGGTGTTAGTTTCTAAAACCATTAGCTGCCCTTAACTCTTTGAGTGCCAGAGAGGTACCCAACGCATTGGAATGCAATGTTTTTGCCACCTCTTTAGTACTCAAAGGGTTAATGGTGTGCACTACAGAGTATGATCTCTGCAGAGCATACCAGCAGGGTCCACTCCTACAGCACTGTACTTTAAAGCAGAACTTTCACTATAATAACATAGCGCCACAAATGATAATTACATTAGTGAAATGCACACACTTAGCTTTATTTTCAAGAATAATTGCTGCATTAATGAGAAACAGACCCTTTTATGCAGGCAGGCACCAGCAGGGATCTTGCAGTAGGCTCTCTCTGCACCTGAGCTGTCAGTCCCTTCTGGTACCTTTAGGCACAAAGGCTTCCAACTCACCAATCGTGGAGCTGAAGGGGAAGGACAGCACAGACTCAGAGATGTTGTCTCTGCAAGATGTCTGCACTGTTCCCCTGTGCCTTCCTGCATAAAAGGTTATATTTTTCATTAATGCAGAAATTATACTTGAAAATAAAAATTAAGTGTGTGCATATCACTAATGTAATTATCATTTGCTGCTCTATGTTATTGTGGTGAAAGTTCCACTTTAATTCCAGCAAGTCCTGTACGTAGCCCCATAGCATGCACAACAAAATGGAGTATACTAACTCCATTTCCTCCACTCTTTGCTTAGTACATTAGCCAGTGCAAGTTATAGAGGAAAAGGCCCTCCTAAATGCCAGCAGACTGCCCCATCGTCCTCTCCGTGGTGCAGTTGACATTAAGGGGAGGATGTGGGGCGTAAGTAGCTTAGTAAATTGACGTTAGGCAGACACAGGTACTCAACATCAATTACTGCACTTGACTTAGAGTGGAATTTGTTTTGTAAATTCACCCCATTAATCCTTTGAGTGCCGCAGGGGTACGCAAAGCATTGCGAAGCAATGCTTTGCGTAGCCCTCTGGCACTTAAAGGGCTAAGGCTGATGTACTACGTAAGTGGAGTAATTCAGAGGCAAACCAACTTCACCATAGGATTAAAATTAAAAAAATTCCTCAAATTCCCATTGATTTATATGGCCTTGTAACCCCCGTGATAGTGAGATTTCCAACGCATAGCAAAATAAAGCTTTTTAGACCTCTCTAGAAGTTCAGGGGTTAAAAGCACCATTTTTTTTTTTTATCTCCTAAAATGTAATCGTTTGCCTCAGAAGTACTCTAGTTCTTATGAGTTCATCAGCTTCATTGCAAGGCACGTTCCTCTGGCAATCAAAGGCTTAACTCTGCTGTGCTTCATAGCCGATTCCATTTCACTTGTGATTCACACAGCTAATAGCAAGTTAAACTGTCAAGTCATTATGGGTATAAAGTTTGTCTGTCATATTATTTCCACATAAGAGTCTGATCCCTTTTATACACACACAAGTCAATCTTGCACTTCTTCATTTTAATTACTTAAATGAGAACTCTGTGTATAGCATACAGTATTACCCACATATTAACTTGCTTATTTAAAGATAAGACAGCACTGGAAGGGAGTGCTTCAGCAGATCTGCTCATCTCAAACAGCCAAAACACCTTTGAATCATTGTAATAAAAGATGCTTTATTTTACATTATTAAAAACAAGTCCATGTTTAAAAAGAAATAGACAAAAGAAAGATCAAACATTAGGCACACAAACAGCCTAACACATTTTGTGATTGTATCACTTAATCATAGGAAAACGCTCTAGGCGGTTAGTTTGCCTAATGTTTGATCTTTCATCTGTCCGTTTCTGTTTAAATATTAAATATTTAATAATGTAAAATAAAGATTCTGTTATTACAAAGATTCCTGGGTGTTTTGGCTGTTTGAGACGACCGGTTCTGTTTAAGTACTCCCTTCCATTGTTATCTTGTCTGTTGGAGCCTGTAGCTGGGCCTGCTGGGAGTCGCACCGGATCCACACTGGCCTCATGGCCTTGGTGAGTTTAAAGTGATAGTAATACATGAAATTACATACATTTAATTCGGTAGATATTTAAAAAATTAATTAAAGCGGAACTTTCAGATAATAGCCAGTTGCTATGCATTCATTGAATGCATGATGACTAGCTTGAAAATAAATGTCTTACTGTAAAAAAATACATGTGTGAAAAGTAATCGTCCCGTTTCGGGACTGACGGGCAGGTTAGTGTGGTCTGTGCACCTGCGCCGTCAGTCCCTTCCGGTGACCATATGGTGCAAAGCAGTCTACTCTATGGAGACCCGGACTGACGGCGCATGCACACAGACAAGATGTCTGCACTCTAGACTCAGTTCCGGTCTCCAAACGGGAAGGTTTCCTTTAAGCGCACGTATTTTTTTTTTTTGTTAAGACATCTATTTTCAAGCTAGTCTCCATGCATTTAATGAATGCGTGGCGACTTGCTATTATCTGAAAGTTCCGCTTTAATTGTGACGTTTCTGATCTCCCAAACCTTTACGGTTTGGGAGATATCAGTCTGCAAATTTTCCCTTCCCTCCCCTTGTGCTGACGTCAGCTTTCTAACTTAGAGACGGAGATTCCAGTCCATAGACGTCCTGCGGCTCCTCAGCAGAGGCCGTGATTGCGGTAGTTACAAAGAAATACTTCATTTGAATGGTCTACAACTTGTGCTTGCAAACCAGGCACACGTTGTAGACCGTTCAAATGAAATATTTCTTTGTAACTACCACGATCACTGCTCTGCTGAAGAGCCGCAGGACAGTCTATGGACTGGAATCTCCGTCTCTAAGTTAGAAAGCTGACGTCAGCACAAGGGGAGGGAAGGGGGAGCTTTGCAGACCGATATCTCCCAAACCATAAAGGTCAGAAACTGCAGAATTAATTTATTTTTTAAATATCTACCAAATTAAATGTATGTAATTTCATGTATTACTATCACTTTAAGTTGAAGCATATGCTATAACGCTAATAGCTTGCAGTTGTAGTAATCTTGATCTATCTTGTTTACTTTATTTAACGATAAAGTTTTGTTGCATAGTGTGCCCAAAATGTGTAAGATAAAATCGTCTGGCCAAACTATGCAACAAAACCTTATATTGAAAAAGGTGAGACAATATGTGAATAAATGACTAAAATAATAATGGAAGGCGCTAAATAAATATCAGTGTCTACACAATATTGTAACAGCTACTTTTTGTATTCATTATTGAATTTTAATTTTCATTGATTTTATTTTACACAAATAAAGTTTTTATATTTTGGAATATCAAGATTTATTCTGTCCAAGCGGGTTTTTTATCTGATACTATCAGAGAACATCTACAAGCCAGTTTGACCGAACGGGGACGGTACTGAGAATTCTTCCCGTGAGCCTCCCCTCGGGGAGATCTACAAACGAGTGAGTATACGGTATCTTTCATTCCTTGTGGAGTCACTGTGGCTTTGTGTTCGTAGTTAGAAGACCATCATCGAGGATTGTTACATTGTTTGACTGAGTGGAGACAGTTGGTATTCTCTCCACAGGCTATTATCACTTGACTGACTGATACGTCAGGCAGGCGGTGATTTTTTTATGTGAGTTGATTTCTGTCATTCAGCCATTTGATTTTGTATTGGAAGATTGTATCAGAAGATCTAGTTTGAACACAAAGATTGTCACATATATATGTAAACTTTTCGATACTGGACTTTGCAAGTTTATACAGATCACACTATGTATTTTTGTTCTATCTTTTACATGTCTTCCGAGATTTGATACCTTGGATCCGTTATCTATACATTGATGTGTATGTGAGTAACGAATATTTATTATTATTTGTCTTCCACGCTATGTACAAATATATTGTGTATTTCACTGTTTAGTATTGTATATTTCACTGTTACAATATTGTGTAGACACTGATATTTATTTAGCGCCTCCCATTATTACTTTAGTCATTTCATATATTACACTGTGGGTGTTTAGGAGTAGCAGCTTTGCTTGATTCCATTTTTATTTGGGTAGATTTTGGGGGTGCCCCTATATTGTGTTTTGTTAGATTTAATATGTGAATAAAGTATTCTATTCAAAGGCTTTACATTTAAAACTTTAAGTGACAGAGTGGTATTCAGTAATTAAGATGAAGTGGTGTAGAAATGTTTACAGTTTGTTCTGTTTTTAACCCTTTGAATGCCAGAGGGATAAGCAACACATTACATGAGTTACATACCCCTCTGGCACTCAAATGGTTTATTTGGGGTTGTAGAGGGTCCCATCATTCCCTGTTGCACTTTATATTTTATGCAATTAGGTTATTGTATTGTATATGTAAATTATGGTGTTCAACGCTGTGAGGTTTTTTTCTTTTTTTTTCTTTCCTTGATCCTTTTTATAGCTGGTAACAAAAGGCCAGTTCTCTCACCCTGTGACTTCCTGAAGCTGTTTGCAGAGAAACTAAGAAATATTATTGAAACCAAAAAAAGGTAAGGAGGGGAAGACCAAAAAAATTACCTACGAGACACAACAATTTAAAGAACAGACAGACAGCAAATCAATAGAACATCCAAGATCACAATAATTTACAGCATGAAATAAGCTTTCTTGTTATTCTGAGATTTATATAACAAAGACAATGAAAATATTCTTATTTCTGCACTTATAGGAGAAGTGCAAAAACCAAGCTGATATTATAAGATTCCAGGTGCATGTAAGAAACGAAGGGGGGGGGGGGGGTTAGTAATAGGAGCTAGATTTTAAGTTATAGCGCTGCTTCTAATATCATTTTACTGAGCTACATATGTGAGATGTGAGCTATGCACACCAAGTAGTGTGGGTTGAGTGGGCATTTCAAGGCGTTTGGTGCCTATGAGTAAGCTCTATGAGTGTGAAACGCGCTAGGCAGGTGTCCTTACTCACATTGTTCATTGATCCCTCAATTATACATATGTTTCAATGTTTTTATGGGTGTGGATGTATAAAAGCCATGGTTTAAAGGGATAGTAATGTTTCAAAATAAAAGCAGCTCCAGTTAATCCTCATAGTATTTGGCCCATGGAGAGTGTTATTTCAATACTGTCAGAGTTGTAATTTAAGAGTAATTGAAAGATAAAGTATCCCCCTCCCACCCCTTTTACTGATGTAACACTGCTCACATCAGAACAGAAGGGTGGTGACCAGATGGTTTGCATAGAGGAACAATCTTCAGTTAGCATAAGGAAAAACCTGAAAAACCTGCCAAGGGGGGCAGGGTTTTCATTGTTCACACAGTAAGAAGATAGTCCCTTGCTGTGAGCTGTCTGGTCTTGAGACCAGATTCTACATCTGAGGGGAGGCGCTTACACTAGGTAAAAGGGGTGGGAAGGGGATAATTTATCATTCAATTACTCTTGAACTACAGCTCTGACAGTACTGAAATAATACTCTCCATGGCCCAAATACTATGAAGATTTATTGGAGCTGCTTTTATTTTGAAACATTACTATTCCTTTAACTTATTGAATTGCAGTGGTTTCTTTCCATACATCTAAATAAGTGGACACTTCAAGATATCACATTCCTTCTCTCCTTATTTAACATCATGTATCAAACCGGGCACAGAGGAATTTAGAGTGACTTTACTCCATTTTCCTTGCTCTTGCTATAGGGAAGGACCTTGTTTAAATTAAACTCTTAACAAGGATGGAGTGTGTGTGTATCATTATGCAGGAAAGTGATCATCTAGTATATACCCCAAAATACAGCCAAATGATTTGGAGTCTAATGTCTTGCCATAGAAAATGAGCTGCATTGGTGAATTTGTACATTTTCCCATCTGAGGCTGATGTGCGAAGCAGAACTTGGGCTATCAAACTGCATCATGGAGGAAAACAAAATCCAGAGAAAGTCAATTCAGTACTGTATATCACAGCAAGTAATTAAGGATATTGGCTCAAGGGAATAAAATCAACTGTTTTAGTAAATACACTTGGAAAACAACTGTATATTTAATTTGTTTTTATCACTTAGATAAATTAAAAGAGCAAGCTATTTCTGCGTGTGGGTGATTTAAAATGCCAGGTTAATGATATTTGTAGCTGATTTTACATTGCTCACAAGCAGAATTAGATTTTTTTGTGTAAGATCCTTTTAACATGGGGGAAATGAAAGCAACCATGCATCATTTAGTAATATGTCCCTTTGTGAAGGCCCTATTCTAGACTATAGTGCATTTCACCTGGGTGACTATTGTCTACACATCAAACTCCAGCATACTGCATCTTTATTGAGTTCACACAGTTATACAGTAAAGATGCAGTATAGAAGGTCTGTACAATGGCCTCTGGTAACAATTTCACACAAGAGTTGTTGGAGGGTGTAATGCTCATCTCAGCCTCGAATGAATAGCCAATATTATTGTCTGTGCCAGACAAAAATATTGGTTGGCACGGAAATGGGCCCAGTGTCAGACACTTCTCTCATGCATCTGATTGGTGGCAGAAAGCAGGAGGTGAGTTAAACAACATGGACGACAGGGCTACAAAAGTACTGGTGTCTCAATGAAAGAGACATTGCACACAATATGTATTGTTCACATTAATAGTTTTAATCCATATTTAACCCCAATGCATTGGATACCTCACTGTCACTCAAAGGGTTAATGAACTGGCCTTCCCTGGCACTTTAAGTTATGTTGTCTTTGTTCTTAATTTGTAGTGAATTACAGGTCTGCAGTACAACATTTTGGTACTTATTACCTCTATTTTTGAGTTTGAAAAAATCTCATTGATTTAAAGATAGTTTAACATCCTGAATATGACAGAGGTCTCCAGTGCATTGCTTTGCAATGACTTGGAGACTTATTTAGAATGCACAATGTTTAAAGCCCCATATAAATAAATGTGGATATTAAATTATCCAGTTACTCCAGTTCTTCTTAGGATATCACTTTCTGTGAGGAAAATGTACAAATGTAGAAATATACAAGTCTGCCTGATTAGTTCAGCTACTGCACTCACACATAAGCTTGCAAACCAGCTCATCTACTTAAACTTAGGGGACCATCCTTGGACTGCTAGAAAAGGGAGGGCTTGACTTCTGGGGCACATCTCCTTTTATTTGTAACTATTTTGGGGTTCCTGAGCTATCACTGGTGGCTTGCTGGCAGTGAATGTAAGCTTGCGGTTTTTTATTTATAAGTACTACCCGTGTGGATGCTGGCTCACTTAGTTTCCTGTTTTGTCAGCAGCTGCACAGAAGCATCAATAAAGTTTTTTCCCTCCCCTTGTTTTTCATTGTCACAGCACTTTCATTTTCAGGTGGCGGATTTCGGGAACTATTAACTTCCCCATATTGGGCTTTGGGAAATTAGCCCTTCAGCTGCTGGCTAACGGCTCAGGTGAAGATTTTTAATTCAAGAAGGTTAGTTTGTGCCGATGGTGCATGCCAGTAAGCGGGAACACGGTTTATGTTAATGTTTTATAAATGCTGTGGACTTTTTCCATAATCAGGTAGGTTGGCCATCTGTTTTCTTGGGTGGGAAGAGGGTTCTGGTTATTATGGAGTATGAGACTTTAGTACATATCCACATACACAACTCCACCAGTGCATGACTTTCATGTGTGCAATCCTAACTCCACCCCTATACCAGGTGGAAGAAAAAGGAAGCATTTGAGGTCATATTAAGCTAAAGTAGTGTCATTCTCATACATGGGAACTCTCCAGATTTAACCTGGAGACTCTGTTTTTTGTATTTAAAGGGACAGTAATGTCCCATAAAAATTCTTCTACTTTTGTAGACATTAAAATAATAAACTATGTGTCACAAAGCCTATCTCTCAATCCTCTATGGTTTGAGAGATATTCAAACTGAAAGTTCCCATCTCCCTCCCCTTCTCCTGATGTCAGCTGTAAAGCTAACAGCAGGAGATCCCGGTCCGGGGACCAGCCGGCAGCTCTTCAGCAGAGCAGAAATTGCATTATTTAAAAAGAACTACTTCAATGAATGGTCTACAAAGTGCTCTTGCAAACCAGGCACTCTTTGTAGACCCTTCCAATGAAGTCATTCTTTTGAAATAACGCAATTTCGGCTCTGCTGCAGAGCCACTGGCTGGTCCCCGAACCGGGATCTCCTGCTGTCAGCAGAGCGCTGCCGTCAGGAGAAGGGGAGGGGAAACTTTCAATACAAATATCTCTCAAACCATAGTGGTTTGAGAGAAAGGATTCTTGGCACATAGTTTATTATTTTAACATCTACAAAAGTAGAAGATTTTTTTATGGGACATTAGTGTCCCTTTAATTACAGGTCTTCAAGAGAGGTGGCTGATATTCAGGGCTTAATGAGTTCCTTTGTAACACCTCCTATTGCACTGCCTGTTCTGGTTACTCTCTTCCTTTTTCTTCCTACTTCCCCTCCTAATCCGACCTGCACCAGCCTAGCACCACCCACTGTGCGACAGAATCACATCATTTGGACATTCCCACCCCCAGAACATAGTGGACCTCCAGAAGCTTGGTACAAGATGGTAGAGCAAACCGCCTGCACCACAGGGGAGAAATGAGAATTCACAATGATTTAACTTTGGCTTTTAACCCCCTGAATACTGGAGAGATTTCTGTTGTATTGATTTGTATGTGATGGAGACCTCAGTTGCACACAGGAGGTTAATATCACTTACTCCTTCTGTGTCCAACCTACCTTCCTCTAGACTGTAAGCTCTCACCAGCAGGGGGCCCTCTGATCCTTCTGTTCTCCACATCTGATTGTACTATTTACTATCCCTGCATGTCTATTCCCTATTGTACAGCACTGCAGAATTAGTTGACACTATATAAATAAAGAATAATAATAATAATAAGAGCCTAATTTTAACCAATACACACGTGTTAACCCCTTAACGACCGGGAAAATCTGAGGTCATTTTCCCTTAAGGACCGGAGCAATTCTGACATTTTTGACTATGTCTTTGTTCAACAGTGTTTTCCCTCTTAGGCTTTTATTCCACCCCCATAAATTACATACTGTTTTTTTTACAAACAAATAGGGCTTTCCTTTGATATCCTACTTATATGGATAACCCACCATTCACTTTATTAAAATTAAAAAAAAGGTAAAAAATAAATCGTAAAAAAAAAAAATTTTTGATTTTTCTCTTGGGATCAATTGGGCACAAAGGGTTGAATTTTTATGGAGACTGCATGAAAGGTATGACCGGTCAGTCATACCTACAAAATGCACAGTTTAAAGTGGCCACTGTACCCCCTGGGTGAAAATCCCCATGTCCCTTTTTCCCACCCTATTTTGACACTTTTTTATCCCTGACATTTGGTGGTGTATATAAGTGTATTACATAGCTCCACAACAATCACACTTACAATATTGTTTAATTATATGGGGGGGGGTTTAAATAATTTTTTTTTTTTTTGTAAAAAAAAAAAAAAGTGTGTTGTGTTTTTTTTTTGTTTTTTTTTTAAAAAGTATATAATTGCAGGTCAAAAATTGACCTGCATTTAGCCAGCCTCCTGCACCAGCAGTGAAGGGGTTAATACCCCCAGCTGCTGTATTTTTTTTAACCACTACTTCTACTCCCTTACTTTGATAGCAAGGGACACAGAGGCAGACGAGACAGACACAGACAGCATGCTTTGCATGCTGCCTCTGTCTGTCACTATGCCGGTACATGTGATCGCTGCTACGGAGATCACATGAACTGGAACAAGCAGAAAGGGCTGAGACTGAACGCCCCGGTCTCGGAGCGCTCAGTCTCAGCCTGCAATTAATGATAGCAGCGTGCACAGAGGCACGCTGCTATCATTTAAGCCATGACGGTCCTGCACCATCATGGGTCGTCAAGGGTACAACAACCCATGACGGTGCAGGACCGTCATGGGTTCTTAAGGGGTTAAATTTAATTTCAACAATATGGTGCAGTTGGCTAGGTCCAAAATTGCACCTCTCCAACATTTAAAGGGTTAAAAGCCCCATTAAAATAAATGCAGACTAGGTAGGTTTTTGTTTTTTCTTACTTTTTAGAGTTTTTTAAACTTGAACAAATCAAAGCTGTGCCACAAGCAAGAAATAATCAAGTCTGATGTACAAAGAAGACCTGGAACAATTCTGACACAAGTCAGCTTTAAAGGAACAGTAAACATTTTATTATGAAAGCCTATATGTTATAGAGCTTTTTCCTTCTGAGTAAAACAAGGGAACTCCCACTGCTGTTGGTTGTTTTTTTAAATGTTATAACAGTTCAAATAACCAGGAAGTTAATTTACTGTGTTTACTTCCTGATAGTTCTAACTGACAGCATGACAGCAGTTTCTATCACATTCTATGAAGAACTGTTTGTTGGGGATTCACCACTCCCAGAGAATGCAACAGAAAAACTAACTGGAATCTGACCACTAGAGGGCATGTTATAACAAACAAAAAAACACAGGTTTAAACTGTAATAACTCTCAGCAGTGGGAATACCCTTATTTTATTCAACAGGAAAAACCCTACAATATGTATTTTTTTCATAAAAAGTGTGCTCTTTTAAGATAGGGGACAAATACAGATTTCCATTAATCTATATGGGACTTTTAACACATTGGATGCTATGGAAATTAAAGCTCCATTTCATTCATGATAATTTGGGGAATGTGTATTTTCCCCATGGTGCAGTCGTTCTGCCACAGAATTGTTCCAGTTATTCTTAGTATAATGTCCTCAATGTGAAAAGTTTTATTCTGATGTGCGTTATATCCAGTTCCTTGGTTGTCTTCTGCAAGCTACCCCAGAGTATCAATGAGGGGTGAAGAAGAGAGTGACCAAATGATGGAATTGGCATCTTAATGTGGGGGGACTTAATAAAGGTCAGAAGGATTGGGTGATGGAAAGCCAGAGGTTTGCCTTGAAATGGGCAGGGAGGTAGATGAGAGTGGGTCAGACCAGACTGGGAGTGGATGGAGTTACCAGGGCACTGTGTAAACCGGATGATCATCTTCAGTGCCCGAAGATCTGGTACTTAAAGGGATAGCAATGTTTCATAATAAAAGCAGCTCTAATTACTCATCATAGTACTTGGACTTTGGAGAGTGTTATATCAGTTCTGTCAGAGTTCTAGTTTAGGAATAATTCAATGACAAAGTCTCCCCCTCCCGCCCCTTTTACTGATGTAACACTGTTCAGCCAGATCAGAAGGGAGGTGCCCAGGTAGATTGCAGAGAGGGACAATCTTCAATTAAGATAAAGGAAAAACCTGAAATACTTGTCAAGGGGGGCAGAGCTTTCATTGTTCTCATAGGAAGAAGATTGTCCCCTGCTGTTATCTGTCTGGTCTATGGACTGGATTCCACATCTGAGAAGAGATGGCTTACACTAGGGAAAACGTGCGGGAGGGGAAACTTTGCTTGTGAATATCTCTTATACCATAAAGGTTTGAGAGATAAGACGTATATCGTTCTTCATGTTTTTTTAATGCTTACAAAATACTATCCCTTTAAGTCTGAAAACCAGAGTATTCACAGGCATACATCTAACTTCTAACTTCCATAAGGAAAAATGCTCCTTAAGGGGACATATTACAATTCTTACTGGTTTAAATGAGGATTTTAACCCCTTAAATGCTGGAAAGGTTTCCAATGCAATGCCTCGCAATGGGGATTATGCACTAAGGAATGATAAAGAGGTGACAAAGCGTAGATGATTTCTCCAGTGATATCACTTCTCCAGTTCCTATGTTATTCTGTGGAGCCAATTCACTAAGATCTCCGGAGTCGAAGAAATCATAGTGTATAGTCTCCATAGAATAACATAGGAATTGGAGAAGTGAAATCACTGGAGAAGTCCTCTCCGCTTTATTGCCTCTTTATCATGCCTTAGTGCATCTCCCTCATGGGTTTGGAAACCTGTCTAGATTTCATTTAAGTCAGTAAGATTTTTTTTGTCCTCTATGGTGCATACCTCCCAACATTTCAAATTGCCAAAGAGTGACACTTGCGGTTTAGGGGGTATTGCTGGCGGTGTGGCTGATGGACAGGGCGTTATCAAGAATTTTTAAGCTATTTCATGACCTATTGAGACCCCCCTTTGTAACCTAATAAATGACTTATAACAAGACCAAAGTATTTTACTTACACAGACTCATTAATAAACACATATACTGACATTTAAACAAAAATTAATGTGAGTTTTATTGCTGTAGAGCAATGTGATTCACTTATATGCACACCACACAATCTGATCTCCTAAAATGAGGGACATCAGGGTGAGAAAGAGGGACAGAGGGATTTGGGTCTAAAAGAGGGACTGTCCCTCCTAAAGAGGGACACTTGGGAGGTATGATGGTGCAGTTAACTTGCTTCAGAATTGCTTCAATTCATCTTAAAGGGATAGTAATACTTCGTTTTAACTTTATTTTATTTTGTAGGCATTAAAAAACATGAAGAATGATATAAGTCTTATCTCTCAAACCTTTATGGTTTATGAGATATTCACAAGCAAAGTTCCCCTCCCCGCCCCTTTTACCTAGTGTAAGCCATCTCTTCTCAGATGTGAGTCTGGTTGTATGACAGTACAGATAACAGAAGGGGACAATTTTCTTTGTATGAAAACAATGAAAGCCCTTCCCCCCTTGACAAGTTTTTCAGCTTTTTCCATTATCTTAATTGAAGATTGTCCCTCTCTGCAGTCTACCTGGGCACCTCCCTTCTGATCTGGTTGAACAGGGGGGGGATACTTTGTTTGTGAATATCTCTTAAACCATAAAGGTTTCAGAGATAAGACTTATATCATTCTTCATGTTTTTTTAATGCCTACAAAATAAAATAAAGTTAAAATGAAGTATTACTATCCCTTTAATAATAGGGATGTGTCTTAGATAGCATGTCTTCCTTTCAGCAATTTTCCCAGAAAAGGATGAATATTCCTCCTTTCAGATGAAATTCCTACATAGAGGAAATGCAGGTCACACCTACAGAATCTGCAAAACCTTTCTGCAGTTTGTTCCTGGGCCATTTTCTGATATTCCTATGCCATATCAGCAATATTCCATTCATACATGACTATTTTTGCATGATGCACACAAACACACACACATTGCATCATGCATACAAACACAAACGTGTACACACACGTCTTAGAGATATTCCCTTGATACATGACTATCTATGTATGATGAACACAAACATACATACACACATTTGATCACTCATACAAACACAATAACACATGAACACACACACACACACACACCAACATAGTCGTTTCTGCTATGGGGAAGAGGCTGAATACCCTGTTTTCAAATTATCTCTTACCATTGTGGAAAATACTGTACATCCCTAGCTAATGCATCAGGCTCTTTGTGCGTAATAAAAAAATTGTGAGAAATCCTTCTACATGAGGTATTTATATGGTCAATGATAAACAATCTCCAAATGTACAGGACAGGAACATCTGTATTTGTTAGGGGCTAAATGTATGTACACAAGAGAAGATGTAGAAATGCTAAAGCTACTGAAAGCAACCATTACAGAAATCTTTGTTAGGGAACTATAGTCTTAGAATAAGGGCTTACCTAGATTGGTGTCCTACAAAAAGCAATCATTTATTTCTATTTACTCTTTTTGTTTTCATATGATATCTGTTTTAGTAAACTCCAAACCTAGTGCATAGGTTCCATAAAATAACATAGGAATTGGAGAAGTGATAAACTGGAAAAGTCATCTCCACTCTCTCACCGTTTACTGAATCTCCCCCAATGTGTTAAAATGCATTAAAAGTGGGAAACAAACAGGCCTCAGTTGCTCATTGTTGTAGTGGACTTTCTAAGACTCACTAAGGCTCACAAAGTGTTGCCCTTCCTTCTCACTAGTTAAAGGGACAGTATTGTCAAAATATAAAAAAATGAATATTGTAGCTATTAAAAAATGAAACTAAATGCCCAAAATCCCATCTCTCAAACCGTAATTGTTTGAGAGATATTCGCTGTGAAAGTTCCCCCCTCCCTCCCCTTTCCCTGACGTCAGCACTCTAGCTGATTTCAGGGGAATCCGGGACCAGTGGAGGCTCTTCAGCAGAGCCGAGATCGCGATATTGAAAAAAGAGCTGCTTCATTGGAATGGTCTACAAACCAAGCACACTTTGTAGACCATTCCAAGGAAGTAGCTCTTTTTCAAGATCGCAGTCTCAGCTTTGCTGAAGAGCCTCCGCCGGTCCCGTGACCGGATTCCCCTGCAGTCAGCTACAGCTCTGACATGAGGGAGGGGGGAACTTTCACAGCGAATATCTCTCAAACAATTAAGGTTTCAGAGATGGGACTTTGGGCATTTAGTTTCATTTTTTAATAACTACAATATTCACTTTTTTAATATTTTGACAATACTGTTCCTTTAATAGAAACAACAATGAAATATAAGCACACTTCAGTAGTGAAGCGATTTGCTAATGCTTTTATTGAGGAGACATTAAAGTGCTAATGCTTTTATTGAGGGGACATTAAAGTGATGTGCCAACAGGCAGTATCCTGAAACACTGTGTGGGGATAACACTTTAATGTCATCTCTATAAAAGCCTAAACAGCTTGCCTTACTCTTGAAGTATGTCTGTATTTCATCATTGTTGCTTATTCCTAGAGCTTATTGCAGTTCTCCTTTAACCTTTTGACTGCTAGAAGGGTATACAATACATTGCAAGGCAATGGGTTGCGTACCTCTGGCATTCAAAGGGTTAAACTAGAGCACTGCCACACACATTCTGCCAGAGACATAAATGTGTTCCATGAATATTTCCTTTAAAATATTACATACAAGTATCCATTTACTATAGTATCAAAATATGAAATACTAGCTGAACAGCCCGATACACGGGCCACAGTGCCACTGCCACCCGGTCACGGGGCAGTCACGCGCAGTAGAGACTGCCTGCGCCACGGCTGATACAGAGCTGGACGCTCCTTCTGAGCATCCTGCTCTGTATCAGCCGCGGCGCGGGCAGTCTCTACTGCGCATGACCGCAGCACGTGCAGCAGTGTCTACTGCGCATGTCACGGCGTTACACACGATTTAGCAAATTATTATATAGGATTGTTTTAAAGGGGAACTATCACCCCATATAAAGTCTGCTCCCCCAACAAGTAACCATCTATCAATAAGCTTAACAATAGTAAAATTATCCAGCATAATTACCGCCTTATTCACAAATCCTATTTCTGCTGAGACTGACGGCCAGAAAACAGCACTAACAGAGGCATCTTCACGCCTGCGCCATCAGTCCCTTCTGGTACTTAAAGGTAAAATGCAGCGCCTCCTAGAGGAGATGGGGACTGACAGTGCAGGCGCGCAGATGTCTGTAAGCAAAGATGTCTGCACTGTTGCCTGGGTGTCAGTCTCAGCAGAAATAGGATTTGTGACTAACGCGGAAAATTATGCTGGATAATATTACTATTGTTAAGCTTATCACTATATGGCTAATTAATGGCTGGAGATGTTACTTTGTGTGATAGTTCCCCTTTAAATATTAAGTGCTATATGTGTGATATGGCAATGTAGCTATAAAGGCACTACCACTCTAACCACTTGGCTGTTCTATTAATCTCTAAAGCATTACTTCACAGTCACAATGTGTTAGAGACATTGCTAGCAGTCAGGGGGTAAAGTTCAATGTCTGTGAATCGCTATGTAACAGCTGTGGCTGCACTGAACCTAGCAAAACTGAGGATGATAAACTGAAATATTCTGAAGCAAACCAACTGCACAAGAGGGAACAAATAAACATTCCCCAAATCCCCACTGATTTAAATTGAGCTTTTAACCATTGAATGCTAGATAGGTCTCATTGTATTGAGATGCAATGCACTGGAGACCTCTAGCATTTGAGTTAAAAAGCCCCATTTCATTCAATGGTCATTTTTATCTGCCGTTATGATGAAATTGATATACTTCCTCTTTGTACATCAGCCTCACTATTTAAAGCGGAACTTTCACCCCACCATGACCTTATCTGTGTGTGTAGCATTGATGTAGTTAGAAAGCGCTGTGTAATTTTAAAAATCAGAAAACTGATCAATAAGGCACAAAAGAAGATTGAAGTTTAACATTGTGATGTGTAGAGCATTGTGAGCGCTACTGCGCATGTCAATCTGGTTACCGTGCGGTTACTTAGTCACTCCCATCGTTCTCTGTTATCCCGCCCGCGTCCTCCTTGTCCTGCCCTTATGTGACATGTCTCCTGGCGTGCACGAGCCTGTACTAGACTGGAATTAACTTTCAGCCACCTTTTGCCCATAACTGAGCCAGTGGTGCAAACGCAAAACATACCGTTTGCACCAATGGCTCAGTTATGGGCAAAATGTGGCTGAAAGTTAATTCCAGTCTAGTACAGGCTCGTGCATGCCAGGTGACGTGTCACATAGGGGCAGGATAACAGAGAACGATGGAGTGAATAAGTAACCTCATGGTAACCAGATTGACATGCGCAGTAGCGCTCACAATGCTCTACACGTCACAAGGTTAAACTTTAATCTTCTTTTGTGTCTTATTGATCAGTTTTCTGATTTTTAAAATTACACAGCGCTTTATAACTACATTAATGCTACACACACAGATAAGGTCATGGTGGGGTGAAAGTTCCGCTTTAATATAATGTACACTGCCAGAAAAGATTTTCTAAAAGGAACGGTACCAGGTCTCCTCAGCGTATAATGTTATCCAGACCTGTTCTACCTCTGTTGGTTGTGACTTCTTTCAGGGCCTGCACATCTAGGTATGGATACCTGTGTCGGTGATTGATGATTCAAGGAAGAAGCAGTAAACAGTACCTGAGGAGGAAGATCTCCAGAATAAGGGCAATACAAAGTGATATGTAATATGGAGGCGATCACTATCAGTAACGACTGAGTTTGGTTGTGTGTCAGGAACCTTGACCACTGTCCACAGGGCAAATTTCTGTTTTAAATCCGGACATCCTGCAGCCTTTCAACCTCTCTGGAGTCCTAACGCTCCGCTCTCAATCCACCACAGAATAGATATAATGAAGTGTATGGAGCTTACTCTCCCTAATATTTGCCCTGTAGAAATTGAGATATACACAGTATCCCAAAATATATAACAAATAGCAAACAACAGGTATTAGAAGAATAATAGAATCTTTAATAATCTGCAGGATACCTTGCTGTACAAGGCATTTATAGAATATAATAAAATATACCGCTAAAGGGATAAATCTAACATAAAAAACCCACTATAAATACATAGGATAATAAAAAATATGTAACCTTATGGTGATATACTTACATAGTTTAGACATATAGCAAAAACAGACTTCTGCTCACACTTCCTGGCCAGGAGAAGCGTACATCCACAACGCGTTTCACACTACTAGAGTGCTTTATCAAGCTCAAGATGCACATAAGTGTGAGCAGATTATATTTTTTTTATTTTTTATTATCCTATGTATTTTTAGTGTTTTTTTATGTTAGTTACCCCTTTAGTGGTATATTTTATTATATTCTATAAACACATGGTATAACAAGACATACTGATTATTAAGGATTCTGTTATTTTTCTAATACTTGTTGTTTGCTATTTGTTATACATTTAGGGATACTGTGTATATCTCTATATTGACAGGACAAATATTAGGGAAAGTCAGCGTCATACCCTACATTATATTTATTCAAGGATAAGGGCACTGACTACATAAACAATACAAATAACATTTGTGTGCTAAAAAGAAAACATTGAATGGTGACAATCTTAAAGGATTATGAGCAGCTTGAATGAGTCCCAAGGGGGGCATGAGAAGGAAAGCACATATTGCATTTAAGTTCAACTCATACCAAGTGGGAGAAGCCTCTAATTAAATATTCAGTGGAATTACTGCATAATGATATCCAGCAACTTCAATTAGAATAAGATTAATTATCCAAAGAAATGGAGGAAATCAAACATCAAATTGTAACAACATATACACAGGAAAATTGAAGTAATTAATCAAGAGGCTAAATGATGACCTATATGATATAGAAAAAGTATAAAAACATATTAAAAAGATAAAAGAAAAAAGCAAGCGAGGGGCGCCAATAGTGTGATAAAGTCACTAGAATAATATAGAGTATATGTAAAGAGAATGTACTCACATTTATTCTTGGTCAGAACTCCGATACCAGAGTTAACTGACAAACACGCATACGGAGAGATAACCCGTCTCCGTTCGGGACTCGTATCTACAGCAGATCAAATCAATCAATGTGGCAGGCGGAAAGGTATTAGATGTAAATAAAAGATATTTATTGTATTAAAAACACATATAAATGTAATATAAATTGGCTATATGAGCTAACGCGTTTCACGGCTATAACGCCGCTTTATCAAAGCAAATGACAAGCCAATTACAACTATAACATCAATACCAAGAGAAAAAAACCGCCTAGCCAACGTCTATAAATACCTGTTATAGGTGAGTCATGAATGATGTAATTCAAAAGAACCAGTGAGTGATCGGTTATAGAAATCCTATCCTGGATTCTAAAAGCCCCAAAGGACCGATCGTCCTAAATGGACTAGTTTAAAGAGCCCACTGAGCCCCTTGAATCAAATGTATAATGTATAAGAAACTATATGCATCTTACCAAGAAAATCCTGTAAGTACACTTCCATATCGGGCCAAGTGACTGGGCGAATGAATCGCAAAGTTATCAACATCGATACTGAACAGAGGATCATGGGAACCGTGTACTAAAACATCAGTATTGCGAAGAGTGAAAATAATAATACTCCACGAAATGGAATAAAATCGCTCCCATTCACACCTATACATTATCAAATGCTGATCAACAAACATACATTTATATATTGTCAAATGCACATTAAAAATCCTACACACTATACATTTGAACTAGATCGCAATCATATGCAAAAAAGAAAATGGTCAGTCTAACTCTTCTTTAAGGAAGAGTATATCTGCATGTATATAAACTTACAAATAGATCAATACATAAAGCACATAATGAAAAAACATAATAAAACATAATAAAACATAATAAAAAAAAATAATAATAAATGTTATATACATATAATGACAACACTACAATCTCAAAAATAAAAATAAGGAAAGGAACCCACATAAACAAAATGATTGTGACTACCAGATAATCTGATTAAAATATGCAACACAATATGCAAATTAAATTAAGAGCTTAAAAGATATGAACTAGAAACATATCTTAAAGAATATCTTGGGGAGACAAGCTCATGAATGACTTTATCATAAGTGACACATATCACATAATACAATACAATCTCAAAAATAAAAATAAGGAAAGGAACCCACATAGACAAGATGATTGTGACTACCAAATAATCTGATTAAAATATGAAACTCAATATGCAAATTAAATTAAGAGCTTAAAAGATATGAACTCGAAACATATCTTAAAGGATATCTTAGGGAGACAAGCTCATGAGTGACTTCATTATAATGACACATGTCACACAATAACTTAACTATCATTATCTAACCCAAAGATTGTGATAATTCATTGGACATGTGACCTCCAAATATGTCAAATGGCTCATAGGACTCAAAAATATCTGAATGTACATAAACCACCAATATATCTACTCATATGTGTCTATTGAATCTTAGGAGTCTCAAAGGATTCATTAAGTCCTAACGGGGACAGAGTGGATAATCGGAAGATCCAATAGGCTTCCCTATTGTTCAAAATTTGTTCTCTGTTGGACCCATTAGTTGGATGAATATATTCAATAGGTACTACACTTAGATCTTTGGGGTCATTGTTATGGTGCATCGAGAAATGTCTCGAGACGCTGTGTAACTGAAAACTACCAACAATGTTCCGTCTATGTTGACCCATTCTTGTTCTAAATTTCTGCGTGGTCCTACCGACGTATTGGAGATCACATGTACAGGTCAATACATAGATTACATGGGTACTGTCACAATTCATAAAGCTAGCAATCTGGAAAACCTCTGAAGTGACTGTAGATCGAAAAGTCTTCACATTGTCTATCATCATATCACAAGTCAAACACCGAGATTTACAACATCTAAATGAGCCCTTTAGGATTGATTCATCAAACCCTGATGCAGTGGATTTCTTGACCGATTCATTCCCCATTGTTCTATACTCCAACGATCTTCCCTTCTTAACCCTACCCTTAGTTTCCATCTTCTTCAATTTACTCGGTGCAATCATATTCTTGATAGTTTTAGCTCTCCTATAGACAATACTTGGTTTTTTAGTGATATACTGTTTAAGGATAGGATCCTTTAACAAAATGTTCCAGTGTTTGTCAAAGATTTTATAGATATCCTGTGAATTTGTACAGTACCTAGTGATGAACATAGGAGTCTTCACATATTCGTTCTGGTTAGTGGATACTTCAACTGGATTAAATGACCATTCCCTGGCTCTCTTATAAGAATCTTCCACTAACTTATGGGGATAACCTTTCTCTAAGAAGCGATCCTTTAGGATATTTGACTGTTGGTCATAATCCTGTAAGGAAGAACAATTTCTCCTTATCCTTCGGAATTGTCCATACGGGACATTACGTAACCATTTTTTATGGTGACAACTGTCAAATCTTAAGTAGCTATTTTTGTCTACCCCCTTAAAATAGGTTTTATAATTAATATTTAATTAATTAATTTAAGGGGGTAGACAAAAATAGCTACTTAAGATTTGACAGTTGTCACCATAAAAAATGGTTACGTAATGTCCCGTATGGACAATTCCGAAGGATAAGGAGAAATTGTTCTTCCTTACAGGATTATGACCAACAGTCAAATATCCTAAAGGATCGCTTCTTAGAGAAAGGTTATCCCCATAAGTTAGTGGAAGATTCTTATAAGAGAGCCAGGGAATGGTCATTTAATCCAGTTGAAGTATCCACTAACCAGAACGAATATGTGAAGACTCCTATGTTCATCACTAGGTACTGTACAAATTCACAGGATATCTATAAAATCTTTGACAAACACTGGAACATTTTGTTAAAGGATCCTATCCTTAAACAGTATATCACTAAAAAACCAAGTATTGTCTATAGGAGAGCTAAAACTATCAAGAATATGATTGCACCGAGTAAATTGAAGAAGATGGAAACTAAGGGTAGGGTTAAGAAGGGAAGATCGTTGGAGTATAGAACAATGGGGAATGAATCGGTCAAGAAATCCACTGCATCAGGGTTTGATGAATCAATCCTAAAGGGCTCATTTAGATGTTGTAAATCTCGGTGTTTGACTTGTGATATGATGATAGACAATGTGAAGACTTTTCGATCTACAGTCACTTCAGAGGTTTTCCAGATTGCTAGCTTTATGAATTGTGACAGTACCCATGTAATCTATGTATTGACCTGTACATGTGATCTCCAATACGTCGGTAGGACCACGCAGAAATTTAGAACAAGAATGGGTCAACATAGACGGAACATTGTTGGTAGTTTTCAGTTACACAGCGTCTCGAGACATTTCTCGATGCACCATAACAATGACCCCAAAGATCTAAGTGTAGTACCTATTGAATATATTCATCCAACTAATGGGTCCAACAGAGAACAAATTTTGAACAATAGGGAAGCCTATTGGATCTTCCGATTATCCACTCTGTCCCCGTTAGGACTTAATGAATCCTTTGAGACTCCTAAGATTCAATAGACACATATGAGTAGATATATTGGTGGTTTATGTACATTCAGATATTTTTGAGTCCTATGAGCCATTTGACATATTTGGAGGTCACATGTCCAATGAATTATCACAATCTTTGGGTTAGATAATGATAGTTAAGTTATTGTGTGACATGTGTCATTATAATGAAGTCACTCATGAGCTTGTCTCCCTAAGATATCCTTTAAGATATGTTTCGAGTTCATATCTTTTAAGCTCTTAATTTAATTTGCATATTGAGTTTCATATTTTAATCAGATTATTTGGTAGTCACAATCATCTTGTCTATGTGGGTTCCTTTCCTTATTTTTATTTTTGAGATTGTATTGTATTATGTGATATGTGTCACTTATGATAAAGTCATTCATGAGCTTGTCTCCCCAAGATATTCTTTAAGATATGTTTCTAGTTCATATCTTTTAAGCTCTTAATTTAATTTGCATATTGTGTTGCATATTTTAATCAGATTATCTGGTAGTCACAATCATTTTGTTTATGTGGGTTCCTTTCCTTATTTTTATTTTTGAGATTGTAGTGTTGTCATTATATGTATATAACATTTATTATTATTTTTTTTTATTATGTTTTATTATGTTTTATTATGTTTTTTCATTATGTGCTTTATGTATTGATCTATTTGTAAGTTTATATACATGCAGATATACTCTTCCTTAAAGAAGAGTTAGACTGACCATTTTCTTTTTTGCATATGATTGCGATCTAGTTCAAATGTATAGTGTGTAGGATTTTTAATGTGCATTTGACAATATATAAATGTATGTTTGTTGATCAGCATTTGATAATGTATAGGTGTGAATGGGAGCGATTTTATTCCATTTCGTGGAGTATTATTATTTTCACTCTTCGCAATACTGATGTTTTAGTACACGGTTCCCATGATCCTCTGTTCAGTATCGATGTTGATAACTTTGCGATTCATTCGCCCAGTCACTTGGCCCGATATGGAAGTGTACTTACAGGATTTTCTTGGTAAGATGCATATAGTTTCTTATACATTATACATTTGATTCAAGGGGCTCAGTGGGCTCTTTAAACTAGTCCATTTAGGACGATCGGTCCTTTGGGGCTTTTAGAATCCAGGATAGGATTTCTATAACCGATCACTCACTGGTTCTTTTGAATTACATCATTCATGACTCACCTATAACAGGTATTTATAGACGTTGGCTAGGCGGTTTTTTTCTCTTGGTATTGATGTTATAGTTGTAATTGGCTTGTCATTTGCTTTGATAAAGCGGCGTTATAGCCGTGAAACGCGTTAGCTCATATAGCCAATTTATATTACATTTATATGTGTTTTTAATACAATAAATATCTTTTATTTACATCTAATACCTTTCCGCCTGCCACATTGATTGATTTGATCTGCTGTAGATACGAGTCCCGAACGGAGACGGGTTATCTCTCCGTATGCGTGTTTGTCAGTTAACTCTGGTATCGGAGTTCTGACCAAGAATAAATGTGAGTACATTCTCTTTACATATACTCTATATTATTCTAGTGACTTTATCACACTATTGGCGCCCCTCGCTTGCTTTTTTCTTTTATGTTTCTTGCCGTGGAGGGTGAGCGTGTCGTTCTCTTGGAGGGAGCAGCCGCTTAAACAGAACCTGAAGGAATATATCGAATTCCAACCCTACATTAAGCCTGTTTAGTCGGTATCGGCATAAGCCTTTACTGACACAGGCCCTTTGTGAGTGCACACATTTGGGTGCGGTGGTGGTTCCACATTTTATATTAAATACGGATATACACAAGGGCGCCCCTTGCTTTTGTCCCCTCTTGTTTTTTACAGTATATTAAAAAGATGTTGTTTAGAGATGCCAAAGCTTAGAAACTTGGGTACATTTTAAATTGGCCAAAAGTAAGAACTGAAGTAATTATTTCCTCTATGGCGTATATGGTTCCTCTGCTCTTACAGGCTGAGAGACGATGGATACAGAATAATGATTCTGTGGATTTTCTCCCATTTTTGTAATTTTGCAACTGACCATAAAATCTTACGTGTCATGTACTGGTTGTGTATGTGACATTGATCTATGGACTGCTGGCCAGACAATGTGACTATGAGAAAAAAAAAACACAGAACACATAGGGGTTACCATAAACCTGATCAGTCAATAACAACCTCCACCAAAGAACCATGTTGTTCACAATGAAAAGGTCCTTTAAGAACAGACAGCCAGAGTGGTCATTGACTGCCTCCACTCAGTCATACCATCATAGGACTGCTATTACCCAATGATCAGGCAATCCAGATGAACACGATCAAAGAAGACAAACAAAAAATGCAGATGGGGATGCTGGCAACTATATAACAGTACATCCTATATAATAATTCACTAGAATGTTTGTCAGAAGCCGTCATGAGCAGTAGAGACTCCCAGAATGCACGGAATGCTGGGAGTTCTGTGCTGGGAGCTTTCTGTGCTTTCGGGCAGTCTCTACAGTACATCACCCGGACCTTGGCTCGTGTACATGGGCTTTTACACTAGTAGTATAATAAAATGTATGGTGACTTACATGAAGTAGAAGACCAGCCTTCCAAACTCAGCCAGTAATATCTCTTGCAGAAGCTATAACCTGCCCTGCTCAGGGTATACTGCTCTTTCCCACTCATGTCTGAACTGTAATGCATTTAAAGGAATTCTGCTTTGTAAAAAAAATATATTACATTATATTATTTAGTTTATATGTATATATGATTATTTTTTGTGTATTTCTTATATATTTACATATATTTTTATTTATGGATTTATTTTTATAAACACGTGACATCACATTCATTTGATATTCTATTAACTTATATTGGTTTTTCCAATAACTTATTTTTGATGGATGATTATTCAAACTTAATTAAATATTTTTTGGAGTATACTATTCGTACTATTTTATACGTATTTGTTTACCCTTTTGTATTTCTTTGTATTATAATTGAAGTGGTTGGATATATTATCTTGCGGGTTTCACACTCTACTTCATTCACCTTTTTTACCTTTGTGCATTTATGGTAGGATTATTGTTCCTTGACATCACTGGATTTGTTCAATTATGAATTGCTTATTACTTTATCAGAGTCATTGAAGGCTATCCACTAGGGTGCGATAAAGAGGTGATAAAGTGGAGATGGCTTTTCCAGTGATATCCCTTCTCCAATATCAATGTTATTCTATGGAGCCAGTGCACTAAGATTTCTCCATCTTTGGCTGTATAGAGTAACATACAAACTGGAGAAGTGATAATACTGGAGAAATCATCTCCACTTTATCACCTGTTTATCATGCCTTAGTGCATAACCCCCTTTGTGTTTTTTAGATCAGTATATGATAGTAGTCTGGTTAATTAATGATGCTGGTGATGATGGGAAGTAGTATCAATTTCTGTTGGTTCTTATGAGATGTTGATTAACCAATAGGATTTTCCATGTGGCTGTCTTAGATGGCCCATCGGCCTATGGACTGAATGAAATTGTTTGGGAGGTGGATCTATCTCTGTCACTCTTCGTCACAAAGGTTGTTACTGAACTTTATGCACTGTATTGGAGCTGAAACTTGCATTGAGGTTTATTGTTATTATTATTATTGTGTTTATTTGTTTTTCAATAAATTATATATATATTTTTACCAACCACAATTCCTTTGGATACTTTATATTCTGGACGAGAGTGAGAGAGAGCAGTATACCCTGAGCAGGGCAGGTTATAGCTCCTGCAAGTGATATTACCAATAGCAACTGAGTTTGGAAAGCTGGTCTTCCACTTCATGTAAGTCACCATACATGTTATTATACTCTATAATGTGACTATGATGCATTGACAAGCGATGTGTACAGGAACTATTAAGAATGAAGAAGCTCACAATGTGCAAAACAGCTGTCACTACATACAGAGCTCCAAAGGGGTAGGTTTTTTTTTGTCTACCATGTATATGTATTTTTACATAGGATTTGTTTTTATATATACCTTAGTATGGACCTTTACTATTTTCACCTGTCATGTTTGTAATTATGATACTCATTCGATTGGCAAGGAACAAATATATAAGAATTGTTAGTGACACACAATAGGCACAAAACAAAAAGTAACACATTACCATTGCACATCCCATGAAGTATCAAGAATTTAATAAGCCTAGACCTCCATAATGAGACAGCACATTAGCGCAAACATTGATGAAAGCAAGACATTTGTTCAATCACATCTTCATATCACCGAACATTTTCAGTCCAGGCCCATATTTAGATCCATTCCTATAACAATAGCATTTGGTGATATGAAGATGCGATTGTGTAAACTTTTTACATTCATCTCTATTTGCTCTAATGTAATAGCTTGTTTTGGAGGTCCATGCTGATAGATAGATAGATAGATAGATAGATAGATAGATAGATAGATAGATAGATAGATAGGGACATCAGGGTGAAAACCAAAAGGAAGGACTTATGTATTGCCCAAAAATGTGATAATAATGCCAGTTGTTTTGTAACAGAGGTAGTCAATTTTTTAGACCTCCAGCTTTTTGTACTCCAGCTCCCACCATGCCGAAAAGCTGGTTCAATAATTGAATACTTTTCCTCTATAACATATATTAAGAGGGTTACATTGATGCACTTTACCTGTGATAGGCTCAAACATCAGTTTATTTATTATGCTGTCAGTATTCATAATAAATAGGTGTGAAACTGCTACAAGAAACATTATTTGTCAAATTATGTAAACAACAAGCAAAGAGACCACACTCTACCATATATCTATTCATTGTGCAGTGCTGTATCCAGGATTTATTGTGTATTTCAGGGTTTGCTCTTTAAATTAGAGGGCACTAGACATAGCCAGGTTTTTATATTTAAAGTGCACACATTTATGTATGAAGTAAAATAAAGGATACATTTGTGTGGATGAGTCTGCATACATATCGGATAAGCTATGGTAATGGTTGCCAACCCCCAAGTGGATTTACAGTATAATTAGCTAAAAATGGGAGCTTTATGTAAAGAAATTATGATATCACTAAAATGTGATCCCTCACAAAAATGGTAACATGGAATTGGTTCCATGCATTTGTTTCTAAAATTGACAGTTAAAACCTTCTCAGGTTGTCAACTCAAAACACATAAAAAGATTTAGATTGTTCTTATATATTTTGCCACAAAAACACAGTAAGCTTACTCCCAGGTTGTCTCCATTTTTATAGTCATAATATTTCTTGGAACTTAGCCTGATGTTCAGATGGGTGGTAGCTTGGAATGAGCCAAAATCTTTAAGTTTGGAATTTATGCATGAAATGCTGTTTGGCAAGACACTAAATATATCTTGCAAAACATTTCATGTTTCTTTTGCCATTTTATCCAATCCATTTGCAGTAAAATGAGCACTTGATGTCCAGAAAGAAAAATATGAATCACTTACCTACATATGTCAACCAAACAGGTTCTTGTCCAGATCACACTACTGAACAAGGAAGCAGAGCTTCTCTGTAGGTTAGTAGGCAGGCAGAACTGTAGGACTACTCTCCACCCGTCTTTCTCACCCCTCCCCTCACTTTGTCATTTCCTTTTGGACTGCTATGTTTCTCCCATTTTTAGTCATATTTAAATGTGCCTTCAAGCACGTACAGTGAGAACTGAGATCTCTGCACTGAGTTTTCAAAACACAGGTTTAATTCTCACGGAGACTAACAGCAATTTATAGTCCCCCCGCTCTCTCTTATCACTTGGTGAGCATGGAAATTACTGTTCCCTAATCCCAATATGTCTCCACTCTCCGCTCAGCACAATCACTTCTGACTGAGTCCCTGTACATTTAGCAGCTCTTTCCAGCATATTCTAGTAACTACATTTGTTAAATACTTTTTTCCTTAACATAAACCCTGCCCTTTTTTTACTTTCTTTCTATACCCTTCTCTCACGCTTTGTCTCTCCTCTTCCCTTTTCTGTCTTTTGTTTACCAGCCACCTCTCTCCTGTGCATATAACCCCTCTCTTCTACAGCTTCACTTCCTCCCTCTCACACACTTTTCAGTTATCCAACTCTCTACCACTCTGTCCAGTGTTCTCAATCCTACCTCTTCTCTCTCTCATTGATCTAAATTAATCCTATATGTTTCACCCATCTATACTGGTTACACACATAGCTACAGGGGCTAAAGAGAGTACAGTTGTTCTTGTTGTCATATTCCAAGGGGGCCACATCTACCCCAGGGTCCAACAGGTTCTAATAATGCCTCTGTGAAAATATAATGTAAATGTAATAGCTGAATGCTATATATAACAGTACACGGTCAATTTAAACATAATACATTTCTGATCTATGGTTGACTCGGCCATGGGTTAACGCTGCCACCAACAGACCTAAAGACCAAAGTACGAGTAGTGCACAGGTGATTCAACCAGTGCATCTTAATAATATTAATAAATCTTATCATGAATCCTTTAATAGTGACATTGATTACAGTCTCTGAGTCTTCAGAGTTTTCTCTTGATTGGATGCTTCATATCAGCACAATTTGCAACACAAAAAGGGAAATAAAGGAAGTCTTTCAGTTGTTCATTATCATAAAATACAGACAAATGCAATTATCCACTCATGTCAGAGATCCTTCATCCATCTAGATAATGTCCATGTGTCAGAGTATTAGTAGAGCCAGTTGTATCATTCCTATAAGTTTATCCTTGAGGGAATGTACAAAGTCAGTAACATATCACTCGCCACAAATAATAAGATATCTACTCACATTTAATGAAGGCTCTGTCTTTCCTATCATCCACTCTCTCCTCAGGGGGTTATCTTCTCAGATGTTAATGATTTTGTGGTTTCCGACATAAATGAGATATGGAAACAATATTACTTTCCTGACGTCTTAAATGACCTAAACCACAGTCCACATTTACTCTAAAGTAGAAAGGATCTCACTTATTATTCTGTTCCACATTTTATAGACTCCAGCTTTGTGGGTCAAATTGATATATTACTCGAATAATGTAATGCGAGGGGGTTAATAACAATTTATTTAAAACTATGTAAAATATATAAACCCATTAGATGTATAGTACAAAAGACCGCCAAATATACCAATAGATAAAAGAAGCATATAGGCAATTATGCTATGCTAACTAAAAATATATATTAATACCACCGTATTGAGACCATCAGCACCATATATCCCAAAAGCTTTTCATGTACCATATACACTTTTCAGGGGAAACATTGTGTTTAACAGTTCGTTTCGAGCTTATAAATACAACTAGAAGTTATAATTATCCACTCCATTAGCCAATTATTCAGTCAGTTACCCAACTTTTCAGTTTCCTATTAACAAACTCAATATCAATACATTTACATAACCAAAATTTAACTAGAGTTTAACATCATACTCTATATTAAAACAGTATCAATTTTAAAAAATATTTCAGATCAATTGCAATATTTGATCAGTGTTTTCAGTTTATAAATCCATTGGGTTTCCCTTCTTAATACCTTATGCCCCATATGCACTATCTGACTCCCCAACATTGTTCCACTGAGCACCAACATAAACTGTTTGAGTATGGGTGAAGCAGGAGAGCATGTTGCTCTCCTGTGTCACCAGTATTGATCTCCAAGTGAGATTGGCTTTGAGATGAATAGTTGTGGGGTGCATCAAGAGGTGACCCTGATGCTCCCCCAATAAGGTCTAAATAAAACATTATGGAAAATAGTAACCCTGTTGTGCCCCCAGTGGCATGTAAACTAACCCAGCTTCCCCCCCCAGCCTTGTTCCCTTGCTCACTGGTAGTAATAGAATCCCATGTACACTGCCTAGCCCCCAGACTTGTTCCCTTGCCCACTGGTAGCCACAGATTCCTTTGTATACTGCCTGACACCCCCCACTCTTTTTCCCATGCCCAGTCAGTGCCCATGGGGAGTTGTGGCTAGCAGTAGGCAAGGGAACAAGGCTGGGGGAGTCACACAGTGTACATGCGTATCTGTGACTACCTGTGGGCAAGGGAACAAGACTAGGGGCCAGGCAGTGTACATGGGATTCTATTACTACCAGTGAGAAAAGGAAGAAGACTGGGGTTTGAATATTGCAACTGACTTGAGCTGATTTTTTTTTTTAGTTGTGTTTATAAGTCTGAGTGACACTGTTAAAAGGTTAGTAATGTAAAAAAAAAGTTTTTTGCATTTAGAAGAGTTTAAAAAGTTGAGCTAAATGCAAAAATGTATCTCTCAAATCACTATCGTTTGAGAGATACAGGCATTTAAAGTTTGATGTCTTACAGCTGTCAGCAGGAGATCCGTGTCGGTCGACACGGAGGCTCTGCAGGAGAGCCGCAACCGCATTATTGACAACTAATCCCTTCATTGGAATGATCTAAAATGTGTGCCTGGTTTGCAAGCACACGTTTTAGACCATTCCAATGAAGGGATTAGTTGTCAATAACACAAATGGGGCTCTGCTGCAGAGCCTCTGTGTCAGCAGGAGACATTGAACTTTAAATGCCTGTATCTCTCAAACCATAGTGGTTTGAGAGATAAGTTTTTTTGCATTTAGCTCAACTTTTTAAGCTCTTCTAAATGAAAAAAAAATTTGTTGACATTACTAACCCTTTAAAATCAATGATTTCCCTGATGAAGTGCACATTTTACACGAAACATGTTGGGATATATGGTACTTAGCATCTAAAGGTGGCCCTGCCACAATAGGCTCAGAAGCTCTGGGACAGCCTCCAACAATGATTATATACAGTTACATTTTGTTTTAAATACAAAGAAGCTGTTATTTTTAGGGATTTTAGACTTTGAGAAAATCTGATTTCTTTTCAAGTAGGTTATTCCAGGCTTTCGGAGCTCTGAAGAAGACGACTGATCAACCAGCTTCTTTCTTTTAGTGTGGATTACTCAGTGATTTATTAGCAATGGAGTGGAGGTTATAGTTATTATGAAGAGCTACAGTGAGCACACCACTCATGTTCAGGTAGTCTGGTAGCTTTCCAGATAAGTGGTTGTAAACTACACAAGAATGATGAAGAGCACATCTTGATTCATGTGTTAGCTAATTTTGGTCTTTAAACATTTTTAAGTTATGGATAATGTAATTACATAATGGGTTATACAGAGTGTCAATGTAGGTTTCCAAAATGGATTTGCAGCTTGGGAGATTATACTATGTCCCCATAGTCTATGACTGGCATTAACAACTGATGAACAATACATTTTCTTACCAGGGGTCCTAAACAGGATTTGTTTCTAAACAGAGCACCAGCTTTAGGATAAAGTTTGAATGTTAATTTATCAAAATGAAGACCAAAATTGAGGTTGGTGTCAATCCACATACCAAAATATTTGTGAGAGTCTACTGGTGCCAAGTTACAATTAGACTTTTTTATAATGGTTACATGGGTATTGCAGAGTTTAAGTAGTTTGTGTTTTGCACCAAATACCATTGTGAGAGTTTTGTCTGCATTAAAGAACAGTTTGCTTTTAGCTATCCATCTTTTAAATTCAGAGAAATAATCCTTTAATAAGGCCTCAGATTGTGATGTGTTTATATTTTTAGTGCTCATTGTGGTGTCATCTGCATACATGTGCACATAAGATGCTTTGCAAAGAATAATACATATGATTGGAACCAGTTTAGATCATGATTACCCAATATCAGAATATTATGATCTAATGTATCAAAGGCCTTTGTAAAATCTAGGAAAATAGTTCCAGTAAGTTTACCATTTCAATAACAGTCTGAATATAACTGCACACTTTTAGGAGGGCTATGACTTTTGAGTAATTTGTACTAAAGCCTGATTGAAGCAGGATGAAAAAACTGGTCTGTCAGTGATACGTATATAGTTGCATATGGGCATATTTTTCTAGGACTTTAGATAATGTGGGGAGTAGGGATATTGGGCTGAAATTTGATACTATATTTTTATCACCACTTTTGTGGATAGGCTCAACTCTAGCCACTTTCTAGGCTTTCAGCATATACCTGGATAACAAGGAGGCATTAATTAGGATGCAATAGAATGAGCAGTGACTGAAGCACTGAGCTTTAATAACATTGCTGGTAGCTGGTCAGGCCCAGATTGCAATTTCATTATTGGGCTGAGGAGTTGGTCATATTTTTCACTATCGGATACTGGCACAAAATTGAATTCACTAGTATCTTTGGAACAGGTTGTAGGTGATAGAGACTGTTTCATGCACATTTCTACTTCAAAATTACTTGTGTGTAATCAGGGAGGTAGCACATCCAACGAGGTAGTTGTTGAATGCATTAGCTATTGCTATGGGTCATTGTACTGTTGCAATGCATATCTGTATAGTAGTGGGATTGTACATATTTTTAATAACCTTCCAAAAGTTATCTGGTTTTTATATGTTACTGGTCAAGTTGTTAGTAAAATATTGAACTTTTGCTAGTTTTGTTTGCTTTGTACAGGTAGTCTGCAATTGTCTGTATGCATTGTGACCATAAGTGGAGCCAGTTTATTTAAATTTTGTCCATGAGACAACATCTCTAAAACTGTATAACTCAAGCAGGTTATCCAAGACCAAAGGTACATGGCCCCTTCTTACCCTGACCTTCCTTATTGGGACATGGGTATTACAGACATGCAAGAACTCAATGTTAAAAAAGTTAATTTCTGAGTCTAGGTCAGGCATTAAGTGTATTCTATAACACAGGCATGTTCGAAGATCACTTAGATTGTAAGCTCTATGGGAAGGGACCTTTCATCCTCATGTATACCTGTTGTTCCCCTTATGATTGTCTTTATAAGCACTTAATCACTGCACTTATTGTGCCCTTTCTATATCAAATGTAAACTGTAAAGTGCCAAGTACACAGGTTGGCGCTATATAGTCCGATACAATTTAGGAAAGACTGGAGATTGCATTTCATAAATGATATAGAAACTATAACTTTGGAACATTATTACATTGGTTTTATTTTGTCAACACAGTATACTATGGAGTATTTGCTAAATACATTTGCTAGTACTCCTGAATCTTGTATTCTGCTTGGGCAAGATTAAAGAATCCAGTCAGGTAGAGTATGAACAGAATATTTAATTCCTGAGTCCAGCCAATTAATATTATGTCCAAGAACAAACAGTTCGCTTTTCTTGTTTTGAGCAGCAGTCTCATTCAGGTGGTAAATTATATCCTAGAGGGACTGTGCTGCCATATTTGGTGGTTGGTAGATGCCAACAATTATTGTTTGTTTTGAGAAGGGAAGAACAATTTGCCAGCAACGTATTCATATGAATCAGTGTTTCAAGAGTAATTTAAAAGTGTGAAGTTTATAGACTTTTGTGTGTATATGATTATGCCACCTCTTCTCTTTGCTCTGTCTTTCCTAAAGCATGAGAATCCTTGGTTGGCAGTATCAGGTATTTTAGTGCTTAGCCAGGATTCTGTGAGAATTTAAACTGTTTATATGCATAGCACCATGCTTTCAATTCATCCATTTTGGGCAGTAAACTGCCTATGTTTGTCGAAGAAAATACAAGAAAGTGTTAACAGGAGACCCAGTTAGGTTGTATATCTTAAATAATAAATTTGAGAACTTTACACTATACTAGGCATTGACACGCTACTTCACAGTAAAGAATTGATTAAAATAATCAATTACGCATATTTGTGCAAAAATATATATAATTTATTTAAGTAAAATATACTATATATATATATATATATATATATATATATTATATATATATATATATATATATATTATAAAGTGTAATTAACAATTATATAAATGAGTGACCAGCAATTGCAATATGCATGGGCATATTCAGCGGTATTAAATTACATTAATTGAACCCAGCAGCATAGAAAAGGATAATTGATCCTTACAATTAATTAAAATGCAGTTGGAAGCAGCATATATGAATATCTGCCCCAGAAACTGTATAAACTATGCTAATTGAGGTTTAAGGTATGTTATCATGTGAGTAGGCTTTAATATTAATATGAAGCCAGGTCCTCTGACAATTTCCTTGTACCATATGCAATTGCAAAATTTAGAGAAACTAACTGTAATAAAATCTCAGACTTAGATCACTATAATTTAATTATGTACTGATTTCAAATATTGCATACCTTCTGAATAAAACATATACATTGCATTTCTTATAGTCAATGACAGATTGTACCAAGAATATACTCAGAATCAAATCTAATAATATACGTCTAGGCAGTATAAAACTTCATACAATATATACTAAAAACATAACAATAGCAATCCTATGTAACACCTATAGGGTACGCCAAGGGTTAATCCACTTATTAATATAAGAAGCCCCACCCAAGATGGCGGTTTCTTTTGTCTAGTAAGAGGTTTAAATAAACTTCTCACTGTACAAATGTTAGGCCCACAAGCACATGCACAAAGAAATCTTTAGAACCACCTCAGAATAGACAAATGGCAGTGAAATGGTTAATAACCAAATTCAAAGAATTCTCCAGATCAAGTATTAGCTAAAATAACATTTCCAGAAACACTGTATATATTCTAGAAATATCAGGAATTATATTAACTAATATATATATATATATACTAGTTGAAGAGCCCGTTATATGGGCCACAGTGCCACTGCCAGCCAGTCAAGGGGCAGTCATGCACAGTAGAGACTGCCCACGCTGCGGCTGATACAGTGCCAGCCGGTCACGGTGCAGTCATGCTCAGTAGAGACTGCCTGCACCGTAGCTGATACAGAGTGGGACGCTCCTTCGGAGTGCCACACTCTGTATCAGCCTTGTCATGGGCAGTCACTACTGCGCATTACTACAGCACACACAGCAGTCTCTACTGCGCATTACTACAGCACACACAGCAGTCTCTACTGCGCATGACTGCATTGTTACAAACTTTCTAGCGAATTATTATATAGGATATATATATATATATATATATATAATATTTATATATATAAATATATATATATATATATATATATATATATATATTTATATATCTAACTGCTACAATTTCTACAATTATCTGGACATTTACCAGTTAATTAATTAATGCTGCATAATTTCAGAATTACTACAGCCAAATATAGCTTATTATAATAGTTTGCTATATACACCTGGCCAGGCTTAAATCCAGCAAATCTATTATAACTATTTTCCTCAAATAGAAAAATATATATATAGCTCATTCTGCATTTTTACAGAATTAAAATAGGGAAAAATATAGTTACCAGATGATTAAAGTGTAGGTTCTTAGATCCTCTTTGTCAGCTCAACAGGAACCCTTCAGGAAAAACTAACAGTAGGAAAACCAAGCCCCAAGACCCTTTCCCTCTCAAAACTCACATATTTATCATGAAAATTTCTGTTATCAAAAAGCCCTGATTGGGTCTCATTAGAATGTGACATCATCCTTATCATCTAATTGGACAGTCTAAATTCCTAATTTCCATATGAGACCATGCATACATTAACACCATTTTTGGAATTCGCCAAAACACTGCCTCCATTAGTTCTGAAGATGGCGCTCTAATACCATTTTTAATTTTTACATATGACACCTGGATCTGTCTCGTATCATCAGACAAGAATGGCCAATAGGTCATTAGACTTACCATAAACATGTCACCCTACTAGATTTTCCCACATGAGAGTATCCTTTCTCTCAGGCCTGTTGTCTACAAGAGAGTCATATATTCCCATAAAAATGACATTCGGTTATTTCTACCCCCTACCTTGAAGCAAAGGGCCATTGTTTTAACATAAGATCATTTACACACATTTAGGATATAAAAGGAATTTTTAAAAAGTCCATACTGGTTCCAAAATTTTAACCCTCTACTCTCCACCAGGACAAATCTCTGACATGTTGCAATTCACAAAAGAGAATCGTTTTTTAAAGATGAAGTATTCTTTTGTTGCTGATTGAGGGCCAGGGTTGGTTTCTATGTTATTTTCCAAGGCAAGTAACAAAATGCATAATAATTTAGTGAGTTGTTTGCAGTGAGCATGTAATGAAAGCATGCGTTAGTTGCTATGATTACTGGGGCTGAGTTAGATTGCTTTTAGTATTCTCCGCCATCACTCAGAGGGTAGTGCACATGTATGCAGAAGTCAATGGTGGATTAATATGTTATGGTACAAGTGAAGAGCATGATTGTGGGGATGAATGGAAAATTGTATTAAAAGTAGAAGGGTTAAAATGAATAGTAGTAATATGTTCATTTTGGTATGCATGTCACAAAGATAGGAGGGGAGTGAAACGGGAAGTCAGAAAACAGGTGAAACATTCCATGTAACCGAGATTGCGTACAATTGTAGCTAAAAAAATCTAGCTATAAAATTAATAATATAGCATATCATGTCTTTATGAATATAGCTATAAAATTAATTATGTTTAAATATATGTGTCTTCTCACAATTTCCCAGGATATATTATCATTAGCCTGATACATTTCTGTAAATTAACAAATAAAGATATATAAATACTCATAATGAATAAAAATGGTTAATAAAATTAAACAAAGTAAGCAATCACTTGATGGAATAAAGATCTATGGTTAGTGAAATCAAAAAGTGCTTCCATAAAGACCTTAATAAGAAAGTCTCCTTGCAAAGTGATATAAAATTCATATATATTAATGGCAAACAGATAAAGGGATAATCGCTAGTGATGAGCGAGCATGCTCGGCCGAAGCTCGGTTCGGCTCGAGCATCGCTCTGCTCGGCACATGGCGGTACTCGTACGAGTACCGCATGTGCTCGCCCGCCATGTTCGGGTCTCCTCCCCGCACGTTTCGCGGCTGCTGCGCAGCCAATAAACGTGCGGGGAGGCTCTGACATCAGTGTAATGCCAGCAGCCATGTTGGCTGCTGGCATTACACTGATTGGCTGGCCAGAACCCGTGATCGGGTGCTGTATAGCACCTGACCAGCGAGTTCGGCTCAGTCTTAGCCAGGGAGAGATGAGGATAGGAAGGGAAAGTAAGTGTAGGGAGAAGAAAAGTGTGTTTGAACAACATATAAAGACCCAAAAGTCCTTTTTAGGACTATTGTGTGTGGGGGCAGCAGTTATATTTTGTTTGGGGGGGCACAGATTTAAAAAAAAAAAAAACGTCACATATTCCGTTCACTGTGCCTAGCCGCAGATTAGCAGCACATTCTGTTTATTGTGCAAAGTTGCAGATTAGCAGCACATTCTGTTTAGTGTGCAAAGTTGCAGATTAGCAGCACATTCTTTTTAGTGTGCAAAGTTGCAGATTAGCAGCACATTCTGTTTAGTGTGCAAAATTGCAGATTAGCAGCACATTCTGTTTAGTGTGGAAAGTGTAAAAAATAAACGTCACATATTCCGTTCACTGTGCCTAGCCGCAGATTAGCAGCACATTCTGTTTAGTGTGCAAAGTTGCAGATTAGCAGCACATTCTGTTTAGTGTGGAAAGTGTAAAAAATAAACGTCACATATTCCTTTCACTGTGCCTAGCCGCAGATTAGCAGCACATTCTGTTTAGTGTGCAAAGTTGCAGATTAGCAGCACATTCTGTTTAGTGTGCAAAGTGTAAAAAATAAACGTCACATATTCCGTTCACTGTGCCTAGCCGCAGATAAGCAGCACATTCTGTTTAGTGTGCAAAGTTGCAGATTAGCAGCACATTCTGTTTAGTGTGCAAAGTGTAAAAAATAAACGTCACATATTCCTTTCACTGTGCCTAGCCGCAGATTAGCAGCACATTCTGTTTAGTGTGCAAAGTTGCAGATTAGCAGCACATTCTGTTTAGTGTGCAAAGTGTAAAAAATAAACGTCACATATTCCGTTCACTGTGCCTAGCCGCAGATAAGCAGCACATTCTGTTTAGTGTGCAAAGTTGCAGATTAGCAGCACATTCTGTTTAGTGTGGAAAGTGTAAAAAATAAACGTCACATATTCCTTTCACTGTGCCTAGCCGCAGATAAGCAGCACATTCTGTTTAGTGTGCAAAGTTGCAGATTAGCAGCACATTCTGTTTAGTGTGCAAAGTGTAAAAAATAAACGTCACATATTCCTTTCACTGTGCCTAGCCGCAGATTAGCAGCACATTCTGTTTAGTGTGCAAAGTTGCAGATTAGCAGCACATTCTGTTTAGTGTGCAAAGTGTAAAAAATAAACGTCACATATTCCGTTCACTGTGCCTAGCCGCAGATAAGCAGCACATTCTGTTTAGTGTGCAAAGTTGCAGATTAGCAGCACATTCTGTTTAGTGTGCAAAGTGTAAAAAATAAACGTCACATATTCCGTTCACTGTGCCTAGCCGCAGATAATCAGCACATTCTGTTTAGTGTGCAAAGTTGCAGATTAGCAGCACATTCTGTTTAGTGTGGAAAGTGTAAAAAATAAACGTCACATATTCCGTTCACTGTGCCTAGCCGCAGATAAGCAGCACATTCTGTTTAGTGTGCAAAGTTGCAGATTAGCAGCACATTCTGTTTAGTGTGGAAAGTGTAAAAAATAAACGTCACATAATACTTTCACTGTGCCTAGCCGCAGATAAGCAGCACATTCTGTTTAGTGTGCAAAGTTGCAGATTAGCAGCACATTCTGTTTAGTGTGGAAAGTGTAAAAAATAAACGTCACATATTCCTTTCACTGTGCCTAGCCGCAGATTAGCAGCACATTCTGTTTAGTGTGCAAAGTTGCAGATTAGCAGCACATTCTGTTTAGTGTGCAAAGTGTAAAAAATAAACGTCACATATTCCATTCACTGTGCCTAGCCGCAGATAAGCAGCACATTCTGTTTAGTGTGCAAAGTTGCAGATTAGCAGCACATTCTGTTTAGTGTGCAAAGTTGCAGATTAGCAGCACATTCTTTTTAGTGTGCAAAGTTGCAGATAAGCAGCACATTCTGTTTAGTGTGCAAAGTTGCAGATTAGCAGCACATTCTGTTTAGTGTGCAAAGTGTAAAAAATAAACGTCACATATTCCTTTCACTGTGCCTAGCCGCAGATTAGCAGCACATTCTGTTTAGTGTGCAAAGTTGCAGATTAGCAGCACATTCTGTTTAGTGTGGAAAGTGTAAAAAATAAACGTCACATATTCCTTTCACTGTGCCTAGCCGCAGATTAGCAGCACATTCTGTTTAGTGTGCAAAGTTGCAGATTAGCAGCACATTCTGTTTAGTGTGCAAAGTGTAAAAAATAAACGTCACATATTCCGTTCACTGTGCCTAGCCGCAGATAAGCAGCACATTCTGTTTAGTGTGCAAAGTTGCAGATTAGCAGCACATTCTGTTTAGTGTGCAAAGTGTAAAAAATAAACGTCACATATTCCTTTCACTGTGCCTAGCCGCAGATTAGCAGCACATTCTGTTTAGTGTGCAAAGTTGCAGATTAGCAGCACATTCTGTTTAGTGTGCAAAGTGTAAAAAATAAACGTCACATATTCCGTTCACTGTGCCTAGCCGCAGATAAGCAGCACATTCTGTTTAGTGTGCAAAGTTGCAGATTAGCAGCACATTCTGTTTAGTGTGGAAAGTGTAAAAAATAAACGTCACATATTCCTTTCACTGTGCCTAGCCGCAGATAAGCAGCACATTCTGTTTAGTGTGCAAAGTTGCAGATTAGCAGCACATTCTGTTTAGTGTGCAAAGTGTAAAAAATAAACGTCACATATTCCTTTCACTGTGCCTAGCCGCAGATTAGCAGCACATTCTGTTTAGTGTGCAAAGTTGCAGATTAGCAGCACATTCTGTTTAGTGTGCAAAGTGTAAAAAATAAACGTCACATATTCCGTTCACTGTGCCTAGCCGCAGATAAGCAGCACATTCTGTTTAGTGTGCAAAGTTGCAGATTAGCAGCACATTCTGTTTAGTGTGCAAAGTGTAAAAAATAAACGTCACATATTCCGTTCACTGTGCCTAGCCGCAGATAATCAGCACATTCTGTTTAGTGTGCAAAGTTGCAGATTAGCAGCACATTCTGTTTAGTGTGCAAAGTGTAAAAAATAAACGTCACATATTCCGTTCACTGTGCCTAGCCGCAGATAAGCAGCACATTCTGTTTAGTGTGCAAAGTTGCAGATTAGCAGCACATTCTGTTTAGTGTGGAAAGTGTAAAAAATAAACGTCACATAATACTTTCACTGTGCCTAGCCGCAGATAAGCAGCACATTCTGTTTAGTGTGCAAAGTTGCAGATTAGCAGCACATTCTGTTTAGTGTGGAAAGTGTAAAAAATAAACGTCACATATTCCTTTCACTGTGCCTAGCCGCAGATTAGCAGCACATTCTGTTTAGTGTGCAAAGTTGCAGATTAGCAGCACATTCTGTTTAGTGTGCAAAGTGTAAAAAATAAACGTCACATATTCCATTCACTGTGCCTAGCCGCAGATAAGCAGCACATTCTGTTTAGTGTGCAAAGTTGCAGATTAGCAGCACATTCTGTTTAGTGTGCAAAGTTGCAGATTAGCAGCACATTCTTTTTAGTGTGCAAAGTTGCAGATAAGCAGCACATTCTGTTTAGTGTGCAAAGTTGCAGATTAGCAGCACATTCTGTTTAGTGTGCAAAGTGTAAAAAATAAACGTCACATATTCCTTTCACTGTGCCTAGCCGCAGATTAGCAGCACATTCTGTTTAGTGTGCAAAGTTGCAGATTAGCAGCACATTCTGTTTAGTGTGCAAAGTTGCAGATTAGCAGCACATTCTGTTTAGTGTGCAAAGTGTAAAAAATAAACGTCACATATTCCTTTCACTGTGCCTAGCCGCAGATAAGCAGCACATTCTGTTTAGTGTGCAAAGTTGCAGATTAGCAGCACATTCTGTTTAGTGTGGAAAGTGTAAAAAATAAACGTCACATATTCCTTTCACTGTGCCTAGCCGCAGATTAGCAGCACATTCTGTTTAGTGTGCAAAGTTGCAGATTAGCAGCACATTCTGTTTAGTGTGCAAAGTTGCAGATTAGCAGCACATATTCCGTGTAATATGAAGAAGGCGGGTAAAAAGGGACGGGGAAGTGGACGTGATCCTGATAGTTCAGGGCGCGGGTCAGGACGCGTAGAAACTGTGCCTGGTGCCAGAGCACAAGAAAGAAAGACATCCACCATACCTAGCTTCATGTCTCAGTTTACAGGGCGTCGCAGGACATCACTCTCGAGGTCAGACCACTGCGAACAGGTGGTCGGTTGGATTTCAGGTGATACTGCTTCCAGTCGGTTAAGCACCACCCTGTCTTCCACCAAGTCCACTCTCAGTAGCCAAGAGTCTGGTCAACATAATCCTCACCCTGATCATCCTTCCTCCCACCATAGAGGGTCTGGCCAAAGAAGTGATCCCTCACTGGGATATAGTGAGGAGCTCGTCTCATCACCAATCCTTCATTTGAACCTCTCTCCAAGCACGCTTGCAGAGGAACATGACATCTTGTGCCCTGATTCACAACCTCTAGAGGGTACCCAATCACAAGAAGATGACAGAGGGGAACGGCATTTAAGGTCAAAGGAAGTGGATGATGATGATGAGACACAGTTGCCATCAAATCAACCACTATTACTGTCTCAAGACCTTGATGAGGAGGATGATACACAGTTGTCAATGACTGAGTATGTGGTGGGATCAAGAAATGAGGAGGATGATCAGAGTGAGGAAGTGGAGGAGGACTTGGTGGACGATGAGGTCACTGACCCCACCTGGGAAGGTGGAGAGCCGAGCGATGACAGCAGTCCTGAGGGTGAGCCATCTGCAACACCGCAACAGGCTGGAAGAGGCAGTGGTGTGGCTAAAGAAAGAAGGCGGACCGCACCAAACCGGCCCGCAAATGTTCCACGGAGCACCCCCTTGCGTAAATCTCCCTTGCCAAGGGCTAGGTGTTCCGCGGTATGACGTTTTTTTAAGGAAAGTGCGGACGACAAAAGAATTGTAGTTTGCAACCTGTGCCACACCAGAATGAGCCAAGGCATGAACACTAGCAACCTCACCACCACCAACATGATCCGACACATGGCATCCAAGCACCGTAATAAGTGGGAGGAACGCCCGGATCGCCAATCTGTGTCTGCAGGCCACACCACTGCCTCCTCTTCCCCTGTTTTCGGTGCCGGCCAATCGCCTGTCGAAGGCGCAGGCCCGCATACCTCCCGCCCTGCACCTGTACCATCTGAAGCACCATCAGCAACCACATCCACTTCCCTGTCCCAGCGCAGCGTCCAAATGTCGTTACCCCAGGCATTTGAGCGCAAGCGAAAATACCCAGCCACCCACCCACAGGCCATAGCACTAACCTCACACCTTTCTAAATTACTGGCCATCGAAATGCTGCCATTTAGGCTTGTGGAGACTGAGTCCTTCCGCAGCCTGATGGCAGCAGCTGTCCCTCGGTACGCAGTCCCCAGCCACCACTACTTTTCACGGTGTGCCGTCCCCGCCTTACACCACCATGTGTCCCGTAACATCACCCGTGCCCTGACCAACGCAGTTACTGGGAAGGTCCACTTAACGACTGACACATGGACAAGTGCTTGTGGCCAGGGACGCTACATTTCCCTGACGGCACACTGGGTGAATGTCGTGGAGGCTGGGAGCGACTCGGACCTTGGGATGGCACAGGTGCTACCCACGCCGAGGATTGCGGGCCCTACCTCCATCAGGGTTTCTGCCAGCACCTACGTTATTTGCTCCTCCTCCTCCGTTTCCACCTCTGAATTCTCTGCGCGCAGCGCCACTCACCCATCAGCCGGTAGCTGGAAGCAGTGTAGCACTGCAGTGGGGAAGCGTCAACAGGCCGTGCTGAAGCTGATCTGCCTTGGGGACAAACAGCACACGGCCTCAGAGCTGTTGCAGGGGATTAGTCACCAGACCGAGCAGTGGCTCTCGCCACTCAACCTGCAACCAGGCATGGTTGTGTGTGATAATGGGCGTAACTTGGTGGCGGCTTTGGAGCTCGGCAAGCTCACACACGTACCATGCCTAGCGCATGTATTTAATTTAGTGGTTCAGCGATTTCTAAAAACCTACCCCAATTTGCATGATCTCTTGACCAAGGTGCGCTGTGTGTGTGCACATTTCCGTAAGTCATCAACAGCTTCAGCCGGCCTGTTGAAGCTGCAGCAGCGCTTACAATTGCCAGCTCACCGGCTGCTGTGTGACGTGAGCACGCGCTGGAACTCCACCTTCCACATGTTGGCCCGGCTTTGTGAGCAGCAGAGGGCAGTAGTGGAGTACCAGCTGTTACACGGTCGTCGCCTCTCCGTTCAACTTCCTGTAATCAGAAGTGAGGAGTGGGAATGGATGTCAGACCTCTGTGAGGTTTTACGCAATTTTGAGGAATCGACACAGATGGTGAGCGGCGATAACGCTATTATCAGTGTAACCATCCCACTTCTGTGTCTACTGAAACGCTCGCTGCTCACAATTAAAACCGACGCTTTGCATGTGGAAGAGGTGGAAATGCGGGAGGAAGAGCTTACACAAGGTGATAGCCAGAGCACCCTCACTTCGTCTTCTCAGCGACAATTGGAGGAGGCGGAGGAGGAGGAGGAGGAGGAGGAAGACACGGTTGCCTCCGCTACAGAGGGTAGCCATGGAACTTTAGTTCCATCTCTTCAGCGTGGGTGGGCAGAAGAGGAGGAAGAGGATGAGGAGATTGAGAGTCATCCTCCTGGTGAGGACAGCGAAATCTTGCCTGTTGGTACTCTGGCACACATGGCTGACTTTATGTTAGGCTGCCTTTCCCGTGACCCACGCGTTATACGCATTTTAGACAACACGGATTACTGGGTGTTCACCCTTCTGGACCCCCGCTACAAAGAGAATTTCTCATCTCTCATTCCTCCGGTGGAGAGGACAAGCAAAATGGTGCAATACCAGAAGGTTCTTGTTGAAAAATTGCCCCAAAATTTTCCTTCTGACAACGCTGGCGGCAGAGTACGTGCTACCTTGGCCAACCGAGAAGGGGAGAAAAGGGGAGCACACAGCAGTTCCGACAAAGGCAGGGCAACACTCTCCAAGGCGTGGGACACCTTCATGACACCCCGCCAGCACCCTCACCCTGATGCGCAGCCTAGTGTCACAAGGAGGGAAAAGTTTTGGAAGATGGTGAAGGAGTACGTAGCAGACCGTGTCAGCTCCTCAATGATCCCTCTGTGCCTTACAACTACTGGGTGTCCAAGCTGGACACGTGGTATGAACTGGCACTCTACGCCTTGGAGGTGCTGGCCTGCCCTGCCGCCAGCGTTCTGTCTGAGCGGGTATTTAGTGCTGCTGGTGGCATCATAACAGATAAGCGTATCCGCCTTTCCACCGAAAATGCTGATAGGTTGACACGTATAAAAATGAACAAGGCCTGGATTTCCCCTGACTTCTCCACTCCACTGGAGGAAAGCCCCGGAGGAACATAAAGTGACTTTATATATGTTATTTACAATGATGGGAATACTCTGTATTCCCATTCACCCCTTCCACCCAAAAAACGGGTATATGGTTGACTCTCTTCCATATACCCTGTGATATAATTTTTATATAGGGCCAGCTCACCAGCGGGCCCTGTGATATAATTTTTATATAGGGCCCGCTCACCAGCGGGCCCTGTTTGACAAAATTTTGTATAGGTCAGCTCACCAGCTGGCCTTCTTATATAATGTTTTATTGGGTCAGCTCTCTAGCGGGCCCTCTCATATAATGTTTTATAGCGTCAGCTCACTAGCGGGCCTTCGCATATAATGTTTAGGATGGTCAGCTCCGCAGCAGACCCTCACCCATAATGTTTTAGATGGTCGGCTCAGCGCACGTTTCCCTCTTAATCATGGCCCCAGTTCAGAAAAATCGAGGACATTTTTTGCAGAATTTGCCTCTGCGCACGTTTCCCTCTTAATCATGGCCCCAGTTCAGAAAAATCGAGGACATTTTTTGCAGAATTTGCCTCTGCGCACGTTTCCCTCTTAATCATGGCCCCAGTTCAGAAAAATCGAGGAAATTTTTTGCAGAATTTGCCTCTGCGCACGTTTCCCTCTTAATCATGGGTCCAGTTCCGAAAAATCGATGACATTTTTTGCAGAATTTGCCTCTGCGCACGTTTCCCTCTTAATCATGGCCCCAGTTCCGAAAAATCGATGAAATTTTTTGCAGAATTTGCAGATGATATACAAGTAAATATACAGCAAATACTGTTTGGTAACAATTTTTCGCCTAAAGTCGTTTTTATCTGCCTTTTTGTGTGTTTTACGGTCAGTCTGTAAAAATGGCGTACTACGGGCGAAACATCGTTCCCAGCAGCGACGTTGGAGTCCAAGATGCATCCAGACATCCTCCCTATGCTGTCCCTGAACCATTTCTGTGGTGTTTCCATCATTTTCTGCCCTTTTCCTATGGACCAGGCACCCTCCCCTCATCAGATCAGGGGGTGCCTGGTGTAATGCTCGAGTCCTCCCATTGACTTCAATGGGGCTCGGGTGCTCGGCCGAGCACTCGAGCCTCCGGGGGTGCTCGGCCAGAGCACCCGAACACCCGAGCATTGGGGTGCTCGATCATCACTAATAATCGCAAATACATCCAAAGGACTGTGGTTTGAGTCCTTTAAGACATTGGAAAAGTAACACTATCCCCATTGTCACATACACCAGAGTAAATCATACACACAACACAAATACAGTAAAATTTAACCAGTTAATTAAGATAAGCAAGAGTAAGCACTTCCCCAACCTTAGTAGGAACAGACGTGAGGACAGTGCCGAGTCCACTACCCAAGGATTGACACTGAACTGTAACCGGTTCTCAGTAGCCTATAGCGATAGATTGAAGCAGAACCAGGTTTGGTTCTAGACCTAACAAATGGAAATCTGGAATGCCAGGAAACCTGATCACTGGAGTGACAGCTTAACTCTCAGACATGAGACAGACAGACAGATGTGTCGAAGTAGTGACTCTACCATGGAGTGTTAGGAGGAGCGAGATAGAGTAACTAGTACTCCGAAAGAGTCACGGAACCGGTCTACTAGGTAGGCAAAGGGCGGAGGCAAGAGTGTAGAACGTAGCCAGCCACAACACCGGTAAGTATATGAAGGCAGTTCTGTACGTAGACTACAGAGAGAAGGGTTACACAACAGGCCCAGGAGGTAACAGATACAGTGGAGCGAGAGGCAACCAGCAACTCTACCATGGAGGTAGCAGTTGCACTACACTGATGGCGTGCACCCACAACTAGCCCAGACAGGTGGTAGTCAGACTGGAGCGAAGGTCAGCATAGAGCATAAGTCAGACAAGCCACAGTCGAGAGCCAAATTGGGTAGTCAGCAACAGCCAAGATCAAAACAGAGCAGGTAGTCATACAAGCCAGGGTCATACACAGATTGGGTAGTCAGACAAAGCCACAGGATCGATCAGAAGAAAACACGGCAGCCAAGCAAAGGTCAAACGAGAGCAACACTAAAGAAACTCACAGATACAACACAAAAGGGAAACAAGTCCTAGCCTCAATGAGGTTTATAAAGCAGCAGAAGGAGGCGGGACCTAATTAGGCCCAACAGACTAGACCCATAAACAGACATCCATGCCAGTTCCTGTAACATGACTTTAGCAATGAGGAAGTTGCTGGAGGCCATGCTGGCCTGAGGCCATACAGAGGTAAGAGCACAGGATCACTTAGGCCTCAAAGGGAGACTGTGATACCCCTATCTCATTTATGCTGGAAACCCAACATCTGGGAATATAAACTAGAGGAGAGAGTGGATTATTTGGAGAGAGAGAACCTTTATTTAAATGTGGGCATATATTATCTTATTATTTGTACATTTCCTTGAGGATGAACTTATAGGAAAGATACTGCTGGGTCTATTGATATTCCATCACCATGAGATTATCTAGATGGATGAAGGAACTCTGATATTTGAGTGGATATTTGCATTTGTCTGTATTTGAAGTTAATTAGTTACTGAAAGGCTTCCTATTTTTTTCTTTCTTGGAGTGAATATTGTGGAGATATGAATCATCCAATCAAGAGAGAACTCTGAAGACTGAGAGAATGTAAAGAATGTTGTATTAAAGGACTCATTATAAGATCTGTTGATATTATTAGGATTTACTAATTGAATCACAGGGGTTCAGTTTATACTCAGAGAAAATAATTATTATGTTAGGGGACCCCAAATATTGTTTGTACTAATTACATCACTCTTTATACTGTATAATCAGGTTTTAAGTGCTGTGTTTCCTACGAAATGGCTAAAAGAGAAACAAATAAACAGCACTCTCTGGACCAATCTCTCTAGATAAACGTTATGTGGACACAAACTACCTGACTAATGTAGTCATACCTGGTGGGTAGATAATAGTTCATACACATGTAATCTGACAATGTAAATGTATCAATGTAAGTGATTGTCATACTTAGATATAATCAACAACCTCACAGGATAATAAAATACAAAATAGGAATAATATGATCATTTTGATTTGATTTTATATATATATATATATATATATATATAAGACCATAAGACCATGTGGCAATAACAACAGTAAATATAGTGATGTTTGGTACATACAGTTCACAATGATAAGATGGCAGTAATGAATTGATCTGATGAATGAGAGAAAAAGTTCTTGATTTGTCCGATCCACTAAAGTCAGTAAAACTAGTCATATAGAGAGAGTAAAAGAGGGTGATCGATGATATGTGATGATTCTACTGGAGAGATGGATGATAAATGAATATGGTGAAATCCTATCTCAATGGACTGAAGAGGATGCAATATTATACTGTAATCCTTTTGGCAAATGGATCCCTTCTAAGGCCCTCCCTGCTGCTGTCTAGTTCCCGGAGTCCTCTCTGGTGGATTCGATATGTAAAATGAAAGAATAGGAGACAGTGCAAGAGGCATCTAAGTGTAGTGGGTAAAATACAGTGGCACTTAAATATAGTAAAAAAAAGGTATTTTAATATATAATTGTAAAAACATACACATGCTCCTAAAACATAGCATCTAAAAGAATACGAACAAAATGAGTACACATATATGAAGAAATTAGCAAGTGATATACACTCCATTGTAATAAGAGGATACAGCAGACAGAAGACACCACTAGATATGTATAGGTGTAATACAAGCAAGAGGGACTTGGCATTGAAGACAAGGTTGTGCTTGAGAATACTTGGTGTGTGGAGAAATACACAATTTAGTAAATACTACAGGGTGGGTGTTCGTCTATCCCATAAAGTGAATGCTAAACAGAAAGTGTTCTTATCAGTCACATCAAGATTGAGTAATGTTAGCTGCTTACCAAATGTTTTCTTGTGAATGGACCCATCAACAATGTGTCTTTGGAGCAGCCACCAAGCTTCTGCAATCATCCTGATGTCCATGTGCTTGTCTGTTCCTGTCATTTCATTGTTAGTCTGGGTATCCTTCAATCTTTCTTCTCCAATAAATGTATCTTTTGATCAATGAGTTTTGGGGAAAGAAGATTCCCTTTCCTCAGGATCAAATAATGGAGTAAGTGCTACAAAATGGCGCCAGTCCTCCACCAGTCAACGGTGAGTTTGACAATGTTCAAATGTTACAAAATTGTAAAGGTAATTGAGAAGTCCTTAAACATATAGTAGTAAAAACCAGATGGTACAACAACATGATAAAATATATATATAAAAGTATTAGTACTTCATAATTTTGGATAAGATAAATCCAAGGTTAGCTAAATATTCAACAGTTAGATACAGTATAACGATTATAGAAAACATTGTATAACTCTACTTAGAGAGTGAATCTGAATCTAAATAAAAATCGTATGTATGGAAATAAATGTTCTCTTGGTTAACCATTGTAACTGAAGGTGATATACCTAGCCAGACAGGAACGTTTCTGGATTTTTAAGCTTCAAACCCATGGAGCCAGGGGGCATGAAAGAGGAAATGGCCTTATGGCGTCTATGATAGTATTTCCACTCAAGTCCTCCCATACCAATACCCATGCCCACCCCAGCAATATCATCCATTCTCTTGTACTCTTATCAATTCTATAAGATTGTCACCCTTAACCATACAATCAATCAGTGATGCCCATTCTACTACTAAGATGGCTCTTAGAGGAAAATATCTACAGCTAGACCCTTGATTTTATTCATTCCCAATGATGTTTATCCCTTCTCTTTATCACCAATCAAATTTGAAGATGGTTCGCCTCTTTTTTGTTTTTATACTATCAACTTCATATAAGGATTTGTAATAACATTATATGAATAGATTAAAATATCTAATTAAGTATCAGAAAGAATCACAACACCTTAACCAGTGCCCTATACTAAGAAATCACTTCATGTTTTCATGTCACAGCACCTTACCTCGGCCTGCGCCATTGGCCGGGAGCAGGGTTCTGGACTGACACTTCGGCATCACTATCTGCGTCCCTCTCTGCCTGCGGCCTGGTCGTGTCTGGTTCCTGTATCATATGTATGACCCGGCTTGTCTAACTATCCATTCTGGTGCTGACCTGTGGCTCTGTCTGGCCATTCTTTCTGTGCTCTCCATTTGTCTTGACATCCAATCTGGTGCAGACCTGTGGCTCTGGCTGACTACCCGATCCGTGTATGACCCTGGCTTGTCTGACTATACATTCTGGTGCTGACCTGGGGCTCTGGCCAACTATCCTCCCAGTGTAACTTACTCCTAGTGGACATCCTATCTGGTGCAGACCTGTGGCTCTGGCTGACTACACACTCTTTGTATGAACCTGGCTTGTCTGACTATCCTAGCTGGCCCATGGCTCTGTCTGTTTACTCCTCTTGTGGCTCCGTTACCTACAGACACCCATCCTAGTGCAGACCTGGGACTCTGGCAGACTCTGGCCTTTCTGACTGCAGGCGTGAGTCAGTAGTCTCCATTGTTGCAATCCTGATAGGAGACGAGCTCTGTCTTACTGACTGCAGGCATGAGTCAGTTGTCTCCATTGTTGCCATCCTTATTGGAGACAAGCTCTTCAATACTGACTACAGGCATGAGTCAGTAGTCTCCCCTGTTGCCCTCTATAGGAGACTGTAGGTTCACTTTTGCGTTACTCTTTGATTCCTGAGAATACGAGCTTGCTTCGGCCTAGTCTCCAGCAATGTGGTTGACCTGTCGGCAGGCTCCTATTGCTGATAAAGTCTCTAGCCTCTCCAGTCACCCTCTGCTTGTAATGTCATACTTACTTGATCATGCCTGCATCAGAAGAAGTTTGGGCCACTGGTACCGGGTAGGGAGCGGGGGTGGCTACCACTTGTGGTTTAGAGCGTTCAAGTTGCATTGTGCATTGCAACAAGGTTTGGTCAATACGTTGATCCAATGCCTCAATCCTGTCCAGGATGCTTTGAAGAGCTGCATTAATACTATAGCCGTCTGAATTCATGACCCTTGCATACTGTCACGGTTCCCCAGAAATGATCAGAAATCAGTACGGTATAGTAAAATGCAATGTATTAAACAACAATAAGGTAGCAAATGGAGGAAAATAGCAGGTACAAGCAAAGGGTCACAGCCAGCCATTGCTACTACCAGAAATAGTAAACTGCCGCAGCTACTAGAGATTAGGCCGAAGCCACTGGTAGTCTCTGCAGGAACCAGGAGCTGGAACAGGAATGGAACAGGAACCGGAACTCGAAGTCTTGATCCGAGGTAACGAGAAAATCTGACTCACGTCTGCAGTCAGAATGGAGTGTATCTCTGACTCATGCCTGCAGTCAGTATAAGAAAGTGATACTTGACTCACGCCTGCAGTCAGTATCAAAGCTAGTCTGCCAGAGCCCCAGGCCCGCACCAGATATGGTGTCTGCCAGATACAGGGGAAAATCAAAAGAATAGTCAGACAGAGCCACAGGTCAGCACCAGAGAGGGTAGTCAGATAAGCCAGGTCATACACAATTCAGGCAGTCAGCCAGAGCCACAGGTCTGCACCAGACTGAGTGTCCACTATAAGGATAAGACAAAGGAATAGTTAGACAGAGCCACAGGTCAGCACCAGGTTGGATGGAAGACAAGCCAGTCCATAAACAAAGCCCAAGGTAATAGAACTGCTTTGAACAACAACGCAAGGGCAACTGAGTCAGACTCAGGCTGCCCTTTAAACTCCTCTTCAGGAAGTAGGTAGGAGGAGCAGGCTCAGAGGAAGGAATTAGGTAGGAGGAGACTACAGGAAGCATGGCATAAAACAGAGGCCTGCTTCACTCTGAAGCCTCGCGCCTGCAGATGACGATTGGAATGAAGCCGAGCATTGCTGGAAACAAGGTAAGCTGTGACACACACCCACAATTAAAATATGTTGGAGGGGATTACAGCTTCCTTCATGCAACCAACTACTAGATACCTCTCTGTTTCTCAAAGGATTAAACATTGCAGAGGTTTCCAGTGCATTATTTTCCAATGTATTAGGGATCACTGTAACATTCAAGGGGTTTAAAGCATTACATAAATCAATGGAAATGTTTATTTGGGACCCATTGTACAGTAGGTTTATTCCCTTTGGTATGGCTGGCTTGCACCAGAATTGCCCTAGTTCTTACATCAGCCTCCTTGTATGCATATGAAAGCAGTTGTACTGTGTATATTCATCACTCCAATCAAAACCTCTCCAAAGTGTCAGGAGGAAGGTTAATTATACCACTCTTTATTAACACCTATACACATAGCTGAAAATAATTTGTTGTTTATATATATTAATAGTTAAAAATCAATTATTTCATGATTCATAGCTGTCTCTACTTTTGCCTAACTAGCTTGCTTTTGTAAATACTGTAATTAGCAATCCATTTATAGGTGTATATACATGTATGACAATATTTCTTAAAGAAAGCTCACTCTTCTTTCTATACACACTATGTATCAAACAACACAGCTGAAAAACAATATAGTTTGTTTTTTCCAGAATTGAGGACCTAAAGACCCAAACAACATAATGCTCTTTTCACCTTAAAAGAGCAGCAATTTTTTTAAATGAAAACCTATATGTTATAGGACTGCCGAGTAAAACAAGGCTATTCCCACTGCGGTCATTTTTTTCTACAAAATGTATAACTGTTCAAAAGAAGTGAATCAGAGTGTGTTTACTTCCTGAAAGTTCTAACTGACAGAATGGCTGGGCAGTTTTTATCACATTCTATGGTGAACTGCTTGAGGCCTACAAACTCAGGGCTTGCTTTTGGTAACCCTGAAGCCTACAAACTATTTTTTTTAATTCAGAACTAGCTTTGTTTGAAGCCCCCCAATCAATTTTTTAGGCCTAACCTTGCTTTAATATTTTGAATATTTATTTTTCTGTAAGCCTGCAAAAAAAATGTTTTTAAGGTTGTCTGCTGCTATGCTTGCTAGCCATTATTTTAAAGAGATAATTAAAAAAAAAAAAAAATAAATAAATAATGGTTAAAGCTTCCAATGAATGTCTCAGATGTGTATGGTGGTGGTAAACTGGTGTGATGTGATTGATGTATATATTATCTTGATTCATAGGGCAGAAAATTAGACCAAAATATATGCATTATCATCTTTGAGTCTTATTTAAGTATGCATTATTCTCAGACTATTGCCAAATTTTAATCACTGGAAACAGTAGTAACCTTTCAAATGCCTTCTCCACCTCCCAATCATCATCCTCGCTAGTGCTGCTGTTAATAGTACATGTGCAGTGGGTTTCCCTTTCATGTGTGGTTTTGTCTCCACTTATGCTACTTGATACTTACTTGTTAGATGGTAGTTCATTTTTAGAAATGTAAGTCTACCAACACTGCTGCTTGATAACCTTCTCCTATGGTCACTGTCAATGTAAAACACTTACACTGAAAATCTGCACAAACTGCATGCTTGCTGGTGGGCAACTAAAGGTTTTTCATGGCTTTTTGTGTCAGTGCTAGTCACACACACACACACGCTGATTTGTTTGCCAGTAGTCATGCAGTGGGAACACTCCTAGGAGCTAAATGGCTTTTGTGTATATATCACATACAAACCATACCCTGGGAGCAAGTCCTATAGAGATGTGGCTCCGCCACCACCACAAATGTTAGATTGCCACCCCTGAAGCACATTAATTTCTTTCTGTGATGATGACTTGTTCAGCAATATGTTAGGAATGGGATGTTCCTGTTAATGTTGTTGCTGCTGCTGCGGGTAGAAACCCTTTGCTGACTGCTTTTTCACCCAAGCTTTCTACCTTTTTTTCTGGCCCTAGCTTTATGTCTCTCATTCTTCACAATGCAACCCTCCACTCAATCTATAAGCATATTTTTTTATTCTTTGACAGAATCTGTTTCCTCAGAGAGATGCTGTTGATCTTTCTTTACTCCTTGTCACAAATGAATCATGCTTTGACAGAAATTCAGAAATGTTTTTTTTTTATTTTTTAATGTTTTTACTTACATACAGGTTGATGGTTTGTTTACAGCATTATCATATACATCAGCAGTATGGTACAGGAGTACAATATAAACCAGATTCTAAAATGCATGTTACCATCCCAATTCAACCCACTTGCATGATTTCTGTTTTTTAAACAAAGCTAAACTAATTTAACCCTAATGCTACCTTCCCAAGTAACACCCTTACCCCAACTACTCAAGGCACTCTCCTTTCCCTAGGCTCTGTGACACCAATGCCACAATACACCACTAATTCAGATATGTTGAAATAAGGCCATGAACTAACTAGTAGAGTGTGGCTCATGCTACCTGACGGTCTTATAACATCCCAAACTGCAGCCCATATGTTTCCAAACATTTCCCCCATAGTTGCGTGAATTTATTCACTGATCCCCTATGTACATAAACTAACTTGTAGTGGGAATGTTTAAAACTGTCAAATTAATCCAAGCATTATATTTAGGTGCCCCTGTCGACATCCAACACGTAGCCACAACCTTCCTTGTCATAATGAGAAGTTCCCTAATCAAAGATTTATCAGTCATCCTATTAATCACTTCTGGCACAAGCAAAAGAATACATAATTTTGAGGACAGAGGGAGCTCCCGCCCCATCACCTCAGACATAGTGTCAGTCACCTCACTCCAGAATCTGTGGACCGCCGGGCAGTCCCATTTTAAATGAATTAACGTGCCATCAACACCTGCACATCTGAGACAGTCTGGCCTCTTCAGTCTCCCCATCCTAATCAACCTATGTGGGGTATAGTAGGATCTGTACAGAATTTTTATCTGAATTAATTGGTAATGAGTGATAGTCACCACCTTTTTTGGGTCCCAATTTTGTACTCTCCCATTCCCAGTCATCTATGCCACCCAGATCAAAGTCTCAAGTGAGGATTGTATCCAGCTGTATAGAAATTATAGTGGTTTCTTAGGCCATTTCTCTGCCATTATCCTTTGTAGTGAGAACAGGGAGATATTCAGGTCCTTGCCACCCCAGTGTGCCTGCAACACATGCCTGAGGCACAAATAAGAATAAAATAAGTTATTTAGCAAATTATATTCTGAGTGCAGCTGCTCAAATGATTTCAATATATTAGCATGGTATAGGTGACCTAAGTTAGTTATCCCATAATTCATCCAAAGCAGAGAGTTTCCCTATGCCAGCCTGTCCCCATAATGGGGTGTTCAGATCCATCCCTGTGTGTTTGGTGTAACATTGCTTGGTCTATGTGAACAAATTGGTGTGTTGTCTGGGGATCCAGATAAGCCAGTGCAAGCTGTCCCTGAGCAGCTAGGTAGTAGTGGTATATATTGAGGAGAGCTATGCCCCCGTGTCGAGTTTGTAGTGTAAGTGTAGACATTTTAATTCTAGGGCGATCCCCTCCCCAAATGAAATTTGATAGGCTACTCTCTATTTGTTTAAAGTATACCATAGGTATGTTAATTGGGGAATTTAGGAATATATATAGCAATCTGGGAAGGAAGATCATTTTAAACAAACTGGATTGGCCAATAATGTTTAAGGGTAAAGTTTGCCAAGTGGACACTTTATCCCGAAACAGGTTTATGAGAGGTATCAGATTGTGTTCAGTGAAGTATCTAGGTTTAACAGTCACTTTTATGCCTAAATATTCGTACATCTCCACGCATTTCATAGGGGTGTCAACTAGTCTCATGCATAAAATCAAGTGATCTATCGGCAGAAGGGAGGATTTGGCCCAGTTTATTCACAGTCCAGAGAAGTCGCCAAAGGTGTCCACTATATTGAGGACAGCACGTAGAGTCGTCTGCATCCCCCAAGAACAACAGCACATTGTGCTCTGCACCAGATGTGCCATCAGTTTGCCGGCCTTGTCTCCATTTTGAAATATGTTGTGCCTTTAGTGAAATATTTGCTTGGAATTAAGGTCTGCTAATTTAACTGACAGTTTTAATGTATTGGATGTACAAGCCTCATATGTGTTTGTGTCCTCCTTTTCAATGTACTTTCCATCTCCTCCTCTAGTACTCTAATCTCACCCTCCTTCCCTTTTCTATACATTGCAATATGGAAAATCAGGGAACCCCAAGCTACTGCTTTTGCTGCTTCCCATACTACCTCCTGTGGAGCAGAGTTAGCATTTACATTGAAGAAGGAACACAGATCCTCCTCCCGTCTCCTATCAAATTGCTCCACCGACAACCAAAGTGAGTTAAGTGTCCATTCCCTAGGTGCTCTCTGCCCTCCCAGATCCATGGTAAGAACTAAAGGTGCATGGTCCGAGGCTACCTGTGGAAGGAAATCACAGGCCATTGTAACATGCCAAGCCAAATCAGAAACAAAAAAATTCTATATAAAAGGCTGACAGACTCTCACAGCGGCCATTCTGTGTTTGTGAGAGGAGAGAGCAGCATGTTTTTGAGCTAGAGAAGATAGGAAAATAAAGGGGAACTGAAGTTTAGTTTTAGGGAGACATTTAGATAGAACATTTGTTCTCTGTAGATGAGAAGATGGGGGGCACAATGGGGAGAAGAAGGGAGGATGGAGGTAGACATAAAATACCCCCAAAATATGATGTGACTGACTGGCAAGACACAGGAAGTTGGGGTACAAATTGCTTGCTGATTTTACTTTTATTGTCTCTGTGCTGGGAAGTCTGGGAAAAAAAGTTGTTGATTTTGTTTTTTAGTTATATATAGTTTTTGGGGGCCTAACTGGTGAACTACTTAAAAAAATAAATAAATAAAAAACATAAATAATTAAACAAGTAAATATATTAGACAGCTGACTGGGAGCTCTGTGACTGAGGCAGACTTAATAGACAGCAGAGCGCCTCTACACTCTCACTGGCCCCTTTTCCATTATCTTCCCTTATACTTAAAATTTAAAAAAATATATATGTTGCAGGGCTTACCGCCCTTACTTACTGCCACTGCTTAAAGGTGTTTTATTCAAAAGTTATTACAGATGAAACTTGCATTTTTTTAGGTGCAGAATCACAGTGGCCTGAAATTGTACAGTGGTGCTGTTGCTATGCCATCCTATGGACAGCTCTAGTCAGTTAATTATAAATCTCCATAGAATGGCATAACAATAGCACCACTGTATAATGTCTTGCTATGCCTAAAAAGTTTGAATTTGAGCTGCAATAACTTTTGAATAAAACACCTTTCAGCAATGGGAGTACCCTACAACATTTTTTTTACATCTTAAGTATTGCTATCCCTTTAAGGCATGCTTTTCATATGAGCATACCCACTTACCTCCTAAAATGTGAATAACCCTCTAGTTTGACTGCCTAGTCACTGACTAGGTTTCAGTCACATCAATTAGATCATACTGCTCATTCAATGCAATCAATTTCATTTCCCACATCTTACCAGTCAGTCTACAAGAATTTACATGCATACATTTCTTGATATTGTCATTCTGAAGAGTTGCATTCTCTGCTGTTTTAGGCTATAAACATAGAGACTTCCCTATAAGATGAATTAGCCCACTCTCCTTGTCTACCCCATGCCCCTTCTCTAATCCCATTTCCTTGTTTACACTGCATATCCCATCCTGTGTTGTATATCCTACCCCCTTCCAAGTTTAAAGTCTCCCACAATTCTCTAACCATTCCAACTTGACTGTAAAGATTGCCTCTTAAAGGGATAGTAATACTTCGTTTTAACTTTATTTTATTTTGTAGGCATTAAAAAAACATGAAGAATGATATAAGTCTTATCTCTCAAACCTTTATGGTTTATGAGATATTCACAAGCAAAGTTTCCCCTCCCGCCCCTTTTACCTAGTGTAAACAATCTCTTCTCAGATGTCGAATGCAGTCTATAGACCAGACAGATAACAGCAGGGGACACTCTTATTCCTATGAAAACAATGAAATCCCTGCCCCCCTTGACAAGCTTTTCAGATTTTTCCCTTATCTTAATTGAAGATTGTCCCTCTCTGCAGTCTACCTGGGCACCTCCCTTCTGCTCTAGCTGAACAGTGTGACATCAGTAAAAGGGGTGGGAGGGGGACATTTTGTCATTGAATTACTCTGGAACTACAACTCTGACAGAATTGAAATAACACTCTCCAAAGTACAAATACTATGATGATTAATTAGAGCTGCTTTTATTATGAAACATTACTATCCCTTTAAGGGCAAGACAGTCTAGTGCTCTATAAACCCAAACCCCTCATCCTTATATTTAAAGCCCTAATCTTCCATTGCCTTTCTGGTGTAGCTTGTGGCACAATAAACATTTCAGAAAATACTACTTTAGAGGTCTTCCACTTAAAGGGATAGTAAAACTTCGTTTTATCTTTATTTTATTTTGTAGGCATTAAAAAAAAACATGAAAAGAGATATTCACAAGCAAAGTTTCCCCTCCCGCCCCTTTTACCTAGTGTAAGCCATCTCTTCTCAGATGTAGAATCTGGTTGTAAGACCAGACAGATAACAGAATGGGACAATCTTCTTCCTATGAGAACAATGAAAGCCCTGTCCCCCTTGACAAGTTTTTCAGGTTTTTCCCTTATCTTAATTGAAGATTGTCCCTCTCTGCAGTCTACCTGGGCACCTCCCTTCTGATCTGGCTGAACAGTGTTACATCAGTAAAAGTGGTGGGAGGGGGATACTTTGTCATTGAATTACTCTTGAACTACAACGCTGACAGAAATAACACTCTCCAAAGTCCAAATACTATGATGATTAATTAGAGCTGCTTTTATTAGGAAACATTACTATCCCTTTAAGCGTCTCTCGTAAATTCCTGAAATCCTTCTGAATGACCTGCATTTCCCACTGACTTGGTCAATGACTCACCTCTCCCACTGAATGCAACATAATAACTAATTTGAATATATTTACTTAGGGGCACTGTTAATGTAAAAATCAAGAGTATAAACTGTAAAAGCTCTTTGAAAAAGTTAAATGTTTGGGAGGAATTGGTTAAATCTGGCATGGAATTGTGTAACGTACTGTTCACAGGCAGTCCAGATTAACAGCTGTAGCACTAAGCCACTAGCAATCTTCCGCTACATAGATGATATGCTGTTAATCTGGACTGCCTGTGAACAAGACCTTACTCAATTCCACCCAACCATTAACCTCACTCTGAGCTATTCTGTGGATCACATTCATATTTTTGACACCATGACCCATATCAAAGACCAAAAAATTCAGACGCAAACCCACAGACAGACACTCATACCTTAAATATGACAGTTTTCACCCCAAACATGCCGTCATCTATAGCCAAGTTATAAGATACAACCGCATCTGTTCAGACAATACAGACAGGATCCAGCATCTCCATTCACTAAAGAGGGAATTCAGGAAAAAGGGATACCACCCAAGACTAGTAGACAATTAGATTGTAAGCTTTCAGGTAGGGACCTCCCACCCAATGTTTCACTCTACAAAGCACCTGTAACCCTATATTGTTTAAAACCTTAAAATTGTAAAGCGCTGCGTACACTTGTGGCGCTATATAAATTAACATATTCATTCATTCAGCCAAATACCCAGAAAGATACTCCTTGAATACAGACCACGGGCGGAGAATAACAGGGTACCACTTGTGGTCACATACAATCCCCAACTGGAAGCCCTAAGGAGGATTGCAAAAGTCTTACAACCAACCCTCTATAAAGATGATAGATTAAAGTCTGGGAATTTAAATTAATGGTTCTATTTGACACATTAAAAACATGCATGAACCTAAGGATGGGATTCATGTCTCATTATAATAGATAGAACATTTAAGGTATAGCAATTGCATAAAGATAGATCCTTTCAAGTCACAGACTAACAGGCTCTTCACACTTCTGTGCTAATGAACATTGATCTAACCTTGATCTAACATCGATCTAACCTTATGCATATCATTTCATATGTATGCAGACTGTATATTTACTAAGTGAATTAACCACCACTGTGTACTAATATATTTTGTTTCAAATGTATATCATACTCTGTAAATATAAATGCAGTGTTATTCTAGCTTTATTTGTTAAACCGATGCCTGAAGAAGGTGCCTTAGTGTTCAGAAAGCTTGCACTTTCTATGTCCTCAGTTAGCCATTAAAAGGTATCACCTTTATACCACTCTTGTGAGTTTTTTGCTACACTGAATCCTAACTACTCTACTGGCTAAAATTGTACAATCTTTTTTCCTGGATTATCTATAAACCAAATTAACTTCACTGAAGAAGTCCACTTTAAGTGGAATACTATTAACATCTCCATTTCATTACTTTGTAATGCACTAGAGACATCTCTAGCATTTCAAGATGAAAAAAATTCTGTCCAACTTAATTTTTTCTTTCTCTTTTTGCCCTCTGTGGTGCAATTGGTTTGCCCCAGAATTGCTTCTACATCCTCCGCGCACATGACCCTAAGGGTGAACGCTAATGTATGCAGCTTTAATGTGTAGCATACAACAGAGTGCATTGGAATTGTTGGTCACAGTCCTGAATGCAGCACTCATTTGAAAAAAAGAGTTCTATACATTCCAGAACAAAATGCAATTCTGACAGAGACAATTTCAGCCATTTATACATATGTAATGCTGCTGTCCTTTGCATTATTTAACTTCAAACTTCAAAGACATGAACATCTCCCAAAATGAAAACCCTCACTTACCTTTATCTGGCCATAAATTTGTAATGGCCAATATGAATTACTGTATTTCTGAGAGCCTTGGTTCTACAACATTAATTTTTAGTTAATCTTGATATCATGTCTATGGAGGCAAGCATAATACTTTTGTACAGAACTCGCCACTGAAGGCTTCTTAAAGGGGATGTTTCATCAAACATTTTTTCAAGCTTAAAAAGTAGGGCAAGTTAAACAATATACATCAGTGTTGTTTATTTAAAAAAAAAAAAACGATCTGTGCTTCATAGAAATCGCTAATTCCAAATGTACCTGTTGACATAACGGCGGACCATGGTACAGTTTTTCGTGTACTGTACTGAAACAAAAGCCATGCCCGTTCTCTTCACAGTTCACGCCCAATCTCCCTCTCACTTTCCCTGTACACCAGGCATGCTTCCAGTGAGATGCACATAATAGTCATGTGAGCCCTATTTGTGCTCATGCACAGAGCGGTATCGTCTTCTGTATACAGTGTGGACGCGTGCTTTGATAAAAATAGAACAGGAGCAAGCATAGCGGTGCAGCACTGAAATGGCAAAAATAGGTATAAGCTGCATTGTGTGCGCGCCCTAGTTATTATGCAAGCACACCATCAGTGGAAGGGGCTGGCCCAAACCCGAGACGTCACAGCAGGCAGAGAGAAGTGCAAGGAATCTTGGGACAAGATGGCACCGCTCTGCCTAAGCAACATAATGAACATAGACAGTAAGTTTTAAACAATGTAGAACTTTAAAACAACTTTAACATACCCTACTCGATACCTTTTGGGGTGATAAATCTAAAGAGGGAAAGTTAAGTTTTCAATAAACATCCACTTTAAGAAGATTTCATTGGGAGTAGTCTGGGGTACTCAGGCTGGATTCTATTGAGTGTGCCAACTGTATCTCTGCTTTTATCTCCAGTTTTCCCCATAGGCTTCAGTAGGAATTTTTTGGATAAAAGGTAACGTTTATCACCTGCAATAGAATCCAGCCCCTTGAGTCCCACAAAATAACTGTGTATGCAGCTATGGACCACATAACTTGCTAATTAACCCTTAGAGTGCTAGAGGGGTACACAACGCATTGCAAAGCAATGCATTATGTACCCCTCTGGCTCTCAAAGGGCTGAAGCTTTATTTTGGGGAAAAAGTGCAAAAAAACTGATTCTGCACAGATTAAGGCAGTGCTTATTCACTCCTGGTATCAGAGCACACCGCAAGTTCAGGTAAGCAGTCTACAGGTAGCTTACTCACAATTAACTAGCCACCAATTATTCACCTGTGATTAAGATGACCTGTTGGTATGCCACAGTTACTTACATTGAGAAACATTGAATTCAGTTAATTGAGGGTTAATTATTGGGGGTGTTAATGGTCCTTTAAGATACAGTAGTTATAGGGAAATTAGTGCAGTAGATAGTGGTGGAAAGTCATGCTCTTTATTGTAATGGAAACAAGTCAGTTTTCTGTTATACATGTTGAAATCAAATTACATCTTCAGAAGAGGACATGTACCAAACAGAGAGTGCAAAATTGATATAAAAATTATACAGAGATGAAACTTTGCATTATTATTTTAAGCACTTATGTCTGAATATGCCATTTCCCTGCCAATGCATGTTCATACTGTAAATGAGCTAAGGGAAAGGGAGCATCCATCCAAAGTAATCATTCTTAAAAATCATCCTAGGCTTTGAAGCTCTGTTAAATCAGTTTAGCCATCTTGGGGAAAGCACTGATTTCCTGTATGTGCCAAGATTAGGGATGTGAAAGCCAAGACCCTCCAATATGTTGATGGTGACTATGGTTCCAATCAAGGATAGGGATGATGGGAATTGTAGTCCACAGGAGCTGGAGAGCCTCAGCTTCCCCAGTCCTGGACTAGGTAGTGATTCCATTAGCTGTAGGGAACCCTTCCATACAAATCACTTGTGAATAAAAACAATGAAAGGCATACTAACACCTACAAATTAATTTGGGTTATAGCATTTTAAATACTGTAAAATCATCATCATCATCTGTAAAATGTAATTTTTTATTAAATCTATAAAATCTAATCCTAAACTACTATTTTGTAATGCACGTGTAAACTCTCTGATACATATATATATATATATATATATATATATATATATATATATAATGTAATAAATGGAGGACCTTTATCATGGGGAGATCAAAAATGGGCTTCATCATGTAGCTGTACCAGGGTGGTGGGGGGGTTTGAAATGCCCAAGTTGTGTTATGGGCAGACGTGTGAGAGGAGAATCCAACCCACTGTATTTCATAAATAGGTTGGTTCTCGATCACAAGAAGCTTGCACATTACTTTTGTAAGTATGATATTTTGTCTCCAAGAGTTGCCCATGCAAAGCTATAGACGAGAGAGGCCTTACAGTATCATTACCACGTAAACACCTGCCGTCTCTGCAACCGCATCCATTGAAGTGGTCCATAAAGGGTTAACATAAGGAACTATACATTTGGAGGTACACTATCAAGTATAAAACAGGAGAACACTTATATCAACATTACTGCTCATTATCTGATCCTTATTCAACCGAGGAATATGGTCTATAAAGGGTTAACCCTTTGAGTGCCAGAGGGGTACTCAACACATTGCAGAGCAATGCACTGCATACACTTCTGGCACTCAAAGGGTTAAAGAGCCAGAGGTGTATCACTACATATACGTGAACACAATACCTTTTATTTTTAGTGGCGATATCACTATTTTTTCAGCACTTGTATATATTTTCTGTGTTATTTGGGACGCATTCACACTTTTATCTCATTTTGCATTTGATTGTTCACCTGGATAACATTATATATTACAGATGATATTGTATTAAATATTTTTTATTTTATCTTGCCTATATTATTTATATAGAAAATATAAGTTCTCTGCTTTCTTTCAGATTATTTATATATATATTAGTGTAAAATCCTGTGTACATGGGCCAAGGTCCAGGTGATGTTAACCCTTTGAATGCCACAAGGGTGAGCAATGCACATCCCTATGGCATTCAATGCTGTCCATAGTGCTGAAAGCCTTCTCTATGTTCCCCTACTGGCTAGGTTGGGAAGCACAGAGAATGCTGTTCTGAATTATCGTAGTGTTGGTGATGTGTGAGAGGAGGAGATCCCTTCCACACGGACAGCACTTCGTAAATCCTGTATGCTAATAGGGACCTTCTCCAACCCTCCCCTTCCATCTGACAATTTTTGTGAATATGTTAATTTGTGTGCAGATTGAATTGTAGGAGAGATTTGAACACATCGACAATATCATTCCTACATCACACTGACCTTTAGTGCACCTAGGCCCTGGTGTATTATCCTTGGTTACAATCTAATCAAACTTCCATTTCACTCCTGTGTCACTCCCCTTCGGTCTCTCCCTACCTGCTCCGTCCAGTGCGGCCTTCCTCTCCCCCGTTCTCCGGACTGACGGAACGTCGGCTCGCACTTCCGCATTCTACTACACGCGTCGCTTCCTCCGGTGACGTCGTCATCTAGCGACTATATCAGGGCGGCATTCCATGGGAGCTGTGCACTTTCACAGTGTTCCTCCCATCCCTGTGTTCGGTCCTTGGCACTTGAAGCTCCTAGTCTAGTCCAGCCTAGCCTGTGTCTAACCCCAGCTCTCCCTTCTTCCCCTTGCAGCCTTCCTGTGTATGACCTCTGGCTTTCACCTGACAACTCTTCTGCCTGCCGATTTCAGCCTCCAAGCCTTCCTGTGTATGACCTCTGGCTTTCACCTGACACTTCTTCTGCCTGCTGATTACAGCCTCCAAGCCTTCCTGTGTATGACCTTTGGCTTTCACCTGACAATTCTCCTGCCTGCCGTTTTCAGCCTCCAAGCCTTCCTGTGTATGACCTCTGGCTTCCACCTGACTATTCTACTGTCTGCCAGTTACAGCTTCCCGATTACCTATCTGCCGTTCTCAGTTCTTCATCAGGAGAGCTACGCTACCTAGCCCCCAAACTCAAGCTCCGAACCCCATTCCACGCTCTCAAGCCTGCGCTATCCCCTGCAGGAGAGCTTGTACTGCTGGTGACGGTTCCATCCAGATCGCTACCTCAAGCTCTCAGCCGCAGCACGGTCCTGTTGCCAGCAGTCAACGCCCCTGAGCTCCGCTCCCCACACTACGATCCCCAGCACTCTCTCCTGCAGGCCTACGCCTGTGTATTACATCCTGTCAGAGATTTACTCACAAAAGAGTTGTCCAGAAAAGCACACATGTGCTTCCTGGAAGTTTCACTTGGGGGAATTTATACTGTCCTCATCACAGTAAAGTTGATCCTCTCTTGTCTGACAGGGCTGCTCCTCACAGCATGCACCAGGATGAAATACATGCAGAAAAAAGAACAGAAAACAAGATCGTGCCCAATAATGCTTTCAATGACAGCTATTATATTTCTTTTTCAATCAAAAATAGTAATACAATTGTATTGGTTGTAAGGGGTATATACCACCTGAAAACAATCTCACCTGCAGATATATTAGCTTGTCTCTGCTCAGGAACCTCTGGTTCAGAGTATGAAGAAAGGTGGTGCTCCAAAACTTTGTAAAATTTATTTAATCCCAAAATATATAAAATCTTAAAACATCAATAATAATGTGCAAACAATAAACATGTGCTGCCCCAACAATGTTTCTCAGATCAACTGCTTTTTTCAAGCAAGTTTGGCAGTTGCACAGTACAAAAACTTATGTATGAGCAAACATACATGATTGTGGTGGGAGGGATATCACAACTCTAACAAGTTATGTTAATAACAAAATAGTACCTAGGGGTCTCAGAATCAATTTGATTGCAGCTTTTCATTTCATTAAGGAAACGTTCATGAAAAAGTGGGGTAATATATTAACCAAATGTTCCTTTGAATTGTTACAACTAATAGTTGGCACAGAAAAAGAGAAGCTACTTACAATAAATACTGTGGTAGAAACACAATAGAAGGACATTCAAAGTAAAAAGAGAGAACCAGAGTTTGTAAAACTTGAAAAAGAATTGAAAAAAGTATTGAAAATTGGCCACAGATTTAAAGAACAGGAAATTCAAAATAATATACAAGAGATCAAAAAGACTTTCGGAAAGGTAAAGTTTAAAGGAGAACTTTGATCAAAAATCTCAGGCAAGAAATGTGATGATTTCGGGATTTCGACACTCTGGACCCCTGGGATATTCCCTCTTCCTTTCCCTCCTACCCCCTTCCTCTTCTGTTTACCTACTCATCTGACCTCCCTATACATCCCTATCCTGCATTAGTCGTATCTACTCCACACTCACATAATTAACAATTTATTTCATATGACAAAGGGCTCAATTTAAGGGCAGCCGTTAGCCAAAAAAAAAAAGACTAACGGGTGCGTTAAGGTGCAGTAAGTCTTTCAAAGCTCCGTGTTATGTTCAGCTAACGGCAGAGCACAAGCCACAACGGCCGATACATTTACATGCATTGGGACCCATAGAACAAAATTCCCCATAGCAATTCAAAGGAGTGCGGGACTGCTAACGGCAGGGAAAAAGATACATTTAACAGCCAAGAGTTAAGACCCAGTTTTGTTAGACATTAGACATCTAACAGGCAAAAAACACCCTGCTACATGGTAAAACAGACAAACCGCTCCCCGCACAAGAATACAAATGGGAAAATTAACCCATGCAATGCCAAAATAACACAAAAAACATGTCCACACACCACAGATCACTGGCACACACAACCCAACAAGCAAGCAACACCACATGGACATAGCCCAACAAAAAAACACCAGCACAACATGCCACGGAGCAATGGGGGTTAGCACACAACACGGACACCTGCCAACACAAAACAAGCTCACTATGCAACATCACCACACGATCCAGACACAACCTGCACCGCAAAGCTCCACACCCACAACTGACAGGGACACAGCAACCACAACACAGCACACTTGTAAACACAGACACACCTGCAAACACTCACCTGAACAACAAACACCTTCCCATTGGTCAGCACTCACCTCATCACCACACCTACACAACGCCCCACTACCTACTTAAACGGACAGCTAACCACACTCACTTGTGGCTTGTTTTCCACTCATGAGAGATAGAGAGAGAGAGAGAGAGAGAGAGAGAGAGATAGATAGATAGATAGATAGATAGATAGATAGATAGATAGATAGTGAGAGAGAGAGCGCAATCAGTATGTTGGGTTACATATTATTGCAAAGACTGCGGAGAAGCCGTGCATAGGAGAGAGCTAGGGAACACCAGCAAACCCCAGACACACCTGATCAACAGCCTCCACCTGTTGCAAGTGAGTAGGCTCCGGCTCATGAGCCACGCAGGAGCCCATCCCCACCTGGAGGACATCTGCCTGCAGATGCCCAGCTGCAGCAACAAGATGCTCCCCAGATGCCACAGGGATCCCTGGAGCAGCCCAGGATGCATAGACGACCACCAAGGACCAGGATATACCGCCCAAGGGTCACTCTCTTTGGAATGACCAATGTCGAGGTCATTGATCGCTAAAGGTTGAGGCCGCACAGCATCATTGCCCTGTACGAGGTCATCAAGGATCAGGTGGATCCCATATGCACCCACAACCATGCCCTAACTGGCCTGCAAAAACTCCTGTGTGCCATACACTTCATGGCAAGTGGTGCCTTCCAGTTGACAGAGGGTTACGCATCTGGCATGTCCCAGGCCACATTCTCCATGGTGCTGGCCCAGGTCTTGCCAGCCCTCAAAGGTAAGGCTAGTAGGTACATACACCTCCCCACCACTGACATGAAGTGGACACATCTCAAGCAGGGCTTCTACGAAAGGGGAGGCATGCCCAGGGTCTTGGGTGCAATAGATTGCAACCATGTCAGGATCAAAGCGCCAGCACGTCGGGGACATGTGTTCATCAACCGAAAAAACTTCCACTCCATTAATGTGCAGATGGTGTGTGACAGCAACCTAGCCATCATGAATGTCTGTGCAAAATATCCCGGAAGCTGTCACGATTCCCATATACTCAGAAACTCATCTGTGCACAGAGATTTCGAAAATGGGACCTATACAGGCGGATGGCTTCTGGGAGAGTTAACAATACTAAATCACACCACATGCACACGTGCTAGTACGTTCACTTCATGAAACAGCATTCACACAACATGTACTCCTTGTCTCACCATGTCACTCACTTCCCACAGGTGATGCTGGCTATGGCTGCAAACCATGGCTCCTCACCCCGCTCGCCAATCCCCAAACCGATGCCCAGGAAAGATATAACCAGGCTCATGCCAGAACTCACAATGCCATTGAGTGTACCTTCGGCCTCCTCAAGTCCCGATTCCGATGTCTGGACCACTTGATGGGGAGCATTGCAATATGCACCTGGCAAGGTCTGCGACATTGTCATAGCATGTGCCATCCTCCATCATATCACGGTCGCCACCAGACTCATCTACGATGTACAGCCCCCACCCAGACCTGATGACCCACTGGACATTGTCCAGGGTGAGGAAACCCTAACAGGGATGCAGACAAGAAACAGATTGATCAGGGATCACTTCAGCTGTGAGTATAATACATGTATGCACACAATCCATGCATGCACACCCATCACAACACACATCTTCTGTTTCACCTCACAGGATCAGTGACACAGCCCTGACACTGGCTGCAGTATGGACCACCACCATCAGCCATTCAGATTGGGCCTAGAGATTTCGTTTACATCTGACACCCTGTTGTCCATGTTGATGCTGCCACTTCAAGGATTTCATGCATGTCCCCCTGGAAACCAAGGTACAACACTTTACCTTTGTTCAACATATTCCATGGCTCCCCAGGCACCAACGAAAATGTTTTTTCTCGGATCACACCCATAGCAACCGTGGTACCCCTGTAGTGAGAGAGTCTCATCCAAGGCATTGCATCAGATAACACTCTATCACATCAGGGGTTAAGGGGACATTTGAGCGAACATGGGACCTATAGTTTGCTAGAGCTGCAAAGAGCAGCAGAGGGATGGATCTACAGTGGTAGTGTGTTACACAACATAATGCTCATTACATGTGGATCACGTCTCCAGGGACACCATGCTGACCTGTGTGTGTGTGCAGTGATATGTCCCCCAGACAGAAATACACACATCAACAAATATGTCCTGATGGCTCCATGATCCCAACATATTTGGACTGTTTCTGACAGTGGCAGACCAAATATATTGTTGTCAGGAAGCTATCATCAGGGCATATCTGTTGATGTGTGTAACCATGTCAGGGGCATATATCCCTAAAGATGGTTAACATCACCTTAGTTATCCCCCATGATGGTTCATAGACTAGTACACAACACATTCCACAGCAATGGTTCCTGATGTAGCTGTTGCATGATGAACACTTCGAGGGTGATGTTCCAAATCTTGTCCTCTTGTCCCACAGGCATCCACAGCATGATCCATCCTTGAACAGAGGAGTTTCCATGTGACTGGACTGAAGTCTGGACAACACTTCCATGAAGCTCACCCCTTGATGTTTCCAGTGATTGTGTTGGTGATGCAATGTTTGACCTGATGTTCACAGCAACCTCTACTGGAACATTCACATATAGATACAAATTCATGTGTGTACTACCACCCAGGTATCAGACCTGTACAGTACGACTGCTCATCACAGTGTTACATCACCTGTTGTTACATCACCTATTGTGCAACTGACTTAGTGGAGAACACAATGCTCCCCCTAGGATACCAATGTGTAGCACACACACTGGGATCCTAGGGTGTACATTGTGTTCACCAGTAAGTCAGCTGCACAATAGGAGTTTGATCCAAAGTCAGTAGTGAAGCATGTTCCATCTGTCCTGCTTGTTATTTCCCTGATAAGTCACATAGCTGCTTGTTTGGTTTTCCCTTCAAACACAACAATTGATGCAGATGAATGTTAAGTGTTGCACCAGTTGTTGTGATGAGGTGTATGTTCAGAACAATTCTAACACACAACATGGCCATGTAACACTGTTGTGTTATATGGCAACAGGGATGGGTTGCCAGGTGAATTTGGACAACGGTGTGTGTGTGTGTGTGTGTGTGTGTGTGTGTGTGTGTGTGTGTGTGTGTGAACCCATGCTGTAGCATCCCACAAACATTTCACCCAGGCAGAGGTTGTGTTCACTGCATTGTATGGCAATGCATTGGAGACAACCTTGCCACCCAATCCATAACTGAAGACACAGCAGATCAGACAGGAATCAAAAGCACAATGTGTCTTTATTGAGGGGGCAGTTAACAGGTTGGGCTTTTCATGTTTTCTTATTTTTTTTGGGGGGGGCCTTAGACTGGGTGTCAGAGGTGGATGCCCTTGTTGATTGCCTGGTCACCCTCTGCCCCCTAAGTGTGGCTTCAGGGGTAACACTGGATGGGGTGGTGGGTGCAGTAGACCCCTCCGTGGAAAGCAGGTTCTCCCTCACCATCCTCAGGGTCTCCCTGCTGTTGATCTCTCGCAACTCCACAAGCACCTGTGTGAACATGTCCATGATCCCCGTTTGGAGCTGGTGGAGTTGTGTGTTCACCCTGGCCACCACTGACTCCTGGGCTTGAATTTTGGTCTCCAATCTCCCTGTGTTCCTCCTGGATTCCCTCCGGCTCCTGGTGATGTTCACATCTGTGCTCCTGCTTGACCAGAGTAGTCTCCTCTGCAGGGCCATACTTTCTGCCTCCATCCCTGTGAGGCGTGCAGTGGTGGAGGTGGATGTGTCCGGTGACCCTGGTGCTGCTGTGTCCTCTGCTGCTGAGAGTGCTGTGTCCTCTGCTTCTGAGAGTGCTGTTTCCTCTGCTGCTGCTGAGAGTGCTGTTTCCACTGCTGCTGCTGCTGCTGGAAGTGCTGTTTCCTCTGCTGCTGCTGGAAGTGCTGTTTCCTCTGCAGCTGCTGGAAGTGCTGTGGCTGCTGACAGCTGTTGGAGTGGCTGGTGCAGATGATGGGCATATGCCCACCACATCAAGTGACTCCGAGCTGCCCAATGATGTGTCTGCTGGTGGAGGTGTGAAATTGTCCCTGGGTAGAGGGCACTGGGGCTCTCCAATCAGGCCCAGGTGTGGGTATTCCAGTGGCCAAGGGTCATATGTTGGCCACTGATAGGTGCTTGGACCCCACCTGGGATCACACCTTAGGGCATGCTGTGGAGCCATCCAGGAAGGTGGGTTGATCTGGGGTGCATATGGCCCATATTGGGTGGTGGCCACTGTCTCTGGCAGCCATTGCCTCCCTGGCAGTGGTGGTGCTGCTGCTGGAGGGTAGTTGCTGGTGGAGGTGTCTGGATACATCCACCTCTCCTCTTGTTGCATCCAGCCACTGTACTGGGGACGTGCAGCTTAGAGGGGTGCAGCCTGTGGTGGTGCAGCTTGGAGGGGTGCAGCCTGTGGTGGTGCAGATTGGAGGGGTGCAGCCTGTGGTGGTGCAGAAGGTGGTGGTGCAGCCTGTGTTGGAGGAGATGGGGATGGTGGGTATGGGGACCACCGGCTGGTCCCCTCCTCTGTGTACTCCTCACTGGGGGGTGACGTAGCCTCCTCCACGGGCTCCCGCTGTGCTTGAGGGCCGTAAACTGTGTGTAGAAATGAGATGTTCTGATTAGTGAACGTAGCCATAGGTTTGAGGAGACAGTTATACTTTAAAATCTGATGAAGAAAAGTATATGTGGTTGGGTTAATCCCCCTGGGTAAAAAAGGGTACTCCCACTGCTGAAAGGTGTTGTTTGATACTTGAGTTATTACTGGTAAAGGTTTCATTTTGAGGTGCAATATCACAGAGGCCCCAAATAGTACAGTGGGGCTGTTGCAACACCCTCCCATATAGATTTCTGGTCCATGTACCAGAGCTGTACATATGATAGTGTAGTAACAGCACCACTGTCCAATTTCAGGTCACTGGGATATTGCCCCTGACATATCCATGTTTGAGCTCTGATACCTTTTGAATTAACACACCTTTTAGCAGTGGGAATACCATTGTTTTACTCGGGGGGTGAATCCTACAACATTTATTTGTCTTTACAACGTTTAGGGATGGCTATCCCTTCAAGGGGATAGCAAAGGTTAAGTCCACCTTGATGTCATATTGTAGGCATTGTGAAAACAGATGTTGTTCGCTGTTAGTCCTATCCCTCCTACCCTCATGGTTATTCAGATATTGCTCTGTGTGACAGATGGAGATTTCAGTCATTTGTCCACACTTCAGCATAGCCAAAATCGCCCCATTTAGAGAACAATACTTAATTGGAATGGTGTACAGAGTGTGCATGGTTTGCAAGCACACTCTGTGGACTATTCCAAAGAAATATTTATCTCGAAATGTTGCAAATTTGGCTCTGCTGAAGAGCCTCCATGTGGTCAAATAAAAGCTATCTCCACCTATCACATAGAGCAATATCTGTATAACCATGAGGGTTGGAGGGATAGGACTTACATCGAGACACATCTTTTTACGATGCCAATGATATTACATCATGATGAAATTACCCATTGCTATCCCATTACAGTTACACACAAGTAGAAATGGTCATATATGTATATGGATATGTACCCTTCATATGGATACAAAAATATCCTTCCAAGATGTGAAGCCAGAGAGCAGTTCAGTACGTGTGATTGCCTTACTGGCTATATATGTGCACCCATCCAACAATACATTGGATTGATATGATGGATATGAACATACCTCATATATCCCATCTACGTAGAGTGGGATATACTATGTATGTGTATTTGGATGGTAGCAATGTAGGTTAATTTTTGATGGGTGTACATATCTGGCCAGTAAGGCAATCACATTCAGTAAACTGATCTCTGTGTTCACATCGTGTTGGGACATATTTTGAAACATTTGAAAGGTACATATCTGACCGGTTTTGTTTGTGTCCATATCTCTTGGGAATAGATCTGCAGTGGGATTCAAGTGTTATTCAACACTATCTTCTTATTTGATCCTGTACAATGCACAATTTCGGATTACTTGACAGGTGACTATCTGGTTGTCATGATGATATCCTATGCATTACATTGTGATGCATGTCATACCACCCTGCCAATCACAGATTGATGAATTTGACAAGTTCCTGTCCGTGTTGTGTGTTCCAGTTGAATCCTGAAGGGCAACAATCAAGCCAGTAGTGAGGGATATCTTTGCTTGAGGCCTGTTTTCTCTGTGTATGAGCCCATCCTTCCTTTTGTGTGAGGCAACCGTACTAAATCAGAGATATCCATCAGTCATGGCCTGTTGATGACCAAGGTACAATGGTTGATATTTGGTTCCCATGTGTATCCTGCAAACAGTGGCTGGTGTACCATCCATCCATGGCATCAGCACCCCTGTGGATCCATGTGGGAATCAGATGTGGAATATGTCATTTCAAGTTAGAGTAAATGATTGCAGCCACAACACCAGGGCCTACTTCATCCACCTTTAATTCTGGGGAATTGTTTGTGGCCTGTGTGTTTCACATACAACCAATTATTCTCTGGGACACTTTGATGTGTGACCTGATTCAGTAAGTGGTGATGTTGAACTGATGAAGTGAACATGATGCTGACTTCTCCAGTGATCTCCTTTCCCCATTTCCAGTGTTTTCCCATGGAGTCTGTACAATAGGACCCTATCAACTTGATTCTTGTTTTTGCATATTCTCCATAGACTAACACTGGTATTGGTGAAGTGAGGGTGTGTGAGGGTTACTTTCTCTCCACCATCTCTTTGTCACCGCTTAGTGAATGTCCCCGTGTAGCATGTGATCGTTGGCCTATTGACTTGTTTGTTGTCTGGTTAACCCTTTGAGTCCCAGAGGGGTTGCCAAAGCATTGTTGATCGATGCATTGATGATCCCTCTAGCACTCAAGGGGTTAGGTGCTGACTTCCCTGTGGGGACATGGGTGACATTGTGTGTGAACAGTGATGATATTTAACAGACGACATTTTGAACAGCATGGTTTGTGTATTGGGTGTTATGAGCACAGAGACAGGAGGGTTGAACTAGGACTTTGACAGGTGTGTCCCAAGTTGGACCTTGACATTTGTCCTGGTGTTGTGTCCTGTTTTTAACCCTCAGGGTGCTGTGTTGGTGCAGTTGTATGGATGACTGATGGGCATGTGTTGAGGTGTGACTGTGTGTGCAGCTGGTGTTGGTTGCTGTAGTGTGTGGTTATGTAGTGTTGCACTTACCGGTAGTGTGGAGGCTCCTCTCATCCCCAGTGTCAGCTACTCCAACGACCCCCTCAATCAGGGTCGAGGACATATTCTGCTGCACCATCTCCTTCTACCCGCAGAAGATGATGGGGACAGGTGGGCCACCTCCGGTGCCTTGGACTTGCTTGGCCATGTCTGACAGCTTGTTCTTGACCACCCTCCGGCAGTCGCCCATCTCTTCTTCATGGACTCCACGTCCCGCCTGCATGTAGCCACCACGTTGACCCGGCTGCAGATCTGGTTCCAGGCTGCCTTCCTCCTTGCTGACAGGCCAGGGACCTTCGCCGTTGGGTGGAGGACACTTTCTCTCTCCAGGACAGCCTCCACGAGAGCCGTGTTCTCCTCCTCTGTGTATTCTGGATCCCTGATCCTGCCCTCGTCAGCTCCTGCATGGGAGGATTCTGAGCCGGAGTGTCCTGCCTGGTCTGGCTTTGATTGTGTGGGGTGCTCCCCAGCAACTACCCCTCGTCCCACAGCAGGTTCTGTCCCTGTCCTCCGTGTGCCTGCTCTTGTGGGCCAGGTCCCCCTCCGTCCTGCAGATCTCCCTCTCCCACCACTTCTCTGCTCAGGGATACCCTCCTGACCTTCCTCCTCCTCCACTACTCTCCCCATCCCTCTCTTCTGTCCTCCTCTCTTGGCCATCACTCACCCACTCACACCCAGGCACTCCCACAGGCCCTCACAGACACACTCGATCCACTCACTCTCTGTCACACACTTTCACTCACAGATTCACACTTTCAAAATAAAATTTAAAATGTATAAGGTGTTATAAAAAAAAGGGCTATGTGTATGTATGTGTATGTGTTTGTATGGGTGTATGTAATATGTGCAAAGGTGTGATATGTGTTGAACTATGTGCAATGCTCTCCAAACTCAAAACTCCAAAACTCCTCTACCTCCAATGAATGCTTCTGTCTCCTTCTCTCTGATCACTATCCTCCACTCCTGGGTCCTGATATCTAGCTTTCAAGAACTCGATAACAGACAGTGCGTGATGGTTATTTTTGGGTATATATAGGTGTATTTAAAGTTTTTGGATACTTTGGGGCTTTGGGATTGGCTGTGTGTTTGAATTTGTTGTTGCATCAATCAGGGTTGCTAGCCAACGGCAGCCACTATGTTACAAGTTGTTTTGAGCTATGTTTCCGGGTGATTTGGCCGCACGTTGTGCACTAACATGAGCGAAAACGGGTTTTGTGTTACGTGTTTTGGCTGTGCCTACGCTCGATAGCTATTCTTGTAGAGTACCTATTGAATCTACCGTAACTCATTTATTATTTGCGAGCGATGTGCTTTTTTCACTTAGCGGCTGGTTTAACGTGAGCCTTTAAATCTAGCCCATAGAGTCTCTTAATCACTCATGACTAATAGTTCTTTAACTCATACTCCAAGCCCAAGTTAAACACACCGAAGCAACGATTTCATTCTTACTACTGGAAATCAGTTTAGCTCTTAGATATTGATAACCTATAGCCGTTGGTCGGAGTGGTCTACCATAATTGTATGTTCCCTTTGTTTTCTTTCATCTTTGTCCCATTAATGACTAATTCTTGTGATTGCTTATCATCATATTTGTTCTATGCTTCCATTATCCGGTTCATGTGATGATAAACCATAGCATGGGATTGTTATATTTGTTATTGTAATTGTAACAGGTTTCTATATTACCTCTGTAATGTCTATTTCACTCAATAAAGTATATTAAAAAAAAAAAAATCTCAGGCAAGTAACCCAAGGAGCCCTTAGCTCCACCATGGACAGACTCAATCCACACTTGACTTCACCCTGTGCATATGGATGTGGCCAGCACAGCTGAAGCCCCCCTCAAAATATGGTTTATAGGTAATTTCTGAATGGCATAAAGATGTTGACAATACATTCTCACCATCAAAATAACAATAGATAGCATACTGTGCATAATAATTTCAATAAATATACATTTGAAACTCAGGTATAATAGTTTTATAATTCTATTTTGTGAAAATCTTCATGGAAAAAGTGGGGTACCCTGAGCTGGTCCACACAGCACACCCAAGTACCACTGCACCCTATCTGAAAACCACCTACTCTGCCTAATGGGAAATCTATCCCTGTATTGTAGCTATCTCTAGAATCCAAGTGGTTAACTTTCATGATTCAACAGTCAAAGGACACTATTTACAAGACACTAACTGTGTTAATGTATCTAGTTTATTGTAGAATCCAATTCAGAGTCGGTATAATGGCTGTTAAGACTGAATCTTGTTAACTGCATCTGGATGGGACCATGGCTGGAATTCTGATGTATATTACTTGGCAAAGCCTCTCAGACTTGAAAACAGACCAACATCCAGTAAGAAGGGGAGAATTTATAGTGACATAAATAATATATATATATATATATATATATATATATATATATATATATATCCCATTGAGTGCTATATATTTCAAATATCATAAGATGCTCCAGAGATCAAGAACAACAACACTTAAAGGGATAGTAATACTTAGTTTTGTCTTTATTTTATTTTGTAGGCATTAAAAAAACATGAAGAATGATATAAGTCTTATGTTTCAAACCTTTATGGTTTAAGAGATATTCACAAGCAAAGTTTCCCCCTCCTGTTCAGCCAGATAAGAAAGGAGGTGCCCAGGTAGACTGCAGAGAGAGACAATCTTCAATTAAGATAAGGGAAAAAGCTGAAAAACTTGTCAAGGGGGGAAGGGCTTTCATTGTTTTCCTACAAAGAAGATTGTCCCCTGCTGTTATCTGTCTGGTCTTACAACCAGATTCAAATCTGAGAAGAGATGGCTTACACTAGGAAAAAGGGGCAGGAGGGGGAAACTTTGCTTGTGAATATCTCATAAACCATAAAGGTTTGAGACTTATATCATTCTTCATGTTTTTTTAATGCCTACAAAATAAAATAAAGATAAAATGAAGTATTACTATCCCTTTAAAACTAAATACCATTAATGAAATTGTTTACCTTAATCGTGTTGGTCTAAAGCCAAAAACAAACATCAAAACAACTCTTCTTTTAGCACCCAAACATTTGTTAGTTACTGTATAACTCATTATTTCCATGGATTTATCCAGTAACAGTTTGTGAAGTAATTTTCCTATCTGCTTTTTGAAGCATTAAGGGAGGTGTTTAAAAAAAAATGAAGATTTACTAAAGTGCCTCAAGGTTAACAACAGCCCATGACTGAAACCAAATGTTTGTAGTCCCTTTTATATACTTTTATATATATCTTTTAAGCTATGTGCGCATATTAAAAATTCCATGTCATCTTTAATCCTTTATCAATCATGTTAAAAATAGCAAGGGTGCACTTACAATTTCATTAATTCTATATTTTGCTGTTATATCTGATCTACAGTGTACAAGTCCATACCCATAAATGAAGTATGGCTATTTAAAGGGATTGTAATGTTTCATAATAAAAGCAGCTCTAATTAATCATCATAGTATTTGGACTTTGGAGAGTGTTATTTCAATTCTGTCAGAGTTGTAGTTCAAGAGTAATTCAATGACAAAGTATCCCTTTCCCTCCCCTTTTACTGATGTAACACTGCTCAGCCAGAGCAGATGGGAGGTGCCCAGGTAGACTGCAGAGAGGGACAATCTTCAATTAAGATAAGGGAAAAACCTGAAAAACTTGTCAAGGAGGGCGGGGCTTTCATTTTTTTCATAGGAAGAAGATTGTCCCCTGCTGTTATCTGTCTGGTCTATGGACTGCATTCCACATCTGAGAAGAGATGGCTTACACTAGGTAAAAGGGTCGGGAGGGGAAACTTTGCTTGTGAATATCTCTCAAACCATAAAGGTTTGAGAGATAAGACTTATATCGTTCTTCATGTTTTTTTAATGACTACAAAATAAAATAAAGATAAAACAAAGTATTACTATCCCTTTAACAAGACATAAGAATAGCATTGTACCTTTTTGTATTAAAAATAATGCATAATTTAACCCTCTGAATGGTATAGAAGTGTTTAAAGCATGCTTATTTTTGAGTTCTTACAACCCTGTGCTACATTTTCCATAGTAGTTCTGTGAGTGGGTGAATGCTGTTTACACTGGAAAATTACCAGAAGAGGAAAACAATGAGTCTCAGATTACAGAAGGAGAAGAAACCATAAGATTTATTGAATAAACACAAAATAAATAAATACAGATAAACACAATGGTCATTTACATTATTGTAGTCTATTGTATTTTTTCTATAAGAACAACGTCAGCTTTCACAATACATTACTAAGATTTTCTTTACAAAATGTGAAACAGGCCAACTTAAAACAAAAGATATATAATTAATGTAGCAAGAAGCATGACATTTAAAAAAATATATGTTATGGCTAAAAAGGTAAAAGTGGCGCATTTCTGGGATAAACCCGCTGCACTACAAATACAATGAAGATCTCTTACATGAAAGGGGTGAAATAGCCCCATTTAAGTCAATGGGAATGTTATGCATCTTACAGAGCTGTTGGTTTTCTGGAGAACTGCTGCACTTTTGATTTTCTGCTTATTGCGCATTGATTTACCAGGTATGAATGAATGAATGAACTGGTCTGATGTAAATTTTAAGCTATTTGTACCTCATTGTCCGTCCCCTAATTTCCTTGCTCTTGAATTGGTTAACCTTGCATATGTTGATTTGTTTGCACACTATACCAGAAGAGCATAGGAGAGTTGTCAGCTCACCTAACCCTAACAAACAATAATGTAGCCTAACGGATCTAGGAATTTCTAAACTGTGATCACACAATGAAAAACAATCCAAGAAAGTAAGGAGAGGGTTCAAAGTAGTTCATTCACATATTTTATTTTGTATGAGACAAACCACACAATGGGACAAATGCATCAAAGCAACATTTTTGTAAATCTGGAGCAAAATAAGTATACTTTATTAATAAACACAAATCTCATTGATAGTGTTGATGTTTTGCCTTTGGTAGGTCGATCAATATAGAAACCAGCAAAAATACAACACAAATCAGCAGTCAAGCGATTTATGAAAATATGAAAATTCTGTTCACAGACCAACAATAGCATACAAACACAAGTAATAATTTGTGCCTAGAGCGTTCAGTTAACCCTTTGATTACCAGAGGGGCACGCAAATCATTGCTTTGCAAAGCATTGTGTACACCTCTGGCACTCAAAGGGTTAATAAAGCATGTAATCTAGTGTACATATTATGAGCTAAAACACACGTCTCTAATACAGATAAAGTGCACAAGCTATTGGGTATTTAAACTCCCCAGAGGAATAAAGGAAATGAAAGTAAAATTAAGAACTAGCTAGTTAAAAAGTAATACACAGGTAAAGTAAAAAGGAGCAAAAGGTAAACTAACACTGTCTTTATAGACAGATGACAATAAAATTTTGGCACCCTACATGCTTAAGTCTTACATAAGTACAACTAACCACTCATAGTGACTTCTGCACTGCCTGCAAAGAAACATGTGCAAGAGTTAAATACACAGTCTTTCTAGTATGTAGAGTTAAAGCCTGAGTACTGAACCTTAGTAAAAATGCAAACTGGCTCATAACACTAGGGATGGTCAAAAATGTTCAACTCAAAAGAGAAACCGGAGAAAATTGCACTTTTCTCCAAGCGAGAAATATTTAGGAAAAAGTGCAATTTTTAGCTTTTTTTCACCTAGCTCATTGAATTAAATGAAATGACAGAATTTCTCCCCACCACATGGGAAGTTTTTCTTCTTTTCCCTCAGGCATATAAAAGGGGTCATGTTCTCACAGAATGCCATTCTGTTTGTGAGAGGAGAAAGCATCACATCTTTAAGCTAGGAAAGACAAGCTAATAAAGAAGAGTTGTAGCTTAATTTAGGAAATATTGTAACCAGGAAATCTGTTCTCTGTCTTAGGGGAATCTGGGGGAGAAAAAGAAGAAGGACTTTTGACCCCAAATACCTCAAAATTAATTGTGACTGATTGGTAAGACATGGCCAGCAGTGTTCCAAGTTTCTTCCTGATCTGGCTATTATCTCTGTCCTACACGAGTCTGGAAGGTGTGAGAAGGGTGCAGGTGTACCCCAAATACCCTCAAATTTTATGTGACTGAGTAGACACAGGCAGCTGTGATACAAGTTCCTTCCTGATCTGTGTCAGGGGAGTCCAGGGGTGTGAGAAGGAAGCAAAGGAGAATTACCCCAAATACCAAAACAATTCCATGTGGCTAACTGAGGTAGAGGTGATCCAAGTTTCTTCCTGACCTGCCTTTTATCGCTGTACCAGGGGAGCTTGGGGGTGTGAGAAGGAAGCAAAGGTGTTTTATCCCCCCCCCAAAAAAAACACGTTTTGTGTGACTTTAGTAGACATAGACAACTGTGATACAAGTTCCTTTTTGATCTTGCTGTTATCTCTGTGCCAGGGGAGTCTATGGGTGTAAGAAGGGAGCAAAAGCGATTTAACCCAAATATCTCAAAATTCTGTGTGACTGAATGGGAACACACAAGCAGAGGTGATCCAAGTTTTTCCCTGATCTGGCTGTTATCTCTGTCTTAGGAGAGTCTGTGGGTGTGAGAAGGGAGCTACCATGGTGCCCGTGATTGCCCTCCGGGAGTGCTATTGCGGTTTGCAAGAGACATTGTACTATCACTTCCTGAGTGTCGTGCTTATGCGCATTTGCTATTCTTATAGGCCTGTGGTAATTACGAGGGAAGTTTCATGAAAAAAGCAGGAAATCATTGTTTTTTCATGAAAAGTCCTGCTGGAAGTTTCTTTAAAGGGATAGTAACACTTCGTTTTACCTTTATTTTATTTTGTAGGCACTAAAAAACATGAAGAACGATATAAGTCTTATCTCTCAAACCTTTATGGTTTGAGAGATATTCACAAGCAAAGTTTCCCCTCTCGCCCCTTTTACCTAGTGTAAGCCATCTCTTCTCAGATGTGGAATGCAGTCCATAGACCAGACAGATAACAGAAGGGGACAATCTTCTTCCTATGAAAACAATGAAAGCCCTGCCCCCCTTGACAAGTTTTTCAGGTTTTTCCCTTATCTTAATTGACAGAATTGAAATAACACTCTCCAAAGTCCAAATACTATGATGATTAATTAGAGCTGCTTTTATTATTAAACATTACTATCCCTTTAACTTTTCACTAATCCCTACATAACACTAAAGATCATTAGTGTAATATCACAATATAATATTTTATATGGCCTCCTGTATAAATATATACTTCTATTGTGAAAAGGCAAAGAACAGATATTAAAGTCCAAAACTTCCAATAAGAGATGACTATATCCCAACATCGATTGAAGGATATGTATTTATATTTTCAAATCATCATACTTTAATAAGAAATAAAGTATTGTGTTAATCAAGCATAGAGACAAACAACTAATGAGAAAGTTAAAAAATAAAACCACTGTAAAAAAACATGTAAAATATGATTCTGTTGATGTCGGGATATATTCATCTCCTATTAGAAATGTTTTACTGTAATATCTGCTCTCTGCATTATCACAATAGAAACATATATTGATATGTGTGGCCATATGAAAATATTATATTGTGATATCACAATACTGATCTTTGGTAGGAGGCAGTTTGCATTTGTTACTAAGGTTCAATACTCAGGCACTAACTTTACATACTATAAGACTGTGCATTTATTTCTCTCTCATGCATTGTCTTTTTGCAGGCAGTACAGACACTACTGTGGGTGTTAGCTGCACTTACGCAAGACTTCAGCACAAAGGATGAACATTTTTTATTGTCAACTGTTATGCAGAATCTATAAAAACAGTGTTAACCAGTACTGGTGGTTGTGTGCATGTTACTATACAGTGTATGTGAGAGGAATATGGAATATATCTATGTATATACTAGTTGAAGAGCCAGTTACACGGGCCACACTGCCTGCCAGTCACGGGGCAGCCATACACAGTAGAGACTGCCCATGCTTCAGCTCATACAGTGCCAGCCAGTCGCGGTGCAGTCATGCTCAGTAGAGACTGCCCACGGCGTGGCTGATGCAGAGCGGGAGTGTCCCACTCTGTATCACCTTCGTCATATGCAGTCTCTACTGTGCATGACTGCATCTTTACACACATTTTAGCGAATTATTATATAGGATATTTAGTGTCTTTTTAATATGTTTGTTTATATTTGTTTTCCAATTAAGAATTACTATTATATATACACACACACACACATAGAGGTGTTCTCTATACAGTTCTCCATCACCTGATCTCTCTTTAAATGTGGTTTTGTATATTTTTTTTATTAATATTCATTTCTGCTTAATGTGGTCATTAATATTTTCCCATTTTTACTTCGCCTTCCTTTGTGGGATTGTCATAAAGGTAAAATGAATATGAAACTATATTTTGATGAAAAATAAAACTAGCAACATACAAATTAAAACATATGCAAAATGGCATACTTTAGTATAATTGAATGGATACATTTGCTAGATTAAGCCAAAAAATGTTAGAATAAAGCAGATTTCAAATACACTGCCCTACATTATTAATGTATTATAGAGCCTTGTGACAAAGTGATTAAACTCACTTTGATGACACAGTATATTGTTTACCAAGATATAAAAAAATTTAAAAATGACAGTAGCTCTTTAACTGGCCCTTAACATTTTTTTGGTGGGGAAACATATAAATGTGTATCATGTAATTTATTATAAAGGAAGCAACAATTCAATTAACAAGATAATTAATTATTGCAATATGTAGAAATAGCTATAAGTGTGTTATGGCTTCTAAGTAAAAGCAACAAAATTGAAATGACAGCATTTAGCAAGTAGCAGCTTTTGGTAATGACATGCATAACATTTAATTTAAAAAGTTATTGATCCCACATACAGGAAACTCTTTAAAGGAAACCCGCTCACACTAATTTAAAAGCAGTCTTTACCTTGTTTTCACTCTTCCTGCCCTTTCTTTCCTTCCTTAAATATTGTGAAAGTTAATGAGAAAGCTAATATATTCAATATGAAATAAATGGTAAAACATGTAAATGAAATATGCTGTGCAGCATCCTTTCCTCGGTAGTGTTGTTTTAGCCAATTATTGTGTTGTGTTTCTATTAAATGCTAGGGAGATCTTAAGACTTTGCAATTATATGAGGAAATAGCTTGGCCTTCAGTGATTGGTGGTGCCTTTATCTGAGAGGGTAATTAAAAATATATCGAGCTGGAATTCCTCCAAGGTCCTTTACCAGATAAATACACTGTACACTAGTTCAACAAGGTATAATGAAACATAATATATTTATATACAATTAAACAATGCTAAATATATAATGATGCATAAGTATAATACTGTAACAATAATATTTAGTTTACTTAAAACATGCCAGTGTTAATCAGTTCTAGTGATGATCGAGCACCCCGATGCTCGGGTGTTCGGGTGCTCTGGCCGAGCGCCCCCGGAGGCTCGAGTGCTCGGCCGAGCACCCGAGCCCCATTGAAGTCAATGGGAGGACTCGAGCATTACACCAGGCACCCCCTGCTCTGATGAGGGGAGGGTGCCTGGTCCATAGGAAAAGGTCAGAAAATGATGGAAACACCACAGAAATGGTTCAGGGACAGCATAGGGAGGATGTCTGGATGCATCTTGGACTCCAACGTCGCTGCTGGGAACGATGTTTCGCCCGTAGTACGCCATTTTTACAGACTGACCGTAAAACACACAAAAAGGAAGATAAAAACGATTTTAGGCGAAAAATTGTTACCAAACAGTATTTGCTGTATATTTACTTGTATATCATCTGCAAATTCTGCAAAAAATTTCATCGATTTTTCGGAACTGGGGCCATGATTAAGAGGGAAACGTGCGCAGCGTAAAGCAGGTGTTCAACGTGGTTATGGCCCGGGTAAGGTACAGCATTCAGGAACGGAGGCCGCAGCTACCACAGGTTTTACAACATGTCCGTTTGCCCTTGTTAAGTCCAAAATTTATAGTCGGAACAGTGGGGTCTGATCCATTGAGTAAAAGTGACGAAGTGACTTAGTGGATGAAGCCAAGAACTACCTTCTGCTCTGTCAAACACCCCAGCCCTATTTAATTCAATGGGAGGACCTGAGGCACTCCGATACAACCTGTATATCACAAAATGGAGGGCCTCATTCACATTGTGGTACAATAGTTCAGGTAGTGGTCCAACACTCATAAAGCCTATGCACTAAGTGAAAGGGCTGCCAAAAATTAGACTGAAATGTCACTCTAATACACCCTTTATTACACATAAAGGAGGGCATCATACACACCCTTGAAAAATTAGGATTAATGGCCTGCTGGTGACCCTCTAAAACATTAGGGACGAGGGCATGCCGCTAAGCTGACCATCTAAAACATTAGGAAAGAGGGTCTGCTGCTGAGCCGACCATCTAAAACATAATGGGTGAGGGTCTGCTGCGGAGCTGACCATCCTAAACATTATATGCGAAGGCCCGCTAGTGAGCTGACGCTATAAAACATTATATGAGAGGGCCCGCTAGAGAGCTGACCCAATAAAACATTATATGAGAAGGCCCGCTGGTGAGCTGACCTATACAAAAATTGTCAAACAGGGCCCGCTGGTGAGCTGGCCCTATATAAAAATTATATCACAGGGCCCGCTGGTGAGCTGGCCCTATATAAAAATTATATCACAGGGCATATGGAAGAGGAGGAGGAGGATGAGAAGATTAAGAGTCAACCATATACCCGTTTTTTGGGTGGAAGGGGTGAATGGGAATACAGAGTATTCCCATCATTGTAAATAACATATCTAAAGTGACTTTATGTTCACCCGGGGCTTTCCTCCAGTGGAGTGGAGAAGTCAGGGGAAATCCAGGCCTTGTTAATTTTTATAAGTGTCAACCTATCAGCATTTTCGGTGGAAAGGCGGATACGCTTATCTGTTATGATGCCACCAGCAGCACTAAATACCCGCTCAGACAGAACGCTGGCAGCAGGGCAGGCCAGCACCTCCAAGGCGTAGAGTGCCAGTTCATACCACGTGTCCAGCTTGGACACCCAGTAGTTGTAAGGCACAGAGGGATCAGTGAGGACGCTGACACGGTCTGCTACGTACTCCTTCACCATCTTCCAAAACTTTTCCCTCCTTGTGACACTAGGCCGCGCATCAGGGTGAGGGTGCTGGCGGGGTGTCATGAAGGTGTCCCACGCCTTGGAGAGTGTTGCCCTGCCTTTGTCGGAACTGCTGTGTGCACCCCTTTTCTCCCCTTCTCGGTTGGCCAAGGTAGCACGTACTCTGCCGCCAGCGTTGTCAGATGGAAAATTTTGGAGCAATTTTTCGACAAGAACCTTCTGGTATTGCACCATTTTGCTTGTGCTCTCCACCGGAGGAATGAGAGATGAGAAATTCTCTTTGTAGCGGGGGTCCAGAAGGGTGAACACCCAGTAATCCGTGTTGTCTAAAATGCGTATAACGCGTGGGTCACGGGAAAGGCAGCCTAACATAAAGTCAGCCATGTGTGCCAGAGTACCAACAGGCAAGATTTCGCTGTCCTCACCAGGAGGATGACTCTCAATCTCCTCATCCTCTTCCTCCTCTTCTGCCCACCCACGCTGAAGAGATGGAAATAAAGTTCCATGGCTACCCTCTGTAGCGGAGGCAACCGTGTCTTCCTCCTCCTCCTCCTCCTCCGCCTCCTCCAATTGTCGCTGAGAAGACGAAGTGAGGGTACTCTGGCTATCACCTTGTGTAAGCTCTTCCTCCCCCATTTCCACCTCTTCCACATGCAAAGCGTCGGTTTTAATTGTGAGCAGCGAGCCTTTCAGTAGACACAGAAGTGGGATGGTTACACTGATAATAGCGTTATCGCCGCTCACCATCTGTGTCGATTCTTCAAAATTGCGTAAAACCTCACAGAGGTCTGACATCCATTCCCACTCCTCACTTCTGATTAGAGGAAGTTGAACGGAGAGGCGACGACCGTGTAACAGCTGGTACTCCACTACTGCCCTCTGCTGCTCACAAAGCCGGGCCAACAAGTGGAAGGTGGAGTTCCAGCGCGTGCTCACGTCACACAGCAGCCGGTGATCTGGCAATTGTAAGCGCTGCTGCAGCGTCAACAGGCCGGCTGAAGCTGTAGATGACTTACGGAAATGTGCACACACGCGGCGCACCTTGGTCAAGAGATCATGCAAATTGGGGTAGGTTTTTAGAAATCGCTGAACCACTAAATTAAATACATGCGCTAGGCATGGTACGTGTGTGAGCTTGCCGAGCTCCAAAGCCGCCACCAAGTTACGCCCATTATCACACACAACCATGCCTGGTTGCAGGTTGAGTGGCGAGAGCCACTGCTCGGTCTGGTGACTAATCCCCTGCAACAGCTCTGAGGCCGTGTGCTGTTTGTCCCCAAGGCAGATCAGCTTCAGCACGGCCTGTTGACGCTTCCCCACTGCAGTGCTACACTGCTTCCAGCTACTGGCTGATGGGTGAGTGGCGCTGCGCGCAGAGAATTCGGAGGTGGAAACGGAGGAGGAGGAGGAGGAGCCAATAACGTAGGTGGTGGCGGAAACCCTGATGGAGGTAGGGCCCGCAATCCTCGGCGTGGGTAGCACCTGTGCCATCCCAGGGTCCGAGTCGCTCCCAGCCTCCACGACATTCACCCAGTGTGCCGTCAGGGAAATGTAGCATCCCTGGCCACAAGCACTTGTCCATGTGTCAGTCGTTAAGTGGACCTTCCCAGTAACTGCGTTGGTCAGGGCACGGGTGATGTTAAGGGACACATGGTGGTGTAAGGCGGGGACGGCACACCGGGAAAAGTAGTGGCGGCTGGGGACTGCGTACCGAGGGACAGCTGCTGCCATCAGTCTGCGGAAGGACTCAGTGTCCACAATCCTAAATGGCAGCATTTCGATGGCCAGTAATTTGGAAAGGTGTGAGGTTAGTGCTATGGCCTGTGGGTGGGTGGCTGGGTATTTTCGCTTGCGCTCAAATGCCTGGGGTAACGACATTTGGATGCTGCGCTGGGACAGGGAAGTGGATGTGGTCGCTGATGGTGCTTCAGATGGTACAGGTGCAGGGCGGGAGGTATGCGGGCCTGCGCCTTCGACAGGCGATTGGCCGGCACCGAAAACAGGGGAAGAGGAGGCAGTGGTGTGGCCTGCAGACACAGATTGGCGATCCGGGCGTTCCTCCCACTTATTACGGTGCTTGGATGCCATGTGTCGGATCATGCTGGTGGTGGTGAGGTTTCTAGTGTTCATGCCTCGGCTCATTCTGGTGTGGAACAGGTTGCAAACTACAATTCTTTTGTCGTCCGCACTTTCCTTAAAAAAACGCCATACCGCGGAACACCTAGCCCTTGGCAAGGGAGATTTACGCAAGGGGGTGCTCCGTGGAACATTTGCGGGCCGGTTTGGTGCGGTCCGCCTTCTTTCTTTAGCCACACCACTGCCTCTTCCAGCCTGTTGCGGTGCTGCAGATGGCTCACCCTCAGGACTGCTGTCATCGCTCGGCTTTCCACCTTCCCAGGTGGGGTCAGTGACCTCATCTTCCACCAAGTCCTCCTCCACTTCCTCACTCTGATCATCCTCCTCATTTCTTGATCCCACCACATACTCAGTCATTGACAACTGTGTATCATCCTCCTCATCAAGGTCTTGAGACAGTAATTGTGGTTGGTTTGATGGCAACTGTGTCTCATCATCATCATCCACTTCCTTTGACCTTAAATGCCGTTCCCCTCTGTCATCTTCTTGTGATTGGGTACCCTCTAGAGGTTGTGAATCAGGGCACAAGATCTCATGTTCCTCTGCAAGCGTGCTTGGAGAGAGGTTCAAATCAAGGATTGGTGATGAGAAGAGCTCCTCACTATATCCCAGTGTGGGATCACTTCTTTGGCCAGACCCTCTATGGTGGGAGGAAGGATGATCAGGGTGAGGATTATGTTGACCAGACTCTTGGCTAGTGAGAGTGGACTTGGTGGAAGACAGGGTGGTGCTTAACCGACTGGAAGCAGTATCAGCTGAAATCCAACCGACCACCTGTTCGCAGTGGTCTGACCTCGAGAGTGATGTCCTGCGACGCCCTGTAAACTGAGACATGAAGCTAGGTATGGTGGATGTCTTTCTTTCTTGTGCTCTGGCACCAGGCACAGTTTCTACGCGTCCTGACCCGCGCCCTGAACTATCAGGATCACGTCCACTTCCCCGTCCCTTTTTACCCGCCTTCTTCATATTAAACGGAATATATGCCTGTAATCTGCGGCTAGGCACACGAAACAGAATGTGACGCTAATCTGCGGCTAGGCACACTAAACAATATGTGACGTTAATCTGCGGCTAGGCACACGAAACAGAATGTGACGCTAATCTGCGGCTAGGCACACGAAACAGAATGTGACGCTAATCTGCGGCTAGGCACAGTGAACGGAATATGTGACGTTAGTTTGTGAATTTGCACACTAAACAGAATGTGACAATAATCTATGGCTAGGCACACGTTTAAAATGGCCCTTTTTGTCGCTGCGTTGTAAAATCATTGGCCCTGTGCACCTAACAGAATATGTCAGCTTGTCACTGCACTGTGAAATATTTGTCCCTGTGCACCTAGTACAATGTCACCTTAGAACATGTCCCCCCCCACAAAAAAATGAAATTCTGCCACCCCCAAAAAAAATTAAATGCTGCCCCCACACACAACAGTCCTAAAAAGGTCTTTTGGGTCTTGAAAGAGTTTCAACAATTTTATTCTCCCTACACTGACTTCCTGTGCATCTAGTATTATATGTCACCTTATAAATATCCCCCCCCACAAAAAAATGAAATTCTGCCACCCCCAAAAAAAATTAAATGCTGCCCCCACACACAACAGTCCTAAAAAGGACTTTTGGGTCTTGAAAGAGTTTCAACAATTTTATTCTCCCTACACTGACTTTCCCTGCCTAAGCGCATCTCTCCCTGGCTAAGAATGAGCCGAACTCGCGCGTCGGGTGCTATACAGCACCCGATCACGGGTTCTGGCCAGCCAATCAGTGTAATGCCAGCAGCCAACATGGCTGCTGGCATTACACTGATGTCAGAGCCTCCCCGCACGTTTATTGGCTGAGCAGCAGCTGCGAAACGTGCGGGGAGGAGACCCGAACATGGCGGGCGAGCACATGCGTTACTCGTACGCATACCGCCATGTGCCGAGCAGAGCGATGCTCGAGCCGAACCGAGCTTCGGCCGAGCATGCTCGCTCATCACTAATCAGTTCCTATCATATTATGTGCACATGCCGAAGTCTATCACGATGAGAGAAACTTTACCCTTGAATTGAATAAACCATAATTTACTTCATATCTGCATGTGTCCAGTCCACAACATAAAATTAAGTGTAGCAGAGAGCCAAGAGCAATCTCCCAATTCCAACGTCTTTGTACCAATCCAACACCCACCATTCAGTGTAACAAATCCAGTTGTGAAGGACCATATAAACCACAGTTTCTTCTACAGAATTTTCACTTTCCCAGCAGCAGTCTGGTGGAAAAATGTAACTAACTAGCTCTCAAGTGGTTATTGTCTGTAGGGTGGGTGAAAGGTCCCGCGAAAAAGCAGACATCAACATGGTTTTGACTATTTTTTTTGTGGGGAAAATCAGCTTTAACTACAGCGATTAAAATCTTGGTCATTTCGCTCATTGGCAAAAATTCTTTGCCATTTTTTCAATGGCTAGAAAGTTTTTGCCCCTTGATTAATGTGTTTTTTTGCCTTTTCGATATAAAAACGTGCCGTTTTCCAGGAAGTTAAACACAATAGAAGCAGCTGTAGAGCGAGAGAGGTGCTGTGCTGTTCTGCTATGAGTTAGTAGCAAAATTGAGACAGAAAAGCTCATAGTGACAGCTATCACTATGAGCAAGTTTAAGAATAATAAAAGGAGGATCTGGAAGGACCCTTATGTGTCCAGTGAGTCTGAGGAAGAGGATAAAGTGACCACTACAAACCTAATGATGGTCAGTCGCCCTAACTCACCCCTAGGCATTTTGGGGAAATTAATGTCAAGGGAGAAGAAGAGGGTAGCAGTCTGAGCAGGACAGGTCAGCTGCCAGATGTTCTTCACCTGCTGCCAGACATGCTGAACCTGATGCCACCAGTTCTATGCCTGCTGCCAGTGCTAAACCTGCTGTCAGTGAGTCTTTTAATTCTCAGGAGGGGGAAAGGGGAAGATGATGCCAAGTGTGACAGCAGGGGACTCTAAGTCACACTTGCCATCTCCAAGCAGTCCCGCCAGTGCTAGTACTACTACTAAGAAGGTCCAGCAGCTTGTTAGTGTTAGGAGTGAAGGAAAAGGCAATCATCATATTACCAGTGACTATGAGGAGGAATACTCAGGAGCTGAAATTGATGTGGTTGGTGTTAGTGGTAGTAACAGTGATGATGAGCCAGCTGGCGGGACTAGCTTTAGGGGAGTGGTAGGGGAAGCAATGCAGAACATCCAGACTAGCGGTCAAGGGAGCCCACACCATTCCTCTGACCCTTGGAGTCCTGTTCCCGTCTCGGCATTTTCCAGGAGGAACATGATCCTGAAGAACGCAGAATTGTTGCCTAGCAGCAATAATAAAACCATCACCAGGAGAACAGATCATCTGCCTGTGCCTACTGCTAGTTCTTCCAGTCTGCCTTCTTCAGGTCACTAAGAAATGGTAAGTGTAACAATAGGGGACCCTCTGTCACATTTCTCATCAGCTCCTCCAACCAGTGAGATATATGTAATAGAGCAGCAGCAGAAAGGAGGGACTGGTGGTGGTGATGATGTGGAGAAGCTAGGTGGAAGAGAAACTGATGGCAATTTTAGCCCAAACTGAGAAGAAATGGGAGACAGGGATGAGGATGGGCATAGCCACCACCACCACCACCAGCAGTGAGCTTTTGGAATTTGCAGAGTTTGCAACTGCTCTAATTCCTGCTGCTGCTGACTTTCAAGAGCAGCAGGATGCTGAGGAGCAGGCTAGTATGCCACAGACTTCTGTGGAAAAAGTGGAGATGGGGTCAAAAAGTGATGCAGGACTAGGACATGTTCACTTGCCAGCAGCAGCAATAGTCCTGGTCCTAGTTGCAGTGCTGATTCAGAGGCTGTAGCAGCAACAGCAGCAACATGATCCTCTGCCCCAGACAGTAAAGGGGAGTGTGGGGGACAAAAAGAAAGAGGTCATTCTTCTCCACCCTTTCTCTCCTCCCTGAAGTATTGGATGTGGGACTATTTTTCTTTTGGGGCAGGCATAGTACAATCATCAACATTGCAATGTGTACTATTTGTGACTAGTAAGTGAGAAGGGGAAAAGAGGGAACACACCATGGCACAACTGGCATGATAACACACATGAAAGACAGACACCATGACATTTATGTCAAACATGTTAAAGCCAAAAACCCACCACAGAAATCAAGCACCACTGTTGCTGAACCCCCTGACTTTCCAGAAAGGCAACAAGAGACAAGGTGGAGAGCGAAGAATAGAGCAACCCAGCCAGAGTCTGGAAGTTCGTGACAAGCGAAACAACTAGCTCGCCATCACCATCTTGCACTAGAGTAACTACAACTTCTGTCAATACACCTTGTTCAACGTTACCTCCCCCAACCATGTGATAGCCACTCTGTTGATGTTATGATGTGGCAGTTCTTGTCCACCCATTGCACACTGTGTGGTGCACTGACCACACATGGCAGTGTGGTGGAGGGCATCTGTAATGGTTTGTTTGACACATAGACACAGTGGTTTAGGATAAAACACAGTTTTATTAAAATCACAGTAATAATATAACCTTCAAAGGTCCTGTAGTATATCAGCAGAATAATACAGACACACGACAGGTTATAGATACATATGCCTCCACAGGTCCAGCATAAACATAAAGTCCACAACAGTCTTTACTGACACAGGTCAGGCAGATTATAATGGATACCCAGGAGCAAGGTCTTGCATGGGTTAACAATCTTCTTAGAGTGTAAACAGTCCCATGTGCAGAGAGGTCTGTGATGGGGCTCTCTGCATATAGACAGCTGAAGGATTCATAACGCCCAAAACCAGATAAGCAGAACTAGAGTGAACTGCCTAGGCAACAATGGGAACAAAGTCACATAAGGTACTGCCGTAGCAGTAACGGAGACAACACTTGCACTCTGCAGAAGTAGTAATGGAGGCAAACCGGTGGCTCACTGCCGGACCAGTAACAGAGGCAGACAATGGCACTTTGCAGAGGCAGTAGCGGTGACTAGGCCCAAGGTAACTGCTGTAGCAGTAACGGAGACAACACTTGCACTCTGCAGAAGTATAAACGGGGCAAACCGGTGGCTCACTGCCGGAGCAGTAATGGAGGCAGACACTGGCACTTTGCAGAGGCAGTAGCGGAGACTAGGCCCAAAGGAAACTGCCGTAGCAGTAACGGAGGCGGACACTTGCACTCTGCAGAGGCAGTAACGGAAACAAACTGGTGGCTCACTGCCGGAGCAGTAACAGAGGCAGACACTTGCACTTTACAGAGGCAGTAACGAAAACTAGGCCCAAGGCAACTGCCGTAGCAGTAACGGAACTGGCCGCTGGTACTCCGCAGGAGGAAATGAACCCAATTGCCAGACAGTCAGAATGTCGCCTAGGCGACACAGCACAGCCAAGCCGGGTTGAATCACGGAGCAGGAACGTCAGCCAAGCCGGGTCAGATCACGGAGCAGGAACGTCAGCCAAGCTGGGTCGGATCACAGAGAAGGAACATCAGAAGAATAGTCAGGCAATCCGGGTCGGTACACAGGGGCAGTAGACAATATGCAGAGTAGTCAGGCAGGCCAAGTCGGTACACTGGGAATCACTGAGCAGAAATAAGCACTGGCACAGGAACACCATGAAAGGGCACCGGAGGGGTGCCAATAGCCCAGTATATAAAGGTCATACTGGGAGGGACTAACACACGGTAGTCAATGGGAGCAAAGCACAGGCTAGATTGACAGAAAAACAAAACAAAAGAGCACAGGCACCGTGATAGCATCAAGCGGCATCTGAGGAGATTACATCCCACAGAATATGCTAAGATGGTGACAGGGAGGGTTCATCATTATTATTAAACTGTCAGCAAGTTGCCACGTGCCCTTAGCGGGGTGTGGACAAGGGGCATAGTGACAGCAGCAATACTTGATTTCTGGTGGGGGGATTTCACAGTGGTGACCCTAAGTGTCATGGCGTTTGGCTAGAGTTGTGCCCTGTGCTTCATGTGAGTGCAAATGTACCCACTGACCAACTTTCCAGTCCTTCCCTTATTTCCAATGTGTCATGGCAAGTGGAACCTTCATCATCCGTCACTCATGTTACTGCTGTTGTTGATCTCATTCCCTTCGAGCTGCCTAATCATCCTGCTGCTTAACCCCTTAAGGACCGGGAAAATCTGAGTTTGATTTGACTTAAGGACCGGAGCAATTTTGACTTTTTTGACTATGTCTTTGTTCAACCATATTTTCTCTTTAATTCCTTTTGTGCACCCACATAAATTATATACTGTTTTTTTAAGCACAAGTAGGGCTTTCTTTTGATACCACAATTATATGAATACCTCCTTGTTTAATTTGATTAAAATAGAAAAAAAGAGGAAAAAAATTGAAAAAAAACAACATTTTGCTTATATTTTCGTGTCAGGATTTGCATACAATTAGTTTATGACAAAAAAATACCCCTAAATATATTCATTTGCTTCTCCTGAATATCCCATATGCCTAGTATTTCAATCACTTCCTCACATTTACAAGGTAAATATTACAAGATGGATGCCATTATTTCCAACTTGTAATTTCTCAACAATTGGCATGTGAGCATCATAGCTTAGCTGACGGTGCCAGAACCAAAAATGTCCCACAAAGGTATATGTTTCTGAAAACTGCACAACATAAGGTAAATAATCAGGAGAATTTTGGAGTTTTTCATGCAGCTATTTTTCCAGAAAAAAAATTCAAAATTGTGGTAATATTTTGTTTTTTTGCAGTTTTCACACTTACATTTCAATACTACTGTTGATATCAAGCACATGATAGGTGAAGATTTTTAAAAATGCATTGTTTAGTGTTCAGCTCCTTCTTCTGAGTACGGCAATACCCCATATGCATAGGTTTCTCAAGGTTTGGGAGAGCTACGGGGCCCAAATTGGAGCATGCACGTTTCCAGTTTCACACTTTGAATTTTCACAGCTTGCATCACTGGTGCCATGTCTCATTTGGGGCTGTGTAACAATGCTCCACTCTAACATTTCCCCCCAAAAGTATATATTTTTGCAAAGTAGACACCCCAGGCTTTCATTTTATGTATGTTTTCAATATTTTTACGCAGCCATTTTACCACCAATCACTCGTAAATCTTGACGTAAGTTAAAAAAACAGCGTTTTTCACACTTGCACTTCAATGTTGATGTGAATTTCAAGCACATGATAGGTGAAGATTTTTAAAAATGCATTGTTTAGTGTTCAGCTCCTTCTTCTGAGTACGGCAATACCCCATATGCATAGGTTTCTCAAGGTTTGGGAGAGCTACGGGGCCCAAATTGGAACATGCGCGTTTCCAGTTTCACACTTTGAATTTTCACAGCTTGCATCACTGGTGCCATGTCTCATTTGGGGCTGTGTAACAGTGCTCCACTCTAAGATTTCCCCCCAAAAGTATATATTTTTGGAAAGTAGACACCCCAGACTTCATTTTATGTATGTTTTCAATTTTTTTACGCAGCCATTTTACCACCAATCGCTCGTAAATCTTGACGTAAGTTAAAAAAACAGCGTTTTTCACACTTGCACTTCAATGTTGATGTGAATTTCAAGCACATGATAGGTGAAGATTTTTAAAAATGCATTGTTTAGTGTTCAGCTCCTTCTTCTGAGTACGGCAATACCCCATATGCATAGGTTTCTCAAGGTTTGGGAGAGCTACGGGGCCCAAATTGGAACATGCACGTTTCCAGTTTCACACTTTGAATTTTCACAGCTTGCATCACTGGTGCCATGTCTCATTTGGGGCTGTGTAACAGTGCTCCACTCTAAGATTTCCCCCCAAAAGTATATATTTTTGGAAAGTAGACACCCCAGGCTTTCATTTTATGTACGTTTTCAATTTTTTTACGCAGCCATTTTACCACCAATCGCTCGTAAATCTTGACGTAAGTTAAAAAACACAGCGTTTTTCACACTTGCACTTCAATGTTGATGTGAATTTCAAGCACATGATAGGTGAAGATTTTTAAAAATGCATTGTTTAGTGTTCAGCTCCTTCTTCTGAGTACAGCAATACCCCATATGCATAGGTTTCTCAAGGTTTGGGAGAGCTACAGGGCCCAAATTGGAACATGCGCGTTTCCAGTTTCACACTTTGAATTTTCACAGCTTGCGTTACTGGTGCCATGTCTCATTTGGGGCTGTGTAACAGTGCTCTTTTTTTAAGATTTCGCCCCAAAAGTGTATATTTTTGGAAAGTAGACACCCCAGGCTTTCATTTTATGTATGTTTTCAATTTTTTTACGCAGCCATTTTACCACCAATCGCTCGTAAATCTTGACGTAAGTTAAAAAAACAGCGTTTTTCACACTTGCACTTCAATGTTGATGTGAATTTCAAGCACATGATAGGTGAAGATTTTTAAAAATGCATTATTTAGTGTTCAGCTCCTTCTTCTGAGTACGGCAATACCCCATATGCATAGGTTTCTCAAGGTTTGGGGGAGCTACGGGGCCCAATTTTGAACAAATCTTGAATTTTCACATCTTGGTTAACTGATGCCATTACTCATTTTGGGCTATGTTCCAGTGCTGCACTCTAGAATTTCCCCCCAAAAGTGTATATTTTTGGAATGTAGACACCCCCAGCTTTCATTTTAGGTGTGTTTTCAAATTTTTTACACGGCCATTTTACCACCACTTTCTCATAAACTTGACGTAAGTAAAAAAACAGCGTTTTTCACACTTTGCCTTCAATGTTGATGTGAATTTCAAGCACAGAATAGGTGAAGATTTTATAAACTGAATTGATTAGTGTTCAGTAGTGTTGAGCGAGCGTGCTCGGCCGATGCTCGGATCGGCTCGAGCATCGCTCTGCTCTGCACATGGCGGTACTCGTACGAGTACCGCCATGTGCTCGCCCGACATGCTCGGGTGAAGAGGATCTGTGCCGGAAGAGGCACAGATCCGAAGACGCTCCGCTGGACCACCAGGGAATGGAGGTACGGGGGCATTGCGGAGATGAAGGGGGCATTGCGGAGATGAAGGGGGACATTATGGAAGAGGGGCATAGACTCTATGCCCCTCTTCCACAATGTCCCCCTTCATCTCCGCTATGCCCGTCTTCCACAATGTGCCCCTTCATCTCCGCTATGCCCCTCTTCCACAATGTCCCCCTTCATCTCCTATGCCATAGAGGAGATGAAGGGGGACATTGTGGAAGAGGGGCATAGCGGAGATGAAGGGGGACATTGTGGAAGAGGGGCATAGAGTCTATGCCCCTCTTCCACAATGTCCCCCTTCATCTCCGCTATGCCCCTCTTCCACAATGTCCCCCTTCATCTCCGCTATGGCATAGGAGATGAAGGGGGACATTGTGGAAGAGGGGCATAGCGGAGATGAAGGGGGACATTGACCAGGCACCCTCCGCTCATCAGAGCAGGGGGTGCCTGGTTTAATGCTCGAGTGCTCCCATTCATTTGAATGGGGCTCGGGTGCTCGGCCGAGCACTCGAGCATCAGGGGGTGCTCGGTCAGAGCACCCGAGCACCCGAGCATCGGGGTGCTCGCTCATCTTTAGTGTTCAGCTCCTTCTTCTGAGTACGGCAATACCCCATATGCATAGCTTTCTCATGGTTTGGGGGAGCTACGGGGGCCAAATTGGAACATGCGCGTTTCCAGGTTCACACTTTGAATCTTCAAATCTTGCGTTACTGGTGCCATGTCTCATTTGGGGCTGTGTAACAGTGCTCTTTTTTTAAGATTTCCCCCCAAAAGTGTATATTTTTGGAAAGTAGACACCCCAGGCTCTCGTTTTAGGTGTGTTTTCCAATTTTATACACTGCCATTTTACCACCAATCCTGTGAAAATTTGACGTAAGTAAAAAAAATTCAGCATTTTTCACACTTTGCCTTCAATGTTGATGTGAATTTCAAGCACAGAATAGGTGAAGATTTTATAAACTGAATTGATTAGTGTTCAGCTCCTTCTTCTGAGTACGGCAATACCCCATATGCATAGCTTTCTCATAGTTTGGGGGAGCTACGGGGGCCAAATTGGAACATGCGCGTTTCCAGGTTCACACTTTGAATTTTCACAGCTTGCGTTACTGGTGCCATGTCTCATTTGGGGCTGTGTAACAGTGCTCTTTTTTAAGATTTCCCCCCAAAAGTGTATATTTTTGGAAAGTAGACACCCCAGGCTCTCGTTTTAGGTGTGTTTTCCAATTTTATACACAGCCATTTTACCACCAATCCCTCGTAAACCATGACGTAAGTTAAAAAAAAAAAAAACAGCGTTTTTCACACTTAGGGTTGGCGGCAGTATACTGGGATGCATACAAATTGGTTTGGGAAACAATTTCACCTAAAATGTCTTCCCCCAAAAACAAATCAAAAAAATGATCATGGGTAAATCCTTCTACATCAATTTGAATCCCTGGGTTGCCTGTGAATTCTGAGATTTGTGGGCATAAATTGATACCCATTCATTAGGATCCGGAGTGGCAGGTGTTGGGGCATTTCTTTGGGCAGGTCTTTTGGCAGGTGCTGGGGCAGTTGCCAGGGCAGCTCTTGGGGCAGCACTTGGGGCATTTCTTTGGTAGGTCTTTGGGCAGATCTTTTGGCAGGTGCTGGGGCAGTTGCCAGGGCAGCTCTTGGGGCAGCACTTGGGGCATTTCTTTGGGTAGGTATTTTGGTAGGTCTTTGGGCAGTTCTTTTGGCAGGTGCTGGGGCAGTTGCCAGAGCAGCTTTTGGGGCAGTGCGTCTTTTCTTGACAGAAGGCCCAGCGTCATCACTAGAGCTGCTCTCACTTTCTGAAAACTGCGCTATGTCAAAATCTGACGCAGTGTCTGTTGCCTCAGAGTCAGACGCCAAAAAGGCATATGCCTCTTCAACGCTGTACCTGCGCTGCATTTTGCCCACTAAAAAAGCTTTTTTTTTTCTTACGCTATCCCTAAACCTAAATCTAACCCTAAAACTTACCCTAGCCTACGTATATCCTGAACCTACCTAACCCAAATGAACTACCTATCTAAACTGCACTTATTATATATATGTATATATATATATATATATATTTTTTTTTTTTGGGGGGGGGGTTTGGGGTTTTTTTGTTTTTTTTTTTTCTTACGCTATCCCTAAACCTAAATCTAACCCTAAAACTTACCCTAGCCTACGTATATCCTGAACCTACCTAACCCAAGTGAACTACCTATCTAAACTGCACTTATTATATATATATATTTTTTTTTTTTTTTTTTGGGGGGGGGGGTTGGGGTTTTTTTGGGTTTTTTATTTTTCTTATGCTATCCCTAAACCTAAATCTAACTCTAAAACTTACCCTAACCTACGTATATCCTGAACCTACCTAACCCAATTGAACTACCTATCTAAACTGCGCTTATTATATATTTTTTTTTTTTTTGGGGGGGGGGTTTGGTTTTTTTTTTTTTTTTCCCTAAACCTAAATCTATCCCTAAAACTTTCCCTAACACACGTCTACACTAAACCTACCCAACTACCTACCAAAATACCTAAACTATATTTATTATTAAAAAAAAAAAAAAAAAAAAATTAAAAAAAAATTTAAAAAAATTTAACAATTTTTTAAAAAATCTAAAAAAATTCAAGGGGGATGGGGGGTGTCCCACAGATCAGAAAACACTGATTTGCAGCAAATTGATCATTCCAAGAGTGATCAGATGGGGGGGCACTTATTGATCACTGCAGAACAGTGATCAAAGGGTTAATTTTCTTTATTTAAACTTTTTTTTTTACTTTTTTTTTTACAGGCACACTGGAACACCATCTCCCTCTGTCTCTCTCCACCTTAGCAGTATGCAAGGTGGAGGGAGGCAGAGAGATCTGACAGGGACAGTATTTACAAATACTGTCCCTGTCATTCAGGTTTTGCAACATGTGATTCGCTTTTGAAGCGAATCGCATGTTGCAACAATGTTTCTGCCGCTTGTTACTAAGTGTCCCGATACCGGGACACTTAGTAACAAGCGGCTTGAACTCTTCCATCGCTCCGTGCGGCCGCGATGGAAGAGTTTAACCCTTGACGTACCAGGACCGTCAAGGGTCGTTCGATCACATTTACCCTTGACGGTCCTGGTACGTCAAGGGTCGCTAAGGGGTTAAACAAGTCAGAAGCAGCATTAAGAAAAGCAGTCACAACGTATGCAAATATATCAGGGCATTTGATAATGGACAGTGGCCAATACTACATGACCTGCTGGCACTAAGCCAGTAGGTCATTTTCTTTTTATTAGGGCTTGTGTTTAAAAAAAAACCAATATAGGCTAACAAAAAAATAAACAATGTTTTCTGTACTTTCCTGTTGTCCGGAACCATTTCAAAACAACCATTTTCAAAACATTTTTCAAACATTTTTAAACAAAATATTTATTATTACTATTCTAACAGGAAATAACAACAACAGATTCTGATAGGAATTAGTTTTGAAAACCGATGACAGGAAATAGTTTTGTAAATGGTTCCGGATAACAGGAAAGTACCATTACATATATTTGTGCAAAAATATATATAATTTATTTAAGTAAATACTATATATATAAAACGTGCAAGCAACAATGACATAAATAAGTGGATACAAATTTCAATAGATACACAGTAACTAAAACCACAATTATTACCATTAGGATTACCAGCAATTGAAGGGTTAACCACACACAGGTATGTTCAGAGGTATTAAATTACATTAATTGAACCCAGCAGCATAGAAAAGGATAATTGATCCTTACAATTAATTAAAATACAGTTGGAAGCAGCATATATGAATTCCTCTGCCCCAGAAAATGTATAAACTATGCTAATTGAGGTTTAAGGTAGGTTGTCAGGTGAGTAAGCTTTAATATTAAGCCAATTCCTCTGACAATTTCCTAATACCATATGTAATAACCAAATTTAGAGAAACTAACTGGAATAAAATACCAGACTGAAATCACTATAATTTAATTATCTACTGATTTCAAATATTGCATAACTTCTGTATAAAACATGTAAATTGCAATTAATATAGTAAATAATAGATAATACCAAGAATAAACTTAGAATCAATCCAGTAATATATGTCTAGACAGTATACCAAACTTCATGCAACATATATCATAAACCTGACCATAGCAATCCTATGTAAAACCTGTAGGGTACTCCAAGGGTTAATCCACTTAGTAATATAGAATGCCACACCCAAGATGGCGACTTCTTTTGTCTAGTGTGAGGTTTAAATAAGCTTCTCACTATACAAAAGTTTAGACCCAAAACACATACACAAAGAAATCCAAAGAAACCTTCAAATTAAACAGACAAATAGCAGTTGAAGGGTTAATAAACAAATTCAAAGAATTCCCCCAGATCAAATATTAGCTATAATAACCTTTCTAGAAACACAATATATTCTAGAAATATCAACGATTATATGAACTAATTTATAAACAAGGATATATAATTCTCACTGCTATCAACTATTTACATTTATCTGGCAAAATATAACAATTTACCAATTAATTAATGAATTCTGCTTAATTCAGAATTCCTACAGCCAATATAGCTTATTATAATTGGTCATAATTGGGTGGCCAGTCCGATTAAGACAAATTATAAGAAAAATTATGTTTCTTCAAATATAGAAGAAATATATATATTTGATTCTGAATTTTGCAGAATTAAAATAAGGAAAGATATGGTTACCAGTCTAATACATATTTCTTATTATCTCTTTACCAACCAGCCAGGTACACTTCAGGAAACAGAACAGGAATTCAAGCCAGGAAACCAAGAGGAAAAAGCCCTATTCTCTCTCAAAACTTACTTATTTATAATGTAAAATTACCTTTATCAGAATCTCCTCTGACTGGATTAAAATCCATGTCATTAGACAGTGACATCATCAGTATTACCTTATTGGACAATCTAAAATTTTAATTTACATAGGAACATTTTAGAAACACTAGTAAAAACGTTATATAGCCTGGAGATGGCACTCTTACTCCACATTTTCCCTGATAATTATGTGTTCTGTTTTATGTCATCAGATAAGAATGACCAAGAGGTCATTAGATGATATAAACATGTCACCCTTCTAGACTTTCCCATATGGGAGTATATCTCTGTTTCAGACATTGTGTAGCACAAAGACGTTTGTAATCATAAAACTCACTCAAATATTTAACGTCCATATTGAAACAAAGAGCCATAGTCTGAACATAAGATCATTACATACCTCTAAAATAGACTTTCAGAGAATCTGGCTTAAAAAGAAAAATTATCCATTTCCTCCCCATCATGGCAATGTCTCTGACAAGGCTTGGAATACAAGAAACTAGCTACCCAAATGTCCTCCTGCTCCGCAATGTGTTGCAAACCAATCTGGCACTCAGAGGGTAAAAATTTTATAGACTCTTAACTTGAAGGGAAGTAATGTACAAGGGAGGGAGGGATGACAGATGCCTTTGCTACTGGAGTGACAGAAGGGTATGCAAAACATTGCTTTGCAATCCGTTGAGAAACCCTCTGCCACTCAAAGTGGTAAAAGGATAGTAATACTTCTATTAAAGTTTAGCTCCAAGTCTTATTTATAATTTTTTTAACAGGTAGCACTATATTAAATTACTTTCAGTGTTGTAGTTCAAACACTATTCAAGCCAAAAGGATCCCCCTCCTGTCCCTTTCCCTGCATCACTTTTGCCCGGATGGACCATGGCAAGTAACAATCTTCAGTAGACAAAAGGAAAATTGTGCTCTCAGTCCTCAAGGGGCACAGAGTTTTCCTTATACTTACTGAATGAAAATTGTCCCTCGCTGCATCCGTCTGGTCCAACAACCGGATTCCAGCTCTAATGTGAGGTGGCCTGGAGGGGCGGAAGGAGGATCCTTTTGGCTTGAGCAGAGTTTGAACTACAGCACTCTAAGTAATTACATATAAGGTAATGTTAAAAAATAGAAGTATTAGTATCCCTTTAAAACTTGATATACTCTTGACTTTTTCCAGTGTGACCATGTTGGGCTTATTGGAGACTTTTTTTTTTTTAGATGGACAGTGGTTGCCCAGGATCCCTAGTATTTTCTCAACTCACAGATGCCCAGCACTGCCTCTCCATGCCTGATACCCCTGCCAGCCTCTAGGCTCAGGCCTGCTCCCACAGAATCAACAGTGGCTTCTTCCTCTCCACACTGGATCCGGACATTGAGAGCCACATTGTGGGGAGAAGAGTGTCTCTGCTGTACAGGGCACAATAACGTGATCCGCTGAATCTACATTATTTATGTCATCGGGACAACTTCTTTTTATATTACCAGCACTCTGTTTAACCATTTGAGTGCCAGAGAGGTAACTGATGCATTGCACCACAACAAATTGGATGCCTTTCCAGCACTCAAAGGGGTTAACTCTGACATGACACATCACTGTATACTGAATGCACTCTATAGCTTAACATGCTGGTATAAGTCTCACATAATCTCCTTTTATTTTCTGCTCTCCACTTCTACATGCCAAACACACAAAGGCATAATACTGCAATTCTGCCCTAAAGTAAAGGAAATAAAAAAGACCACTGATTTAACTGTTTCAGGACCAGACTGGGAAAGGCAACACATTGTCAAGCAATGTCCTCTGGTCCATAGAGGGCTACATTGGCTTCTAACACTCTGAAAATTGCAGATATTCATTTCAATACAACATTAAACTATAAAGCTCCTACACTAATCCCAGGGTGGCCACAGCCCACACTTCTACAGTCAGAACCTACAGATCCGGGGGACCAGCAAGAGCTAGAACCTCTACACATGGGGGGAGGCTATCACTGTGTCACCATTTCTTCTGTATGTGTGTGTGTGTGTGTGTGTGTGTGTGTGTGTGTGTGTATGTCTGTTGCGTGTATGTGTCTGTTGCCTGTTTTTGAGCATGTCTGTTGCACACATGTGTGTCTGCGCATGTCTGTTGTGTGTATGTGTCTGTTGCCTGTTTTTGAGCATGTCTGTTGCACGCATGTGTGTTTGCACATGTCTGTTGCGTGTGTGTGTGTGTGTGTGTATACATCTGTTACATTTGTGTCTACATATGTGCATCTCCAGTATGTGTGCGCATGACTTTTGCATGTTTCTGCCGCTCACATTTCAGACACGTACTCCTAAAGGTCATAACATGACGGGCAATGCCGTCCCACATTGCTAGTATGTGTGTGTATATATATATATATATATATATATATATATATATATATATATATATGAAAGCAAATATACAAATTATTGGTGCACATGAAAATTTTCATCACCATTAACCCTTTACTCTGCGGCATTGTGCCTGCATATCACTACTATATTAAAGATGAGGATTTAGTCACATTATATGGCCATAGAATGCTAAGCTTGCCACCAACGCCAAGGTACCTCATTTTGGCAAGTACCTAACCTTAATATGCTTTGTCTTATGAGCTGAATCTCTCCTACTTTAGGCATTTACTAACCTTAATTTACTTTATCCTGAGAGCTGAGTCTTGGTCAGCTTTACTCATTAATGGAGAGAGACTCTCTGACAGGCATTATATAGTGTCCTAAAGACAACGAGCATTTCACCTGGGGTGGGAGGGGTGCTTAAACCAATAGAAGCTGGTCAAAACTTCCAAAAGTACAATACCAGTCCAGGCAAGCTTAGCATTCTATGGCCATATAATGTAACTAAATCCTCATCTTTAATATAGTAGTGATATGCAGGCACAATGCCGCAGAGTAAAGGGTTAATGGTGATGAAAATTTACCAAAACCTGGACTGGAATTGTACTTTTGGAAGTTTTGGCCAGCTTCTATAGGTTCAAGCACTCCTCCCATCCCCAGGTGCAATGTTCATTGTCTCTAGGACACTATATAATGCCTGTCAGAGAGTCTCTCTCCATTAATGAGTAAAGCTGACCAAGACTCAGCTCTCAGGATAAAGTAAATTAAGGTTAGTAAATGCCTAAAGTAGGAGAGATTCAGCTCATAAGACAAAACATATTAAGGTTACCAAAATGAGGTACCTTGGCTTTGGTGGCAAGCTTAGCATTCTATGGCCATATAATGTAACTAAATCCTCATCTTTAATATAGTAGTGATACGCAGGCACAATGCTGCAGAGTAAAGTGTTAATGGTGATGAAAATTTGGATGTGCACCAATACTTTGTATATTTGCTTTTAGCTATTTTGGTCAAAATTGGTTGCACTCCAGCAATTTAAAAAAAAAAAGGCAATTGAAATAGCTCAACACAACTAATTACTTCTCCAGTCTGAAAATTATTCAACCCCTTCATGGCAAGCATCTTTAGTACTTAATAGAGCACCATTTTTCTGTTATGACCTACTGCAAATGAGATGCATGGCCAGACACCAACTTCTGGTAGCATTCATGAAACATCTTATCCCATTCCTCATGAGCAGTGGCCTCCAATTCAGTAATATTCTTGGATTTGCATGCAGCAACTGCTTTCTTCAAATCCCACCAGAGATTTTATATGGGGTTCAAGTCAGGTGACTGTTATGGCCACTGTATAATCTTCCAGGACTACTTCTACAACCAAGGCTTGGTGGAATTTGAGGCATGCTTGGGATCATTGGCCTGTTGGAAGATCCCATGACGCCCAAGCTTCAGCTTCCTCACAGACGGCATGACGTTTTCTCCTAAGATTTCCTGATATTTCAATGAATCCATCTTGCCTTCTACATGTTGCTGGTTTCCAGTGCCAGAGGATGCAAAACAGCCCCAGGGCATCACCGAGCCACCACCATGCCTAACTGTAGGCAGAGTGTTCTTTTCAGAGTATGCTTCATTCTTCTTCCTCCAGACATACCGTGTCACGTATACAGTCTGGGAGAAAGATTCTAAAGAGCGTTGCTGGAGAGCGATGCTCGGGTGTGGTGCTGGACACTCTCGTGTCTTGCTATGTCAAGGGTCGTAACTAAAGTTGCTGGCTTCGAAGCCAGATGCCTGATCCCTGTTGTGCTGGGACCCTGGCCAGGATGACATATGAGAATGCACTGGTGGAAGTTCCCAGACTGGGTAATCAAAAATAGGACCTATGGTGCAGAACAGTTAAAGGAGAGAATGCATGGGAGACAGGATAGGGAACGGAGGGCTAGGACCGCCAGCCAAAGCAGGACAACCGATGCCAAAGGTGAAAAGAGACACAGGCTAACACAAGTCTGAAATCCAACCAGCAAAAGGAACACCCACTCTCCTAACCTCAAACGCTCAAGCGGGGAACTCCAAAATGACCCTAAGGGCAGCCGAGGGACAAAAGGGTGAAGACACACCACCCAAGATTTCACAAGTCTAGGTAACAGGTGAACTGTGCTTCTCCAGGGACCAAAACAGAGAATAAATCTCTGGATGGAAAAGGGTGACCACTCACAGCAGCCCAACGGGCACCAAGGCAGGGTAGAAGCCCTGCAGGGACATGCTGACTTAAGATCTATACAGGAACCCTCAGAGGGTACCTGTACTACAAAGAGGTGGTAAAGTTCACACACTGGGCGAAGCTACAAGCAGAAGGAATTCAGGTAACAGAGGCAGAGAGATAGATCACACGGTGCCAGTAGTAGCAGAAGGACTGCTCCTCTAACCAACATGACTCTCACTGCTTGAGTCACCCAAACCTGACAGGCAATACAGCCGAACCCACTGAGACGCAGAGCTTCTAAATGGAAGATCAGAGCTCCGGAGAGCAAGCAGCCACGATCCCTACAAGAGGAGACTGCCAGAATCTGACTAGCAAAGGAGCTCTGGAGGGAGAACAGCCGCAAGAGAGCGGACTGCATTCACTATCTTTTTGTATCCTGTTTCTTGTTTGTGAAGGGCGAGGATCTCTTCTCTTAACTTGATGGACCATTCTTTTGACTTAGCCATATTTCTAACATGCAGTCAACTGTGACACTCAACAAACCTCTAGCCAGTTCAGGTATTTCATGTTTTTCAGTTCAAGCACACCTGGTGCAACTAATGAAGCCCTTGATTAGTTGCATCAGTTGTGCTTGAGACAACATCTGTTTTGCTTATTTGCACTGTTGTGAGGGAGTCTATTCAGGGGATTGAATAATTTTGAGACTGGAAAAGTCATTATAAGTTGCATTTTCAGTTGAATTTGAGCAAACCACTTGAAGCATTTGTTGTGTTGAGCTATTTCAATTACTTTTGTTTGATTTTTTCTAAGTACTTGAGAGTTGGACAATAAACCTGATTTGCAATGGGGGTTGAATAATTTTGATTTTTGGGGATGAATAATTTTGATTACAACTATATTATATTATATATATGAATGCCTTCTCAGCAAGCCTCCAATAATTTCAGTCCTGTGTCTTTTGTTGTCACAGTGTACCAACAAATTTGGTAATTTCATCTGTCCATATTGTCTTTGGTCTTCTTCTTGGGCTTTTAGTATTGAGTGGAATCCATTCCAAAATTTGTCTGGCTTTGAACATAACAAAAAGGCAACAAAAATTTGTGTGAATGGATTTGAGCAAACAAAAGGTCTATGACATCACTGAAATAGTAAAATGTCTGAAATAGAAATGGGCAGACCACACACCAAAAAGACCTAACGGTAGATGGACCATACAAATTTTGGAATGGATTCCACTGGATTCCACTAAATGCCCAAAAAGAAGACCAAAGACAAGATGGGTAGATGAAATTACCAAATTGTTTGGTACACAGTGACAGCAAAAAGCACAGGACAGAAGTTGTTGGAGGCTTGTGAGGAGGCCTTCATTCTGTAGAGGACTGACAATGGTTGAAGATGATAAAGGTATATATCATCATCATGTTGTTTTGTTGATATTAATCTTCAGACCAACACTTTCACTTTCTTGTTGTAGCTGTTCATTGTGTTCTTGCAGTCTTTACAACTACTGGCAAAAAGTATAATATCGTCTGCAAAACATAAATGATATAGGTAATATACATTGATCTAAAGTCCTTTATCTCAATTTAATGTTGTTCTAAACAAGAAGAAAATAGTTTTGAGTAAATTGTGTTCTTTTGTTGGACACCTTTATCTATGTCGATCTGAACGTTATCATTGTTGAGCTCTACTGGTGCAGTTGCAGTTTCCTGTATTGACTGGAGGATATTGATATACACTGGGAACAGTAGACCATGCATTGTATTTCTCGCATAAAATAAACAAACAATATAAATAAATACATTTGAGATCTTGTACACAATCTAAGTATGACACACTTTTTCACAGTGAATAGAACTGATTAAAAATAATCAATTATTCATATTTGTGAAACAATATATGAAATTTTATTTAAAGGTAAATAAAATGTGATATATAAAACACAATAATAATCGGTGAATTGGGATATAAAGGTCTACAAAACTGACTCAGTGATATATCTTAATGCAATCAAGTCCTAGACTAAGATATATATATATATGGCATAAAGGAAATATAATACAATAGAATATATCAGATAACTACAAAGATAACATATCAGCACATACAGGGTTAAACCCTATATATTGGTATCCAGAGGTATAAGCTAGCAAGATTTGAAGACAGCAGCATAACAGGGGTTAATTGTTCCTTACAATTATAGACAATACAGTAGGTGCAGTGAAACAACACCTACCCACCCTGTATGTACTAAGGCAATTAAGGGACAGGAAATCTGTCACATGAGTTGTGCTCAATAGGGCCACAGGTTACATGACAACCCTTTTATAACCACGATGCACAATATTGCAAGAAGTAAAAATCTATCATAAAGTCCCCAGATCTATCAAATATAGAATTAACTATTTAGAGGCTGTTTTCAATATGCATACTGCTGGATGAAACACAGAATAATGAAATACATTTCCCAGTAATAATTTATTACCACATTATAATCTTAAGCAAAGATGAAATATTGCTATAGAAACACAAATATAATATATATATATATATATATATATAAAGATAACAGTGTAATATATATATATACCATAAAGGTTATAATGACAAAATCATGTCACTCACAACTCAGCAGCAGGGGTTAATAGAACCATGGACAGTAAGGACCAGTCAATTACATCCAAAATGCCATATGCTGCTTTGTTCTGTCAGGATTTTCACCAGTGTGTCTACAACAACAGATCAAATCCACGCCTTGATACCACACACCAACAATGCAAATTTTAAACAGAACCATCCATAAAGTGCCAGAACCACAGACAAGAGAAAGAGAAGGAACATTTTCCAGACAGTAATGCAAGTGTTAATTTAGAACACCAGATCAATGGAGCACAATGACTGTCTCAGAACAACATATTTCTAGGACTCAAATGCATCCCACAGTAGTCGTATGCAAAATTTCACACACACAATAAACTATTGGCTCTGCAGGTGTCAGGTCTGCTGGCTAACTATGACTCCCAGTGATATAAATTTGCTATCAATCTGATCTCACACTATAACTACTGTGACTGGATTGTATAGCCTCCAAATATTATCCTAACTTTACAGCCAAATGGCTACTGTATAATAGTTCTCAGTAGGTTGGCCAGATCCACTAGGAAATATTAGAATAAGATTACCCGGCTCTGCTTACTTCAGAACTAAGAAATTCAGCAAACAAAAGCCCCTATTTTCCTCTGTATACTGCTTATATCACCCAAACCTCCTTAACAGAAAGGTACACATTCTACTCTCAGAATTAGAATATGAGGTCATATATGTTGATAAACATTATATGAAGAAATAAATCTACCATGACACTAGGTGTCAGTCTACTACCAGGAAAAGTCAGGAAAGATCCTAATTGTCAATCATCGTACTGAGGGACCCAATTAAAAATTAATGATATAAGTTTTGAAATAAGACCCTCTCACAAGAATGAATTAAATCAACCTCCCTACGCCAAAACACAGGTGCAGTTAGATAACATTCTTGTTCAAGGTAATAGGGAAGCCTCATTCAAGGGAGATAACTATATTTCAAGGATGTTCTAATGACACAAACTCTGTTTCTACATAGCCTCATATGTACACAGACAAAATGGTTACTGAACAGTCTCTTTAACCATTTCCTTCCAGCAAAGAGCAGACTCTCTGATAACACACACATAGACACGTGTGTGTGTGCGTGCGTGTGTACTACCATCAGCACTCACATGACTTGTAAAAATTTGATAAATTTAGCTTTCATTCAGGTCATCATTTCAGTCACTTCCTGGGATCTTTCTCGAGGTCTTTAGAATGATCCCAGGTATTGATCTAAACATTGGCCTGAATGAAAACTACATGTATCACTTTTTTACAAGTCCAGAGAGTGCTGATTGTGGTAATTTTAGAGATTATATATATGCAAAAGAAGCACAGTGTTGCTTCTGAGAAGAGATACTAAGGGAATGTTAAGATATGTGGGCATGATCGGAGAAAAAAATAACCTCACTCAGTTTCCCCAGTGCCTCAGCCTGAAAGACACACTGTCTCACACACCAGCTTTGTTCCAATGGTAATCACAGAACCACAAATACACTATGTGATACCCCATCTTTGTTCCTTTGGTAGGCACTGGTGGTGACAGAATAACACACACACACACTGACTGATACCTTAGCTTTTGTTACACTGTCCACTTTGTATGACACCCCAGACCGGTTCTACTGTCAACAGATAGAGGTCCACAGATATTGTCTATCCTAGCCCTGTTCTATTACTCACTGGTAGCCACAGATCCATACATACATGTTCTGACACATAGCCTTGGTCGTCTTGGTCCACTGTCCTACTATCAGTAACAACAACACACATACACACGCACATCAGCCTTGCTCCACTATCCAGTGGTAGTTTTAGTACCATGTATACACTTTCTGACACCTCATCCATTGTGTAGTATCCAGTGAACAGTGGAATAAGGGTAGGGTGTAAGATAAAGTATGAATGATTCTGAGACAACTAATGCAACAAGTTTGGGGTTTGAAGCACCGTGTGTGGTTGTGTGATTACAAGTGGACAGGGGAATAACGTTGATCTGTCAGACAGTGTGCTTGTGGTTCTGTGACTACCAGTGGGCAAAACTGGGGCATCAGACAGTAGTTGTGTGGTTCTGTAACTAACAGTGGGCAGGGTAACAAGACTTGGGTGTAAGACAATTTACAAATGGTTCTGTGACTAACAGTTCAGAAGAGAACAAGGCTAGGGTGTCAGGCAGTGTATGTGTGGTTTTGAGATCACAACTAAACAGTGGAATAAAGCTGAGTTGTGCAAACCTGTGACTAACAATGGACAGAGAAACATGGATGGGGACAGACAGTCTATGCACTGTTCGGTGACTAGCAGTGGACAGTGGAACAAGACTGTAATGTCAAAAAGTTTACATATTGCTCTGTGACTATCAGTGAAACATGGTTCTGGTCAATTTGCCACTTGTCAACCAAAATACTACTATTCTGTGTCACTTATGTTCCCTCATCCTCTAGATTGTAAATTTCCATAAGCGCTATCACTTCCATTTGTTTTAATCTTTTTTTTCTGTATGGCATTGTACATTCTTCTGTACCCCTTTTTGAACGTCTCTGTAGAATATGTTTGGGCTCAAAAATAAAGGAGTTAAATACTAATGCAAAGGGGTTAAAGAAGAACAATAGCATCAACAGTATTTGAGGGACAGCCACAGATGCTAGAGAGAACCCTATTGCTATTTACCCCTTTACTTTTACAAGTAAAGTCTAAGATGATGGCTTCAGAGTAAAATGTGCTGTGTAGCACTCATCCAGCAAATTCTACCCCACAAGACATAACTGTCAACACTTTGCAAGTTTTCTTTCCATATTTTCCCATATTTCAATAAATTACAGAAATTATCTTAACAACATTCAGACATCAAGGTTATGTTACCAATATCCTTTATTGGTAAAAATATATATTGTTGTAGATAAAATGCTAAAATTAAAATGTCAAAATTAGCTGTTTTCTGCAAAAAATCTGTTTAAATCAAACAGCACAAATAATCAATCCAGGGCTCGATTCTATTACCCGTGCTAAAACCGGCATTACAAGAAAAACAAGCAACGTGAATTTTGCAAACATATGTTACGTCGGTATTCTATTGCAGAACCACAGTAAAACAAAACTGGCGTAGACAGCACTTTTCAGAGTAGTAACAGAACTGGCGCTGTCTGCTTTTTTCCGACTACCACCTGCAAAAAACGCGCAAAATGTCAAAGTCCAAGGAAACAGGCGTACATCTGATGACAGAAAGATCAGGTTCAGTGTTAGATGTGTTCTCCACATAACAAAATCCAACAGAGTGCCCCCTTTCGACATATTAACCCCCCTTTTTAAAAGTCGACTTACAGTGCTTTCGTTCACCATTTAAATTTTCGACATGCACTAGTATATATTTTTATGCAAGTTTAACCCTATGAGTACCAGGCTGTGGTTTAGCCAAGGGGTCAGCAGAGGACAGGATTCTTGTGACATTAAATCCTGCTATCAAACGGGAGTTCCCACTGATTGCCACTAGGAGTGGCAACATTGTATTTCAACTAGCGTGGTGAAAGCCCCATAAAAGCACACACAGCATTCATCTAGTTTTGAGTTTACTGGATCTATAGACACACACACACGTAAGAGTCATACATTGTCCTGAATAACCCACAAACAGCATCAGACCGCTGAATGCCCAAATCATTCTTATTCTTTTGTGTTAAAGCTGATTGAATCCTGTGGCAGTAAATATGGTACATTTGTATACTGTGATGATCTAGTCAAAATCCCGAAGATCAGGCACACTACAGGTCATCCAAGAAGTAACAGGGGGATCCTTAAGCACACCTGATCCCAATAAGGGAATGTGCGGTAAAGAATAACCTGGTTTAAGAAGAGAGTCATCAATTCTATGGAAGGTATGTAGTGTATCAGGTAGAACATATGCAAACGCAAACTGTCCCTGTGATACCAAGTAATATTTATAAAAATCAGGAAGGGCTGTTCCCCCTTCCCCCGTCGGATGTTTAAGAGTGGAAAGCCTAATCTGAGATGGACCTCCCGACCAAAGAAAATTCCTAATGATCTTATCAATTACCCTAAATACCGTTTAGGGATAGTCACAGGGGATCCCTGAAAAACATATAGAAATCGCGGGAGAATTACCATTTTAATCAGGTTAGATCTACCAATAACGTTTAACGGTAGTGAAAGCCAGGATGTTGTCTTACTCCTAAAGTGGTCAATTAGTGGTTCCAAATTATTCTTGAAATAATTATCCGTGGAAGCAGATACCAAAAGCCCCAAATATTTTATCGAGTGTTCATACCGCAGAGGAGCAGACAACACGGGACCCACTGTCAGAATCGGGTTCACAGGGAGGATAGATGATTTCCCTCCTGCCCCTTTTACCTAGTGTAAGCTCCCTCTCTACAGATGTGGATTCTGGTCCATAGACCAGACAGCTCACAGCAAGGGACAATCTTCTTACTGTAAGAACAATGAAAACCCTGTCCCCCTTGACAGATTTTTCAGCTTTTTCCTTTATCTTAATCAAAGATTGTCCCTCTCTGCAATCTACCTGGACATACCCTACTTCTCTAAGCTGAGCAGTGTTATATCAGTAAAAGGGACTGGAGGGTGATACTTTATCATTCAATTAAACTTGAACTACAACTCTGACAGAATTGAAATAACACTCTCCATGGCCCAAATACTGTGATGATTAATTAGAGCTGCTTTTATTATGAAACATTACTATCCCTTTAAATGACAACCTTAATTTTTTGGCTACTTTTATGCCACATTTTCATAATGCCATTTTTCATAACTCTCCCCCTGAGAGCCTAAGGCACAAAAGAAAAGTAGTGTGATAGTCTGATTCTGGGGCAAACCAGTTAAAAGAACAAATTAAATCAATAATAATTTTAACAATTTCTATTGCCCCTCTGTGGTAAGTTGATTTGCCCCCGAATTGGTCCTCTTAGATTTTGTACAATATATAAATGGGGAATGGTGCAATTCTGGAGCAAACCAAGTGCCCCATAGGGGGCACATAAGAAACCCCAGTGTCATTGTTTTTAATGAGTCTTTTTAATACATGGAATGGGAAGCAATGTGTTAGAGACTATCCTAGCATTCAATAAGTTAAAAGTTCCATTTAAATCAATTTGAATGTATTTGTTCCCTATGATGATTGTGGTTTTCCTTAGATTTGCACCATTACACTTTTATACATACAGTTCATATAGACTGTTCTGGATCATTATAGCTGGACGCTAACAACTGTTTATAGTAGAAATATATAAAATAGCAATACACAGACCTAGCAGGAAACAAATTAAAAATATGTATTACAGTATCTGTTAGTGAGAGAACTCAAAAATATCTTGCTGCACCAGATGATTCCTCATGATTGTATAAAAGCATGAACATATCTTTTCTAAAACAGTGTGATACTGCAGATCTCAGAAGAAAGTTCTTTATTATTTATTTTTAAATGTCTTGTTTTCAGGATGTTGATAGGTTTGCTTTCAAAGAACCTTTTTTTCAAGTGTTTGCAATCAGTCTTGTTTCCCATGCTGTGAATATGAGAACGCCTGTCTTGATAGCTTTTCAGATATTCTATTGCAGCCCTGTTTTTTTGTACATGAAAGCTTTATCTTTCTAACCACTGGGCCCTAGGTATAACGTACTACAAGAGAAGCAATATATAGCATCCAGACTAGCTCAGTATGGATTAAAGACACACATTGCAAAGGTGCTAAAAGCAATTAGATTCCCATATAGGCAGAAATTCACAGTGCATCTTTAACAACACTGCCTTGTAGGTAACAGACATAGCAAAACATTTTGCTACTACTATTTTGATTAAGAAGATAAGAAAGAGAAGAGACCTAGGCCTGCATTTTACCATGCTTGTGTAAAACATTGTTTAATGTAATGTAAGGACACATGCAATTGGGTCCCTGATGATTTTATCATATTAACATATTCTTTTGTCTAAAAACTAAATGTTGTTTGTCCTATTAAGAACTCTAGAAACCAAAACAATATTTTCATATGAATAGTCTACAAACCAAACCAATGAATGTAGCACTTACATCACTCTGTATATGCTTTTGTTGATATTTCAGTGTGCTATTAAGACACATACAAATTTTAATTAATTTGAACCTTTTGAGTGCAGAGAGATGTCCAACACATTACTTAGCATTTATAATTGAAACATAACATGTACAAAAGCTTAAGGTTACACAGAGAAGTAAGGAGCGGCAAATTCTAAACATATTGAAAAAGAGACTGAAAAACGTGTGCATGGATTCATCAGCAAACAAAGGTCAATGACATCATTGAAAGAGTAAAGCACCTGACATGTAAATGGCCAGGCCATATAGCAAGAAGACCTGATGGTAGATGGTCCAAATTAATTTTGGATACAAATGAATTTTGGATACTAAATGCCCAGGAAGAAAACCAGAGACAAGATAGGTAGAAGAAATTACTAAATTTGATGGTCCACAGTTGCAACAAAAGGTACAGGACTGAAGCTGTCAGAGGCTTGCTGAGGAGGCCTTCATCCAGCAGTGGATCAAAAATGGCTGCTGATGATATAAATAAATATATGTATATATATCCTATAACATAAAGTGGTAGAATGCGTCGCTCACTGTGAGCCATAACCGCACATGCGCAGTACAGAGTCTCTACTGTGCATGTGTGGTTTCGCACACAGGGAGCTTCGCTGTGAGCCATCTGGTGCTCCCCGCTAAAGATCAGCACATTCAGCGACTCTCAGTCATTCACAGTAGAGACTCGTTGAAGGAGCTGCCCCTCTCCGGACGGCTCAAGTCCTGTCTCTGCTCCCGGCTCTGGGGTAGCAGCCGGGGCAGCTAGGTGCACTTTAGCCCGTGTATACGGGCTTTCATACTAATATATATATATATATATATATATATATATATATATATATATATACCTAATAAGAAAAAAATGTAGATAAGTATAGAACCATGTTATAGGGAGAAAATAAAAAATAATTATGTTTTTATTTTTTCTATGATATTCATAAAAATATTGTCAACTGTTTAACATCATCTTGCTTTGGCATTGGGTAGAATCTCTGTTCTCAGTATCTCTCAAAGCGAACTGCTCTAATCCCACCCATCCCTCCTGGCACATTCTCTTCCTACAAAATGTCCATCAGTGGGTTTCCACTGGATCAGAAGAGGAAGGTTTAAAGGGAATAAAAGATGAAAGATAAAGGAAACCAGGTGGATTTAGAGGCTCCAGACAATTTCAGAAAATTGTGAAAATATCAAAAATCAGCTGTTTATTTTTTGTTATTTTGGGAAACCACTTGAGTGCAAGAGATAAACTCTTTAGTGATGTACTTTTAAGAAAAATATTTTGGTTTTTTTACTAGGAGGCATTGGCACTTTAAGTCCTTGCTTTCACATGTGCACATTAAGCCACATTGCTATTACAAAACAAGAAAAAAAAGGTAAGATAAGATGAGGTTTACAAGAAAAAATATGGGCAATACAATTGTTTGAACACATTATTATACAAAACAAATAAATGAATAAATAGATTACTTTTGTCACATAAAAGAATTATGTGGGAACACAGCTCATTTTTCTGATGGCATTGCCTTATCTGCTGCAGATTGTAGATTACATCCAAAGCAGATGCGCAGGTAAATGACTGAATATGTTTAGTAAAGACAAGTACAATCACGCAGAATCATGCAAAATGAAAAGAAAAATATTGTGCTACTTTAAACTAAATGGTAATAATTTGGATATATAAAGCAATAACTTCAAATTTCACCATAATTTTGCTTCTACATAAATTCTCACCACTCACAATAATTAATAATATTTTGATAAGGTGCTACAAATGAAAAATCAATACCAATATTGAAATACTTGCCCACATTTTGATATAAAAAAAATTAAACCACAAAATGTATCATGAATGCAAGAAACAATTACAGATATATTAGATTAAAAGTAGTAGAATTTTCTGTATTTTAATGGCGGTACAGCATATAGTGGTTGAAACACTTCAATAGTGAAAAACACCGGGGACAATTCCACAGTGATCCAGAGTGGTGTCCTGCTATATATTTATAGTTTAGTGATTCCGAATATCCGAAAGAATATATTATAGAAACATAGAATTTGACGGCAGATAAGAACCATTTGGCACATCTAGTCTGCCCATTTTCCTACTTTAAAAACTTCAAACCTTTTTTGGTCCTTGGTCTTTCCTTACATTAAGGACAGGCTTATGCCTATCCATGCATGCTTAAATTCTGTCACTGTACTAACTTCTGCCACTTCTGCTGTTAGGCTATTCCACTTATCTACTACCCTCTCAGTGAAGTAAAACTTTCTTACATTACGTCTAAACCTGTGTCCCTTTAGTTTTAAACTATGGCCTCTTGTCCTAACATTTTTACTCCTTTGAAATGTACTTCCATTCTGCACATGTATTTGAATGTGTCTATCATATCCCCTCTCTCTTCTTTCCTCCAAGCTATACATGTTCATATTGTTTAGTCTATCCTGATATGTCTTTTCCTGTGAACCAGTCACCATTTTAATAACCCTTCTTTGAATTTTTTCTAGAGTATCTATATCCTTCTGGAGATGGGGTCTCCAGTACTGTGTACACAATACTCTAGGTGAGGTCTAACTAGAGATCTGTAGAGTGGCATGACCACTTCCCTTTTTCTGCTACTAATGCCCCTAGCTATACAACTCAGTACCCTGCTTTCATTCCCCACCATTTTATTACATTACCTGCCCACCTTTAAGTCATTAGAAATAATTACTCCCAAATCCCTTTCCTCTGTTGTCTCTGACAGCACAGTACCCGTAATAGTATATTTTCCTTTGGAATTTTATGTCCCAACTGCATTATTTTACATTTATCAACGTTAAACTGCATCTGCACACTCTTGTCCATTCTTCTAATTTACCTAAATCATTTTTCATTATAGGGCCTAACTGAAAATACCATAAGGTGTAGATCCTTTGATTCTTTCTACTGAGAAGCACGTTTCAAAGAAGAAGTCCAGATGGTAAACAGAATTTGCAAAATGAGATTTAACATCAGACTGTGACTAACAACAAACTAGTGGCAATTATTTATGAAATACTAGCAAAGATTGTGCAATATAAATTAAATTCCTACAGAACACTTGTTAAAATACTAGCAGGTGTGTTGCATGGCTTCCCCTTGTAATGAACCTTGTTTTTTTAACCTTTTCAGTGCAAGGGAAGTATCCAACGCATTGCATTGCAATGCTTTGGATACTTCTGTGGCAATCAAAGGGTTAAATGTTATTGAAATTCAGACATCATGGTGGAACATCAGGACCCCTCCTGATACCCCCCAGCCAATGAATCGGCTGGGAGATCAAGAGAGGTGACACAGGGGAACAAGAGGCCTCCCAATCTTCCATTCTACCTGAAGTAGATAGAATGGAAGTAGGGTAACTAGGCTGGAAGATCAGTAGTTGTAGGGCATCAGGAGGGGTCCTGATGCTCCACCACGAGGACTGATGTTTTTTTTTGTGGAATGGAGGAGGGGGAGGGAAAAAATGGGGAATGTAATTGGGGGGATGAACTTGATGTATAAACACTTGGCTGAGGCAGGAGTTGAATTCAATACTCACTGCATATTTGGTTGAGGAATATGGGGGCTTCATAGTGCCCCCTGCCTCCACCTCAGCCAACTGAAAACACTCTCCACACATCCCATTGGCTGGCCACTGGCAATAAGCCCGCCACTGATTCAGAAACCTGTTTTTGTGCCACCCAAAACAGGGCTAGCCTTTTATAAATATAGAATATTTTCCTTTGATTTTTAAAGATGCTTTTGTTTTTTGATTCTGGAACACCATATTTAAAATTAGGTTGAAAAACCTCTGGAAAAAGTGCTAACTGCAACATAGTAACATAGTTTATGAGGCTGAAAAAAAGACATAACCTCCAGCCCATGCCAAGTTACTCCTGTTAATCCAGAGGAAGGTAAAAAAACAAAAACAAAAACAAAGCCATTGCCAAAGTGAGCAAAATAAAATGGAAGTCAGATAGTTCCCTGGATCAACAACCTTTCTGCATTGAAGCCATCTTTCATACTGCAATCAGGTGTATATAGGTTTCTAAATCTGTTTTATATGTCATCTGCACTTGCCTGTATTTTCTAGGACAGTGTCAAACACCAAGCATGAGCTGCAAACAAAGTTACCCATACAAACAGTAACCCTCCCCTTGGTCCTACACTACCGCCTATCATGAACAATAAAGTGGACCTATCCTGTCACCCATAGCTGTAACACCTACCTGTCATCCTGATGTTCAGCAGGGTCTACTGCATCCTGGTCTTCTTCTTCAATTCCCCTTCTGTAAGCTTCTGTCGTCATCATTTTTCTTATTTTTCATCTGTCATCCTCTTCTTTCTTCTTCTTTATCTGTTATCTTTATCTGTCATCTCCATTTTCATCTGTCATCTTCTTTCTTCATCTGTGCTCCTTTTCATTCTTCTTCTCTAAACTTAGTGTTGATCCTGTAAAAAATATGAAGTTAATAAAGTAAATCTACCATTAAACATACCCTGCCAGTGGCAGGATAATACAGTAAAAAATATACCCTCCCAACTGAGTGAAACTTGAGCAGGGGCTGCCTTTTATATGGCCAGTCCATGTTCAAATTGTCTCCCATGCTCCCATTGGCTGGAATGCAGGGTTACCCAACCAATCAGTTTCTAGATGGAGGGATGACTCAACATGCTAGAAGCTGATTGCTGGGAGGTGTGGTTACTGCATGGCATGTTCCATGCCCTGCGTAATCTCAGATCCCAGCCACCGCAAGCGTGGGAATTAGTTTCAAAAGGGACTGGCCATATAAAAGGCAGTCCCTATTCAAATTAACCTCAGTCTGCATTGGACAATGACTCAAAAGGTACGAGGAGGGGGAATTTTTGCTATTTCTTTCTGACTGGCAGTGGCAATGTAGGTTTAATGATAGATTTATTTTACTGACTTTATTTCTTTATATGGGGGAAAGGGTCCCTGGCCTGGCTGCTAGGAAGAAGGGCACCTGGAGTCAGGTCCTAAGTAGGGTTGATGCAGTGTCCAACTGCAGCTGGACCATGGAGTTAATTAAAAAAAATGCTAGGGGGATTGCAATCGACTGGTAAATAACAAGATGGTTGAGTTTGCCCTAGGCACCAGGGGCGTTCCCCCATCCAGATCACCTTTAACACATGGGAGGAGAAGCTGAGGCAGAACCTGTCCTCAAGGTCTGTTGAGAGGGTCCCTGGAGGATCTGACAATGTGGATGAAAGCAGCCTCCACATTACCGGTAAGTGCATAATTACATAACTAGACATCACATCAACCCTCATAACCACCACAGCTCAAGACAGTCACACCTGAACACATGACCAGCATTGACCCCCTCGTTGCTGTCCTGAACCAACACAATCCACACAAACAATGCTTGCCAACAAGTTTTCAGATAAATATCCTTAATGTTCCTCCACAATGTAACCCATGGACCCACAGGGAAGTCAGCACCTAAACCCTTAAGTGCTAGAGGGATAACCATTGCATCGCTCCACAATGCATTGGTTACTCCACTTGCACTCCAAAGCTTAACCGACAACACAAACAATTCAACTGAGTTACAATTCACCACTCCACATGGATCAGTTCACAGGTCACAGTACCACTGAGATAAAAACAGGCCTCAAAATAAACAACTCCAGTGCCACAAAGCAAAGAAAGGCACTGTTGAATATTATGATAACCAAGTAGATTAAACATACTGGGAATCAAATGTATACCAAAGAGCGGGAATGGCAAGCAGGGGAATTGGTGTGGGTTGAGGAAGTGTAGTTGTTCCCCAGGCCTATGTGTTGTATATGCAATTGTTTGCTCCCACTTGAACTGTCATTTTTTTGGTTTTCACATGCATCCTCAGGAGTGGGGATGGCAAGGAGGGATGTTAAACCGTCCACTCTTGTCAGGACATATATGAGAACCAAACATCAACTAATGTAGGTTGCTCAAATCAATGTACAGCAGGGCTGTCTTAGTTTAGCCCTCAGGGACCAACAACAAGGCAAGTCTGAGGGATATATCTGATTAAGTAGAGGTAGGTCACTCAAAATGTATGAGCTACTGATCAACTCACCAGTACTTAATCAAGGAAATCCACCACTTCAAGGGTATTCCCTGAGGAACGCCCTCCATGCCCTGAAACCCAGCATACAGTGTTGACAATGGAGCTGTGCCTGACAGACATGATGGGGCAGATTCTGGTGGAAATGAGGGAACTCAATCGCAGAGAGAACCTGTGCATGGAGAGGGAGCAGCAGTCTACGGAGGGGTCCACTTCAACCACCTCCCCCTCCAGGTGACTCCTGCATCAACACACAGAATACTCAGGGTGACAAGGCAGTCAACCAGGGCATCCACCTCTGCAGTCTCTTTTAAAGGTCTCCCCAAAAAGAAATAAATAAAAAGCCCCATTTGTTATTTTTTCCCAATATAAAAAAAGCACTTCTTCATCCATATCCTGCCTGAGAAGGTTTCAGGTGATTAACAGTTTATGTGGCAGAGATGTCTCCAGTGCAATGTATTTTAACATAGGTAAGCACACACAGCACACACACAGTGTTGTTAAATTCCAACTCACAATCCACCTAGTGAAGTCAAACAACATGACTCTGTTGTGTGATTATGAAGTCAGTTGAACATGAACAACTGACACATTGCCCTTAGCGTAACAGGTGCTGGACTGTCAATATTCAGTTCCATCCATTGCTGTGGTTTAAACGGATAGTAATGTTTCACAAAAACAGCAGTGTAAGCTGCCTCCCCCATTGTGGAATCTGGTCCGTGGACCAGACAGCTCACAGCAAGGGATAATCTTCTTACTGTGAGAACAATGAAAACCCTGCCCCCCTTGACAGTTTTTCAGGATTTTCCCTTATGCTAATTGAAGATTGTCCCTCTCTGAGATCCACCTGGACACCATCTTGCTCCTCTGAGCTGAGCAGTGTTACATCAGTAAAAGGGGAGAGAGGGGGGTACTTTATAATTTAATTACTCTTGAAATGCAACTCTCACAGTATTGACATAACACTCTCCATGGACCAAATACTATGAAGATTAATTGGATCTGCTTTTATGTATGTATGTATCTTTATTTATATAGCTCCATACATGTACACAGCGCTTAACTAAGCTGAAATAATACAATCCAAAAATACAGAATTGGGTTAAGAGCATTATGCTAAAATGTGATCATTGCATTATTTGTGGGGGAAAGTGCAGCAAGGGAATCATACACTGGGAAAGGGACCCTGCTCCAAGGAGCGTACAGTCTAATTAGAATTCATGACAACATACACAGACAGTAGGAGTATGATTATAAGTGCAAATACAAGATGTGGTGAGGGAAGTGCAGATGTGACCATCAGTGTGCAAGACGAGGCTATTGCTATTGAGATACCTCCTTTAGCAGGTGGGTTTTGAGGAGATGCTTGAAAGTAATGAGTGTGGATGATTGGCAAATGGTGATAGGGAGGGCATTCCAAAGTCGAGGGGCAGTCAGTGAAAAATCTTGTAGCCGAGAGATGACTCAAGTTGTGTAGGGAGAGGAGGGGAAGAACCCTTGAGAAGACTGTAGGGGATGAGAAGTGGTGTAGCGAGAGATAATAGCAGAAATGTAAGAGGGTGCTGAAGAACAGAGAGACTTATTGCTTTTGTTGTGAAACATTACTATCCCTTTAAAGGGGTTATCCAAACAAGTATTTGGCTTAGCTAAGTAACATGCAATATAGATCATCCAGCAAAATAGGCTGTGATTCACACTCTGATAGGGAAACAATTACCACACACAATGAAATAGTAGGTTGATCATTGTGTTCAATGTTGTGTTTGGATAGAAGTCACAACGTAGCCACTATTGTGGTCAATTGATTACACCAACCAGATACAACCAGAGATAGTGGGTTATCCAGTAAGGTGTGGTAATGAGTTAATAAGGTGGAAGCTGACTTCTCCAGTGATATCACTTTTCCAGTTGATGGAGCCTATGTACTGAGATATGCCAAACTAGATCCATTTTAGTACATTGGCTTAATTGACTAACATGGGAAATGGGACATGAGATCACTGGGGAAGCTTGGTCCCCTGTATCACCTCTTACATACCTTAGTGTATCACTGTCATCATCTCCTTGCATCAATACATCACCAAGTTCATTCATTGTCAAACAATCAGTTGACTCCTGTGATTAAGGCCATGCCTTCCTATGTATAAGGCATACCCATGAGTATGGTTCCAACATTCAATTAAACAGACACATATAGGGATGGCTCTAATGGTTTTAATGTGTCTAACAGTATATTGAAACACGTGTATGTTTGTATATATTTAAAAACTTGTGTTCGTATATTACCAATATGCATTGAGGATTTTGTAGGAGCAACCAAAAGGTATGTATAACAAAAAAAGGATACTGTAGAAACACAACTGAACTACTCGTGTGTTGTCCACAAGGTATTGTAACTCTGAGGATGAGCATTCTTACTGTACAGGTTTGACACCTGGATGTTAGGCAGCACATATATTTAGGTATTATGTTGATATGTGAATGTTCCAGTAGAGGTTGCTATAAACAACAAGTTACACATTGCATCACCAACACAAGCAATTGAGAACGTCAAGAGCTGACCTTCATGGAAGTGGAGTCAAGGCTTCAGTATAGTCAGATGGACAATTTTGTTTTTTTAAGATGGACAATCCTCTGTACCATGATGGGTCATGCTATGGATGATTATGGGAAAGGATGACAGGATTTTTAACAGCACCCTCCAACTGATTGTCATACAGCTGCTAAACCATTATCATCCCATAAATCTTTTGTGTTCCAGGGGAGTACACAAACCATTGTTTTGCAATGTGTTGTCTACTCATCTGGAACCAATTATGTTAGAAACAAGGGGATGCCAGCCAGCCATATAGATATGTGCCCAGGACATCGGATCAACAAATCATAGAGTATGTCAACCGAGCCCAATGAAACACAGGATTTTGACAATGTCATGGTGCTACTTACACACACACACACACACACACAGGTCAGCATGGTGAGCCTTGAGACCTGATCCACATTTCATGACTCCAATGCTGTGGAACATATTACCACTGTAAATACATCCCTCTGTTGCTCCTTTAGGCTATACCCAAGTAAAGCTCCCATGTTTACTCCAATACCCCTTTAACCCCTGATGTGACAAAATTGTATCTGATGCATTGCACTGGATACGGGTCTTTCAACCCTTTCAGGGTTCCATGGTTGCTATGGCTATGATTAAGGCAATTTATGTTATATGCTGTCAGTTGAATCCAGGAATATGATGAACATGGGTAATGTGTTGTACCTTTGTTTGCATGGGGGATGCATGATATCCTTGAAGTATCAATGTCAACATGGATGAAGGAATAGCTCAGTTGAATCCATACCCTCAATATAACATGCCCATGGAATGCATGATGCATGGATTCTTTACTGCTGGCAATGTAAGGACCCTCATTGATCCTGTGGGGTGAAACAGAACATCCTCTTTGGTGTGGTTAGTGTGTTTGCACAGATTCCCAGAGACTTATCATGGCCATACATGGATTGTGTTAGTGTCTGTATTATACTCACAGCTGAAGTGATCCCTGATCAGCCTGTCTTATATCTGCCCCTCTTAGGGTCTGCTCATCTGTGTAATGTCCACAAGCACATCAACCATGGGTGTGGGCTGTATATCATCTAATATATGGCTCAAAATTTCGACTCGCCACTAGCCAATGGTGAGTGAAAATTTAGCCATGGCGAGTAGAAATTCAGCCCTGGTGGGTATGGTTTGGCTTGTAGTGGTGAGAAACTTTTCAGGTCTGGCTAGTAGCAAAAGACTTAAAATTATAAGCCCTGATCTAATAGTCTGGTGTTCAAAGTAATGTTATGTAGGATTCCACACGCCAATATTATGATGCAAGCCTTTCCTGGTGCATATTGTACTGCTCCCCCTGAGTGAGCCAGATAACAGGCTAAAAGATTGCTCAGTGGCATTTCTTGATCTCACATGAGCCTCATTGCAGCACTCCTGGGCATCTGTGTATTTTTTGACTGATGTGAGGAGCCAAGGTTTACACCCATAGCCTGAATCACCTGTGGAAAGTGACATGATGAGACAGGGACCACATGTTATGTGGATGATGTTGTGTGAGGGGGACGTGCTACCTGTGACCGAGTCATGAGCATGTTAATCAGTGTTGTGTATACACCTGTGGATGTGGTGTGATTTTGTATTGTTAACTCACCCGAAAGACATCCCCCCGTATATTTTCCTTTCTCAAAGTCTCTTTGTACAGAGGAGTGCTGGAGGATGTAGGAATCATGACAGCTCCCATGATATTTTGCACAGACATTGATGAGCCTCATGTTGGAGTCATACATCATCTGCATGTTATGCAAGTTGAAACTCTTTCTGTGAATGAAGTGTTGGATATCTGATGTATACATGTGTGCAATCTATAACATCCATGACCCTGGGTATGCCTCCCTTTGTGAAAAAAATCTGTTTGACATGTGTCCCACTCCATGTTGGTGGTGGGGAAGTGGATTTACCTGCTGGCCTTGCTTTTGAGGGCTGGCAACACCTGAGCAAGTACCCTGGAAAATGTGGGCTGGGACATGCCTGATGCACAAACTTCTGTGGACTGGAAGGTTCCACTTGCCATGAAATGTATCGAAGACATCAGTTTCTGCAATCTAGAAAGGGCATAGTTGTACATGTATATAGGGTCGACCTCATCTTTGATGACCTCATATAGGTAGATGATGCTGTGAACTGTCAACCTGTAGCAGTCTATCACCTCATCATCCATCATTCCCAGGAGCATGACTCTTGTGTAGTATACTCTGGGCCTTGTTGGTCATCTGTCAACCATTTTCTGCTCCAGGGGTCCCTGTGGCAGCTGGGGGGCATCCTGTTGTGGCAGCTGGGGCTCATCCTGTTGTGGCAGCTTGGGGAAATCCTGTTGCGGTAGCTGGGGGGTGCATCCTGTTGTTGCACCTGGGGGACGTCCTGTTGCGGCAGCTGGGGGGCATCCTGTTGTGGCAGCTGTGGTGCTGCTGGCAGGTGTTGTCCTCCAGGTGTTGATGGGCTTTTGTTTGGCTCTTCAGTTGAAGCCTCCTCGTTTGCAACAGGTGAAGGCTGTTGAAGAGGTGTGCTTGGGAGTTGCTGGTGATTCCTAGCCCTTGCATGCCTTCTTCTCTGAAGTCTTCACATCAATAAGTATGCAAACATTCCTGTGTTCACTCTCTGTCTCTCTTCCCGAGTGGTCTCACTGTAAACATGCCACATCTGAGTATAGTGAGCTATCCCTTTAAGACAGTGGTGTGGTGTTGTCCGGGTGCAGTCATGAGGTAGGTAATGACCAATGGGAAGGTGTTTGTTGTCCGGGTAAGTGTTTTCTGTGTGTTTGTTGTTTATATTCTGATGTGATCTGATTACTGTGTCACTGTGAGGTGCAAATGTGATGTTGGGAGGTTCAGGTTGTATCTAGATGAGTTGGTGATGTTGCACAGGTCAGCTTGTGTTGTTTTGGATTGACAGGTATAAGTGTTGTGTGTTAACACCCAATGTTCTGTATCATTATGTGATGGATTGTACTGGTATGCTTTTTGTAGCCCTTGACCCCGGGGTGTTGCTGGGTTTTAGTAATGTGTCCACTGCTTATCTGTGGGACATGGGCACTGTTTGTGTGTTGTCTTGGCTTTGCAGGGGTTAATGTTGCCATAGGTGCATTGTGCAATGTGTGAGCTGCTGTTTCTATGTTTGATTTTGTCTGATGGTGTTTTTTTATTGCTGTTATGTGTTTTACGGCTAACAAAACTGGGTCTTACAATTTTTTGTTAAATGTATCTATTTATCATCCATTAGCAGTACCATACACCTTAGTATGGCTCTGGGGATCTCTTTTCCACAGATATCAATGGACGTTATAGTCCGCTTTGATTAGGAAACTGCCGTTAGCTGTCCATAAGGCGGCTCTTTGAATTGCTTACCGTGCTTATAAAACAGCCATTGGCTGTTTTTTTGTTTTTTTTGTGTCAGCTGCCTTTAAATCAAAGCCCATAATGAGGAAAGTGAGGGAAACTTTTTTTTCTGTTGTTGGATAATGTAAGACATGCAGTTCTGCAAGTTTTCCCCTCATACATTGATATACAGCCCACTTCCCTCTCGGTTATTATTAAGAATGCTATTACAAGAGTTTGAATTTTGAGATGTGTAGCTGGACTTAATGCTGATAACTGGGAGGGAACAGACATGGAGGATTTTACTTTGTGTTGCTATACAGGCACACATATCATACATTGTATTAATCCTTGTGCCATACATGAGTGTTTACTATAACACTTATCTTACCTTGCTATATCTTGTGATCACAAACGGGTCTTTGCTGTATTGCATAACATGATCTCCTAAGGGAATGCTCATATGAAGACTTAAGCATGTCCCCATTCTTGCTTCGTCAATTTCCATACTGCCATCCATCAATTGTGGGTGACAATAACATTGCCCATTATGAAGTTACACAGTGTAAGAATTTGTGTAGCTGGTGCTATTCATTAACCCTTTGATTGCCAGGGGGTATGCAACGCATTGCAGAGCAATGCGTTGCATACCCCTCTGGCACTCAAAGGGTTAAGATTACTATATTATATTATAGTTGAAGAGCCCGTGTACGCGGGCTACAGTGCCACCCAGCAACTGCCCGCACCGAGGCTGATACGGAGAGTGGCACTCTGAATTCGGTGCCCTGTTCCATTATCAGCCACAGCATGGGCAGTCTGTACAGCGCGTGACTGCAGCACGCTGTCTCTGCTGCGCATGTCGGCTTCTGACAAACACACACTTTTATTATTATTACTATTATTATTATTATTATTATATAGGATTACTAGACAGTGCTTTATGGGGTTTAACGCTGTATAACTGATACCAATTCAAAAGACTATCAACTGTGTCTGTCTATTAGATAGCAAATTTGGGTTAACTTGCTACTAAATACTCCTTCACGAATTTGGGCATTTACAACAAGTTAAGAGAAATTACTGTTCATAAGACAACCAGTCTATCCTGATTAAGTTTTAAAGGTATTTTGTTCCTTAGGGGCTTTCTCTTTAATGGATTAGAGATCAACTCTATAATAGACCAGTTGATTACCTAAAAAAGCCTAAACTCTATAATCTACCTTTAGATTTTTTATAGGGCCTTTTCTATAGAATCATATCAATGACCCTTGAAATCTGTGAAATCCCTCCTTTGGAGGATAGGAAATATTTGTTTCTCATACACAATCTTATTAACAATAACTGGGTAGAGCCAACCCAGTTATTCCTGTCTACTTCCATTCAGTGCTGAACAATTACCCTTTTTATTTTTTTATATTTTTTATGAAATGTAACTAATAAAGATTGATTCTTTTAGCTTACTATTTGTATCTTTTCCATTAATCTTTGCCTTTCTTTAAAGGGATAGTAACACTTCGTTTTAACTTTATTTTATTTTGTAGGCATTAAAAAAACATGAAGAATGATATAAGTCTTATCTCTCAAACCTTTATGGTTTATGAGATATTCACAAGGAAAGTTCCCCTCCCCGCCCCTTTTACCTAGTGTAAGCCATCTCTTCTCAGATGTGAGTCTGGTTGTATGACAGTACAGATAACAGAAGGGGACAATTTTCTTTGTATGAAAACAATGAAAGCCCTTCCCCCCTTGACAAGTTTTTCAGCTTTTTCCATTATCTTAATTGAAGATTGTCCCTCTCTGCAGTCTACCTGGGAATCTCCCTTCTGATCTGGTTAAACAGGGGGGGGATACTTTGTTTGTGAAAATCTCTTAAACCATAAAGGTTTCAGAGATAAGACTTATATCATTCTTCATGTTTTTTCAATGCCTACAAAATAAAATAAAGTTAAAATGAAGTATTACTATCCCTTTAAGGAAAATAATTGAGGAGTGCGCCAAAAGGATCACACTTTCTCTTTCCTTCTTTAGGAATTGTGTTGTTTCTTTTTTTATGTTCTAATTAGTGACCCTAGCACCCTCTTTTCTTTAGTTACAATCTAACTTACTTCATTGCATACCTACTGGTGCAATCTGTCGTTGACTTCTATGGAGGATTTCACTACCAGCATGCATTTGGGGTTTTTGAAAACTAATCCACTGACCATAAGATCCTCCCTGCTATCACTTCTAAATGGATTAGGTAACATGTAAAAAAACACCATTTGACATCTTTGTTAATTAGATTAATTAGAAAAAGAGGTAGTACTATAAAAGAGGTATGCATGATAGATCTGGCAGATGCAAAAGGTAAATTGAAGTGGAAATGTTGTATCAGGATACATAGAAAGCAAATGTGGATTGATTTTATAAAAGCAGGTATTCCTGACATAGAAATAGATCGTATCCCCACAAATTTAATGAAAAAGTGGAAGTCTGTTATATAAAAGATTTTCAAGGTCTCTGTTACTGGAGATACTGATAAATGTTTGGAAGGGGCCTCAGGTCCATGATTCCAAGCTCAGGATTATATGGCCAGAGCAATTTGTGAAAAGAAGCTGTGTAAACCAAAAGGCAAAGGCTTTCTGAATTTTGCAGCAGGTTGGATCTTGAAACTGAATTCAATCTGCAATGTGAAAGAAGTGCAGTTCTGGAACAAAAAGCAGAACTATCAAAAATTAAGAGACAGATGCTGTTTGACCGTTTTTTAGCTCGTAAGATAATAACAAATGGAAATCACCTGTGGAGAAATTGAAACAATTAACGTGTTTGTTTGTTGCAGGTAATCTAGTGTTCTGGATTATTGAGGACCGTAGTTTGTGTTTTAAGGGAAAACCACTACATTTTCTTTATACAGTCAATTGGGCCAAGTTCCAAATTAGATTTTTTTTCTTAGCAGTCAATTAATTCAACAATTAGGTGAATTTTTGCCTGCGGTGAGGCTAGTATTTTGATCATACTGTAGAAATATTTAACTTTGTTTTGCTTACAACCAAAATATAGCTTCATTTTAATGTAAGGCAATATAGATATGTTATTTTTATTTGTACATAGATTGCATGCTGCTAGTACTGTATATACAAGTGCCTCCAATCTATATTTTAATTATATATATATATATATATATATATATATATATATATATATATATATCTTATATATTAACTTGCTAAGGATGTTTGTCAGAAGCCGTCATGCACAGTAGAGACGACTGTGTGCGCTGCAGTTATGCGCAGCAGAGACTGCCCACTCCACGGCTCATACGGAGTGGGGAGCTCCGAATTCAGAATGGAGGCCTCTCTGCGCAACAAGCTGGGTCCCAGGAATGTACACAGAGAGGACTACAGTCTGAATTTGTAGCATCCTGCTCTGTATCAGCCACAGCACGGGCAGTCTCTACTGCGTATGACTGTAGTGCGCCCAGTGACAAGACAGGATCCAGACGGTTGATAGGTGGCACTGTGGCCGTGTGAACGGGCTTTTCAACTAGTATGTATATAAAAGGATGGGGTTTAGTACATTTAATGAGCTCTAGGTGGGATGAAAAATAAGTTCATGTTTTTAGAAGGCATGTGGCCTGCTATTCTATCTCTTAAAATGTCTTCATAGATTAAATTTGCAGGGGATGTAGCAAACAGTAATTACAACAGGAGGTCTGTAACTAATGTGTTTATATTCATTTTTACCCTTTATACTTCTGTATTTCTTTAAATGAACAATTATGGAAGCAGGCTCTAATTATGTTGAGACAAGAGTAAAACACACCACTAGTGATTTGGTAAAGATCATGCCTCACACTTTTAATGTTGTGTATCTCTAAGGCCACTAAGGTAAATCATTCTTGCAAACACTATGCAGATAATTCCATCTGCATACCCTGAATAAAAACCACTACAGACATCCTCATCCTATCATCACCTCAAACAATAAACAGTTTTTCCATGCATGGGCTCTTCAATACACAATGAAAGGGAACAGTAAATGAACTTTCAAAATATGAAAGTAACACCAGATGCCATAGTGTAGGAGAATATAGAAGCCTGTCACTTGAAATCAGCCCAGTTAGCGAAGACTGATGAGGGTTACATAATGTCAGTAGAGTGGCCACAAGGTGTAATTAGTGGTACACATTATCACTATAAACTCTTCAGCTAAATAATGCCTCACAGCACACTAAAGGACCAAGGACAAACATGTACGTCATGGAATTCAGGGCTCCCAGTGCAGCTGCACCCTGTTCGGTGAGCCTGGACAGATGAGCAAAAAAAAAAAGAAGCTCAGTGGTCCTTAAGTGACAGCTGCGTGTGTGCACGGCCGATCCTTAAGGGCTTAAAGTATGTGGTTTTGACTTCAATCATGGCTCAGTATAAGCTTATTTTACTGCAAAGATCACACACACACTACACTGAAAACAGAATCAGTCTACAGAGGGGCATTTTAAGACATTCAAATATGTTAAAGGTATTATGCAGGTTATGACAAGGTTATTAACCATTTTCAGGCCAGAGTGGAGCAAAACTCATTCCATTGCAAATAATTTCTTACCCCTCTGGCATTCAAAAAGTTAAATGCTACTCTACATGACAACCCTTCAAATAGAGGATGGCTTTATTGGATTAGGAGCTTTCTGGGATTTTTTCTTTTGATTTCTTTGTTTTTATTTTTCATAATGTGTATTTTATAATCTTATGAGTTTTAAAGCTCGTGTACATAGGCCACAGTGCCACCCAGCAACCTCGGCTGGTGGCCGGAGCTTCTGTTGTCACTGGCGGCGCTGCAGTCACGCACAGTACTGACTGCCCAAACTCATTGCGGCTGATACGGAGCGGGGCGCTCCGAATTCAGACAGTAGTCCTCTTTGCCCCCCCTTCCTGGGACCAAATGGTCCCAGGAAGGTGCACAGAGAGGACTTCAGCCTGAATTCGGTGCGCCCCATTCCGTATCAGCCGCGGTATGTTCGGCCAGTCGGTACTGCACATGACTGCAGAGTGGGTAGTCTCTACTGTGCATGACGGTATCTGACAAACATCCTAGCTAATTATAATATAAGATGAGTTGACATTGCAAGCAAACACAAAAAAGAGAGAAGTAATAGTATTTGCCTTCAACTAGAAACTAGTTCCGAGTAATTGAGGCAGTGTTGTATCCCGTTCAGCGCTTGGCCCATAGTTTATCCATATTGCATGCGGATGATAAAACATAACCTTTAATGCATGTAATTAAAAAGCACAACTTATAGTTTGCCTTTAGTAAATGACATTGAGTCTCAGGCTTATTAAAAATTATACCGTATGGATCATGTTATCTAAGTGCAGTTGGTGTATGGCGGTACCCCATACACAGCAATCACATACATATCAAACATGAAATCGGTATGTCAGTTGGGAGTGTGTCTTAATTATTTGTATCAACAGTGAGCACTTAAGTATCTTACTTGCTATAAATTGCAATAATTAGCTAGATCTAAATGTTCAAAGTAAACATTCATCAGAGGCAGTCGCTTCATTTATTGCTGTGAATGCCGCTGACTGCGGAAGCTAAATGACTAATTTTTAAACTCCTCTAATATTTTCCCCGCGTAGACTTGTAAGCTATGACCATCTGCCTAATTATAGGTTAGCAGTTAGAGGATCAATTATTAAAGCTTTGGTTATTTTTCCTTTTGTGCCTTGACCCTCAATAGTCTCCTGAATGGATGGGGATAGAACATTGTATCGATAAGGTGACTGATCCTTGGTGGCCTAATTTTGCTAAAGCACTCTCGAGCCTACAGATATATCATCATTCGAGTGGATAATCACTGCCGCTAATAGTCTTGTTATCACAATTGTTGCATCTATGGGAGGATTTCTTTACTAGCTAGCACTTAGTAACTACTATTGTTTCATTAGCATGTTAGCTATTTTCATTTACATTTTAGAGGAGATAGTGAAATGGTGAAAACCCTATAGCCTTGGGTAAAACAAAACTTTTGTTTATAGATTCTCTGAGTCATATCAAAAGTTATGAATAGTAAAAGAAGTCTTAGTATTAACTAATATTGCAGTTTCAAAATAGGCTACACACTATTCCCCACTCAAATTGCCCAAATGTGTTTTGCAGTGTACGCTCACGGTTTCTTCAACGGCTACTATGTACTATTCTATTATGATTTATATAAACAAGAGTTTGGGGCTGTACCCAAGGTTATAGGGTTTCCACCACTATATTTCAACTACTTCTATCTCCTCTAAAATGTAAATGACAATAGCTAACAGACTAATGAAACAATTAGGGACGAACGAAAATGTTCACCTCAAACAGTTCAGTTTTTACACTTTTTCCTGCTTTTTTTCACATAGCTCATTCCAATGAAATCAGTGGGAACATTGGAGTTACACACAACACATAGCAAATATTACTTTATTTTCCAAAGGCATAGTATAAAAGGGGCATGAGGGTGCCTGTGTTGGTGGAGTGTGGGGAAAGAATCGGTTGAACAGGGGATGATTTTTTGGGGGGGTTGTTTAACTATTCATGAGAATATCAAGAATCAAGGCAGAAAAGGAAAAATAACTTAAGCTTTAACCACTGATCCTCTAACTTTCTAACTTATATATAAGGCAGATGGCTATAGCTTGCAAATCTGAGAGGCTAAAATAATAGAGGAGTTTAACAATTAACCCTTTAGATTTTGCAGTCTGCAGCAATCGCAGCAATAAATGAAATGACTGTCTGATGAATAGTTAATCTGCCCATTTAGATCTAGTTAATTATTGGAATTTACAGCAAATAAGATATTTAAGTGCTCACTGTTGATACAAAAAATTAAGACACACACCCCAATGACATATTGATTTTATGTCTGAAATGGGGATCAATACAGTATCTTCTTTAATAATTCTGATACTCAATGTCATTTACTAAAGGCAAACTACAAGTTATGCTTTTTAATTAAATACATTAAAGGTTACGTTTTAATGAGTGCCAGCCACATGCAATATGGATAAACTATGGGCCAAGGGCTGAAAGGGCTTCAGTACTGCCTGAGTTACTTGGAACTATTTTTTAGTTGAAGGCAAATACTATTTCTTCTTTCTTTTACATTTTGGGTTCATACATCTGCTTTGTGTAAGCAGTAAGCTTGCAGCATATCCTACAATTAATTCTAGATTGTACTACAGCTGTGTGTTATTTCTTATGACATTGCGGTCTGGAGTGAATCAACAGATGGATTGCATTGGATACAATGTATTGTATTGGATGTCTGTGACAAACAGGATTGTCACAGGTCACATGGCGCTATAGGTGGAGCCTCTCCTCCCCCTGGCTGGGATCATGAGGACACTAATACTGAATGGTATAGAGACAATAGGTAGGGATTGCCATGGAGACCTGCTCCAACCTTCCCCCACCCTCTGCAGATGACATCCAGCTTGATTGTTTTATGGACATTCCAGGGTTGCTGCTAGACTGAATTGTCCCTTGTGTGTCCACTTCCCTTCCCCCTTTAGTAACCTTTTGTCTGAGATTTCTACAGGATGTGATTAGAATCTTCTGTTTACTTCCCCTCCCCCTTCAGTAACCTTTTATCTGATGCTAAACCCAGCATGTCATGTTTTGTCCATGTGGTGACTGACCCTTTTCTCTCAACTGTTTAAAATGCTTTGTTGGTTAAAAATAAAGCAGTTTGTGATTTACCAAGAAGAAGCGTGTTTGTCTCTCCCTGAAATATCCAGGCATATTGCTGTTTGTCATCCACTATAAAGCAGTTACTCATAGAAAAGTGCCAGGGCACTAGATAGATAAAATATCCTGTACAAACCGTAGCTATCAGTGCAGCATATCCTACACTGCCATTGGATACACAGCTCAAATTACCGGGTCTTAGTGCTTAGTATAGTGATTATCTGTGCTGGTTAGCGAAAGGAACCCACGGACGATAACGTGCCTGAACTGCTATACCTTCTGTGGCAGAGACGACAGGGCCATATCATCACAAACTGGTGGCAGTAGTGGGATAACCTGCATTACAGCGACCCCTTGAACCTAAGATGGCCCCGTGATGCACACCAGAGCACTGCCGAGAAATGAGCCATGGCCGAGTCGCAATCGGAGGCCTTCAGGTCCGCCATCACACCCCTATCCTGAGCGGCCAGGCTGGCCCTCAAGGTCCAAGAGTACAGAGAGGCAACGGACGGACGAGTGAGCAAGCTGGACCTGATCGAGAAAACAGACATTGCCCTTTCCCGAGACGATAGAGAACAACAAGTCCTTCCCTGCAGTGGCCTCCCCATCCATCCGACCAGCGAATCCCCGCCTCAAGGTCTCCATAAATAGCTTTTCCAAGTTCAATGACATGAAGGGCGAAAGTGACGGATTCCTGCAGGACTTTGAGTGGCAGTGTGCCTTGAATAGCCTACCGCCAGAGGAATGGGTAGCCCTCCTGGATGGGAGACTGATGGGATGTGTATTTGAAGCTTACCAAGTGATTCCCACGAGGAATGGGGGGACTATCAGGTCGGGAAGCTAGCTGCGCTGTCCAGGTACTCAGTTACCCCTGAGTCCTATCGGCTCACGTTCCAAGAGCTACGACCCACCACAGATGGCACCATCCCAGAGTATGTCTGGAAGATTGGACATGCACTGGAAGGGTAGTGGACAGGGAGTGAGGTGCACTCCTGGGAAGCAGGTGGTGATGTTGGAACAACTGTATGCCATCCTGCCCTTGGAGATGCAAGAGCGGACCCAAGACTGCCATCCAACCGCAGCCGTAGAGTTGGCGCAACACTTACCGGGGCCTTTCTAAGTCAGGTGAACGAACAGGAGGATGAACATCCAGTGGCTTTTTCTTAGTCGGAAGCTACTGGATCGCGAGGTCAGTTATGCACCATAGAGAAAAAGTGCCTTGCTGTAGTTTGGGCACTCAAGAAGCGACAAACCTATCTCTATGGCAGAGAGTTCACTGTGGTAACTGACCATAATCCCCTCTGCTAAAACCCGGCTAGCTGGTGACAATGGGCAACTGCTGAGGTGAAGCTTGGCACTTCAGCAATATAATTTTACCATTCAGTACAGAAAGGGTAGGTCACATGGCAACTCTGATGGACTGTCCAGGAGAATTGAGGGATAGCCCTGTCCTCCCGCAGCCTGTGACCCAGAGAGTAGGGTCCCAGTTTGACAGCAGGACTTTCTTTGGGGGGTAGAAGTGTTATGAACAGAACTGTCACAGGTCACACAGAGCAAGAGGCAGAGCCTCGCCTCCCCCTGGTTGGGCTCATGTGGACACTAATACTGAATGGTATAGAGAGAATAGGTAGGGATTGCCATGGAAACCTGTTCCAACCTTCCCCCACCCCCTGCAGATGACACCCAGCTTGATTGTTTTATGGGCATTCCAAGGTTGCTGCTAGACTGAATTGTCTCTTGTGTGTCCAATTCCTCTCCCCCTGGGGTATGACACTAGAGAGCGAGGCCTGGGTTCGTAGACGGTATACCAAGGATTCCCTTGCTGCAGCTGAAGCTGGGTAAAAATTCTGGTTGTGAAATCAGATTGTTCCACCCCAGTTGAGCTGGGTTCCAACCTGGATGGAACAACAATTGAAACAGTGAGGAACCAGGACTAGGAGGAGATGGAGGGAGTGAGGAAGGGTAGGATCCACACAAACAGAGAATGGTCAGAGGTAACCAGATCAAAAGTCTAAGAAGAGAAATAGAGGTGGTCTAAACAAGCCAAATCAGATGCCAAGGAGCAGAGATTGAGAGAAGGTCAGTACAAGCAGGGTTAGTAGCAAAGGAGTATAGATCAAGAGGTGGTCAGTGCAAGCCGGGTCAATTGTCAAAGAGTGGAGATCAAGATGTGGTCAGAACAAGCTGGGTTAGATGTCAAGGAGTGGTGATCAAGACGTGGTCAATTCTATCTGGGTCTGGTACCAAGGAGCATTGATAAGCACAAGGCAGAAGAGCAAGGAACAAACACAGAAAGCTTGTGGAACGGGAACCCATTGACTTGGGTTGCCCATATATATAGTCAAGAAAGCCAATAAGGTGGCGACTAGAAAGGGGCTTAGATCAGAGCCAGACTCAAAAGAGCAAACTGTGCCCAATAAGATGTCAAATTGATAAACTGTAGGCATGTCTATGTGTAGGCGCAGCTGAAGCAAGGAAGCAGCGGCACTGCACATACTCAAGAATCCAATGGAACATGCATGCCCCAGAAAAGGAAACTGCAGCAAGGTAGGAAAGCCACCATGGGGGGGGGGGTTGAATGGATGGGGAGGAGAGCAGCAATGAGTTGTGTAGAAGCCCATAGTAGTGAAGAAAGGAGAGCATTGCAAGGATTTGTGCTGACAACTAGTGTTGAGCGAGCACCCCGATGCTTGGGTGCTCGGGTGCTCTGACCGAGCACCGCCGGAGGCTCGAGTGCTCGGCCGAGCACCCGAGCCCCATTGAATTCAATGGGGCGACACGAGCATTACACCAGGCACCCCCTGCTCTGATGAGGGGAGGGTGCCTGGTCAATGCCCCCCTTCATCTCCACAATGCCCCTCTTCCACAATGTCCCCCTTCCACAATGTCCCCCTTCATCTCCGCAATGCCCCCTTCATCTCCGCAATGTCCCCCTTCCACAATGTCCCCCTTCATCTCCGCAATGCCCCCTTCATCTCCGCAATGTCCCCCTTCCACAATGTCCCCCTTCATCTCCGCAATGCCCCCTTCATCTCCCCAATGCCCCCCTTCCACAATGTCCCCCTTCCACAATGTCCCCCTTCATCTCCGCAATGCCCCCTTCATCTCCGCAATGCCCCCCTTCCACAATGTCCCCCTTCCACAATGTCCCCCTTCATCTCCGCAATGCCCCCTTCATCTCCGCAATGTCCCCCTTCCACAATGTCCCCCTTCCACAATGTCCCCCTTCATCTCCGCAATGCCCCCTTCATCTCCGCAATGTCCCCCTTCCACAATGTCCCCCTTCATCTCCGCAATGCCCCCTTCATCTCCGCAATGCCCCCCTTCCACAATGCCCCCCTTCCACAATGTCCCCCTTCATCTCCGCAATGCCCCCTTCATCTCCGCAATGCCCCCTTCATCTCTGCAATGCCCCCCTTCCACAATGTCCCCCTTCCACAATGTCCCCCTTCATCTCCAAAATGTCCCCCTTCATCTCCGCAATGCCCCCTTCATCTCCGCAATGCCCCCTACCTCCAGTCCCTGGTGGTCCAGCGGAGCGTCTGTAAGATCTGTGCCTCCTTCGGCACAGATCCCTGCCACCCGAACATGGCGGGCGAGCACATGGCGGTACTCGTACGAGTACCGCCATGTGCCAAGCAGAGCGATGCTCGAGCCGATCCGAGCATCGGCCGAGCATGCTCGCTCAACACTACTGACAACTATTAAAAGCAAACTCAGCCAGAGCAAGGAGCGAAGACCAGTTGTTTGGAAGCGGGATGGTAGGGGGAAGGTAGATGGACTGTAATGCCTAGACAGGCACAAAAAGCTCTCCAGAACCATGAGGTGAACTAACTCCATCTGTTAGAGACAATTTGGAGGGGAACTCCATGGAGATGAAACACCTCCTTAAAGAAAACCTCTGCCAGCTGCTGGGCCATAGGCAGTTTAGTCAGCAGAATGAAATGTGCCTGCCACTAGAAGTGGTCCACAATAACTAAGATTACCATGTTTTTTTTTGGAGGGAGGCAGGTCTACCCAAAGTCCAGGGCTATGTGCGTCCAGGATGCTGAAGGTACTGATAAGGGCTGCAAGAGACCTGAGGGTTTGGTTTTGGGCTCGTTTATGTCTGGTGCAATGGTGACAACCACGAACAATGTCCTTAACATCAAGTTGTAGAGAAGGTCACCAAAACTGACACTGAACTAGATCCTTAGTTTCAGATATGATGGGATGACCAGAGGTGGGATTTCAGTGCAGTACAGCTCCGGCACAATTAGATGTCCAGGAGGACAGGAAGCATGTACCAGATTCTGAGCCTTTTGGATTTTGCCCAGCATGATAGTAGATAAAGAGTAGACAATGTGGGAGGTCGGAATGATGTTCTAAGGTGGGTCCTCTGAAGCAGAAGAGCCAAAAATCAAGGACAAAGCATCAGCTTTAACATTCATGGTATAGGGTATGAAGGAGATGGTGAAACAAAACGTGAAAAAAACAAAGACCAGTAAGCTTGGTGTGGAGTAAGTTGTTTGGCTGATTAGAGGTACTGCAGATTCTTGTTGTCACTGTAGAGAGTGAATGTATCCTCAAACCCCTCCAGCAGATTACGCCATTCCTCGAGGGCTAATTTCATTGTAAGATGCTTTCAGTTGTCAACATCATAGTTTCTCTCAGCAGGTGACAAGCGACAGGAAAAGTAGCAACAAAGATTCAACACATTGGTGTTAGTCTCTTTGAGATAGGATGACACCAACACCGGATTCAGAGGTGTCAACCTCAACAATAAAGGGTCTAGAAACATCTGGGTATCTCAGACTCAGTGCGATGTGAAGGCAGACTTGAGGGATGCAAAAGCAGCTATGGCTTTGGGTGTCCATTCCTGAGGATTTTCCCCTTTCTTGGTTAAGCCTGTGAGAGGGACCGCCATGGTGGAGTAGTTCTGGATAAACCATTTATAGTAATTGACAAACCACAGGAACCGCTGCACTCCTCACAAGTCAGTGGGACGTGGCCCCTGGGTAACTGCCAACACTTTGGAAGGATCCATTTCGATTCCGGTACTGGAGACAATATAACCTAAGAAAGGGAGTCAATTCCTTTTAAATTCACATTTCTCAAGCTTCATGTACAGTTCATTGTCTCTATGTCACTGTGTAATGTTCTCCGGAGACGGACTAGGTCAGGAGCTGAGGAGCGACATTGGGTTGCGTTGCTCAGGACCGGAGACAGCCACCCTTGTCTCTTTGCTGTGGCCAAAGCCAAGTTAAAGGTGCTGGCCGTGAAGCTAGATATCCAATCCCAGTTGAGCCGGGACCCTGACCAGGATGAAGACTAGGGTGCACTGTACATAGACCTAGTCCATAGAGCTAACTGGACCCTAAGACAGAGGAAAATAGGAACCTCGGAATCAGGAGGCAAAACCCAGAATCAGAACCCAAACAGCGGACCTGCTAATGACTGTAGAAGCTCGGAATCAAAGGTTAATGGACGTAGACGAAATGTGGGCTAGGGCGACCACCAGACCTGAGGTGAAGAACAGATCTCAGTACAGGTCGCTAAAGAAGTCCCAAGGATAAGAAGGGGCCCCCGGTACCTAAGGAGGATAGGCAAACAAATTAACCCACCACTACCCCTACTCAGGATAGACCCTCGCACTAAACTGGACAGAAATTGCCCCGAGGTAAGTAGGACAGGGACCCTCTGCAGGTAAGCAAACCCAAAGGAAAAGGCGAACCGCAGCAAGGCGCCATATGAGGGATGAGACTCCTACAGAACAGGAGAGCACTCCCAAGCTCCTCCCCAAATGAGGTGCCAAGGCGGCCACCTCAACTCAGCCCAAAGGCTAGTAAAAAGTCCAACCAGAGAACAAGGCCACACAAGAGAAGGGAAACTGAAAGAGTCTGCTCCTGGCTCAACAGAAGGTGGGCTCCACCATGCAGCGGACCGTGACACAAACAGAACACCAAGCATGAGGACCAACCAGAACAACCTCCCAGGTGGGACCACCAGCACAACGGGGAATAGCTGGTGTGAGAACACAGACTAGAGAGCTGGGAGCGACAGAACCTCCAGGGGAGAGCCAGAAGCAAGAGCAGAGAGGACAAGACACGAGCCACCAAGGCCCGGAGCCAAACGGGAAGCCCAAAGCCACTCAGCCAGGAAGAGGCATCAAGAGAGGAGAACAGGAGGCAGAGGCACACAGAGATCCGGATGTCCTGCTGCGGGTGCTACAGGCAGCCGGGGAGCAGTGGAGAAGTGCTGGAGCACAGCGGGAGTCAACAAGCCTAGTCACCAGGGGCTAACGTGTCTATTAGAGAGGAAGCAGAAGTAGTGTCAAAATACAAGCCAAAGACTTACTGGGGGAGTCAGGGACAACGGAGGATGCGAACAGCAGAGTCAGACAAGCCAGAAGGTCGGAAAACTAGAGTCAGAAACACGTCAGAAGCCAGGTCAATCACGGCAGGGTCAGAAACTGGAAGAGCAAACAGAACACTAATGCCAGACACAGCACCACCAGCATGTATAATCGAGAGCAGGTCATAGGGCTGGCTAGAAGATAAACCCAAGCGCTCCAATCAACATAAAGGAAAAACGGCTCATTGGTAAGGAAATCAAACCTGGCAATAACAGGACAAATCTCCCAAAAACCCTTACACTCTGAAGAACTTGCTTGACATGGACCCTATGAAGACAGAGCATTGGCGAGAAGATCATATACCGTACAGAAAGACAACTAAATGTGATGTCAGCATATCCCAGAAGACGTAATTTACCAGATCCTGGAAAATGACTGGGGTGTTGCACAGTCCGAAGTGTTTTACCAGGTACTCACAGTGCCCATATCTAGTATTGAATGTTGTCTTCTAGTGATGAGCGAGCACCCCAATGCTCGGGTGTTCGGGTGCTCTGACCGAGCACCCCCGGAGGCTCGAGTGCTCGGCCGAGCACCCGAGCCCCATTGAAGTCAATGGGAGGACTCGAGCATTACACCAGGCACCCCCTGCTCTGATGAGGGGAGGGTGCCTGGTCCATAGGAAAAGGTCAGAAAATGATGGAAACACCACAGAAATGGTTCAGGGACAGCATAGGGAGGATGTCTGGATGCATCTTGGACTCCAACGTCGCTGCTGGGAACGATCTTTCGCCCTTAGTACGCCATTTTTACAGACTGACCGTAAAACACACAAAAAGGCAGATAAAAACGACTTTAGGCGAAAAATTGTTACCAAACAGTATTTGCTGTATATTTACTTGTATATCATCTGCAAATTCTCCCAAAAATGTCCTCGATTTTTCTGAACTGAGGCCATGATTAAGAGGGAAACGTGCGCAAAGGCAAATTCTCCCAAAAATTTCCTCGATTTTTCTGAACTGAGGCCATGATTAAGAGGGAAACGTGCGCAAAGGCAAATTCTCCCAAAAATTTCCTCAATTTTTCTGAACTGGGGCCATGATTAAGAGGGAAACGTGCGCTGAGCCGACCATCCAAAACATTATGGGTGAGGGTCTGCTGCGGAGCTGACCATCCTAAACATTATATGCGAAGGCCCGCTAGTGAGCTGACGCTATAAAACATTATATGAGAGGGCCCGCTAGAGAGCTGACCCAATAAAACATTATATGAGAAGGCCCGCTGGTGAGCTGACCTATACAAAAATTGTCAAACAGGGCCCGCTGGTGAGCTGGCCCTATATAAAAATTATATCACAGGGCATATGGAAGAGGAGGAGGAGGATGAGAAGATTAAGAGTCAACCATATACCCGTTTTTTGGGTGGAAAGGTTGAATGGGAATACAGAGTATTCCTATCATTGTAAATAACATATATAAAGTCACTTTATGTTCCTCCGGGGCTTTCCTCCAGTGGAGTGGAGAAGTCAGGGGAAATCCAGGCCTTGTTCATTTTTATAAGTGTCAACCTATCAGCATTTTCGGTGGAAAGGCGGATACGCTTATCTGTTATGATGCCACCAGCAGCACTAAATACCCACTCAGACAGAACGCTGGCGGCAGGGCAGGCCAGCACCTCCAAGGCGTAGAGTGCCAGTTCATACCACGTGTCCAGCTTGGACACCCAGTAGTTGTAAGGCACAGAGGGATCATTCAGGACGCTGACACGGTCTGCTACGTACTCCTTCACCATCTTCCAAAACTTTTCCCTCCTTGTGACACTAGGCTGCGCATCAGGGTGAGGGTGCTGGCGGGGTGTCATGAAGGTGTCCCACGCCTTGGAGAGTGTTGCCCTGCCTTTGTCGGAACTGCTGTGTGCTCCCCTTTTCTCCCCTTCTCGGTTGGCCAAGGTAGCACGTACTCTGCCGCCAGCGTTGTCAGATGGAAAATTTTGGAGCAATTTTTCAACAAGAACCTTCTGGTATTGCACCATTTTGCTTGTCCTCTCCACCGGAGGAATGAGAGATGAGAAATTCTCTTTGTAGCGGGGGTCCAGAAGGGTGAACACCCAGTAATCCGTGTTGTCTAAAATGCGTGTAACGCGTGGGTCACGGGAAAGGCAGCCTAACATAAAGTCAGCCATGTGTGCCAGAGTACCAACAGGCAAGATTTCGCTGTCCTCACCAGGAGGATGACTCTCAATCTCCTCATCCTCTTCCTCCTCTTCTGCCCACCCACGCTGAAGAGATGGAACTAAAGTTCCATGGCTACCCTCTGTAGCGGAGGCAACCGTGTCTATCTCCTCCTCCGCCTCCTCCAATTGTCGCTGAGAAGACGAAGTGAGGGTGCTCTGGCTATCACCTTGTGTAAGCTCTTCCTCCCGCATTTCCACCTCTTCCACATGCAAAGCGTCAGTTTTAATTGTGAGCAGCGAGCGTTTCAGTAGACACAGAAGTGGGATGGTTACACTGATAATAGCGTTATCGCCGCTCACCATCTGTGTCGATTCCTCAAAATTGCGTAAAACCTCACAGAGGTCTGACATCCATTCCCACTCCTCACTTCTGATTACAGGAAGTTGAACGGAGAGGCGACGACCGTGTAACAGCTGGTACTCCACTACTGCCCTCTGCTGCTCACAAAGCCGGGCCAACATGTGGAAGGTGGAGTTCCAGCGCGTGCTCACGTCACACAGCAGCCGGTGAGCTGGCAATTGTAAGCGCTGCTGCAGCTTCAACAGGCCGGCTGAAGCTGTAGATGACTTACAGAAATGTGCACAAACGCGGCGCACCTTGGTCAAGAGATCATGCAAATTGGGGTAGGTTTTTAGAAATCGCTGAACCACTAAATTAAATACATGCGCTAGGCATGGTACGTGTGTGAGCTTGCCGAGCTCCAAAGCCGCCACCAAGTTACGCCCATTATCACACACAACCATGCCTGGTTGCAGGTTGAGTGGCGAGAGCCATTGCTCGGTCTGGTGACTAATCCCCTGCAACAGCTCTGAGGCCGTGTGCTGTTTGTCCCCAAGGCAGATCAGCTTCAGCACGGCCTGTTGACGCTTCCCCACTGCAGTGCTACACTGCTTCCAGCTACCGGCTGATGGGTGAGTGGCGCTGCGCGCAGAGAATTCGGAGGTGGAAACGGAGGAGGAGGAGCCAATAACGTAGGTGCTGGCGGAAACCCTGATGGAGGTAGGGCCCGCAGTCCTCGGCGTGGGTAGCACCTGTGCCATCCCAGGGTCCGAGTCGCTCCCAGCCTCCACGACATTCACCCAGTGTGCCGTCAGGGAAATGTAGCGTCCCTGGCCACAAGCACTTGTCCATGTGTCAGTCGTTAAGTGGACCTTCCCAGTAACTGCGTTGGTCAGGGCACGGGTGATGTTACGGGACACATGGTGGTGTAATGCGGGGATGGCACACCGGGAAAAGTAGTGGCGGCTGGGGACCGCGTACCGAGGGACAGCTGCTGCCATCAGGCTGCGGAAGGACTCAGTCTCCACAAGCCTAAATGGCAGCATTTCGATGGCCAGTAATTTGGAAAGGTGTGAGGTTAGTGCTATGGCCTGTGGGTGGGTGGCTGGGTATTTTCGCTTGCGCTCAAATGCCTGGGGTAACGACATTTGGACGCTGTGCTGGGACAGGGAAGTGGATGTGGTCGCTGATGGTGCTTCAGATGGTACAGGTGCAGGGCAGGAGGTATGCGGGCCTGCGCCTTCGACAGGCGATTGGCCGGCACCGAAAACAGGGGAAGAAGAGGCAGTGGTGTGGCCTGCAGACACAGATGGGCGATCCAGGCGTTCCTCCCACTTATTACGGTGCTTGGATGCCATGTGTCGGATCATGCTGGTGGTGGTGAGGTTTCTAGTGTTCATGCCTCGGCTCATTCTGGTGTGGCACAGGTTGCAAACTACAATTCTTTTGTTGTCCGCACTTTCCTTAAAAAAACGCCATACCGCGGAACACCTACCCCTTGGCAAGGGAGATTTACGCAAGGGGGTGCTCCGTGGAACATTTGCGGGCCGGTTTGGTGCGGTCCGCCTTCTTTCTGTATCCACACCACTGCCTCTTCCAGCCTGTTGCGGTGCTGCAGATGGCTCACCCTCAGGACTGCTGTCATCGCTCGGCTCTACACCTTCCCAGGTGGGGTCAGTCACCTCATCGTCCACCAAGTCCTCCTCCACTTCCTCACTCTGATCATCCTCCTCATGTCTTGATCCCACCACATACTCAGTCATTGACAACTGTATATCATCCTCCTCATCAAGGTCTTGAGACAGTAATAGTGGTTGATTTAATGGCAACTGTGTCTCATCATCATCATCATCCACTTCCTTTGACCTTAAATGCCGTTCACCTCTGTCATCTTCTTGTGATTGGGTACCCTCTAGAGGTTGTGAATCAGGGCACAAGATGTCATGTTCCTCTGCAAGCGTGCTTGGAGAGAGGTTCAAATGAAGGATTGGTGATGAGACGAGCTCCTCACTATATCCCAGTGTGGGATCACTTCTTTGACCAGACCCTCTATGGTGGGAGGAAGGATGATCAGAGTGAGGATTATGTTGACCAGACTCTTGGCTACTGAGAGTGGACTTGGTGGAAGACAGGGTGGTGCTTAACCGACTGGAAGCAGTATCAGCTGACATCCAACCGACCACCTGTTCGCAGTGGTCGGACCTCGAGAGTGATGTCCTGCGACGCCCTGTAAAATGAGACATGAAGCTAGGTATGGTGGATGTCTTTCTGTCTTCTGCTCTGGCACCAGGCGCAGTTTCTACGCGTCCTGACCCGCGCCCTGAACTATCAGGATCACGTCCACTTCCCCATCCCTTTTTACCCGCCTTCTTCATATTACACGGAATATGTGCTGCAAATCTGCAACTTTGCACAGTACACAGAATTTGCTTCTTATCTGCGGCGACGCACAGTGAATGGAATATGTGACTTTGATATTTTACAGTTTGAAGACTTAACAGAATTTTTTCCTATTCTGAAACTGTGCACAGTCAACAGAATTTGCTTCTTAACTGCGGCGACGCACAGTGAATGGAATATGTGACTTTGATATTTTACAGTTTGAAGACTTAACAGAATTTTTTCCTATTCTGAAACTGTGCACAGTCAACAGAATGTGCTGCTAAACTGCGGCGACGCACAGTGAATGGAATATGTGACTTTGATATTTTACAGTTTGAAGACTTAACAGAATTTTTTCCTATTCTGAAACTGTGCACAGTCAACAGAATGTGCTGCTAAACTGCGGCGACGCACAGTGAATGGAATATTTGACTTTGATATTTTACAGTTTGAAGACTTAACAGAATTTTTTCCTATTCTGAAACTGTGCACAGTCAACAGAATTTGCTTCTTAACTGCGGCGACGCACAGTGAATGGAATATGTGACTTTGATATTTTACAGTTTGAAGACTTAACAGAATTTTTTCCTATTCTGAAACTGTGCACAGTCAACAGAATGTGCTGCTAAACTGCGACGACGCACAGTGAATGGAATATGTGACTTTGATATTTTACAGTTTGAAGACTTAACAGAATTTTTTCCTATTCTGAAACTGTGCACAGTAAACAGAATTTGCTTCTTAACTGCGGCGACGCACAGTGAATGGAATATGTGACTTTGATATTTTACAGTTTGAAGACTTAACAGAATTTTTTCCTATTCTGAAACTGTGCACAGTCAACAGAATGTGCTGCTAAACTGCGGCGACGCACAGTGAATGGAATATGTGACTTTGATATTTTACAGTTTGAAGACTTAACAGAATTTTTTCCTATTCTGAAACTGTGCACAGTCAACAGAATGTGCTGCTAAACTGCGGCGACGCACAGTGAATGGAATATGTGACTTTGATATTTTACAGTTTGAAGACTTAACAGAATTTTTTCCTATTCTGAAACTGTGCACAGTCAACAGAATTTGCTTCTTAACTGCGGCGACGCACAGTGAATGGAATATGTGACTTTGATATTTTACAGTTTGAAGACTTAACAGAATTTTTTCCTATTCTGAAACTGTGCACAGTCAACAGAATGTGCTGCTAAACTGCGACGACGCACAGTGAATGGAATATGTGACTTTGATATTTTACAGTTTGAAGACTTAACAGAATTTTTTCCTATTCTGAAACTGTGCACAGTAAACAGAATTTGCTTCTTAACTGCGGCGACGCACAGTGAATGGAATATGTGACTTTGATATTTTACAGTTTGAAGACTTAACAGAATTTTTTCCTATTCTGAAACTGTGCACAGTCAACAGAATGTGCTGCTAAACTGCGGCGACGCACAGTGAATGGAATATGTGACTTTGATATTTTACAGTTTGAAGACTTAACAGAATTTTTTCCTATTCTGAAACTGTGCACAGTCAACAGAATTTGCTTCTTAACTGCGGCGACGCACAGTGAATGGAATATGTGACTTTGATATTTTACAGTTTGAAGACTTAACATAATTTTTTTCCTATTCTGAAACTGTGCACAGTCAACAGAATGTGCTGCTAATCTGCAACTTTGCACACTAAACAGAATGTGCTCTAATCTGCAACTTTGCACACTAAAAAGAATGTGCTGCTAATCTGCAACTTTGCACACTGAACAGAATGTGCTCTAATCTGCAACTTTGCACACTAAACAGAATGTGCTCTAATCTGCAACTTTGCACACTAAACAGAATATATGAAGTTTTTTTTTTTTTTTTTTTCCCCCCCACACAAAATAAACTGCTGCCCCCACACACAGTAGTCCTAAAAAGGACTTTTGGGTCTTTTTTTTTTTTCACAATTGCTTGTCTTCTCCCTACACTGACTTTCCCTTCCTATCCTCATCTCTCCCTGGCTAAGACTGAGCCGAACTCGCTGGTCAGGTGCTATACAGCACCCGACCACGGGTTCTGGCCAGCCAATCAGTGTAATGCCAGCAGCCAACATGGCTGCTGGCATTACACTGATGTCAGAGCCTCCCTGCACGTTTATTGGCTGCGCAGCAGCCGCGAAACGTGCGGGGAGGAGACCCGAACATGGCGGGCGAGCACATGCGGTACTCGTACGAGTACCGCCATGTGCCGAGCAGAGCGATGCTCGAGCCGAACCGAGCTTCGGCCAAGCATGCTCGCTCAACACTATTGTCTTCCACTCGTTCCCTGGTTGGATGTGGACCAGATTGTATGCCCCCTTCAGATCCAGCTTTGTACTTGTTCTTGACTGTGATACGGTTGAGGCCTCAGTAGTCAACTCACGGTAGCAAAGACCCAACCTTCTTGCCGACAAAGAAGAATCCAGCCCCGGCTTGAGAAGTGGAGGGATGGATGAAGCCTTTTGCCAAATTCTCTGGTTGAGATAGACGGTAGGTACGACCCATAGGAGACAAGGTTCTGGGAAGGAAGTCAATTGAGCCAGGGAAGGCCCAGAATGACAGTTGTGGTGAATAAACCAGGTCAAAGTACAGGCGTTTGGCATGTAGGACTCTGGGAATGACCTGTAAAGGCCTCTTATCAAATGTGATTCTCCCATCACCCAATGGTTTTCTATCCAGTGTGGAGACCAGAAGAGGCTGTTTCTTCAGCTGTCAAGGTATACTGTGGCGCCTGGCACAGGTGAGATCCATAAAGAGTCCAGCACTGCCAGAGTCTAGGAAAGCCAGAAAATAAATGGACCACTCAGACCATTGAATCATGACCAGAACTAGTATCCTGGGGGAGGGGTGGTGAGGCTGAGAAATGGGGTTTAGCACACTGCATCCATGTTCGGCCAAAACATATGGCCCTTGAGACCGCAATATAGGCAGAAACCTAGGGTGCAACTCGTCTTCCTCGGACAGCCAAGTAACTCTGCCTATCATGGGTGTCTCAGCAGAAGGGTTGCCCTCAGTGGAATCAGGAGACGAGGTTCAGTGCTGTCTCTTACTGTGCTCTTGTTCTGGCCATCTCTCCTGCATACATTTATCAAGGTCAAGGCACAGGTGGTGAACTCCTCCAGCCCAACTGGGATGTCCCTACACGTGAAAGCATCCTTGAGATGTTCACTAAGACAGTGTCTAAATTCCGCCTTTAAGGCCCCTTAGTTACAATCGGTCTCATATGATAAGGTTCAGAACGCCACCACATATTGACTCACAGATTGGTTTCCCTGCCGTAGGTCCAGCAGGGCTTCTTCAGCATTGGCAGAACATTGAAAACCAGACTTAAAGTAAGAGATGTAATTGTAGGCATGTCTATGCGTAGGCACCACTGAAGCGAGGAGGAGCCAACACTGAGCATACTCAAGAATCCAACGTAACACGCATGCATCAGACAAGGAAGTGGCCACGAGGTAGGCGGGCCACTACGGCAAAATCTGTGACAATTGTTTAGGATTCCTGATGACATGTGTAATGGATTTCTTCTGTATGTCATGAGGCTAGGATCAAAAGAACCATGTGACTTATTCAAATAACCTGACTTGACAATACTTTGTGAATATAAGATGCTGGAAGGGGGAACCCAACATGCTGAAATGAGAGCAACAACAGAGGCCTTTTGTTGTCCAGGAGTTAAATCAATGATGATTTGCAGGGTTCCCTTGGACAGATATATATTCATTCATTGTTACATTATATTTCTGTGTGCTAAGTCTTCCATAATGCATACCATTGTTAAGCTACAACATTGTTGTAATTAACCTTTTCAATATGTTGATATAACATCAGATGTTTTAGTAAAAGAAATCACCAAATATTACAAGTTTTCTATGTATTCCTTCCACATAATCAACCGATATACCACAAATGAAATAAATATTTTTGTTGTGAATAATATCCAAATTAGAATATTAATATTTGCATATTTAATATTATTAAATCAGGCCACATCTGCACCAGTCATCAATATGGAAAACATCAGGGTTTTTTTTGTATTTTTCATTTAGAAATGTTACATTTTCTATTGAATCGTTTTGTATAGAACTTTACCAAAAATAATCATACCCTCAGAGAGAAATGTGTCCTTGTAAACATTATACATTTTCAAGAAATATGTCTTATAATTTGCTGGTTTGCAAATTACTCTGCAGTCAATGTGACATTATTCCCTTTTCTCCATTATTTCACAAAAAGGTTACATGAGGAATGAATTCAGAAACCCAATAGTATTAGCTTTATCTCCATAATTGCTATTTCTGAACTTCTAATAGTCAATTGTCACTTTTAGAAGACATAATTAGATATACTACTTCCACTGGTAACAAGGCTCAACCAGCAGTTGGATCTCTGTATGTTGCTTTCTCAATATCTGACTTTTTTTTTCTATGTGATAATTATCACAACAGTGGCAACAAAATTATTTCCCACTTTCTTAAGTGCTAGCATGAACACACGAGAAAATCAGTCAAGGTCTGCATAATGTGGTACAGTTTCAGAGCTTTTTTTCTGGCATTAAAATGATTTTCCTCTACTGTGCTTTAATGCAGGGAATTCCCTATTTGACAATTGCAGCGTGAAAATAGCCTTTTAAAAATGCAGGTGAGGCATAAATTGCTAATTTTTGCAGAACATATTCACATAATGGTTGCATCCATGTTTTTATAATCAGGTAGTCTGATGTTTCTATGATACAAGAACTGCTAGGGTTTGTACTTTCACACAGCCTCACTTGTTTCATTGCTTATAAACAAGCACATTGAGATACATATACTGATATCCATAAGACCTTTCCTAAAATTCAATAGTGAATGCTACAATTAAACTAATTTTGTGTTTTTATGAGATTCACATAGTGGACTATTGCTTAGATTACATAGAAATTCAAATATATTATCACTGATTTTATCTAACAGATTCCCATTGACATCTATGGAGAAATTTGAAAATAAAATTGTTGATAAATTTATCAACTGCAATGTAATACAGTTGCATATTAGGAGATGAATGCCTGGATGCAGTTGCAGTTAAACAAGTTTATCAAGAGTTTTATCTAAAAAATTCTTCATATACTTCAGTTGGAATCTGTAAGATAAATCTAGTAATAACTCTTACCATCTGCAATGTGATAAGACTGAAATTAGAAGACTATATTGAAGAAAACATTGTATTATTGGTAACTGCAGACTGAGTTCAATGACATTAACTTTATAGTTTTCCACAAAGGCTTTTCTCAAACTGCAGTAGATTATATACTGAATAGCTTAAATAAATTATGATTCAGCTTCTACTTGCCACTTATATGTATAGATGACTGCGTGTTTCCTACAATACATGCTTCCCTGCTAAAAAGCAAAACCTAGAGATTAAGGCCTCTATTCAATTCAACATTTTGCCAAAAAAAACAAAAAAACACCCGCATGCATTTTTTCAAGCACGTTAAAGGGATAGTAATACTTCAAAATTACTATCCATTATATTGAATCCCTTTAAAAACTGAATTAAATGCCACCAGCGGCATCTCTCAAACCTTTATGGTTTGTGAGATAGCCGCTTTTAAACTTCGCTCTCCCCTGCCTCTCCCCTGACGTCAGCGTTCTTGCTGCAGCAGGGAAATCCAGTCCCGGGACCGGCGGAGGCTCTTCAGCAGAGCCAAGATCTCGTTATGGAAGACAAGATCCTTCACTAAAACGGTCTTCTATGTGTGCTTGGTTACCAAGCACACGTAGAAGACCGTTTTAGTGAAGGATCGTTTCTTCTATACCGAGATCTCCCTCTGCTGAAGGGCCTCCTTTTGATTCAATTAACGGATTCCTCTGCTGCAGCAAGAATGCTGACGTCAGGGGAGAGCAAAGTTTAAAAGCAGCTATCTCGCAAAACCATAAAGGTTTGAGAGATGCAGCTGGTGGCATTTAATTCAAAAAACATACGTAGGGCGCTAAAGTCACCCTTCTCAACCTCATCTGCTAGTCTTGTCATGCACTCTCTTTCTGAACAGTTCTGCATCTTTCTAACTCAGCACTCACTCCTGGATATATGAAAATACAAAACCCAAAATGTTATAAACTACACATTTTCCTCTATAATTGACTATATGCTAATATTCCCTGATTTTATCAAATCCTTTGACCCTGTCCACATCACATCCATTATGTGGTCTGATCATGCCTTGCTCTGATAGTCCATCTCAATTTCTGCTCTGCATCATAGAAAATGTAACTGGAAACTAAATAAATCATTACTCAATGAACATTTGTTTGCTTCTTATGTATTTACTCATATTACACAATACCTGGCTTTTGAACAAAGGCTCAATTCCCCAGCCCTCAACCCTATGGCATGCATGCAAGGCCTACTTTAGGGGAGAAATTGTTTCATACTTGACAAAAGGTAGAAAAGACAGAGAAGGGACTTTGCACAACTTGCTAGCGGAGCTTACCACTATATAAACAAACCATAAGCAGAACCATTCTTTAACAAATCTTCCTAAAGTCCTTAAGGCTGGAGATGCATATAGCATGCTCAACTCTGAGAAGATTGTTAAGCAAATGAGGTGGGAAGAGCAGCAATTTTTACAAATCAGCTAATAAACCAACTAAAAGTTTAGCTACAACCTAAAATATTCAACTGTGATCATAGATCTTATCAAACAAATGAGCCTCTAGGAACACTCTTCATGAACCAACTGATATATACAATTAATTTCCTGCTTTGTTCTGCACATTATATAACCTGGACTTATATTCACCCAAATCACTGGATTCAATTAGGCATGAAATAGACCCTTTCCTACATGATCTTCCATTTCCTTAGATCCTGGAAAAAGCCAGATACACTTTAAATGCCCCTTTCTCTCTTGAAGAACCACAATTTGTTGAAGCCACTCCAACTACATCTACACTATATCCGCCTATGGCTGCACAGCCATTGGTCCCGACATACTGGCATCTTTACCATCTAAGGAAGACCAGAGGGTGCTCACAGGGAATATTAAATCCACTCTGCATGTGGAACTGTCTGAGCTCAGATGGGATCTGCATACTCTCGGCCAGAGTCAACTCCGCAGAGGAGGTAAACATGGAACACTTGAGGCACCACCACCGGTTGGAACAATACTGCCTAGCCCGAAAGCATATGATTTAGCTGCTTCAGTATCGTCTAGCCAATTTAGATAACAGGGGTCTGCATTAATTTCTCCAATCCTTCTTTGCAAGCTTACTACAGAGACCTAACTCCAACCTGATCATGTTGAATAGAGCCCATAGAGCCCTAAACCTCAGAGGCAACCCAATTGACAAAGCCCAGGGATATAATCTGTGGGCTCCAATATTTCCAGGACAAGGAAGTGATCATGGCTGTTTGCCAGGCTAAGGATTCAGCCCATTATGCTGGTATGGACATCCAAGTATATCAAGATCTCTCACCTCATACCCTATACTTGAGAAATCAGCTACGTCCATTAAAGCATCTGTGAAAATTAGATATAAAGTACAAATGGGAATTCCCCTTTCATCTCTTTGCTCAGTATAAGGGCCAATCAGCCACACTTAAACACCAGGAAGAGATAGTGGAGTTCTGCAGACACCTGGCGATTGATGCACCGGGTGACCACAAGCCTCCATCCTTTCTACCACAGCCGACCTTGGCACCCAACCAGCACCTTCACTGGCACTTAATGGTGGAATCAACTCAGTGGAAGAAGAAGAGAGATCCGCTCAACCTATGAAGGAGGTGTCAGAATATTCCAGCAACTCCATGGTGTGACTCTTCCTTTGACCCTTTATGCTGTGCAGGAACATCCACGGTTGACCTCTCAATGAGACTCTGTCTATCCCACTTCCTCTTCCTTGGTTCAACCCTGGTACTGACCGAAGTGGCTGGTCCAGCAGCCTCACTCTATGGGCCTCAAGCCATATTGAGGGCTCCTTTGCCCACCCCTGCCTACAACGTTTTACTACCCTTAGATTCTGGCCTCCCCTATTGCTCTCCACATGGGCTAGACACTGTTAACACTACATGTACTAATATATATGATTTGCTCACATGCACAACATGGCATCTATATCGACTTTATATACTTAACTACACTTTTTCTTAGTAAGCTCAGTTTATTCTTAATTTCTGCTTATATTAGGCACACAACAGTGGCCAATCTCTCTTTCTATACCTCCCCTTGCAGATATATGCTTACTGTTTCCTAAATTGCATGCCTTTCAGGCATCTGGGCCTTCTCCTCTAATACTCTGTGCCTTGTCCGCCTCTATCATCTGCAGAAGGTGGTCCAAACAGAGGTTATACCACTAGACATCACTTCTTCTAACTCCTTCTCCTTCTTTCTCTTTCCTCTTTACACCCTCTTCTCTCCCTCCCTCCCCTCCGTGACCCTTACCCTCCCCCTCTGGGCCGTGGCCACTCAACCACTTATCACTGAGACTTTTTCATCCAGTTAGCTTGTATGCCTCTACCACACTTCTTAAACCTACATCTTACAATTTTAAAGGGTTCAACAGCTCAGAGAAAGTTCCATGGTTATGTGGGGGCTCATTTGTTTCCAGTCTTTTTGCAGAAGACCCATCTGGTTGGCAGTGACCAACCAAGGTTTGATGTGAAACATTTCCCAGCAATCCAGTAAGCAGGAGTCACAGGCTCTTTCATATAGACTGTAGCAGGATGGCTAGGTAAAGAGTAGGCAAGAGAGAACATTTTCATGTCTAAATGAAATTGGAGAATAATGGCACTTCCCGTTTGGCAAATAATTTCCTGTGAAAAGTGCAGTTTTTCCGCTTTTTACACCTAGCTCATTCCATTGAAGTCAATGGGAAAATTTAATTTAACACATAACATTTAACAACTATTATTATATTTACCAAAGGCATTGTATAAAAGGGGCATGAGGATGCCTGTGTTGGTGGCGTGTAGAGAAAGAATCAGTTGAACAGGGAATTTTTTTGGGGGGGTTGTTTATTGGGATTGGGGAAAGTTAATAAAAAAATAAATTCTAAATACAATTAAATATATCCATAAGACATGGTATAAAAGGGGTCTGATGAGTATGCCTGTGTTGGTGGGTGGGGTCTGTGAAATGAATCAGTTGAACAGGGAATTTGTTTGGGAGGTTTCTTGACTGGTATTGGGGGGACAGTTAATAAAAAAATAAATCAATAAAATAAAATAAGAAATTTCTATGTAAACTGATAAAGACAGGACCCCCCTGGCATAAGCTGCCACTGGTATGGACTAATACTTGACTTAGAGTATTTTGTAGAAGATGAATTGTTAGATTTGTTGTTAGAGGCCCAAGCCCTGAGGAAACATTGATTTTAGGACTTAGGCTTATTAGAGGCACAAGCCCTAAGGAAAATTGATTTGTAGGACTTAGACTTATTAGAGGCAAAAGACCTGAAGAAACATTGATTTGTAGGACTGAATCTGGTTTCTGCACAATCCCTAAGAAAACATTGATTTGTATGATGTAGGTTTGTTAGAAACAACCCCCCAAAATTGTTTATTTTTTGTAGGACTATGTGGTTTTTTTGCATTTTTAAACACAAGCCCTGAGAAAGAAAAATCTCTACTGGCCGAGTGTCAGCAGGTCATGTTGGCCAGTGGCCACTGGCCATTGTCAAATGTCCTCCTGAGTTCATAATTGCGGAATTTGCAACTGCTGTTCTTGCTGCTGCTGCTGAGTTTTTTAAGTTGCAGGATGATTAGGCATCTAAAAGGGAATGGGATCAACAACAGCAGTAACATGAGTGATGGATGATGAAGTTTCCACTTGCCACGACTATCTCCAGTGATGCTTCTGAGGCAGTAGCAGCACAATAAGTAGTCCCCAGTCTATGTGGAGAAAATAAGAAGTTGGCCAATAATTCTTCTCCACCTGCCCGTCTTCCAAAAGTATGGGTGTTCTGTTATTAGAATATACATTTTCCCCTTGAAAGCAGGAACTGTGCCTCTCATTAGCAACTGAAATGTACATACTGTGTGTGGTAAATAAAACCTCGGGGGCACAACTGTATCCAAACACCATGACACCAGAACCCAAGTACTGCAACTGTCACTTTACCCTTTGTCCACACCCTGTTAAGGACACATGACAATTTGCTGACAGTTTAATAGTAACAATGAACCCTCCCTGCCACCATCTTAGCATATTCTGTGGGATGGAATCTCCTCAGATGACGATTGATACCCTGCTTGCCTTGCAGTCATCAAAACCAATGGCACTGTGCACAATTTGTGATGTCAGTGAGAAGAAGAAAGGAGGGAACACACCTTGAAACAACCACCCTGATAACACACATGAAACACAGACGCCATAACATTTAAGACAAACACCGACCACAGAAATCAAGCACCGCTATTGCTATACCTTAATATTAAAGGTAAATCACCTGACAACCTACCTTAAACCTCAATTAGCATAGCTTATACAGTTTCTGGAGCAGGGGTATTCATATATTCTGCTGACAACTGTATTTTATTAATTGTAAGGATCAATTATCCTTTTCTATCCAGCTGAGTGCAATTATTGTTATCTAATACCTCTGAATATACCTATGTGTGGTTAACCCTGTAATTGCTGGTAATCCTCATGGTGATAATTGTCGTTTGGGTTACTATATACCTATTGTAATTGCTGGTCACTCATTTATTTCATTGTTGCTTACATTTTTTATATATAGTATATTGTGTTTAATACATTATATATATTTTTGCACCAATATGCGGGATTGATTATTTTAATCAATTCTTTACTGTGAAGTAGTGTGTCAATACCTAATACAGTGTAAAGTTCTCAAAATTATTTTATATTGTCATTTATCTATTTATGTGAAGATATCCAACCTGGTTCTCTTGTTTTAACCTCTTGGATACCTTCATCATAATTAGTTAGACAGTGGTGATGCCCATCCCTGTCTCCCATTCCTTCTCAGTTTCTGCTAAAAAGGCCATCAATATCTCTTCCACCCCAGCTTCTCCAGCATCATCATCATCACCACCACCACCACTAGTCCCTACGTGCTGCTACTCTATTACAGACATCTCACTGTTGGTTGGAGGATGGGATGAGAAATGTGACAGAGAGTCCCCTAATGTCACACTTACCATTTCTTGGTCAAGTGAAGAATGCAGACTGGCAGCAGCAGCAGTAGGCACAGGCAGCTGATCTGTGATCCAGGTGGTGGTGGTGGTGGTATTATTATTTCAGAGCCTGCTTTCCACCAACAGTTCTGGCCTCTTCAGGATCATGTTCCACTTGGACACTGTAGTTAAAGGAAGGGGACTCCCAGGGCCAGAGGAACAGTGTGGGCTCCCTTGACTGCTGGTCTGGATGCTCTCAAATGTTTCCCCTACTACTCCCGTAACACTAGTCCCACTGGCTGCTTCACCATTACTGCTACTACTACTAACACCAACCACATCAAGTTCAGCCCCAGAATCTTCCTCCTCACAGTCACTAACAAGCTGCTGGACCTTCGTAGTAGTAGCAGAACTACTCCTTGGGGATGACAAGTGTAATTTAGGGTCCCCTGCTGTCACACTTGTCATCATGTTCTCCTTTCCCCCTTCTATGTATTACAAGACCCACTAGAAGCTGTCAAGAATGCCCTCTACCACAATGACTACAAAGCAAGTAGAAATGTCCAGGATACAGAGTCTCCTTCAACAAGGGCTGGTGGAGTGAAGGCTAGAGTGCATCGCTAGGGAACATGGCTGGTGATCGCAGGGCCCCTGTAGTGAGTTGTGCTGTGACCGATTCTGTGAAAAGTTGCTGGCTGCGAAGCCAGATGACCCCCTTCAGTTGAGCTGAAGAAGGCCCAGGATAATGCACTACAGTGAGAATGTCCACCACCACCTCTAAGGAGAGTCAATTCCAATAATAATAAATAAAGGAACTCACCAGGGGGAGATCCAGGAGTCACAACTGTGATAGAGGATAGGCAGGATACTAAGGTGCAGCTGGCTGGATACAGGAAGAGCAGACTGGATTCCAGGTGGGAAGAGCTGGACACTCTGTAGACAGAGACAAGGATAAATAACTAGTAGCCCAGCAGGCTATCAGGAACAGAGCACCAGAATCTGCAAGGAGAGTGAGGGATAAGCCCTAGATAGCAACTGATAAGAATATCAGGAGGAGAGAGAATAGTCAAGGACACAAGCAAGGGGCAATAACAGGCTGGTCAGCAGTGGCAGAATCAGCAGGCAAAGGATATTCCAGGTCACAACCGAGGGTCAGCAACAGGTTGGTCTGCAGTGGCAAAATCAGCAGGTAAGGGAATAATCAGGTCACAAGCAAGGTCAAAAATGGGACGAACAGCAGAATAAGGTATGAGCAGACACTAAACGTACAATGATATAATTGCGCGCTGCTTCAATGCCATGACATCACCGCGCATAGCGTGGTGACGAGCCAGTAGAAGGCGGAAGAGAAAGAACGCAGAGCACCCACCCACATAGTAAGTAACGGAGGGGACAACATGACAGCAGCAGCTTCAGCAATGGTGGTAGCAGGTTCAGCACTGGTGGTAGCAGGAGCAGCACGTCTGACAGCAGGCACAGTGTTAGTGGCAGCAAGTTCAGCACTGGCAGCAGGCACAGCACTGGTAGAAGCAGGGGCATCATGTCTGACAACAGGCACAGTATTGGTGGCAGCAGGTTCAGCAGTGACAGAAGACACAGCTCTGGTGGAAGCAGGGGCAGCACTGGCAGCAGGCACAGCACTGGCATCAGACACAGCATTAGTGACTTCAGGGGCAGCATGTCTGACAGCAGGCACAGCAATGGTGGTAGCAGTAGCAGGGGCAGCACATCTGACAGCAGGTACAGCAGTATTGGAAGCAGGAGCAGCAAGTCTGGCAGCAGGCACAGGCAGCTGACCTGTCCTGCTCTTACTACTTCCCTTTTCTTCCTCCCTTCCCATTAAATTCCCCAAGATTTAGGGGGACTGGACAGCACTGGTTTTGTAGTGCTCACTTCCTCCTCCTCCTCAGACTCATTTCCTCCTTTCACTATTTTTAAACTTCCTCATAGTGATAGCAGTCACTATGAGCCTCTTTTACCTCAGGATCACAGCAGAACAGCACAGCACATGTACCTCGCTATGTAGCCACTTCTATTGTGTTTCACTTCCTGGAATACATCACGTTTTTATGGCGAAAATCACATAAATCAATGGGCAAAAACGTTTGAAAAAATGGCAAAGAATTTTGGCCAATGGAAAAAAATGTGAAGATTTTAATCGCTGCTTTTAAAGCAGATTTTCCCTCGAAAAAGCTGACAACAAAGTAGTTTTCGCTGAATTTCTCGCGGAAACACGGCAAGAGCTTTCGGCCACCCCTATTAAAGAGGTAACTTGTTCATAAGTGACAGAAACAAGGCTAGAGGCAGAGGTCATTGGCATCTAGGCAACCGTGACTGGGTTCAAAGTGACAATGGCTAGTGTCTGAACACTGGAGACAAATTATTATTATTAACAGTGGTAGCATGATCTGAAATGAACATTATTAACAGCAGTGCAGCAGTATTGGTGATAGCATGGTGAATGAACTGGAGTGTAATGATTGCAAACCCCAAGAAACCCCTGTACTGGGTGTGGAGGACAAGTAGGGCAAAACTGGATATAATGTCCTGAGGCCCCCACAGTAAAAACACAAATCATGGCTTCTCTTATGGGTTTTTTCATCTGCAGATAAGGATGTCCTTATGAGACCTATTTGCATAGGTTCTGGTTGACACAGACCTTGCAGGCAAAGGTGGTGAATAGCTCTGAAACTCTGTGTCTTTACAAGCTACCTCCCTGTGGTGCTCACTCAAGCGGCAATCCACTTGGATAGACAGGTGTACCAATTTTTCCAGAGTGCGGGGCACACCAGTTCGAGCAAGTTTGTCTTTCAAAGCATCAGATAATCCATGCCAAAGCTGATGTTTCACAGCTGGCTACCTGCAAAATGCTGCCACGTACTCCACCTCAGTACATTTTCCCTGTTTAAGGGTCCAGGGGCAGACTCAGCAGTGGCAGTCTTATGTAAGTCTCCATACAAAGCAGCAAGATCTTCTAGGAAGGACTTCAGCCAGAGGAGCACTGGATCATCCAGTTCCAGAATACTGTGAGCCCAGGATATCTGTTCACCTCTCAGTAGAGAGATCACAGTTCTTACTTGAACAAAGTGTGAGTGGTACATCTGGGGCTTGAATGAGAACAAGAGTTTACAGGTGTTAAGGAAACCTTGGAAACAGGTAGCAGGACCTGGGGTTCGGGTAACAAAGATTCTTTCTCCTTCAAGGTAGTCTTACCTCCTGTTATTTTTTACTCATCTGGGAGTAATCCCTTTGAAGTTCTTGGACAGACTTGGAAAAAGCAGAATCACTTGCTAGACTAGAGTGGTCAGGGCTTCAGGCATCCCTGCAGGCTCTATTTATGGCTCTGTTGTTATGTAGTGTTCAGACCCAGAGTAGGAGTCCAGTAGGCAGGGAGGCCTAAAATATAAGATCACTCAAGCTGGCGAGATAGGAACAGAGACTCTGGAGCAGAGTAGCCAGCAAGCCGAAAGTCCAGAAGTCAAAAGTCAAGAAGTCAGGAATCAAGGCAAGGGTCAGAGAGCCAGAGGTCAGGTAATCGGTAGAGCAAGCCAGAGGTCAGGAAGCCAGGAATCAGCCAAGGGTCAGGGATCCAAAAGTCAGGAGGGTCAACTATACCACTCAGGAATCAGCAGCAGGAGGTCAGAATAATCAGGAACGCTAGGCCACAGAACAGAGGCACCAGAACAACTGAGCACTGATCAAGGAACAAACCAGGGTTTAAACAGGGAGCCAAAGGCAGGAACCTACATCATCTGGTAAGGACGCATCACGTAAGTGACTCAAGGAAGGCTGAGTCACACACCAAATGAAGCAAGACCAAAGCATCCAGTCATGAACATTAACCTTGCATATGATGAGATACTGACGCAGAGCGTTGCATACACACAAAAGGTAGATGAGCGAAAGTGACATCTAAGGAGTGCGCTGGAAGTATCAACATGGAAGCGAGTTGTGTGATACAATGGCGTCCACCATGACATTAGTTCAATACATGACAGTGTTTAAAGTTCCATTTAAATGGATGGACTTAAAAATGATTTGTTCCTTAAAATGAGGTTGATTGCTCCACATTTTAGCTTAGTTCATCAGCCTCTATATTATTTGTCCATATGTATCATATTCATGCCAAGCTTTCACTATTGTTTAACTTCCTCTCTGACATACGGTATGCTACACTGATTCTTGTAAACTTTTTTGTATGGTTGTTTTCTTTATCTATGTATAGTAGAAGCATATTTTAATAGTGATGGAGAGATTATGCTACACTGGAGAAATGTACCTGTTCAAATATGTGCATGAAACAGAAGAAATTGTTAGAAGTAATTTAGTTGAACTATGAAATTGTGTGTAAAGATATTCAATTCAACTGTTTATGTATTCACGTTACGTTGATGTATTTGTGTTTGTTTCCATGGTTGCCAAGCGTACTCAGGTTTATGATTAACAAGGAACATGAATGTCAAAAAGCCTTCAAGCGGCTGAATTCCACAATCAAATTTTCATTTCTAGATTCAATATCTGAAAAGTTTCATAAAAGAGAACTTATCCAGAAGGATACAATTCTAGTTAAGGATGAAATGCAAGAAGGCTGCTTGAGAAATATTTTGGTTTTCTAAATGTATATGAAAAATGATTGTGAGATTGTTCTAGTGATCAGGATTCAAATCTATAGCATGATATCACAGAGTGAAATAATGAAGTCTAAAATAGTGAGGCAGATGTATTTAGAAAACTGAGCAAGTCTAGGGCAAGAGGAACAAATCAAAAATTCTTAAACTCTTCATTGATTTAAATAGCAATTTAACCTCCTGAATGCTGAAGATGTCTCAAAAGTATTATTTCTCTATGTTTTCATTGTACCCAATATATCATTTTTAAATCATACACTCTGATACAAATGTGACAAACTTTATACTTTTAGAATTTATTTTAAATCGATAAATATAATATTTTATGTTACAAATAAGGTTTTGCACACAGACACACACACACATACAGACATACAGTTAAAGGAAGTTTGACATTCTGCATTTGATCTGCTCTAACAGAGGGCAGACAAAGGTCATGAAATAAGAACTCTCAGTTCTCAGGTAAACCAAATGCATGATAGAGGATCATATATAAATTCACAATCTTCTCTTGATTTAAATGAGACTTTTAATCCCTTGAATGGTAGAGTGGTTTCTACTTCATTAAGAAACAATGTGTTGTAGACCTTTGGAGCATTCAAGGGATTAAACACCTAATTTAATGAAGTGGAGTTAAATTTATGTGTAGCCCCTAAAATCTGCTTTGGTGTCAAAATCCTGTCCTCTCAGCAGTGCACACTGGAAATTATTCAGCTCTGTTAGGAAATAATGGATTTCCCAATAGACAGAGTAAGCAACTGCCTCCAATTTTAAGAGGTGCCTCGAGTTTGCTGGCCACACCTACATTCCAAATGATGGGTGTGGCCAGAGCAATATCATGATCACTGCACCCATTTGAAAGCTAGAGAGTAGGGATGGGTGAAAATTTTCACTTTGCTAAAAATTTTCCATGAAAAGTGTAATTTGCAAGCTTTTTTCGCCTAGCTCATTGCATTGAAATCAATGGGTAGAAAAATATTTCTCCACCACACGAAAGTTTTCTCTAGTTTTCTATAGCCATATAAAAGGCTGTCAGGCTCTCACAGCATGCCATTTTGTGTTTGTGAGAGGAGAGAGCAGCTTGTTTTTGAGCTAGAGGAGATAGGCAAATAAAGGGGCATTGAAGCTTAGTTTAGGGAGTCATTTAGGTAGGATATTTGTTCTCTGTAGTAGGGGAGTTTGGTAGCACAATGGGGGAGAAGAAGGGATGAAGGCGGTTGACCCAAAATACCCCTTAATTTGGTGTGACTGACTGGCAAGACACAGGCAGCTGAGGTCCAAATTGCTTGCTGATTTTGTTTTTATTGTGCCGATGCTGGGGACGTCTAGGGAAAGAATTGTTGATTATTTTTTTGGGACTAACTGTGATAAGATAGGATGGACAACTTAAAAAAATATATAAATAATTACACAAATACATATATTAGACAGCTGACTTGGAGCCTGTTATGAGCTCTGTGACTGAGGCAGACTTGATAGACAGCAGATGCCATTGAGGATTTTGTTGAGGGCCAAGACAAGATATTAAACTCCATCAGTTGTGTACTGTAGCTAGTAAAAACACACACAGTAGTTGAGTAATGTCGAGCAAATGCACAAGTGGGAGTGGGAAATGTGGAACAGTGCAGGGATCTGGGAGTAAAGTGTTAGTACAAAAACTGACTGGAGCAATCGTTGCTGCAGCATGTGCAATAAATGATGATGAACCCTCTCCTCCCGGGGTGGAGGCAAGACGAGGCAAGAGACAATTTGTAACGTAACACCACTTTATTAGAAATAAGCACACGTAATGGAAAATATCACAGAGCACAATGAAACATGGTAGAACAGCACAAACTCAGAGCAAGAGGTTCCTACAAGGAATAGGAGACTTCTCCAGAGGGCCCCCCTATGGGATTTGGGAGCCGGGGATATGACCCAGCCACACACTAGTACCAGATGGGGGAATCGACAATGCCCGCAAGTGATAAAGTAGTACTAGGCTGGAGCCACAGGTAGAACCAGGATTGGATTGTCAGACTAAACCAGAGGTCATACACGGAGTGGATAATCAGACAGAGCCACAGGTCAGCACCAGAATGGATGGGCAGACAAGCCAAGGGTCAAGCACCGAGCGGGTAGTCAACCAGAGCCACATGTCTGCACCAGATAGAAATGTCAGACTAAGCCAGGGGTCATACATGGAGCTGATAGCAGACAGAGCCACAGGTTAGCACCAGAATGTATGGGCAGACAAGCCAAGGGTCAAGCACTGAGTAAGTAGTCAGCCAGAGCCACAGGTCTGCACCAGATAGGATTGTCAGACTAAGCCTGGGGTCATACACGGAGCCAGGGGTCATATTATGAGCGGATAGCCAGACAGAGCCACAGGTCAGCATCAAGCCAAGGGTCAAGCATGGAGACAACTGAGACAAGGATACTACTGCACTTGACTTAAGGGCCAATGACCCAGGTGTCCAGGCAGCCTATATACTAACAAAAAAGGAGAGGAGGTGGAGCACACAATAGGGACCATGTCCCTTTAAGAACTGTGCACGCGTCACTGGAGAATTCCCCTGATGACGAGTGCCTGCATAGACTGCCGGCTAGGAGGAGGAAGCAAGATGAGGTGGCATCGATGTGGCCGGCTCCTAGCTGCCGGCCACAGGTTAAGTATTAACCGTGATACATACACATCTGCCACATTGTAGGTTGTACTTTATTTTTTGTGCCAGTGTTACTTAAGCAGGAAGTAAGTGTTATGGGCAAAAGACAAATGCACTTTGCATGCTAACACATTTTTCAAGGTTTATGTTGAGGTAGGACTCATCCCAACTTCGACTTTCAGCTACTTATTTCTCCACTACAGCCCTCAGAGAAGTAATATTGTACTGGGAATTTTTGCACCATATTAAACATAGGAGAAAAATGTGTTGAATAAGAGAAAAATGTGTTAGAATAGGAGAAAAATGTATTGGAATAGACTGAAAAATTGGTGGAATAAGTGAAAAGGAGGAACATTTTGCATTGGAATAAAGGAGAAAACATTCATGAAAAAAGAGAAAAATCATCAATTTTTCATGAAAACTCATGTGGGAATTTTTTCTCACTTTTCGCCCACCCCTAATTAAAACCCACATTTAGGACATTAATATGGAAAACAATTAAAAAATGTATTGTACAATGGTTCTGATATAAAAATATTATTCCTCAAAACTGTATACTATACTTAGCATATTTTAAAGTCTTTTTGCTTACATTTATGTATTAATGCTATATTTGTGTCCAGTGCATGAACAATATCACACAATACCTTCTAGGTGTATGAAAAGCACTCACTGAGTGACATATACTTCATACAGTAGCTCTCTTTATATATTGGCCTTTCTTAAATAAAGTTTTTGCTTATTTATGGGTTTTTGACCATTCATTCTCTATCATCAGACCACGCAAGTTTATTCTTTTAATCACACAGCATTTTGAGGAGGTTTTCAGATCCCATTAATGGTATTATTATCATGACTTTCACATTGTCATTGTCATGACATCTGCAAACCATTAGTCATTGTAAAAATACACACATAAATGTAATATGAATCCATCTCTATACACCATACAAAGTAACATCAGTATTCTCTATAAAGTGAAATGCATTTATATATCCATTCCCCACTGTTTCACTACCCAATCTCACACACACACACAGTTCTTCATGCACTTGCATGTTATAAATAATTGTATCCCTTTGAGGAATATTAAATCTAAATGATCCTTCATCTTCTTCTTAGTCCTTAGATGCCACTGTTCCTACTATGATCACATTTCTGCTGGGACATGTACATATAAAGGCTTCTCTTCCATCTATGATGTAGTCAATCTGTCATACCCTTTATCATTTCCCTTCATCTACCTACTCATAAATGGCTATTGTCGCATTCCATTTCACATGGGAGATGAATATACTATAATAAAGATTCTTTTTCCTTGAGGCAAATTAAAAGGTGAGATTGGTAATTATCAGAAATGCAACATACTTTATTCATATGAGATATACACTTTGCATATGTAATTCATGCATAGTGGGATAAAAGAAATAGTGATGTATACGTTTCAACTACTATTCACTGATTGGTGGGATTAGCTATAAATCAGGGACAGATCAGTGGGCGCTTCAATTCCAGAAGAAGGTTCATACAACAGCACCAAAATGTGTTTAATCAACACATGTTAACATCAACACCATCAATAGCATGGAGGCATTGTGTGAGACATGGGAGACTTGGAGGCATTGTGTATCTGGGAATCATTTTGGAACTGGATATATTTTTTCAGTTGGCTTCAAAGAGAATCCCAGCAGCTGACAGAGTTCCTGCCACTACGGAGAATCACCCGGGAGGCTGAGAGATTGAGCCCCCATGTCCCTATGTGAGCCCATATTCAATGCCTTTCTAGCAATCAGACATTCATACCAATTAAGGATTGTGAATGCTGTACTATTATTAGAAATCCAGGAAACATACAACTATACTATTTGGTACTATGAGTCTGTTTACATTCCTAGACTATATTTATGAAACTGTGCTTGTCTCACTATATACAGCTATGTTACCCATTTCCCATTAGATTTAGTATACTCCCATCACTCTATACTCTTGCACTCCTCTTTCCATCTTTGCTATTGTTTTAATCAAGGGACTATTACCCCTTTCACCTCATATTCTTTTTGTATTCTTTTCTTTTTGTTTTTGTATATATGAAGACATTTTATGTGTATGTATTTTGTCCATTAATTTTGAGCGCTTACTATTTTTCATGTACTTTAATTAAGTCCCCAATTTTATGCATATAAACCCATTTTCCTGATACCACCTAAATGGGCAACATATTCCATCTTTGCTCCCTTTACTTACTTACTCCATGTTATGTCCTACATTTGGACTCTATTGGCTACTACTCTAATATTACACTTAGACAGGATTTTTTGCGCTATCCTCCCCATTCCCCTTTTTTCTTGACTTGTTCTGCATGTGTTACGTTGAGTAATCGGTGGAACTTCTACTCATGCATTTCATTTGAGGACATGCAGCAAAAAGAGGGGATATCAACATCTAAACACCCACTTTTAGGGACAGTTCCCTTCCCATTAGCAGTTTGCAACATGCATCAGCAGCATGTCACCACCACCATCACCTCTGTCAGTAGTTGCACATACCAGCTTCATAGTAGCACATACCAACAGCATGCTACATGTATGGAGAGCTTTGAGAGAGTCCCACAAAGCTGCAGATGCCTTAAAGAAACTACAGCAAGTAATAGATGAATGGCTTGTACCCTGGTGCTTGAAAACTGACTTTGGGTTGTCCTACTAAAGCTCCAACATTATATCTTGATTGAAATTGTTAGAAGGCTAAGTCCCTTTCTCCTTTGCACACAACACAAACCACATGCATTTACAACTCTGCCACAAGCATGATGCAACACATGACATCAGCTCTTTAAAAGGGCAGCATGACAAGCACTAACATTTTAGCAAATTTGGTGGTGGGGTGACTTGATGCTGGTGCTGTCACTAAGGATGGGCGAAAATTTTCACCTCAACCCAAAATTGGTAAATAATGGCACTTCCCGCTTGGCAAATAATTTCCCTCGAAAAGTGCAGATTTTTTCACTTAGCTCATTCCATTGAAATCATAGCAATTGTTATTTTATTTCCTAAAGGCATAGTATAAAAGGGGTATGAGGGTGCCTGTGTTGGTGCAGTGTGGAGAAAGAATCAGTTGAACAGGGAATATTTTTTTGGGGGAGTTTGTTTACTGGGATTGGGGGGGCAGTTAATAAAAAAATAAATACTCAATACAATTAAACCCCCCATAAAACGTGGTATAAAAGTTCTTAGAAAGAACTCAAAACTTCCAAAAAATAATAATTCAAAAGTAGTCCTATAAAATAGGAAACTTGCTAAAATGTTGGTGGTTGACATGCTGCCCTTTTCTTTTGTTGAAAACAGAGGATTTAAAGAACTGATATAATGTGTTGCACCCTGCTGGGATATCCCAAGCCGCAATTATTTTTCAAGGATGATTGTGCCAATGTTACATAAGCAGGAAGATAGTGTTGTGGACAAAAGACAAAGGCACTCAACCTGATAATCTTTTCAAGGCATAGATTGCTGGAGGACTTACAACTAGGGGTGGGCAAAATGTGAGAAAAATTTCCCTGTATGACTTTCAGTGAAAGACGGACGATTTTTCTCTTTTTTTTGCAAAAGTTTTCTCCTTTTATCTGATGCAAAATGTTCCTCCTTTTTGCCTATTTCAGCACATGTATCGCCTATTACAAATCATTTTTCTCGTATTCTAACACATTTTTCACCTATTCAACACATTTTTCTCCAATTCCAACACATTTTTGTCCAATGTTTTCTATGGTGCAACATTTCCCAGCTCAATATTACTTCTTCAGAGGGCTGTAGTAGAGAAATAAGTAGCTAAAAGTCAAAGCTGGGAGTCCTACATCAATATGTACCCTGAAAAATGTGTTAGCATGCGGAGTGCATTTGTCCTTTGCCCACGACACTTACTTCCTGCTCAAGTGACACTGGCACATATTCATGATGATGTTGTGACTAAAAACAAATTAAGTACAACTTACAATGTGGCAGATGTGTATGGTAGTGGTGGTGGGGGACTGGTATGGTGTGATTAGTGCGACCTTGACAAACTGCATCCACCCCGGGAGGAGAGAGATCATCATCATTTATGCACATGCTGCAGCAACCATTGCTGGAGTCAGTTTTTGTACTAACACTTTACTCCCAGGTCCCTGCACTGCTCCACCTTTCCCTCTCCTGCTTCTGCATTTGCTAGACATTACTCAACTACTGTGTGTGTTTTTACTCTCTACTGTACAGTGGCAATGTCTTGCCTTGGCCTTCAAGAAAAATTCTCAATGTTGTTTGCTGTCTGTTAAATCTGCCTCAGTCACAGAACTCACATCATGTTCCTAATCAGCTGTCTAATATATTTATTTGTTTAATTATTTATGTACTAGATGAAGAGCCCGTTACACGGGCCACAGTACCACTGTCAGCCGGTCTAAGGAGCGTCCAGCTCTGTACCAGCCGCGGCGTGGGCAGTCTCTACTGTGCATGACTGCAGCATGCACAGCAGTGTTTACTGCACATGACTTCGTTGTTACACACGTTTTAGCGAATTATTATATGGGATTTTATTTTTTATTTTCTTAAGTTGTCCACCCTATCTTATCACAGTTAGTCCAAAAAATATATATAACTAAAGAGCAAAATGAATAACTTATTTCCCCAGATTTTACCAGTGCAGAGACAATAAAAGCAAAATAACAAGCAATCTGGACCCCAGCTGCCTGTGTCTTGTCAATCTGTCACACCAAATTTTGGGGTATTTGGGGTCAACCTCCTTCCTCTTTTCCTTTCCCCCAGAGTGCCCCCAGACTCCCCTAATACAGAGAACATATGTCCTACCTAAAATACTCCTTAAATTAGGTTTCAGTTCCCCTTTATTTGCTTACCTTCTCTAGCTCAAAAACAAGCTGCTTTCTACTCTTACAAGCACAGAATGGCATGCTTTGAGAGACTGGCAATACAAAAGAGAGACAAGACAGGAAGCCCTGGGAAAAGGGAAAGGGGGAGTAGGGGAAGTATATATATATATATATATATATATATATTCTATACTTCCAATATGAGAGATATCTCCTCCCTAATTCCTAAGTAGAGCTCAATAGGTAAGGATAAGAATATAAAATACAATAATATTAACCCCTTAATGACACTTGATGGTCATAGTACATCAAGGGTCTATCTGACTGAACGACCCATGACGTACTATGACAGTCATGGAATTCCGGGCTCCCCCCAAGGCTGCACGCCGTTCAGGGAGTCCGGAAGCAGAAGAAAGAAAAAAAATGCTCCGTGGTCTTTAACTGACAGCGCCGATCGGCCAGTCGTTAAAGGGTTAAACATATAAACATACACACAATAAATAGCATGCAGCTCATTTCTTAGGCTTGCATGTCTAAATATTATATAGAATATGCTATGTATCAATTCTATATCACTATGTTCCCTGACATGCAGCTCATTAACTAGGTGTCCATGCCTTAGAAAACTATAAGGCTAGATGCTTGCATTCTCGTGTGTAGTATGATGCTCAATAGACTATAAATCTTACTGAAATCATGACGCTGACAAAGTGGAGGGCGAAACGCGTGTCCGGTGGACACATCAAACAATAAGATTTGCAGGCTACTGAGCCTATTCAACATGCAATGAATAAAGCATCTAGTCTTATAGTTTTCTAAGGCATGGAAGCCTAGTTAATGAGCTGCATGTCAGGGAACATAGTGATATAGAATTGATACATAGTATATTCTATATAATATTTAGACATGCAAGCCTAAGAAATGAGCTGCATGCTATTTATTGTGTGTATGTTTATATGTTTAACCCCTTAAGAAATAAGCTGCATGCCAGGGAATGTGTGTGATACAGATGTAGTAGTATTCGGCAGACACTTTAAGCAACAAGACTTATAGGCTATAGAACTTCATAGGACATACGATAAAGAAAGTATCCAGCTTTATGGTTATTCTAAGACATGCAAGCCTAATAAATGAGCTGCATGTCAGGGAACATAGTGATATAGAATTGATATATAGTTTTTTCTATAGATCTTTTAGACATGCAATCCTAACAAATGAGCTGTATGCCAGGGAATGTTTGTTCTATATATGTAGTAGTAACACGCCGATACTTTAAATAATAAGACTTTCAGTCTATTGAACCTCACACAATATATGAAAAGGAAAGTATCCAGCATTATAGTTATTTAAAGACATGTAAGTCTAACAAATGAGCTGCATACCAGGGAACATAGGGATACACAACTGACAAATAGAATGTTCTATAGAATATTCAGACATGCAAGCCTAAGAAATGAGCTTTGTGCCAGGGACTATGTGTAATATAGATGTAGTAGTATTAGAGGACAATGATATAGCTGTGTATGATTTTTTGATATGATAATAGTTTTAGGACTACATAGCTGAGATCACAGGACTGTAGTGTGCAGTATTACTACTTATGAGTTGTGTGTACATGTGTGAGTATGAATACACATTGAGAGATAACATATTAACTAGATTTTTCAGACATACAAGCCTATGAAATGAGCTGCATGCCAGGGAATATAAAATCACAGAACTGACAATAGTAAGCTATATACTATTTAATTAGCCGTTTGTTTTAGAACTAATAGGACAGCAGGGCACCTGAAGTAGGTTTTAAGGGAGAATTATACTGTGCAGACAAAGATTGTTTCTCCAGCTATTTAACATAGCAGGGCGCCAGCAGTGTCCGTTACATTGCTAATTATTGTTACTACATTAGACTCTTTGCCTTAATGTAAGGCTTGATATATGCTATCGGTGTAATACAAGACACGCCCATCTTGGCTGTTACTTTTACTTTGTGTTTTTAAGGGGCCCTTTATACTTAGGGTATCTCTATTTATTGTGTATATGTTTATATGTTTAACCCCTTAACGACCGGCCGATCTGCGCTGTCAGTTAAAGACCACGGAGCATTTTTTTTTTCTTTCTTCCACTTCCGGACTCCCAAATGGCGTGCAGCCTTGGGGGGAGCCCGGAATTCCATGACGGTCATAGTACGTCATGGATCGTTCAGTCAGATCGACCCTTGACGTACTATGACTGTCAAGTGTCATTAAGGGGTTAATAAAGGAATTTGTTATTATTGTATTTTATATTCTTATCCTTACCTATTGAGCTCTACTTAGGAATTAGGGAGGAGTGGTTTTCTGTACTCCATGATTGGAGGAGATATCTCTTATATTGGAAGTATAGAATATATATATATATATATATATATATATATATATATATATATATATATATATATATATACTTCCCCTACTCTCCCTTTACCTTTTCGCCTGTAAGCTCTTTTCTAGAGATAGACCTACCTATATAGTGTGCTAATACTACAGGGTTTCCTGTCTTGTCTCTCTTTTGTATTTTGAGTAAAATTTTCCCTGTAGCACCTTGTTGGTGACAATCTTCTTAGACTATAGAGCAGGACTATTTTAGTCTGCGTTTTTTTTTTTTTTTTTTAAAGAGACTGGCACCCTTGTATATGGCTGTAGAAAAGTAGAGAAAACTTTCATGTGGTGAGGAAAGATTTTTCTTCCCATTATTTTCAAAGCAATGAGCTAGGCAAAAAAAAAACCTGCAAATGGCACTTTTCACATTCAATTTTTTGCCAAGCGGAAAGTGCCATTTTTCGCCAATTTTAGTTTGAGTCAAAAGTTTTCGTCCATCCCTACTCCCAACTTTTACTTTCAGCTATTTATTTCTCTACTTAAGACCTCAGAAGTAGTAATATTGTGGTGGGAAATGTTGCAGTCATAGAGAACATTAATTATTATTAAAAGTAAAATAGCTTTATCTTCCATTGATTAACTTAAGAAAGAAAGATTTTTTAAAGAGATTCATGACATGAAGATGAGAGAACTTAATTACAAAATTATCACCCGTTGGTATATGACTCCGGAGAAAATTGCCCACTTGTCGCCCTCTTACCCCAATTTTTGAGGGGAGATGTGCTAATGGGCCAGGCGCTATGTGGTGGTCTTGCCCAATCATTGCTACCTTCTGGGACTCTATTTTATCTCTCATCCATAAGATCACTTCAATTCGGATATCTAAAGACTCTTGGTGGTGTCTCTTCTCCTTTTCTCCCGACCCTGTCCCTGTGGCATGGGCTCATCATCTCTCTTATCCACTTGTAGTGGTCAGAGCACAAATTCCACAATTTTGGCTCTCCAAGGATGCTCCACTGATTTCTGGCTAGATTCAGGGCATGAGGGATCTTTTTCTTGTGGAACAACAGTATGCCACGTACACCTCCTCCACGTCTGCTTTTACCACTCTTTGGGATAGCTGGTTGTCCTTCAGTAGGGGATCTGGATCTACTGGCCTGATGGTTGATGAGGCGAGATGAATAGGGCTCTTATTTAATTATTCTAGCTCCCATTTATATATATTCCCTTCATTGTCGGTAACCCTCAAGTACTTTGACAACTTACCAGGGCCTACGCCTTCTACATATATATATGAGTATGCCTGCTGGCTCTGCATCCGGTGCCACCCTTCTACCCATCTACCTACCTACTTACTGACTTCACACAAAGCTCCCTCCCCTTCAACACTTTCTCCCCTCTTCTCTTTCTCTCCTCTTCTTCTCCTTTCTCTTTCCTTTCTGATTGTCCCCCTTTCTTTTACTGCATTTCTGCTGTGTGAAATTTTTCTTCTTATACTTTAATATATGATCTTTCCATGCTCATCCTGAATTGATTATACCATTTAATTTCAACTTTGTACCAATGTTGGATTGTTATGGAATTCTTCATGTTATGAGGTCTACGGACCTACTATTGATGGATTTCTTTGTACTTTGTACTCTTTTAATTACTCAATAAAAGACTTTGCAAAAAAAAAAAGAAAGATTTTGCAAACTGCAAGCTTTTATTTGAGTTTTGAATACTATTTAGATTTGAAGTAAAATAATCTTACACTATATTTTTAATCACTGATGTTCAAAGCCAAGCATTAAGCCTACTGTTGGCATTCCAATTTATATATTTTCTTGGTCTCTTTAAATAAAAAAATGATGTGCCCATTAATTTTATTGCAGTATTTCACTTTTAGTTAAATGATCAATTTTGAAACAAGTTTTGTTTTATTCATTTGCATTATGTGCACAAAATGTCTGGGGATGAAATGATCTCTGCAAATAAATATATTCAAAACCTAATTATTATTAGCTAATATTATGCAAAATAAAATACTCCCAAGGAAATATTGCTAATTGTGTCCATTAGTTATAATTCTGTTAATTCAGCTGTGAGTAGAAACTTAATAGAGATAGTTTTCTAGCAAAAAACAAGCTTAAATACTGTCAATGTTAAATAACATTTAAAAGCAAAATGAAAATGCCTATTTTAACACACTGCATTGTTCCCTTGGTAAATAATGATTTAATCAGTGCAATATCACTGAGTATCCAAGAGAACATGACAACAAAACTTTGCATTGATTGAAGGTAAAACCCATGACAGTAAAAGTATTTAAAATATATGGAATACTTGAAATCCGTGACTAACAAGGTATAGTTCACAGCAGATGATTTGCTGTTTGCACACTGTCATTGTGTTTAACCAGTATAGTCATGTAAGTTATTCTTTCTATACACTCTTTTTATTTGCACATTCAACCCTTTGAGGACCAGAGAGGCGTACAATGCATTATGAAGCAAGGAGTTAAATATCAGTGCTTTATCATCTCTCATTCCCTTCCAAGTTTTCCTTTCTCACTACTTTATTTATTTATTTATTTTACATATTTTTTATTAACAGAGGCAGCCTCGGGGTACAGATAGAAAATAATTAGACCTATGTTACAAAGGGGACCATTACATTGGATACAGACAGCAGTATAAGGAACACAGTAAATTAATTACATAGCAGGTATTTAGGCTTTCCAAGGCAACCCCAGTGGGTTCTTTTGTATTAACCTGAAACAACGTCCAAAAACAAACAAGCAAAAAAAAACAAACAACCCACATAATAGTCTCTCCCCTGCCCCAGAAGGACAGCCACCACCCTCAGAACCCCCACCGCCCTCCCAAGCCGATATATGGTCAGGATAAGTACATCCCCTCAAGGAGATGGGGAAAGCTCAAAATATTGTAACCAAGCCCCCCCCCCCAATACCAAGGAACTTTTGCAGAGCTCTCCCTCTGATGAATAAACACCAGGCTATAATGTGGTATATTCTGATTAACTAGGTTAATCCAATGGTCATGAGACAGCGGGACATTGAAAAGCCAAGCCGTTGTAAACACCTAACGTGTTATGACCAGGGCCTCCTGCAGGAGATACTTAAGAGGTCACGAGTCAAGATTGTCAGGGAAAATAGGAAGGTCACCCAGCTTTGGTGTAGGGGGAACCAGCCTTCCTAGATCATCTGACAATGTAGTGAATACCTTGGTCCAGGACCTAGAGACTGTAGGACAAGACCAGCAGCCGAGCATCTATTGCACAGGTCAATGTCACGCATCCCCATTCAGAGCAGCATCACCAAGGTGAAATATGGTCTATGCAAGGTTTCTAACTGGGTCATATGATTTTTAGAGTGTAGCAAAGCCCCTTGTGGGATGAGTTTAGCCAGAGACCACTCCCAATCCTCCAATGATCACAGATCCTCCTTCCATTTCGATCTCAAAGAAGCATCTTCCTGTGGAATGTGTGCACTTAGCCATCTGTGAATAAAACTGAGCTGCTGAAGATAGGAGTACACAGCCTAGACTGCCCCAAAGTCCAGGCCATGTAGGTGCCTAACAGTCGGATTAGCTCATGAGGCTTAGAGGAATCATAGCGCCGTCATTCCACTAGTTTCTCTAACTCTGTCCATATCCCATACTCTGCAACTTCCATGGTTGTTATCGAATTGCTCACAGCTGGGGACATAGTCAGTAGCTGTGACAGTCACCAACCATCCTCCATAATCAGTGGATCCAAAGTGAGGAATTGATATTGAGAGTCAGGGTCAGCCCATGACAGGGCAAGATGACCCTGCTGCACCAAATAGTAACAATAGAAATCAGGAAGGGCTATACCCCCCTCAGATCTGGATCTGCGCAGTGTAGAAAGCACTGAGCCATAAGAGCTGGGACGTAATAGAGTCCAACTCTCTAAGGAAGGATTTAGGAATGTGAACCGGCATATTCTGAAAAACATAAAGGAGTTTGGATAGGAACACCATCTTAATAAGCTTGGCTCGACCAATAACATTAAGAGGCAGAGTCGACCATCCATTAGTTTTATCCCAGTAGCAATCCACCCCAGGTATAAGGTTATTATGAAGGAAGTCGGTGGGGGAATCGGTAATCACAATTCCCAAGTATTTAAAGGAATCAACAATTAAAAGATCAGTGGGAAGGGGCTGGGCAACAACTTGAGGTGCGACTAGGAAGAACAGGGAGAACCAGTTAATGGTGAGAACAGAGTTTTGGCTAAAGCTGTCAACTCATGACACAAGAGCCGGCAAGGAGGAGTTCACATTGTCTAAAAAAGTAGCATATTGTCTGCAAATAGAGCCAACTTCTCTACATGGCCTCTCAGGCTTAGGCCAGAAATGGTGGAAACACACTGAATCCTTGCTGTCAATGGCTCAAAAGCCAAGGTGAAAAGACCCAGTGACAACGGCCAGCCCTGCCTAGTAACCCTCTTTAGTACAACATTTGAGGATGCGATATTCCCAGTGTGGACAGAACCCATGGGTCCGGCATATAAAGTGCGAACCTACCATATAAAAGTGGGCCCAAAACTGAACCTCTCATTCACCGCCCATAGTTACTTCCACTTCAAAGAGTCGAAGGCTTTGGCCGCATCCAATGAGGTGACAGCACTGCATCCAGGAGTATTATGAGGTACCTGAAGATGAGTCTACAACCATCTGAGGTTATGGGTCATCAATTTCCCCGGGATAAATCCATTCTGGTCTGAGTGAACCAGACTGGAGATGACAGAATTCAACAGAGTCTCCAGTATCTTTGCTAATATTTGATGTCTGAGGTGAGAAGGAATATGGGGCTGTACAATTCACAGTGTGACGCTTCCTTCCCAGGCTTGGGTATCACCACATTGGAAGCTCCTCTCATCTAGGGGGGAAGAGCACCAGTGTCTAGAGCTGAGACAAAGGCTAAGTACAACTGAGGTGCAAGTACATCAATATAACATTTATACCATTCAATGGGCAGGTAATCTAACCCAGGAGATTTACTGGGTATGACCCGTATCACCTCAACCACCTCCATCAGAAGGATGAGAGAGTCCATATAGCTCCTGTCCTCAAGGCTCTTCAAGAAAGCAGATGCCAGTGAAATCAAAAACCCCCAATCACAGGCTTTTGCAGCATCACACTCTGTAGCATCGCTTGCTGCTCTCAAATTAGTATCAAAGTAATTTGTTAACCCGTTGAGTGCCAGAGGGGTACGCAGCGTATTGCAAAGCAATGCGTTCTGTACCCCTCTGGCACTCAAAGGGTTAAGTCTAGTGCATGGGGAGAGGCAACAGCATCCACGCTGAACCAGGTAGGATGTAGTGTCCAGGTGTAGGCTTGGGGGGACCGATGCTACCAAAGACAGGTAATCACAGCCTGATACCCAACCCCAGATATCCCTGGAGATGAACACATGTTCAATACGGGACAGGGAGTGGTGTGTAGAGGAATGAAAGGAATACCCATGATTGGTTGGGTTAAGTGTATGCCAGGCATCCACCAGGCCCATGTCGCCCACCCAACCACCAAAGGTCAGCAGAGCACGGGAGCCAACAGTCGACACACTCCCCAGCTGGTCAAGGTTGAAGTCCAGAATATTATTTAAGTCGCCCATGCAAACCACCTACCACCCAGGTCTAGAAGAAACAAATTCCAAGGTGTCACACAGAACAGAATTAGTGAAGGGCAGAGGGATAAACAGATTAACATGCACAAAGCGAGACCCTTGATGGACCAATCCAGGAACAGGTAATGACCATCCCTATTTGATTTAAGTTCTAAGAATTCAAAGCGTAGAGAGTTCCTAACCATGATCACCATTCCTCTCATGTGGGTAGAAAAAGTAGAGTGATAATGACAAGACACCCAGGGCTTTTTACGACTCAGTACCTTGGATCCCACCAGGTGTGTCTACTGCAGGAAAACCACATCAGGGGCATGGTGGTGTATATAAGCCAGCACCAGGGAGAATTTAATTACATTGTTTAAGCCCTGCACGTTCCACTATAAAAATGTACAAAGTGAAGCAGTCATTATGTTGGTAGAGTTAAACATGAACCACACTTACGCGGGCGCGCACCCAGGGCAGCAAGGGGAAGCCTCCCCTCCAGAAAGAGGGGGAGAGAGAGAGAAAACAAAAACCTACAAAACTGAGTAAACCCTAAACCTCACCCACCCCCCCACCTTGTCTCTAACCCACCCAAACCTGGGAGAGAACTATACCCCAAACCAAGAAGAGCACGACACCACAACAGGAGGTGCCACTGAAACAAAAACATTCAACCCACCCCCCAAAAAAAATACAGAGCCAACCAATCCCGCTAAATAAAGGTTATGATAACATTTGTTGCGAAATAAAAACATAAAGTACTAACACCCAAAATCAAGGATGCACTCAATGGTGGGGACACTAGAGGCATGTGTTGTAGCCCAGAGTCCCAAAAGAACACAACGTGGCAGTGCATTCAACCAGAGATGGACAGGAGCAACAGAGTTAGCATGTCACATAATTACTAGCAGAATAGATACATAAGGTTTAAACAGACTAGCATCAGAGGGATGGAGCCATGGATTAGCCATGGAGCATAATTCCACAAAAAAGTGCTCCAAGGATAAAGGACTCACCCAGCAGCAAGAGCCCCAGATATATGTGGCATAGCTAGGGGTTAAAAAAGGAGACACCGTGGAGTAGTGCGGCCTCCAACCGAGGAGCATCGAGGAGTACAGGTAGAAACATGAAAAGTAACCCTTATGTACAAAAGAAATTAAAAATATAGAGTGCAGCCTGGCATTGTGCAACCCACAAAGGAGCAGCAAGAACAGTGGTACCATGTCATATATTTACGAGCAGAAAAGAATAACACCACCAGCTCCCCCACATCTGGCTCAGGGACTGCATGCAATGGTGGGAAGCCCAGGTGAGTATGGCATGTCCAGAAGTTCTGGAAAGTTGCAGAACACATAAATGCAGTCCTGAGAAAAGGCACAAAGGAATGGAGCCATGAACTAGCCATGGAGTGTAACTCCACAAAAGAGTGCTACCAGGATAAAGGATGCACCCAGCAGAGAGAGCCCCAGATAAATGTGGCATAGCCAGGGTTCAAAAAGGAGACACTACGAAGCAGTGTGGCCTCCAACCGAGGAGCAACAAGGAGTACTGGGGGAAACACAAAAAAGTAACACTGATGTACAAAATAAATTAAACATATATATCTCAGCCTAGCAGTGCTCTCTCCCACAAAGAAGCGACAGGAACAGTGGTCATATATTTAACAGCAGAACAGAATAATACCACCATCACCTCAGCTCACCCACATCTGGGTCAGAGATCGCATGCAACGGTGGTAACCCCAGACGAGTATGGCACGTCCAGAAGTTCCAGAAAGTAGCACAATGCAGAGCAGAGGCACAATAGTGATAAGACACAAAATGTTCAACAAAACAGTATCCCACCCACCCCCATCTGATCAGGGATCTCATCCAAACCAATATAGCATGGCCAGGGACCCAGAAAAAGGGACAATGAACTAATGTGGTCCCAGACAGAGGCATAGTAGAAATAAGACGTAGGAGCCAGATATTAAAAGTCACCCACAGCAGCACAGAGGCAAGGGAGTACGCCCCATCCAGAGTCCAAACAACTGCAGGTAGCCAACCCAACAGGTCCGGACAGCATCCTTAGCCCTGAAGGGGGTCTACCTTAGTCAAACATATGTGCAACATTAAAGCCACTATAAGAAATCTTCCCAATAATTCAAAAGATTTAGCCCTTTGGTTAAATGACAGAATACATTCTTTTGAAGAAGTGTATCCTTCTGCCCAACAGAAGCTCTAGTGAATGCCTTATTGCATCTGGTTTATCTATTACACTTGTAGAAGCATCATGTTGAAATTATGTAATCAGTTCCCTGTATGAAAAAAATCACGAGAAAGTAACTGTTTCCTTAGCTGATACTTTTAGTCAAATAAATAAAACCAGTGGTGTAATGGACGATTAATCATGATGTAGTATGGGGTTGCCTTAAACCTCTCATTAGAGGATAAGGCTTACTGTTAAATTTGGAAAGATAAATTAAAACTGTTGTACCAGCAGAGAAAAGCCTGAGGGTTCCAGAAATAATTAACCCCTTAGTGACAGCCGCGTGCGTACGCGGCTGTCACCTTAACGCCCGGCTAACATTTTTTTTTTCTAAATGATTCCGGAGTCCCCGAACGGCATGCAGCCACACGTAGACCCAGACTTCTGGGACTTTCCAGGTACGTCCTCTGTCACTAAGTGACAGATTTTGCGGGACTTACCTGGTAAGTGAATTGTCGGGATGGGGTTAAGGATACTTATACTATTGGAGGTAAAGAAGGACCTCACAGAAGAAAGAGAAGCTATTGAAAACCCCAGATCAAGGAAGAAGACAAAAATGGAAACAAAGGATGAGACCAATGTAAATGTAATGGCAATCAAACAAGGTTCAACCTGTTCCAAAGTACTCCTAACATTAAAGAATCCCCTGAAGGACCCTTTTCTCTACATAAAGGAGAAATTAAATTCCCTAAGGATTATGAATCCAAAAGTGATGGTACAAAAACTGAGGATGATCCCAGTGCGACAGTCCTAGACCTTTTATTAAAATACCCAATAGATTTGGTCATGGGAGAAGAGGTGTAGGATACAGGGATAGGACTTAACAAAATCAGTACAGAGAACAAGACTGGGAATATCGTTCAGATGGAAAAAAAAAGGTGTCACTTTGTCAACCACTGCATCCACTAAAAAGATAGTAGGAATGCTTAGATTGTAAGCTCTATGGGGCAGGGACTTCCTATCCTAATGAATGCACACCTGGTGTTTCCCTTTTGCTTATTTATATAAACTCTTAATTACTGCACTTATTATACCCCCTCTATACAGAATGTAAACTCTAAAGTGCCAAGTACACCTGTTGGCGCAATATAAATATACATACATACATACATATCCTTAATAAAAGCTCTGATAATCTGTCATCAGATGTGCAGGATGCTGCATCTCAATAATGAATCTCATTAATCTAAAAAATATGTTATAGAGGGGAGAAATATTTAGGAATTTCAGGCACGAAGGCAGACCTTTCCCTAGTCTCACTCAGAATTTCACAGGAAGAACCCTTACATACTGTAACCCAGTGGTTCTCAATCTTTTTTTGTTCAGGGCACCCCTAACACATAATATAGAACATTCGGGGCACCTCTAACATATTTAATGTACTTTATCAAGGGCGTAATGAAGGTACAATGCATAAATATATAGTTATTATTATGTCTTACAATCATAATAACAAAAGGAAACATAATGTGCATAACAATTTCTATAAATCTTTATTTAAAAGTCCATTTTTGTTAGTCTTCATAGAAAACATGGGGGCACCCTAAGTTGATGTCCGTGGCACACCAAGATGCCACAGCACCCTGGTTGAGAATCACTGCTGTAACCATACAGCACTACACGGTAAAGCCTCACATCATTCTTTTTACACAGATAAAAAAAAAAATGGGAAAAAAAGTATTTTTACAATTAGTTCAGCTTCCTAATTTAGACATTCCTTTCTTGATAGCATATAAGGATATGGCACACTTTATTAAGATTGATCAAATTCCATACACTGTAGTTCCAGATCGAACTATTAAAATAGGTGCTTTGCTGGAACACCAAAATAGCCTAATCATCTGTTAACTTTAAAGATTACTTAAAGCAGTATCTAAATGGCAGATGTCATGTTTTCCAACAATGGGAAAACCCAAGTAGGCCACAGAAAAGACATATGACACCACATAGATACATGTACTATTATGCTTAAAAAAAGCAAAAGCAATATAAGATTAATTATGCTGCTATTTCCTTTACCTTGCAGGAAAAACAGTATGTTTGGTCAAAACTTCTACAAAGCTTTGTAAATTCACCTGCCTTGTTTACTTCTGATGTGGTATCTCTGCTAACCGATTTCCCTGATACTGAAGGCAATATATACTTCTCCCATGATTATGAATAAGAACACATTGATACATTTAATAAGGTCCTATCTAGACTATTTAAAGCTGGATATTGTATCTCAAACCCAAGCAGAGAGAGACTGTTACCTTTATTGGATTTAATATTTGAGACCAAGGAAGACAATTAAAAGAAGAAAGTAGCATCAATTTCTATGCCTCATATAATAAATGCAAAAAGATGGTGTTGGATAGTAATCGTGCAGCAGATCTCAAATTCACACTATGAAAAATAAAAACAGCAAAAACATGCCGCATGGAGTCTCACAAAGTATATAGAAACTTAAACTCACTGCAGCATAGAGAACCATTCTGAACCTCAAAGCCCACTACTAGTCCTATTGTAAAAAATAAAAAGTAACTTTTAATAGTATCTATAGACTCAAACAAATGATGTCCTTATGTAATCTCACAATAAGAACTAAAAAAAAAAAGTAAAGCTGAAATAAATTACTACAGGACACTTATTAAGTCATGCTGTATCTATTATTAGCCACATTTCAATTTCAAACGATGTAACACTTAAGAGAGGTATATTAAGACATCATATGGTAACTCTAATGTCTGCTGTAATATCAGATATCACTGCATTCTCTACGGAGCTTGAGGCTGTATTATTAAACATACTGCTATGAAATTAACTTTAAAGTCAGGTAAAACAGACACCTCATTGTTGAGTATTGAATTTATAATTAAGCGCTTATCCCTGAATAAGAAACAATCTTAAATACTGACACATGACTCTAAAGCCCTGATATATGATATGGATGAATGAACATATTGCTTTACAGCTACTCTTCATGACATCATATTTAACTAAATTAAAAAACATGAACATTACTCTAGGCTCCACATGATAGGAAATGTTATATATTAGTGCAAAGTATACTTATGGTTTGGCTTAGAGTTGATCTGCATGAAAGTGATTCATATCTCTGGTTACAGACCCTTGGTAAGTCCCTTGAAAACGATGAGGAAATTGATTACATCACTAGGTCAAGGATTAGGAATTATAAAAGTAATAATTTTTGGTTGGATGTGTAGCATATTTAATATCTTAGGATACCTTAACCATTAGTAAGATGTTTATCAGCAAGTATTCATTATTGAAGAACATTTCTAAAAATGTGTCAGCTTACTACTTATAAGCTCTTTTTGAAAGTATTATTCCTAATAAAACAAAGAAAGAGACTGTGACATTTTAAAGATTAATCACACTAGCACTATCCTGTTTTGTATAAGGAAAAAATACAAAATAATTTAATAAACAAGCAGTTCATTTGCCAACTTCCCAAAACATTTCATATCTCAATTTCCTATGTACACCAAGTAGCTATTCCTATACAGCCATGTCCAGTGACATCCCACAAACTCAAGATAGTGAAAGACTTTCTGTATCCTCTTCAGAAAGAGCGTCCCTACTCTGTGAACACAGAAAGGGATGTTGATGCCATGGAGTTTAGAAATACTCTGCAATTTTTGGCAGATGGAGAATTTAATTAATACTTTTAACCAACCCTGCTTTCCCTGTGTGGATACAAATAATCAAGTTTGTCATATACGGACCTCTTCTAAGACTGGGGTATAAGCCAGTACATGCCTTTTTAACAAGAGGCCATATGTGACTCTCTCATAAGTGAGTACATACCCAAAGGGTGTTTATGGTGAAAGGATCAAATTTTGATTGGTTACTCCTGTGTTTAAAATGTGTGTGCTTTTTTTCTTTTCTTTTTTAATTATATATGCTATGATGGTGGCCTTGTCCACTAATATAAAAGTTCTTGGCGTAAAGATGGACATGGATTTTGATTGACAACATTAATGTATACATTGTATAAAATGTGAGATTGGTTTTAGGACCGAAGGGTGTGCAGAGAGGACCACGTTCTGAATTCGGAGCGCCCCACTCTGTATTAGCCGAGTCACAGGCAGTCTCTATTGCGCATGACTGCACCGCGACTGGCCGGCACTGTTGCCTGTGTACATGGGCTCTTCAACTAGGAGTGAAATATATGACCACTTCTTTAACTTAAAAATGTAATTGCAATCGTGGCCTGACCAACTGGAAGCAATGTTACTAAAGCCCATGCCTCAGTCATTGCCCATCCCATTGCATCTCTAATTAAAGCCTCCTTGTTATCTGAATGAATGCCTAAAGCATGGAAAGTTGCTAGAGTTATTCCTATCCACAAAAGTGGGTAATAAAATATGTCAAATTACAGACCAATATCCTTACTCCCCACATTATCTAAAGATATGGAAAAATGCGACCGCATGCAACTCTAAGTATTAACAGATGTCCTGCATTTTCAACATGTTTCAATCAGACATTTCTTCAAATCACTCAATTGTCGTGGCCCTCCTAAAACTATGCAATGATATCCAGACAAGCATGGAAATGGTGAACTTACTGGAGCTATTTTCCTTGATTTTGCACAGTCCTTTAATAGTTACACTGTAAAATTCTGAAAAGTACTCCCAAAAGGTCAAGATTGGATAATTTTTCTCTAAACTGGTTCAGATCCTGTTTATCAGACATGACACAATATTTTCCTTCCTCTCAGAGTAACAATTGGTGTTTTCCAAGGCCCCATTCTTGGCCCACTTTTATTTTTTACTATTTATACATGATGTGCCCACTGTTTGCAAAGCATATTCTGTGTATAATACAGATGACACTGTAATCTACACTAACAACCCAAACATATCACAACTTGAGGAGTATTACAGGATGATTTCAGTGAATTTGAAAGATGGCTAGCTAAAAACAAACTGTTTTTAAATACTGACAAAATGGTTACAATGCTATTTGGCACAAAGCGAAACCTACGTAAATACCCATTTAACCTTTGTAACAAAATGTAATTATAACATTTTGTCTTCATGTTGATAAGTTAACGTGCAAACTTTATCCTAAAATAGGCTCTGTGTTAAGAAACAAATCCTATCTAAGTCCCCTAGTAAGAAAATGTATTGTTTAACAGATGCTAGGCCAGTCATAGACTGTAGGTATATAGTGTATTCTTCTGAGCCACAAATGCATCTCAGTAAACTCAACACTCTGTATATTTCATTATGTCACTTTGTCCTCCAGTGTAAAAGAACTAAAGTGGCTAAGATTCAAATCTAGACATACCATTCACATTTATTGCTTAGTTTATAACCCTGTTATTGAAAGCTAACAGACTACCTGAACAATATGCTCATTCCAGCTTTTCATGCTAACTATAACCTCTGCTCCATTGGTAAGAACTCACTGAGTATCACACACTATAAGAAAGAAGCTGGTCGATCCTTTAGAGCTCCAGAAATCTGGAAAAACCTACCCAAAAAAATCAGATGTTCTCCCAGTCTATAATCCTAGACATAACTGCTTCTTTGTATCTAAAAACAACATATAACTGTATATAGAGAGAAGGAAAGCTCAGAGTGCCAACTCACAATAACATATCCATATAAAAAAATACAATTTCAATGTGAATATAAAAATAGATATATAGAAGGCAGCAAAGGAGTGAGAGGGTTCTCCAGTCCACCAAACATTAGGCCAAAACCCAAAGTGCAAACACAGACAGAAAGACAAACCTGCACTCGTCTATATAAAGAAGTGTGTGCCATATATTGGACATATGTAATATTTCTTAGTAATAAGTGAGATTTTGGTATCACAGATTGGCCAAGTCATGTGTAAGCTTGCCAAAAAGGTTTAATTTATGGAGAGGACTGTTGGATACACAGCCCTCTTACACCCACATAAAGCAGGCCCATTTGGATTTGTTGCATCAGGTAAGTCCTCTACTTACATCTTATTTATTACAATGTATGTCTTCTATTTTTAATTGCACCACACTGGGACCCACAAATACTACAAAGAGCATATTTAAAGGCCCCCTGCTCTACGCATTTATTATAACATCTCATCAGGGACTTTTGATTTTAATTTTAATTCGATAGGGCTTTATAGGAGTATTAGAGTAGGACTTGCCTTTAAGTGAGATGCCTTGACGGGGTGGCAAGCTTACACATGACTTGGCCATGTGATATCAAAATCTCACTTATTTACTAAGAAATATTACATATGCCCAATACAGGGCACACACTTGTTCTTTATGTAGAGGAGTGCAGGTTTGTCTTTCCATCTATATAACTGTATATATTTTTGTTAATATGTATCTGTATGTGTCTGTATATATATTTCTTTAGTTTATGTAATTATGTAACTTCTTACTGTAAAAGCTCTCCAGGACATACTTGAATATGAGAGCAATATCAATGTATTCTTCGTGGTATAACATTTTATAAATAAAAGTACGCTGTAACCATCTCAGATGCAGTGGGACTACTTCTAGGAGTTTTCTTCCACTCAAAACTGACAACGGTTCAAAGCCGGTAAAGCTCAAGGCAGAAGGGAAAGAGGGCACACCAAATACCAAAAAAAACTTGTGTAGATTGAGCAGGGAGGATGGGAGTATTAACATTTTCACTGTATCTCAATATACTCCAACTACTGAAGAAGAATACTTATTAAAAAGAGGTCTTTCTTTTTGTCTGATTAATACTTTGGACATTTATCAATTATTTTGAGATCTTAATTAATATATTAGAAAGTGTCCCTGAAGAGATACTTTGCAAGCAAAACTATGAATGAGGCTATGATAGAGGGCACACCAGTGGTAACTACTGAACCTACCTTGGATGAATTGTTTTGTGAAGTTACTCCTTATATAAAACATTCTAAGGACTAAACCACAGAATATATTTAGAGGGGCGCAAGTCCTTCAACATTAAAAACAACTTCTTTCCAGTGAACTTTAAAGGGATAGTAATAGATTATTTTAACTCCATTTAATATTGTAGATATGAAAAAGAGAGATCCATTGATTCCAGTCCAATCTCTCAAACTTGTATAGCCTGAGAGATATAAGGTTTTCATACTTCCCCCCTCCCGGCCATTTCACAGACATCAACCCTGTAGCTGACAGCAGGAGATTCTGGTCCTGGGACTGGCCAGAAAAGCCAAATAAGCACTATCTAAAAATAAATACTTAATTGGAACAGTCTACAAAGTGTGCTTGCAAACCAGGTACACTTTGTAGACCATTCCAATTAATTATTTATTTTTAGATTGCACTATTTTGGCTCTGCTGAAGAGCCGCCGGCTGGTCCCGGGACCAGGATCTGCTTCAGTCAGCTAGATGCTGACGTCTATGAAAGGGGCGGGAGGGGGAACTTTGGAGCCTTATATCACTCAAACTATACAAGTTTGAGAGATCGGACTAGAATCAATGGCTTTATTTTTTTCATATCTACAAAGTGAAATGACGTCAAAATAATCTATTACTATCCTTTAAGCCCTAGAGTGCCAAGCACTTACAGTGTACGAGATGGCACAGCTGTACCTGCTGTGCCAAGCTCGTACTCTGTAAGTGTTAAATGTGGTCACTGCATAAGCCGGTATAACCGGCATACAGTGGCCGCATTTCAAAAAAAAATTGCCTGGCATCTATGGGGGGACATGAGGATCACTCCTCATGTCCCCCCTGTTATTGATCTCCCAGCCAATTGCGCTGGGAGAGCAATAACACAAGAGGAGAAGCGCAGCTTCTCCTCTCCCCTCTCTACTACCCGATCTTCCGGGTAGGAGTGGGCAGGACCGGGGGAAGCCTCCCAACGTTATCGGTGCAATCCACTGGACACCCTTGTGGCACACAAAGGATTATTTTTTCCCCCTTTTATTTTTTATTTAGACCTCATTGTATGGGTTCTGATGCCCCCAATGAGGTCTTCACAAAAATATTGGGGGAAAAAGCCCCAAAAATTGCACGTGCCACAGGGGGGGTCGAACGCAGTGCTTTGCAATGCATTGGACCCCCTGTGACACACACACACACACACACTTTTTTTTCATTATTCTGTTTTTAGACTTTGATGGGGGACACCAGGAATGTTCCTGATACCGCATCCCCAATGAGGTATGAATACAAAATAATAATTAATAAAAAAACTCTTTGTGTGCAACAGGGGGTCCAACAAATTGCTTTGCAGTGTATTGGGCACCCCTGTGGCATGCACACAAAATGCCTCCAATCCCCCCCCTCATGTACCGTATTCCCCTGCCTGGTTCCACAGCCAACTGGCAGTCCCAATCCCCAGCCTGACCCCTAGCCTGTTTCCACTGCCTACTGGTAGACTCAAAGTACCAGTATGCACTATATTCAGGCTGGGAATCAAACTTTGCATGAGGGGGACATGCAGTGCACACTTGTAATCACAGATCCCCCATATACACTATCAGACACTGCCCCACCATCACCACCATCCTTGCTCCTCTGCTCAAGGCAAGTGACTCCTCATTCAATGCGACAGGTTATCTTCTTTCCAAAATGGTATTGTTTATCTACCTTTTCTTCACTTCTGAAGGTGTTATAGCCATTATCATACAGGCAAGTCACATTTGAGAAAATGTTAGAAACATCATAAATTGTAGTAGGTGTAGTTTTCTACTTCTAGCTCCCCCTAAGGTAGGTCAACTCATACCAATGGGGTGTCTTTTGATTCCTAAGAGCACTAGCTAAACAATGCAGTTGAAAATTCCATGGTTTTCACAGAGCTCCATACATTTGAAGGGGCAGAAATGTAAAAACATGCAATTTTTTTCCTATATCGCCTCTTTCTGGAAACATTTATACACACCAGTATTGGGGTAAGAAGGCAAGACATTAGATGCAGCAGGTTGTCTTCTTTCCAAAATCTTATGATTTATCTACCTTTTCTTCACTTCTGAGGTGTTATAGCCATTTTCGTACAGGCAAGTCATGTTTGAGAAAATGTTAGAAACATCAGAGATTGTAGTAGGTGTAGTTTTCTACTTCTAGCACCCCCTAAGGTAAGTCAACTCATACTAATGGGGTGTCGATTGACTCCTAAGAGCACTAGCTAACGAATGAAGTTGAAAATTCCATGGTTTTCGTAGAGCTCCATACATTTGAGGGGGCAGAAATGTAAGAAAATGCCTTTTTTTCATTAGTGCCACCTCCTGGAAGCATTTGTGCACACCAGCCTTTGGGTAAGTTACCCCTCATTAGATGCGGCAGGTTATCCTCTTTACAAAATGTTATGGTTTCTCTACCTTTCCTGCATATCTATAACGGTTATGACACTTTTCGTGCTGGCAGGTAATTTCAAAAACAAAAGTGTCAGGATTAGGTAAGTGTTCCTACCACCCACATATTGCATGTTATCCCACACAAATGGGGTAACATTTTTCTCATGTTGGTAGCAGGTACTGAATACAGTAGGAAATGTTATGGTTTTCAAAGATTTTAGTATCTTTGAAGTGGTGTAAATGTAAAAAAACCCATGTATTTATTCCTATAGCGCCACCTTTTAGAAATAATTAAAGTGGAACTTTCACCCAAATAAAAATAGATTTAATCCGATGGCTCTCAGTCTACTATTTTTAACGGCTATATTTATTTTAACAAAATCGGCATATTTAGAAAGTTATTTAATGTAAAAGAAATACCTGGTGACGTCCTTCCGCTGCACACTATGGTACACTTTGCACCGCTCTGCTCTCCAGCCCATCCCCTTGCCGGCCAGAGTCCATATGCGCATGTCCTACACATGCAATGCAGGCTTATTACTGGGCTCTGGCCGGCAAGGGGATGGGCTGGAGAGCAGAGCGGTGCAAAGTGTACTGTAGTGTGCAGCGGAAGGACGTCACCAGGTATTTCTTTTACATTAAATAACTTTCTAAATATGCCGATTTTGTTAAAATAAATATAGCCGTTAAAAATAGTAGACTGAGAGCCATCGGATTAAATCTATTTTTATTTGGGTGAAAGTTCCGCTTTAAGCACTTCAGCCAGGGGGTAGAAAGGCAAGTGACCCCTCATGTGATGCGGGTGAATGTCTACTTTCCAAAATGGTATACATTTTATACCTTTCCTTCATGTATCTAAAAGTTATGAACATTTTAGTACAAGCAGCCATTTCCAAAAAAGAAAACAGGTAGATGTTGTTATGTGCTTCAGGCACCCCTACGGTATGTCAGCTTATACCAATGGGGTGTCATTTTTCTCCTAAGTGCACTAGCTAATGAATACATTTGGAAATGCCATGGTTTTCATAGATTTCAGTACATTTGAAGGGGCAGAAATAGAAGAAAATGCCTTTTTTTTTCATTAGCGCCACCTTCTGGAGGCATTTGTGCAAACCAGGCTTATGGTAGCAAGGCAAGTCACCCATCATTAGATGCGACAGGGTGTCTTCTTTACAAAATGATATGGTTTGTGTACCCTTTCTTCACTTCTGCAGTTGTTATAACCATTTATGTACAGACATGTAATGTTTGAGAAAATGTTATAAAAATTAGAGGTTGCAATAGGTGTAGTTTTGAACTTGTAGCACCCCCTGAGGTAGGTGAACTCATACCAATGAGGTGTCATTTTTCTCCTAAGGGCCCTAGCTAATGAATACAGTTGGAAATGGTTTTCATAGATCTCAGTACATTTGAAGGGGCAGAAATGTAAGAAAATGCCTTTTTTTTCATTAGCGCCATCTTCTGGAAGCATTTGTGCACTCCAGGCTCCATCATAGCTTTTTGCACGATGTAAAATTCTCTTCATGTAAGGTACCACGAGAAAGCTCAATTTGTTCTGAAAAAAACAATATATAGTTTTCCATATGTAACTAAAAATCCCCAGAGGAAATCAAGCCTAAACAGAAGGATAGCAAAAATGCTGAAAAAGTGTCTGGCCTGCAGGGTACAGGAAATGGCCCGAGCCTCTGGCACTGAAGGGCTTAAATGGAATTTTGTTGATATTTTTAGTTTACTGGATTTAAACATCTATTTACAAAATGTAAAAGTACTGGAAGCTAATGAAAGGTTAATATAGAGCTCTTAATAGACTGAGGCATAATGTTAATTTTAGCATTAAAATCACTGATAAAGGGGGTACAGTAGTCATTCAGGATTTTGAGGCCTACACTAAGGAAGCGATCAGGATTGTCTCAGACAAAGATTATTATAAAAAGTTTTTATTCCTACTGAAGAATATAAAAGAGAATTGTTCTCTATGGTGAATTTAGCTTTCTGGGACAGTCTGCTGGGGCCAACCACAATTGGCAGCATATTATCATTTGCCAAAGAAACATAAGTCCCTCTCGCAGCCACCTGGGAGGCAAATATTTACGGTATTGACTCTCTAACCTGCAACCTCTCTGCATATGTGGATTTCTGCTTGCAGGTTTACCTTCTTATGTGAAGGACCCATCACATTTAATTGAACTATTACAAGATGTAGTTTGGCGAGACAACTTTTGCTGGATCTCTCTAGAAGTGGTTTCTCTGTATTCAAATAACCCTTATGAGTAGGGGAAGGCAAAATATAATTTATCATTCCATTACTCTTGAATTACAACTCTGACAGTATTGAAATAAAACTCTTTATAGCTCAAATACTATGATGTTTAATTGGAGATGCTGTTTTTGTGTAACATTACTATCCCTTTAAGTGAAACTGGCATATTAATGATGATGTCAAGTGATTTAAAAAATAAAGTACAACCAGTGGCAGATGTGTATGGTATTGGTGGAGGGGACTGGCGTGGTGTGCTTGGTGGGACCTTGACAAATTGCATCCACCATAAGAGAAGAGGGATCAAATTATTTATTGCATAAGCAGCATCAACCATTGCAGCGGTCAGTTTTTGAACTACCACTTTACTCCCATGTCCCTGCACTGCTCCCCTTTTCCCCCTCCCCCTGTCCATTGTGCGTATTCTAGACATTACTCAACCACTGTGTATATTTTTACTCTCTACAGTATACAACTGATGGAGTGTGATGTCTTGCATTAGCCCTCATCTGCTGTTTGCCTCAGTCACAGAGCTAACATCATACTCCCAGTCAGATGTCTGTCACATAATATATTTATTTAATTATTTATGTATTAATTTATTTAATTTTGTATTTTTTTAAAGTTGACCTCCATATCTTATCACAGTCAGTCCAAAATAAAAATTATAACTAAAAAACAAAATCAATAGCTTCATTCCCCAGACTTCCCCAGCACAGAGACAATAAAAGCAAAATCAGCAAGCAAATTGGACCCTGGCTGCCTACGTCTTGCAAGTCAGTGGCACTGCATTTTGGGGTATTTGGGGTCAACCACCTTCCTCCCTTCTTCTCCCCCAGAGTCTTCCTAGACTCCCCTAAATTCTCTGAGGCAAGCTTGTTTCTCTTTTGTTTGTTTTGTTACCATAAGCCTAAGGAAGATTATTTTTTGTGTAGCTGTGTAATGCATAGTAGTACTCAATGGTATATTTTAATTGTTTTTAATTCATTATTAAAATATCTTGGATGAAGATCAAGCTTGCCGTTTTTGGAGATTTTTGTTCCTGGAATGAAAAGTGACTGCATTTATATCACACTGAACAGAGACGGTAGGAGTTTCTTTGTATGCTGGTTTAATTGTGTGTATGCCTATGTTTATTACACAGCCATTCTCAAATGTTAGTGTAATTGCTATTTAAACTTCATTCTATATATATAGTGTGATAGGGTATTATTGGTGCACCCTGTTCTTTTTCAGTTTTCTGCATTTAAAAACTTAAGGCTACACAGAGAAATATGAGGCAGTGAATTCTAAATATAACAAAAAGAGACTGAAAAACATGTGCATGGATTCATCAATAAACAAAGGTCTATGACATCATTAAAAGAGTAAAGCATCTGAATTGCAAATGGGCAGCCCACATAGCAAGAAGACCTGACAGTAGATTGACCAAATAAATTTTTTAATGGGTTCAACTCAACACTAAATGCCCAAGAAGGAGACCAGACAAGATGTGTAGATGAAACTACCAAATTTGTTGGTACACAGTGACAACAGAAGGCACAATATCAAAGTTGTTGGACTAACCTGGATCCAGGGTTGGTAAGGTGGCTTGGTTACTTCCATATTGGTGGTAACAGGTTGTACTGAGCCTCTGTGGTTTCTCAAGAGAATGGGGATCTTTTGAGAGCAATAACATGTTGCTACTAGTGTTGAGCGAGCATGCTCGGCCGATGCTCGGATCGGCTCGAGCATCGCTCTGCTCGGCACATGGCGGTACTCGTCGAGTACCGCCATGTGCTCGCTCGCCATGTTCGGGTGGCGGGGATCTGTGCCGAAGGAGGCACAGATCTGAAGACGCTCCGCTGGACCACCAGGGACTGGAGGTACGGGGGCATTGCGGAGATGAAGGGGGCATTGCGGAGATGAAGGGGGACAGTGTGGAGATGAAGGGGGACATTGTGGAAGGGGGACATTGCGGAGATGAAGGGGGCATTGCGGAAATGAAGGGGGACAGTGTGGAGATGAAGGGGGACATTGTGGAAGGGGGACATTGCGGAGATGAAGGGGGCATTGCGGAGATGAAGGGGGCATTGCGGAGATGAAGGGGGACAGTGTGGAGATGAAGGGGGACATTGTGGAAGGGGGACATTGCGGAGATGAAGGGGGCATTGCGGAGATGAAGGGGGACAGTGTGGAGATGAAGGGGGACATTGTGGAAGGGGGACATTGCGGAGATGAAGGGGGCATTGCGGAGATGAAGGGGGACATTGCGGAGATGAAGGGGGACATTGTGGAGATGAAGGGGGCATTGACCAGGCACCCTCCCCTCATCAGAGCAGGGGGTGCCTGGTGTAATGCTCGTGTCGCCCCATTGAAGTCAATGGGGCTCGGGTGCTCGGCCGAGCACTCGAGCCTCCGGCGGTGCTCGGTCAGAGCACCCGAGCACCCGAGCATCGGGGTGCTCGCTCAACACTAGTTGCTACCAACATTGTTATTGCACTAAGAAAATCCAAGCTTTACCTAAATTGAATAATGACTGGCACAATATGACTTTCCTTAACTCTTTGAGTACCCATCTGGCACTCAAAGGATTAAAGAGTAGTGGTACCTGCTGTATTCTGTTGCAATTTGTCACTTATGCAATGAATAATAACAATTACTCTGAACTATGGAAGATAAACACACATACAGTTATATTTCTTAATGAAAATCTTGTACTTAGTGAATGCAGCATTTAGGTGTTAATGCCCATCCAGCAATACAACTTCCCCTGTAAACCCAGTCAGTCCCAAGAGGAATGGTGGTGCACTCTGTTGGGGCCCTTAAACGTATAGGTAGCACTAACCAAGTGTAAGGTATGTGGGTGGTAACAATAGCTTTTTTGGTTGCTTGCTGTAATCTACAAGGAGATCCAGAATCTACTCCTGCCCATTGCAGGTATTTTGCAGTCTGTGAGTGTGTGACATGTGTTCCACTAAGCAAGCATGCTTTGGTATACCTGGCCGGCTACTGTTTTTCTGTACACTCCAAGGGATTGGTCTCAGACAGCCCTGGGCCCAGTCCCTGAAGGAGAGCTGTAAAGAATGCCCCCTATTTCCCTCCAGAAAGTTAACTCCTGGCAACAAGTACTATACAAAGATTGGCCCACACAGATGTCTATTACACAGGTATATTACACATATAGGACTAGTGCCTGGGATATATATATATATATATATATATATATATATATATATATATATACACACGCACATCATCGTCATCATCATCTTCAGCCGTTGTTAGTCCACTGCAGGATGAAAGCCTCCTCAGCAAGCCTCCAACAACTTTGTTCCTGTGCCTTTTGTTGTGTACCAACAAATTTGGTAATTTCATCTACACATCTTGGTCTTCATCTTGGGCATTTAGTTTGGACTGGAATCCAATCCAAAATTGGTTTGGTCCATCTACCATCAAGTCTTCTTGCTTTGTGGCCTGCCAATTTCCATTTCAGACGCTATACTCTCATAACGTTATAGACCTTTGTTTGATGATGAATCCCTGCACACATTTTTTGGTCTATTTTTTTTTATATTCGCTATTCCATACTTCTCTGTGTAACCTTATGTTTTTTGTGTGGCTTTGGCATTCAGTGTTCATGTTTCACAGCCTTACATAAGGACTGGGAGGATTCATGGGTTGAAAACCTTTTTGATTGAGGCAGAGTGATACATTTGTTTTAAATACAGTACTACTAAGTTTTCCAAATGCTTGCCATCCCAATTTTATTTGACAAAATTTCCATCATGTGTTTACATCTGTTGACATTTCCTGTCCAAGGTAAACATAGTTGCCCACTTTTTCTAGTTCTTGTACATCTACTGTAATTATCATTGATATATTAAATTTGTTAAACATGACTTGCATTTTGTTGATATTCATCCTCAGGCCAAAATGTCTGCTTTCTTGTGGTAGCTTTTCAATACGTTCTTGCAGTTCTTCAGGACTACGGCAACAGAGTATTATATCATCTGCAAAATATAAGTGATGTAGGTAGTCTCCATTGATCTTAAGTCCTTTCTTTGTCCCAATTTAATTTGCAGACAATTTCTTCTAAACAAGCAGAAAATACTTTTGAGGAAATTGTATTCTTGTCTGACTGCTTTTGCTATGTTAATCTGAACTTTGTTGACCTGTATTGATGCAGTTACATTTTAATATATTGATTGGAGAATATTGATATAAGTGCTATCTTTTCTTTGGTTGACCAGGGCATCAGTTATTGCTTGCTTTTTCACTGAGTTAATAAGTGTATATAAATATGTGTGTGTGTGCCACCTTTTTCACCCCTACAAGCATGTTGAATCCTATATTCTTTCTTATCTAACTTTAGAAGTCTCCATTACTTTGAACATACTTTATGATTCAAGTTTATGATTCAGCACTGCTTAAATTGATTTCTCCAAATCTAGTGCTAAATATAAACTGTTTCCAAAATAAAAAAGTTATCAAAATACCAAATATATATTTGTATTAGCATTTCAGGGCTCAGTAATTTTGATTTACATACTTGAGTTCAGCAAAGGGACTCTTTAAATTCATCATGTTCAATCTCATTGCAAAGTTACTTTTCACTGTTCATCATCAATCCATTCTTAGCTCCTGACTATTAGGTCTAGTTTTACAGTATGAAGATATGTTACAACTGGCAATCAAAAAAAAAATCTGCCCATTTCTTATGATAACCTAAGGCACTTTGATTTCAAAGTTTCTAAAAGACCTCAGCTCTCTAATTAGTGTGACAAAAGTATTTCAGAAATGTAACTGACTGAAGACCTTTCACAGCTTGATAAATTTTGGCCTAAGGGAAGAATTCTATTCTGAAAGCTAACCCCTTCATATATTATTAAAGAAGAAGTTGAAGGAGAGTTTTAATAGGAAATAAATAATTGCAAAACACATATATGCATTGCCCCATTAAGGAGAAATGCATTACACAATGAATCTGGTTCTCCATGAACATCTGCTTAAGTCTGTTCTTGAAATAAGAGGTTAAATTGGCCCCCTCCATGTGCCAATGGTTTATGGCATGGGTCATCATTCTTTAGACCTCCATTCACTGAGGACTGCAACTGTCTTCATTCTAACCAGTGAGTAGCTTTTTGGAAATGTCTAGTATTATAGTCTCCAAAAGATTTGCTACCCCTTTCCTGTGTACTATGTCAAGGACAGGGGTCCCCGTAGAAATATTTCCAAGGGCAGGTAAAGCCATGATATGATGCCCAGGCCAGCCCATTCAGCCCCTAAGTTTATATAGAGTGGGTAATTGTAGGAGGGAATAAGTGCCCCTGGCTCCCCCTCTGGACACCCATGGTCAAGGGTGTGCAAACCTGTCCACAAATTTACCCATATATGCTGGATATTCTTGTTGTTAAAGGGATAGTAATACTTCGTTTTAACTTTATTTTATTTTGTAGGCATTAAAAAAACATGAAGAATGATATAAGTCTTATCTCTGAAACCTTTATGGTTTAAGAGATATTCACAAACAAAGTACCCCCCCCCCTGTTCAACCAGATCAGAAGGGAGGTGGCCCAGGTAGACTGCAGAGAGGGACAATCTTCAAATAAGGTAAGAGAAAAAGCTGAAAAACTTGTCAAGGGGGGAAGGGCTTTCATTGTTTTCATACAAAGAAAATTGTCCCCTTCTGTTATCTGTCCTGTCATACAACCAGACTCACATTTGAGAAGAGATGGTTTACACTAGGAAAAAGGGGCGGGGAGGGGAACTTTGCTTGTGAATATCTCATAAACCATAAAGGTTTGAGAGATAAGACTTATATCATTCTTCATGTTTTTTTAATGCCTACAAAATAAAATAAAGTTAAAACGAAGTATTACTATCCCTTTAACTCAGATTGTTTGGAATGAACGAGCCACTGATTCATTCACCTGTTCCCATGTGAGAATATCCCAAAAACCTCTAATGCTGGGTGGTCCTGAGGTCAAGTGTGAGCACCTATGTCCTAAGTAATCATAATGATATATGGGTAACATAAACAATTTTGCTACCACATGAGGATTTACAGTACATCATTATCACATCTGGAAATTACGTGCTACCTACTTAATTATAATACCTGCCACACATTTGATAATGCATAGCAACATAAAAAGTTCTCAGAATAAATTGTGTGGCAAATTACTTCACAATTCAGCACTCATCAAACACACAAAAATCATATCAATGGTACTTTTTATTTGCTTCATATGCTGCAGTTTGTCATTTAGCAACTGTTGCCATTCTATACTTATGCCTCATTGTATCTTGACTTAAAAACTGTGCTATTACTTAAAGGAAAACTATACTCTAGGAATACATCTGTTTAAAAATGTACATATCTAGGTATATGACCTTCAAACAACAGCCAATTTTATATATATATATATATATATATATAATTTGTATTTTTGTTATTGTGCCCAACTGTTTCATTTTACAGTCTGATAAAAATGTGCATCCTTTGTGAATTGTTCAGGTCTATTGCACTCCATTGTTTACTATAAGCAGGGCTCAAAATTTCAAGTCCTGAGCTACTAGCCAGGCCTGAAAAGTTACTCGTCACCAGTTTCCATGCCTAGCCCCACCCATATCCCTTCCGTTAACTCCACCCATCTCAAGTTCTCTTTGATGAAATGACACCATTGTTCCCCACCTTGTTGCTTCCACTATCTCTAGAATTCACTGGAATAGTGTTGGCTATTTAGTGTATGTATTAGTGTATGTAGTTTTCTGTGTCAGTATTGGAGTTTTTATAAATTCTTTGATTGTCACTACACATAATACTTTTCAGATATCAGTAGAAATTTTGTTCCGTACCTCTCTTGCACTATATGTCAGTGCCAGGGAAGAAGGTATCCAACGTGAGACCCTCCAACTGCTGGACTAAAACTTCGACTATCCTTCGCCAGCAGATAAATTATGGACAATATAGTCCAGTAATAACTAGAGGGCCTCAAGCTTCACATCTTTAATCAAAACTTAGAGTTATATGCTTAGAGTTACAGATCAGAGCTTGCTAAAGAAACAGGAGCATCCTGTACTCTTCTAATACTTTCATCCAATCACAATGTCCATTTAGAACTTACAGAGATATATTTACGGTTGATGATCTATATCATAGGCACAGGCAGCCAGTGAGAGAGGAGTATTTTTCAAAGCACTCCTCTCTCATTGGCTGCAGTACATAAATGCCTAAGAAGGTTGTACTGGTTGGCAGAGCACATCTACTGCCATTCATAGGCGTATTTAACCTTGCTCTTTCTCTGCGCCCCCATAGATTTGCTCCCTAGGCTGGAGCCTACCTAGCCTCTAGTTGGCACCGGCCCTGCATACAGGGCTGCAATTTCCACTCGCCCTCATTCAATTTCTCCTCACCAAATGCGAGGAGGCGAGTGGAAATTTTGAGCCCTGCTATAAGTACATGTGACCTAGAGTCAAACTTCAGGAGACATCATTATCTAGTTTAAACTGTAGATGTAAAAAAATAATAAACATATACGTCAAAGCTGAATAACTGACACCACCGCCTACTTAAATTAATCTGTTAAACAAATTCAGATCCATCTATTCTAAGGGTAAAAGTTTCCCTTTAAACATAACATTTGCCTTAACCCCAAGGCCTCCTTTGATCACGTATCACAGAACTTAAAGAGTCATGTAAAAGTAGCTAGTTAGATTCCTGAACATTCGGGATTTAACCATAAAATTATAAAGTACAGCAAATTGTGTAGTGTTATAATATAATAATGTACTTAAATCTGAGAACTGAACACTGTACTTCTAGAATTATGGAAATTCCTGAATAAGTCTACAAAAGGTCCAGAAGATGCAGTCTTCCTTAACACTTTGAGTGCCAGAGGGATATGCAATTAAATGCGAAGCAATGCTTTGCGTACCCCTCTGGCACTCAAAGGGTTAAAAGTATAAACTGGGCATAGTATTTATCTGTTACAGTCTAGAATCTTCTCTAGCATGAGAAAGATGAATACAACTGCATACTGAATCTTTTTCACAATATAAATTATATTAAACTGGGAAAACTTTAACTGCCATTAACCTTATGAGTTCCAGAGGGGTACGCAACTCATTGTAAGGCAAAGTGTTGAGTACCCCTCTGGCATTCAAAGGGTTAACAAGCCCACATACAGTAGATAAAACATCCTTCTGCACTATATACCAAAATAGCTGAAGCTTTCAATAAACTGTTAACAGCGAGAAGTAAGTCAATATTCAAACTGTGGAAGACCACAATAATCATTTGAAATATCCTATTGACTTGAATGATATTGAATTGTCTCCTTTCATCTTATGATGAGGTGACAAAGTATTCAGTGAAACATAGAAGATGACAAGAAGCAATGACAAGTACATGCCAGTAAACTTGTGGCTTTAAATGCATCTGATAAATCACATCAGTTGGCTTGATTCATGAATAAATACTCTGTGCTTCATGTGTTCAGAAACAGTTTGTCTTAAATGTAATTTTTTGCATACTAAAATTGTAGTGCCCTGAATCTGTCAGTAGCTGATCCATATATTTCCCCTGTACAGGAGTCTTGCAGAGATTCAGAGCTTAGTAATATGTGCTCACTTGCTGCAGGGTTTCACTTTAACATATGTTGTATTCCTCAGGATATATGTGTGTGTTAAAGGGGGGAGGATTGACACATATGCTTATTTCCATTCACATTGGTAATTAATGTCTTATAAGTACTAAGCAAAAAAGCAAAGCTTTACCAATGTGTCAGTTAAGCGCCAGTAATGTTACCCATCTATCCTACTCTATGAAGCTCCTTTTTCTTTAAACAATATTTTTAAAGGGATAGTAATGTTTCATAATAAAAGCAGCTCTAATTAATCATCATAGTATTTGGACTTTGGAGAATGTTATTTCAGTTCTGTTGGAGTTGTAGTTCAGGAGTAATTCAATGACAAAGTATCCCCTCCCACCCCTTTTACTGATGTAACACTCCTCAGCCAAAGCAGAAGGGAGGTGCCCAGGTAGATTGCACAGAGGGACAATCTTCAATGAAGATAAGGGAAAAAGCTGAAAAGCTTGTCAAGGGGGACAGGGCTTCCATTGTTTTCATATAAAGAAGATTGCCCCCTGCTGTTATCTTCCAGTCTATGGACTGCATTCCACATCTGAGAAGAGATGGCTTACACTAGGTAAAAGGGGCAGGAGGGGAAACTTTGCTTGTGAATATCTCTTAAACCATAAAGGTTTGAGAGATAAGACTTATATCATTCTTCATGTTTTTTAATGCCTACAAAACAAAATAAAGTTAAAACGAAGTATTACTATCCCTTTAAAGACACACAGCCTTCAAAATACTTTTTTTTTTTTTAAGCAAAGTACCTTTGTTGCTTAGCCAATAATTACAGCCTGTTCTAATCTGGGTTTATGGTATGCCACTGTACTGACACCTGTAGTGGGACTCACTTATCAGCAATAACCGTATCATATATATTGTACTTCAGCATTAGGCAGGTAGCTAGTTACTAAGGGTGACTTGGAGCAATTCTGGGGCCAAAAAACTGGACTATAATGAAAAAATAAAGATTGTCATAGATTAAAATGGGTGTTATAATTCCTTGAATGTTGGAGATGTTTCCAACACATTGCTTCAGATTCAAGAGAGTAAAAGCACCATTTAAGTCGAAGGTAATTTGGGAATTTTAGTCCCACTGACATGTAGTTGGTTTGGACATCACATGGGCAATTTCTGACAATTTTTCTTTCTGCTTCTCAATTACAAATGTCTCTGCATGGTTTTTCAGTAATACCTATGAAGTGTTACACAAATTACATCAACTTTACAATTGTATTGATACAATTGTAAAGGTTAAGTAGAAAAAAACGTATATACTACTGGTATCATTAAATTAAAGATAATAAAACATGATTATACATAACATGTGCAAATAAGAAGACACCTACACTCTGCTCTGGATCAGATGCCTGCTTAGCTAGAGTTGCTAATTAGTGAATAAATGTATAGAAAAAGCTTTTCAATTCATTGTCTTCTTTGTTATTCTAGGGAACAATTTATTTCTTAAGTTTATCAAGTGTGAGGAAATTGTGTAGAAAAAGTTATTTAATACATGCATTATTCCATAAAACCTAATTATGAAAGTGCCTGGAACTTTTTCTAATGATAGTTACTGTATGTAGCACACATTCCCAAAATCTAGACCACACCCAACAAATCACTGAATATCTAAGGCAGTTGAATCTTCCCCAAATTTATCAGACTGCCAGATAATCTTTAGAAATCATTAAAGATTGAAGTTTCTTCAGTTATCTATCACGCTGCCCGTGATCCCTTGTTTATGTTTTCCTGTCAGTTATCCTGTGTTATGTTCTCATTGGTTGCCCTGTGTTAAGCCTGCCCAGTATGGCCTTTATATACTGGGCTCCTGCACTCACACATTGCCCTTTCGTGGTGTTCCTGTACCAGTGCTACTAATGCTCAAGGAGTTTCCAGTGTACCGACTTGGTTTGCCTGACTACTCTCCAGTTCCTGCGCCTGTGAACTGACCCGGATTGCCTGACTATTTTTCTGTGTCTGCTCCTGTGTATCGACCCTGCCTGGCTGACGTTCCTGCTCCTGTATACCGACCCGGACTTGCTGACGTTCCTGCTCCTGTGTTCTGACCCAGCCTGGCTGACGTTCCTGTTCCTGTGCACCGACCCGGCTGATCTCCGTTCCAGCTTCCCTGGTCCTTGTCGCCTCGGTGACATTCTTATATCCGTTGCCTTGGTTTGCCCGGCACCTCTGCTCCGGCAGGCTTGCCAAGTGATGTCTCAGTATTGCTCTATGGAGCGCCTCTGGCCTAGTCCTCCACACTGTCATACTGGTTGCAAGTGTTGCCTCCGTGATCGCTCCGGTACATTGTCATTGGCTAACGCTCCACCACTGTCACGCCGGTTGCAAGTGTTGCCTCCGTGATTTCTCCGGTACATTGCCATTGGCTTACGCTCCATCACTGTCATACCAGTTGCAAGTGTTGCCTCCGTGATTGCTCCGGTACATTGCCATTGGCTTACGCTCAACTCTTTCAGACCGGTTGCAAGTGTTGCCTCCGTGATTGCTCCGGTACATTGCCATTGGCTTGCGCTCCACTCTGTCAGACCGGTTGCAAGTGTTGCCTCCGTGATTGCTCCAGTACATTGCCATTGGCTTACGCTCCATCACTGTCAGACCGGTTGCAAGTGTTGCCACCGTGATTGCTCCAGTACATTGCCATTGGCTTACGCTCCATCACTGTCATACCGGTTGCAAGTGTTGCCTCCGTGATTGCTCCGGTACATTGCCATTGGCTTACGCTCCACTACTGTCATACCGGCTGCAAGTGTTGCCTCTGTGATTGCTCCGGTACATTGCCATTGGTTTACGCTCCACTTTGTCATACCGGCTGCAAGTGTTGCCTCCGTGATTGCTCCGGTACATTGCCTTTGGCTTGCGCTACTCCACTATCCTACCGGCTGCAAGTTTTGCCTCCGTGATTGCTCCAGTAAAGTTCCACTGGCTTGTCTTCCGCTACTGCCATACCGGTTGCAGTGCTACTTCCGTGAATGCACTGGTAGGGCTCCTTTGATTCAGTGTACTGGTAACTCTCGGTTGGGTGCAGACGTTGGCGTATTAAGGATCATTTCAGTACCTTCACATATGGGACTGCTTACCATCCTTGATGAACTTTAACTCCTGCATTGCCTGAAACCTGGGAACCTACTTTTCTGCCTGACCCGTGTCAGTACAGACTGTTTGTACTCCTATATTTGTGCTGGACCTGTGTGGGCTTGAAATATTACCTGTCTTATATCTGTACTACACTGTTGTATATTACAGGACCTGTGAGGGTTCTTATTGTATTATTGTATTCAATAAAACTGTGTTTTTATCCTAACCCTGTGTCTGTGAGTCAAACAAACCGTTACATTATCAAATCTCTGCCTGCCAGAAAGAGCCCATGTCCTGATGGTTTTTCCAAAGTGGTAGTATGCAACCTGTAACGGAAGCTGAGAAGGGACCGCGTCGCCTTCCGCCGTCGTTCCCGGGTCTCTCCTTCTCGACGCAGATAAGCGCCATCGGATGCACCAGTTGAAGTATGGACAGTCACTGGAAACAGCCGCAGGATCGCTGGAAACAGGGAAGCAGGGAGGAGTCCACGTCGCCGCCTGACAGTCCACAAAGTTAGGTCGCAGGAAACTGGCAGCAGGCAGTCGTCGATTCAGGATACTTGGCGCAGATGGGTATCAGAGTGGATACTTTAGACCATAAGCAATACAAGACTCCAGGACTCCTTGTTCACTCCAAAACAGAACTCATTTTATTGTCACAAACCACAGATATTTATATACAGTACAGTACATTGGATCACATGGGGAAACCTGATATAATAGGGAACATGATTAAATCATAACACATCAGACAAAAGGCCAGCAGTAGATGGTCTTAACAGATACTATAACTCAGACATGGTTACATTTCAGATACACAGGGGTTTGATTGAACAAAGACTTGAGGGTGTGAACTAATTACCACATGGCAGGGGGTCAACATAGTGAATGGCTGGAGTTGCTATAATCCACATCTTAGGGACAGTGGCCCAAGGTTGGAGCCTTTGATTGACTATTTTGAATGCCCTGCCCCAACTTTGATCAATCACTGGTTTGCCTTTCATTTCCCATGTTAAGCTAAGGATGATATTTGCATACCCGGTAGTTGGTGATTGCACAAACCTTCAAATTGGACAAGTACAATTAAACACATACAATATTTGAAAATACATAAAACCAAACTTAATACACAAACCAATGTTCATAACTATAAGTCTTTGTTCCTGGCAATAGCTGGCCAGTTCGTATGCCAGAGCCCACAGCTACATCCAAGCAGGGCAACAAGGTCCATAGTTTTTAAGTAAATAGTTTGTGGTTCAGACAAGGGCTCAGTAATGGGTAGGATCCATTACACAACCCTTAACACCCTTCTCACCCCACTTCTTACCCTTTCTTATGTTGCTCTACCCAATGCAAATTCTGCTCACCCCTCTGTAACTGTAGCTCATATCATGGGTCTTCCCAAACAGGGTAAAAAATGTCAATGTTGCTTCAGTTAAAGACCCATATCTCTTCTCAATTTAGATATTAAGCTGTATGCAAAAATGTTTGAGATTGAAACAGGCTCTCCCGTCTTGCATACACTTATATCAGGCTGGTTTCACTCTCCGGCATTAGAAATTGGATAATACCAGAAAACTCGTGTCCTTCTTACATCATTTGAAATCCCATAAATTACAGATGACGTTTTGATGACGATGCAGAAAAAGCATTCGACTGGGTAAACTGATTATTTATGATGTCCACTTTACAAACCTTTGGGTTTGGCCCTGGTTTTCTTTCTTACATCTGAGCCCATTACACCAACCCAAACACCAGGGACAAAGTTAATGGTCACTTATCATCCACACACTGTCCATTTCTAATGGGACTAGACAGGGCTGTCCTCTTTCTCCTTTACTTTTTGTCTTAACTATGGAAACACTAGGGCAGCATATTATATTGAACCCATCTATTGATGGATTCCAGTTTTGGGCTATAAGCATAAACTTTCCCTATTTGCCAATGATGTTCTGCTCTCTACCACAAACCCAGTAACAGTGATCCCCACATTCATGGCAGAATTGGGACTATTCTCTCAATTATCTGATTTCAATATCAATATCTTCAAATCTGGAGCTCTCCCTTTCTTTATCAATTCTGATACTCTTTATCCTTGATTACTCTCTTTCCTTTTCAATGGTCATCCATGACTATAAAATACATAGGAATCAGCATCCTCTTGAAATTCAAATTTTTTTATATTCTGAATTTCCCTCCATTACTATGTGTCAAAAGGACTTATCTAAATCAAACCCCCTGCATGTATTTGGCTGGGTAAAATTCACACCATTAAAATGCTGATCCTGGCATTTTTCCTTCCCAATAAAAATCCCTAAATCATTTTTTGTTTTGGGTCCAAGCTTCATTCATCCTTTCTCAGGAATTGTAGGAAGCCCAGGATGTGACAATCTACTCTTTAGTCTTCAGAGACATAAGATACTGAGAGGCCTGTGTGTTCTGGAATAGCCATGTTAAATGTGTCAAAAGCACTTATACCTATACATTGGAAATCTGATTCTCCACCTTCCCTCCAGACCTGGACAGACAAGATTGAGGAACATATCCTTCACATCAGAATGGCATGGTTGCATAGAGAGGTTTGAGATACAGGATGTTCTCTAGCAGTAACTCTACTCCATCCTCATGTGTTGTGGTGTATTTGGGGAACTGCTTCTCTGGATTGGGATTCTTCTCCCTTCCCATCCCTTTACACCCTTTTCCCACCTCTTCTACTTATTATAATTCTTACCTCAGTGTGCATCCCATTGGTGTTGTTTAGGCTGAGTCGTCTTCTTTCCATTATTTTACTTCTCTATTTTTATTTTTCCTCTTCATTCTCTATTCAGTAAAAGTGGTTGATTTGATCCTTTTCAGGTTCAATGGGGACTTTTCCAACATTTCTGAGAAAATGATTCTCAAGCTCCGTACGTGGTGGTATATGACGGCATTATCTGCTTCGTATATATATATATATATATATATATATGAGCTGTGACTGAGGCAGGCTGATACTCAACAAGATAGAGTATTATGTAGAGATTTAAGGCACGACATAACACACAATCAGTTCTGTTGTATACTTTACAGTAAAACACACACACAGTAGTTGAGTAATGACCAGAAAACACAAAAGTGGTAGTGGAAGGGTGAAATGATTAGAAGCAGTGCAGAAATCTGTGAGCAAAATGGTAGTCCAAAAACTCACTGTAGCCATGGTTGCTGAAGTGTGTTGAATAAATGATGGTGATCCCTCTCCTCATCCTGGGGAAGATGTAGTTTGACTGGCAAGACACATGCAGCTAGGGACCTATTTGCTTTCTGATCTTGCTGTTTTTGTCTCTGTGCTGGGGCAGTGAAAACAGATTTTCTACAACCTGTCATAAAATGATCAATAATTAAGGCAATGCTGTTGTTTATTTACTTATTCATTTATTGTATGTTAAAGTGAGATGGCTCAGATGGTTAATGCACCAGCTGTAGAATCTGTTCAAATCTCAGGTTTGTAGGTTCTCATCCCTGCAAGGTCAGCTCAGCCTTTCTGAGGTAGATAAAATGAGTACCCACACAACATGCTTGAAAATGAGGCAATGTCAATCTTAATGTGTCCTTCCTCGTAAAATACTTTTGATAAAAAAAGTGATACTAAGCCATAGTTTATGTAACTGTGTTTTGTGACTACTGACAAACTTTTCATATATATTTTGCTTGAAGACTAATTTAAGATACAGATTAGTTTTTCTTAGAAAACATAGTCAACCTATCTGAGTACATTATTTATGAATAAAACATTGCGTGGGTCTCACATTTACAAATGTAAATTACATTTATGTTGTAATTTATTTCATGCACCTCTGGGCTGATCAATATCAATCGTTTAGGCAATTTCCATGTTGAATAGCATAATTAAGGTACCCATTAACTGTAACTGACATCTGCCTGAAAATCCTGCATAATGTTTATGTTTATATGCTTTATATAGTCCAACATATTGATTTAAAGTTTAGAAATAACAAAGTGGGGCAGAAAATTAGCCAATTGCTTATAATCTCACCATTAATGATGTTTCTATTAAACTGCCAGAATGTCAACACAGCTTAGAATAATTTTGGATTCTGAATCATGTCATGTTAAAGTTAGTGATATTGCACATTCTGATCATGAAACCCAGAATTACATTTGATTTAATAGGATTTAATAGGATTAATGAGCAAAGAATAATACATCTCCGTTTTAGCATAAAATTAGAATGCAATAAGTATCCAATGCAAAAGTAAGTCTCCTTGTAAGAAATTGTTGATAGAAAGCCAAAGGAGTCTTTAATATAAAGAAAAAACAAAATACTTCTCCTTCTTAGAGCAATATAATGGTAGTAGAGGGCAAGACCTGTCAGATGATGCTGATGCTGCTGAGGATGACCTAATGATGACTGATGATGCAGATCAAGAATATATCCCTCCAGCATTCTTCTTTTGTTCAGATACAGATGAAGTTGAGAATGAGAAAGCCATTGGAAAGTCTGACCCTGGACAGACCCTATATATATATATATATATATATATATATATATATATCAATTCATCATCTTCAGTCGTTGTCAGTCCATTGCAGGGTGTAGGCTTCCTCCTCACTAAGCATCCAACAACTTTGGCCCAGTTACCCATATCATCTTAGGTCTTCTTCTTAGGAATTTAGTATTGAGTGGAATCCATTCAAACATTTGTTTGACCATCAGGCCTGACCATTTCCATCGTTACTCATTCAATGGTGGCATAGACCTATTTGCTGGTGAATTCATGCAGACATTTTTAGTCTTGTTTTGTTATGTTTAGAATATGCTGCTCCATACTTCTGTAATCTCAAGTTCTTGTATGGCATATTTCACAGCCATACGTAAGGAGGAGACATTGGTCAAAAATCTTTCACTTGAAGCAGAATGGTAAATGTGTTTTAAAGATGGTACTACTAAGTTTTCCAAATGCTTGCCATCTCAATTTTAATATTGCTCAGTTTCCATCAAGGTGTTTCCATCTGTTGACATTTCCTGTCCAGTGTAAACATACTTGTCCTCTACATCTAGTTCTTGTCCCTATACTGTGATTTTCCTAGGTATGGTAAACTTGTTAAACATGGCTTGTGTTTTGTTGATATTCATCTTCAGACCAACATTTTTGCTTTCCTGTTGTAGTACTTCAATGTGTACTTGCAGTTCTCCAGGACTGCTGGCAAAGTGTATGATATCATCTGCAAAATGTAAGTGATGGAGGTGGTTTCCATTGATCTAAAGCCCTTTATCGTCCCAATTTGCAGAAAATGTATTCTAAACAAGGGGAGATTGTGTCTCCTTGTCGGACACCCTTTTTTATGTTCATCTAGACTTTATCTTTGTTGACTGTAGTGAAGCTTTTGCGTTTCCATATGATTGGAGGATATTGATATAAGCTCTATATATTCCTTTGTTGATCAGGTCATTGATTATTGCTTGTTTTTTCACTGAGTCAAATGCCTTTTTGTAGTCAGTGAAGGCTAGACATAATGGAAGGCTGTATACATTATGCCGCTTTACAACTTTTTTCACTGTCTTGATATGGAACATTGTACTGAAACCCCTCCAGAAGCTTGCTTGTTCTTTAGTTTGTGCTATGTTAAGTATTGTGTCCATTTTTCTTGAGAGTACGTTTGTGAAAAAGCTGCAGACCACTGGAAATAGGCTTATTGGTCAGTAGTTTTTTAGCTCTGCTTTATCACCATTTTTGTGCAGGTCTGCATTTTTCCATGTTTCAGGCATTTTGCCAGGTAGTACGCATTTTGAAAATAGTTTTGCTTAGGCTTTGAATGAGGACTGACTTCTAGCTTTCAACATTTCAATAGTAACTTTATCAGGTCCAGCTGCTTTGCCGTTTTTAATTGAGTTTAATTCACTTTCTGTTCTTCATCCCTATAAAGATTTGAATAAAATTCTTCCACTTATTTTAGTATTTGTTGTTGAGTTTTTTTTCTATTGTTCCATCTTCAAGATTGTCACGACCGCTTGTTACCTCTTGCATGCTCACCTGTGGACTGGCCTCTTTGCTCCTATTGGCTCCTCTGCCTTTTTCTACAAGAGAGCTCTGCTACCTTATGCTTGATATTTCCTGTGCTTATGCTGTTTGTGTCTGATCCGCTGATTGATTTGGATTTTTTCTTGACTGTGTTCCCGACTTCTGAATTGGTACCTCGACTTTGGCTTGTATACCTATTTCTGACCTTGTCTTTCCATTGACTTCACCTCCTGCCTGTGACTCCAGTGCCTTGCCTTCTTTGAACTGAATTGCTGGTTTTAACCCGGCTTCTCTTCTCACCCTGTTGTTTCAGAACTCTGCTGACCCCAGTTCACTGAGAGATTCTCTCTTCCAGACCCTGGAGTCTCCCTTCAGCTGTATGTTCATTGTGCCTGCTATCCAGTACATCGAAGCGCATATTGTCTTGCCCACTTAGTCCAGTTGCAGAATGTACTCCCTCTCTGCTGGGTTGAGCTCGTGATCATCTACCGGCATGTCACCTAGAGGTTTCCATTTCCCTTCTGTAGCTCTCCTGCACCCTACTCTCATACCGTTACTCTATCTAGTGTCTGTATGTCTTACATTAGCTTGTCTATATTCCTTCAGGAGTACTCTCTGGAACTGCTTATAGAGTTGTCCTCTGCCATTTCTTATTACCTTGTCACTAATTTTGTCAGCAAGTTGGATCTTCACATATACCTACTAGTAATACAGCACCTTTTTTATACCCATCCGGGTCCTGGCCTGGCTCAGATGAAGTCAGACATCGGTCTTCAAGGCCAGCAACTTTACCTTGGTTATGACCGCAACAACAGTACATCAAGGGCTGTCACCGATTCTAAGCCATGCAGCCAAGTGTCAATCTCAAGCATCCACTAGTAGGTGTTAGTTAACCCTTATGACAAAGCTTTAATGCAAACATTTGGCTCCTACATGTGGCAATATTTTGTTTTCCTTTCTTTAGCCCTTGATTTTCTTCCAGTATCCTTTTGTTGAGCTCAACATTGAACTTGCTCATTTCTTCTTTTATGCGATTCATTATTGCCTTGCACATTTCTACATATTCTACCTTGCTTCTGGTATTAACGTTTTGCTTAATTCCTAATGACTTTTTCACCATGGCAACTGCTTGTTTTGTTATTTGGGTTGGTTTATGTAGTTTTACAGTAGGTGCAAGGGAATGGGCAATGTCTACAATAGTCTCAATAACTTTTTCACTGTGGGTTGAAATGTCTGTGTCTGGAACATCTTGCTGTACACTGAAGCAATTAGACAGTGTTAACTTAAAATGCTTATGATTTTTCAATAGCTGGCTACTCTCGCGCTTCATGTTTATTGACTTTATTATTTTCTTTCCTTATTGCAATCAATTTTTTGTTAATGTTTTTATTGAGGACAGAAACAAGATATACAATCAAGTGTTTTGCATATAGCAATGGGTAGACAGAACAAATGCAATCATTCACATTGTACAGGAATTGCACAAAGTCTGACTGGGGTATAATATGTCCTGTGTAGAATCTTAAGTTGCTTGACTGTTGACGTGACTGCCTTAGGACCCACTGTAGTCAACAACCACTCCCAGTTCTGCAATATCCCTAGGTCATATTCCCATTTTCTTTGTAATGTCAGGTCATTCACAACAACAGCTCTATCCAGCTAAGAATATACTCAGGATATTGGCTTAAGCTTAGACTGCCTTGCTGCCAGAGTGATCGGGGAAATTCCATAATTTTTTAGGCCATCTTGCCCCGCATGGCAGAAAGGGCACATCATAGCCTCAATTCCTGGTGGAGTTGGAATGTTTTGGGACTGTTATCCTGATAGATTTGTCCTAGACTAGAGACTCCAACCTCCATCCCTGCCCTACCAAAGTCCAGAGACCGCAGCGGCCCAAAGTGGGGTTTGCGGATCCCTAGAGACATAACCTGATCCCTTTTGTAAAATAAATCAGATTTTACATATTGTTTGTTCTGGCAACAGTTGGGTTCAGGCTTGCCCTGTAGCCCATTAATTCTAAGTTGAAAAGGTCACAATCAAAGGCTAGAAATGGTTCATTAAGTGTAGGGAATGTGTGTGGTATCGACCATGACATATGAGAGCATGTAATGACTTTGCACTGCTATGTAGTATTTCCAGAAGTCGGGGCAGGAGATACCCCCCTCCACCACATGACATTTGATGGTGGAATGCCTAATCCTAGAGGGACCACCTGACCACATGAACTGCGTAATAATCTTTTCAATCAATATGAACTATCTTTTAAGAATATACGCTACTTTACAAAAGTTTTAGGCAGGTGTCAAAAATTTTGTAAAGTAAGAATGCTTTCAAAAATAGAAATGTTAATAGTTTATTTTTTTTATCAATTAACAAAATGATAGTGAGTGAACAGAAGAAAAGTTTAAATCTGATCAACATTTGCTTTGGCTTCAAAGCAGTGACAATTCTTCTAGGTACACTTGCACACAATGTGTTAATGAATGTGGCAGGTAGGTTGTTCTAAACAACTTGGAGAACTAACTAGAGTTCTTATGTGGATTTAGGCAGCCTCAGTTGCTCTCTCTCTGTTCATGTAATCCCAGACAGACACAATGATGGTGAGATCAGGGCTCTGTGGGGGGCATACCATCACTTCCAGAACATATACATAGTAGGTACATGTATCCAGAACAATGATACATAAATGTGGATGGAGTACAATAAACATTATGATATGATCAGCTCAGCATATCCCATAACTTTTACCCCTTGTTTAAAACACCCGCCCCTTCCCAGGAAACACACATTCCCTCTCCCCCTTTTACTACCCATCCCCTCCCTCCCTTAGCCCACTCACCCCCCCCCACAGCCAGGCACTCCCACACCCCCTGAGAGGGCACCCCATTTGTGGCGTGGTAGCACAAAGGGTACAATGTACATGTATAAGAATATTCCCACCCAGGTAATCTCCATTGCTCCTTTATTCCCAACTATGTGGTCCCCTCAAATGCCAGCAGCCCGAAATTTTATCATATTTTTGAGGAGTGCCCCTGTGCAAGTGAACCTTTTTGTAGTGTGGTAGATTTTGTGTCACCAGTTCAACCCAGAGTTTGCAAGTAGGAGCCCTGTCCGCCATCCAAATCATGGCCACTGTTTTCCTGGCCATGACAAGGAGATCTCTGAGAAGTGTCCTCACTGAACCCTCCTGTATCTAGCCAGGAAAGATTGACATAACACACAGTTGTGTATGCAGGATAGGTCTTTCCAGTACCCTCTCCACAGTTTGAAAAACTGTCTTCCAAAAGTCATTCACCAGGGGGTAATCCCAAATCATGTGTAGAAACGTACCCTCTACCCTGTCACACCTATGACAAAATGTGCTCTTAGTGCTAGCCATCGAATGCAGTCTCATCGGAGTATAATAAGTATGATGAAATATCTTAAGCTGTATCAGTTGATGTTTCATGGAAATTGCTACCTGAGAAGGGGCCCTACATGCGTCATCCCATTCTCAATCCTGAAGTGGTCCTACATCAGTTTCCCATCTAGTCCGTATGTTCCATTCCACATCAACAAGCTTTCCCACCGCCCAGTTATATATGAAGGATAATGGTTTCGACCTATGAGTAAGAATCAAAAGAGAAGGTAAGAGAAACTGAGCCAACTCGGGCTCCAGAGCTCCCCATAGGTCTCTAAGAGTGTGTCTCAGCCTTATGTAAGAGTAGAACATGGTATTTGGCAACTGATATTCAAAGTGCAATTGATGGAAGGTTTTAAGTACATTATTCTGATACAGATGTCCCAGAGTCGTAATCCCCCTACCTACCCACACTTGGCCAGATTCCAAAGTTTCCAGTTGTTTTAAACCCACATTACCCCATAGAGGTGTTTCATGGGATATAGCCATAAATCCCATCGCTTTTTGTAGTTCTCACCAAGCGACCAGAGCCAGCGACAAAAGCGTTGGCATCCTACTCACCCATGGTCCAGCCACGAGTACATGGCTCAGTTCTAGTCCTGGCCAAAACAGGTCCCCTTCCGACTAAACAAAGGAGTGGGACGTATGGGGGTCAATATATGCGACCTCATATTGAAACTGTGCAGCCAAATAATACAGTCTGAAGTCCGGCAGAGCAATTCCACCCTGCTCTTTCCTCCTCGTTAGGTTGTGTAATCAAATCCTTGAATGGCTGCCCCCCAAAGAAATTTCTGTACAATCTCGTCTATCTGCCTAAAATATTTCTTGGGGATACTGATCGGGGTGTTTTGAAAAATATAAAGGAATTTGGGAAGGAAAATCATTTTGATTAAATTGGAGCGCCCTATTAAATTGAGTGGGAGGCTCATCCAAACAATCAATTTATCTCTAAGAGTTTTAATAAGTGGAACTAGGTTATTTTCTAGAAAACAGTGAGGAGAGGTCCCAATATTAACCCCCAGGTAATGGCACATGTCCACCCATTTCATTGACGTATTCACTACAGGTGTGTCTCCACCCAATCTATCAACAGGCTACAAAGAAGACTTCTCCCAATTAATTTTTAACCCTGAATAAGTCCCAAAGGTGTCAATCAATTGGAGTACTGAGGATAGAGACTCAGTGGAGTGCCCCAAGAATAAAAGAAGATCGTCTGCATTGAGCGCTACCTTTTCTTCCTTGTCTCAAAGTTTCCAACCCACAATGTCCCTCTTCTGTCATATCATCAATGCTAATGGCCAAAGCAAACAGGCCAGGTGAGAGGGGACACCCCCTGTCTCGTGCCCCTGCATAACAAGAAGTCCTCAGACCCCAAATCCCCCGCTGATACTCTGGCTATGGGAGATGTGTACAAAAGCCTGATCCAGTTTATAAAGGTAGGTCCAAACCCAAATAACAGAACAGAAGGGTTTCTATTCCCCCTGACCAATTGGGCCATCAATTTGCCCGCTTTATCCCCATTTTCAAAGATATTATGACGCTGAAAAAAACATGACTAGCGTTAATCTCTGCTACCTTAAGGGAGAGATTGGAGGACACAACAGCAAATCTAGTATAGGAATCTGAATCAACCTGCTCGGCAAAAAGTCTTTCAGCCCCCACCGCCTCCTCTTCCAACCTTTCAACTTCTTTCTTCCTATACTTCCAATGTTTAGCAATGTCCGCTCTAAAGGAGCCCCTTGCCACTGCCTTGGCCTCATCCCATACCACCCCTGGGGAGGCTGAGTCCACATTCAAGTCAAAGTATGATTGTAGAGTGTCAGAGTGTGCCTGTTTAATATGATAAATTGTTAACCAAAGCAGATTAAGCTTCCATTCCCTCTTAGTCACAACACTACCCACTAAGCATGTCAGTAGTAAGGGAGAATGATCCGATGCCACCCTAAGCAGGAACACACAATCCTTCATAATAGTCCTAACCAATGCAGAGACAAATGCATAATCCACTCTAGATAGTGTTTTATGAGTAGCAGAATGGCATGAGTAGCCTCTGTCACCAGGGTATAATAGTCTCCAACCGTCTACTAAGGTCATATAATCAATCAGTGTCTTGAACTGTCCAATATGAGTGGGGTTATCTCTAGTCATGCCCCACTTCTATCCAAGTCAGCGTCAATAACCATGTTGAAGTCCCCCATGCAAATAATATTACAGTCAGTTTTATCAGAAATATATGTCAGAGCCTCCCTAAGTACCAGGGTACCAAATGGAGGAGGGCTATAAACATTAAGGAGGATGAACAGAGCACCATGCACTCTACAGGTCAGAAATAAATACCTGCCATTAGGGTCAGATTTAAGATCCATAAACTCAAACATAGTCCATTTGGACACCAGCAGGGACACCCCCCAAGCATATTAAGTATGCGTGGAGTGATAAAGTACTGTAGCCAATGTCTACTCAAGGACCTGGTTTTCCCCTCCAGCAAATGAGTTTTCTGTAACATGATCACATCAGGGTCCTGCTTTCTAATGTGATTCAATATCAAAGTCCTCTTTATGTGGTCATTTAGACCCCTGACATTCCATGACAGGAATTTGCATAAACTCACCACCATAACAGCTCAGAATATAAATCCCATCCCATAATAGGTCATGTGAGAGAGTGAGAGAGAGCGAGCCCTGAACCCCAAACCCATAAACCAACCAGAGAACCCCGTGCCCCATAACCACCCATTTTTCCCCCGATCCCCCTCCCTGTCCCTACCCCACCCCTTTGATGGAGACCTCAACCCAAAACCTGGCCAAAGAGAGTCTCCTGGCCAGACCCACAACCAAACCCACCTCCCAACCCACAAAAGACATGGCAACAGCAAAACATACATGAAGATAACATGAAAATGACATGTGCAATCCATATCAGACCATAGAATAGGTGATGGTTATGCCCCAATCAAACTCATTGGGGTTTATACATGACCTAGATGATCTAACCACCTGAACCCAATAGTTCCAAGATCGCCCTCAACTAATACCACTCGATGGTGCCGCCCAGCCCCGACTGGAAAAGACCGTCCCGGTCCCGTAAGCCACAATCCCCCACAAAGGCTAACCCCCTCAACCCTCCCAGCAAAATCCCATTATCACAGTCTCACTTGGGCTATCGCGTGCTTCCTTACCTCTGTATGGCCACTGGTCAGCATGGCCTCCAGCCACTTCCACATTGCTACATCAGATAACAGGCACTAGCACAGACACCTGTTTATGCACCTATTCTGGGTGGCTTAATTGTGTCCCGCCTCCTTCTGCTTCTTTATAAACCTCCCTGGGCCTGGGAGTCATTGCCCTTACGTGGTGTTACTGTTAGTTACTCTTGTGCTCCGTTGTGACCTGTGCTTATCTGAGAATCTGCTCTGTGTATGACCCTGGCTTGTCTGACTACCCACATTGGTTCTGACCTGTGGCTCTGGCTGACTTACTCGCTCTGTGTATGACCCCGGATTGTCTGACTACCCACATCGGTTCTGATCTGTGGCTCTGGCTGACTCACTCGGTCCGTGTAGTCCCCAATTTGTCTGTCCTCCGGCTCCTATCTCGCTCAGTGTATCACCGGCATGTCTGACCTGTGGCTCTGGCTGACTACTCGCTCTGTACACTCTTAGCCTGCCCGACTGTTAGCCTCTGTGTCCCACGGCTCTGTCCGACTCTTGCTCCCTTTTGCCTTTGGTCTCCGGTACCTCACAGTTGTGCAGTGCGTAGAACTGTGTGCAGCTCCGGGTAGGAGGTTGGGCACTATCATCCGGTGGTCTGGGGTTGTGTGTGATATTATCATCGCTATATCTCATATATTATTATCACTGTATATTCCAATAAAGGTGGTTATATTTTATTATTGTGTATGTCCTTCTTTGCCTGATTATCGTGACAATACATAAGGAACATGTCGAATGAAAGTACAGGCAGTCCACCTAATCAGAGCATCCTGTCCAGGATGGATTCTCAAGACCAGAGAATTGGCCAATTGTCCTTTGCTACACAGACACTGTTAAATCGCATGGCTCACCTAGACCTCTTTGCTTCACAACCGGCGGCTTCCCCAGCACCTGCACCGGTTGTGGCCACTGCTCCTGAGGCGGGCATAAGTAGAGGATTGTTTGGCTCCGCTCCTCTACCCCAAAGATATGATGGGGAACCTGCTATGTGACAGGGTTCCTTAATCAGCTGGGAATTTTTTTTAGAGATGGTAATCCATGCATACCCTACTGAGTGAAGTACAGTAGGACTCCTGATCTCCCTTCTATCCGGCAAGGCATTGGCCTGGGTGAATCCACTATGGGAGTTGGAGAAGCCCATAATCACAATTTTACAGAATTTATAGCCTCGTTTGTGAGAGTCTTTGACATTCCTGGGCGTGCTACTTCCGCTGTCAAATGACTGATGACAATAAGGAAAGGCGCATGTACTGTAGCGGACTATGCTATTGAGTTCCACACTCTGGCGGCGGAGGTTGGTTGGCACAATGAAGCCCTAGTTGCTGCATTCTCCCAGGGCTTGTATGACACTGCCTGGTGATCTGGAGGAGTTGATCTCAGTCACCATTCTGGTAGTATCACGGTGCCCGTGATTGCTGCCTTTCCTTGTCATTTACCTGTAGGGGGCTCTCCATTGGCCGCCTGCTTTCAGCCTGCCCTATATTGCCTATTTAGACTGAGCTTGGGCACCCTTTGTTTGCCCTTTTGTGTTGTCTCTATGCTGCCTGTGCCTGCATTGGGTTCCTGAGCTTCCTGGGCCATTCCTCTGTTCCTGCTTATCTGTGATCGCCTGAGTTCCTGTTCGCCAGCTTCCCTGGTTCCAGCATCCGTTCCTGATCCGGTTGGGGTTGCTGTCCCTGCTGCTGTTTCCTGCTATCGTTTCTGATCCGGTTGACTGCCAGTAGATTTGTTTCCTGTCCATCTACGACTGTGTTCCAGCTCCTGATCGTCTGCAGTGTGCACCTCTCCTCCAGTCGCCCTGGTGACATTTTCATTCACTTGTGTTCCACTCTCCAGTACGTGGGTACTGGTTCGCTACACTGATAACCGGTTGCGCGTGCACCGGTAGAGAACTAGGTTACTCCAGTACGCGGGTACTGGTTCGCTCCCTGTAACCGGCTGATTAGTGTTATCCAGTCGGCACCGGTGGTGGTTTGGTTTCTCCAGTACGCAGGTACTGGTTCGCTCAATGTATTAACCGGTTGCTCGTTGCACCGGTAGAGGTTCAGTCACTCCAGTATGTGGGTACTGGTTCGCTCCATGTATTAACCGGTTGCTCGTTGAACCAGTAGAGGTTCAGTCACTCCAGTACGCGGGTACTGGTTCGCTCCATGTATTAATCGGTTGCTCGTTGCACCGGTAGAGGTTCAGTCACTCCAGTACGCGGGTACTGGTTCGCTCCATGTATAACCGGTTGCTCATTGCACCGGTAGAGGTTCAGTCTCTCCAGTACGTGGGTACTGGTTCGCTCCCTGTATACCGGCTGCTCATTGTCATCCAGACAGCACCGGTGGTGGTTTGGTTACTCCAGTACGCGGGTACTGGTTTGCTCCATGTATAACCGGCTGCTCGTTTCACCGGTAGAGGTTCTGTCACTCCAGTACGTGGGTACTGGTTCGCTCTAACTATAAACCGGCTGCTGTTCAGTCCTAGACAGCACCGGTAGAGTTTCCGTTTCTCCCGTACACGGGTACTGGTTTGCTCCAGCATTATATGGTGCCTATACCATCCTGTCTATCCAGTGGGCCTCAGTCCGTCCATCTCATGCGACTGGTCTATTACACCTTAAGCCAGTCACTGAGGTGACCATTGCTGCTATCCTTTAGTTGCAATCAAGGCTGCTCTGCCCGGTATATTGGTAAGGCCGGTAGAACCTATTCCACATTGTACCAACTTAAGGTTGCCTTACCCGGTATATTGGCAAGGCCAGTAGAGCCTATTTCCTTTCGTTGTACCAGTCTCCAGGCTGCCTAGCCCGGTATATTGGTAGGGCCGGCAGAGCCTCCTTTTCCTTCGTTACTAGTCAAGGGCTGCCTTGCCCGGTATGTTGGTAAGGCCGGTAGAACCTATTCCATCTTGTGCCACCTAAGGTTGCCTTACCCGGTATTGACAAGGCTGGTAGAGCCTGTCTTACATTCTGTGTACCACTACTCATGCTACTATGTATGATCACTAATGTTATATGTGTATGCTACCCACAAGGATTTTCTTAAACTTTTCAATAAAGTTGTGTTTTTATCTTAACTCTGTGTCTGAGAGTCATAACAAACTCTGACAGTACGAAAGGGCCATGACCTCAGATAATAAGAGTGATGGTAATACACAGAACATCCATTGGAGGATGGATGTACATGAGCAACGCCTGGATCAGCTAGCGGTAGTGATCCAAACCATTCTTGAACGGACAGTACTCACGGACAAGTCTGTCCCGAACAAACCATGACAGTTAGACACAAGAATCCGTGAGAGGCCTTCCTTCAAAGAGGGTGATCGTAAAACTTTACCCCGGTTGGCACCTAGTTTATCAGGCCCACCCTGTCCTCCCTCACCTCCCACACCTCCTAATTCTGACCCCACTGGGGGGAACCTATGGAGCTAGGCTTTACATGCCTTTCTGAAGAGGAGAGGGCTCGGCGCAGGAGGAAGGGCCTTTGCTTATACTGTGGGGAACCTGACCATTTGTTGAGTGCTTGCCCTATTTGGCCGGGAAAACACCCACAAATGGGGTCAAGTAAGGGACAGACCCTGGGTGGAATTTCACAGTCCCCAGAAACAGTAATGGAAAAGCTGATTTCTGAAGTTGTACTATCTTGGGCTGAATCTTCTGTGGTGTCTCTGGCACTACTGGACTCAGGGGCCACTGGGATTTTCACTGATGCAGACTTCAGAGCCAAACAGGCTATTTCATTGTTGCCTCGTTCCTCTCCGTTGACCATTAAGGCTATTGACAGCAGACCTCTACAGTCGGCACAAGTTACTCATGAGACTCCTCCCATGTCTCTGAGGGTAGGGGCACTACCATGTGGAGACACAACAGCTCCAGGTGATACATTCCCCCCATCATGCCATCATTCTGGGGTTTCCATGGCTGCAGACTCACAATGATAGAACTGATTGGCAAACCTGAGACATTCTGTCATGGTCATCTGTACATGAGAGGTCTTGCCTCCTGCAACCTACGAGAATATTGTGTACCTCTACCTTGTTACCTGCTGAGTATCAGGCCTACAAAGAGGTATTTAATAAGGTAGAGGCCAGTACATTGACACAACACAAGCCCTACGATTGTACTGTTGATCTGGTACCAGGGACCAGACCTTCTAGGGGCCAATTTTATCCCTTGTCGGTGGAGGAGAACAAGGCCATGGAGGACTATGTGGAAGACAGCCTAGCTACGGGCATTATTCGGAAGTCTTTCTCCCCTGTGGGTGCAGGCTTTTTTTTTTCGTTAAGAAAAAAGATGGGGAGCTCAGACCATGTATCGATTTCAGAGGCCTAAATAAGCTAATGGTAAAGAACACTTATCCTATACCATTGATCATGGAGCTATTTGATCGTATTAAAGGCTCGACAATTTTCACAAAACTTGACTTGAGGGCCACATACAAATTGGTACAAATAAGAGAGGGCGATGAATGGAAGACAGCGTTTAACACTTGGAACGGGCACTATGAATATTTGGTTATGCCTTTCGGATTGTGCAACGCTCCCGCTGTCTTCCAGGAGTTCATTAATGACATTTTAAGAGACCTAATTCAGAGCTTTGTTGTAGTGTATTTGGAAGATATACTCATCCATTCTCCTACCTTGGAGACACATAGAGCAGATGTAGCCCGGGTTCTACAACTGCTAAGAGAGAACAAGTTGTTCTGCAAATTAGAGAAATGTGAATTCCACAAATCCCAGACCTTCTTGGGATATGTGATTTCATCCACTGGTCTGGCCATGGATCTGCAAAAACCGTCTGCTGTCTTGCAGTGGCAGCTTCCTGTGGGGCTAAGATCCATACAGAGGTTCCTGGGCTTCTCTAATTATTACAGGAAGTTTATACAAAACTTTTCAGCAGTCATGAATCCACTCACTGACATGACTCAGAAGGGAGCTAATCCTTCAGACTGGGCACCTGAAGCACTTCAGGCTTTTGAAGACTTGAAGTCCACCTTTACTAAGGCCCCGATATTGTCCCACCCAAACCCCTCCCTGCCATTTACACTAGAGGTGGATGCCTTGGAGTCTGGTGTGGGCGTGTTGCTGTCCCAGAGGACGGGTCCTGGTAAACCATTGTTGCCATGCGGCTTTTTCTCTAAAAAACTGTCAAAGGCTGAGAGTTAATATGATGTGGGTGATCGGGAATTGCTTGCCATCATCTTGGCCTTGAAAGAATGGTGTTATCTGCTGAAGGGCACAGCGGTTCCAATCCTGATACTGACAGATCTCAAAAACCTCACATATTTATCAGAGGCTAAGAGGTTGTCTTCACGTCAGGCTAGATGGGCACTCTTCCTTTAAGGGTCCTGAACAAAGTCCAGTCCTAGCAATGTGCGGGGAGAGTCTCAGGAGACAACACTGTATGGAGGGCAGGAAGCTGGCAATTCATTAAGGGCAGCGTAGCAGATCATGTGAATTTCCCATAGATAACTCAAATGGAGTCCAGCCAGCGCCTGGCTTCCTCCTCAAATGTAAAGATGCTGGTGCTGCCATTGTATATAAATTGTAGCTTTGCTGGATAGAGTATAGAATAGGCAATATTTTTATCACAGTGTCTCTGCCTTACTTCCAAAAATTTGCACCTCTGCCTTTGAACCTCAAGTCTGGATATATCGACACTCTCTGGTTTTCTAATTCTATAACCCCCTTTAGGAGAGGCTTCTTCAGTATTGCATTCCTATCTTGGAAATTGAGAAGCTTAGCAATAAGTGGTCTTTGAGCAACTCCCAGTGGTGGCTGGGTTGGGGGAACCCGATGAGCTCATTCTACCACAGAGGTTCTTGACACATTTTCCACTCCCAGGGATTCCCTGAACTGTTTTTCAAAGATATCTTCTGGTCAGTGTCCCTCCACTCTCTCCGGAATAACAAGCAGGTGGACATTGCATCTCCTGGATCTATTTTCCAGATCATCTTCCTTGCATTTTAGAGCCTTGGCTCTATAGATTCATTCATACCTGGGATATTGTTTTCCACTGCTGACACCCTTCGCTGTGTGCCAGCACATTTTCCCTAATTGCTTGTTGATCTGCTTGCAGGAGATTTAGCTCTGTTCGGACTGAATCAGTCTTGATTGTCAACACATTTTGGCAGTTCGTAATGGCTGCCATTAATTTAGAAAAGTGCGAGTGAGCTTTGTCCTCCTAATCAGAGGTCTGGGATGGTGAGTTTGATGCCTGGGAGGGTGAATCAGGTGCGGACGGTGTCTCCAGCAGGATCACCTTCATTTCATCCTCCACCAAGGTTAGGCTTGTACCCTCCAGAATTTTTCCCCATAATGACAGGTTTTTATGTAGCTAGGCAGAGACGTTAAGGACGCAGTAGTAATTTTAAGAAGCAGTTTGTAAAGCAGTGTGTATTATCTTTTACTGGATGGTGATGGAACAGAAAGATTGATATTTATGAAATGTGGAGTTTATATATTAAAGCTCATGCATAATGACATGGCCATGTATGTTTAATCGCCACTCAGAAGGGAGATGCTCCATGTGATTGAAGCCTGAGCACTGAAAAGGTATGTTGCAACAAACTGCCTTTAGGTGGAAGGGCACAGCTCATACCATCTGTCTCTTCATCCCCACTGTAAAATAACTCTCATCTGCACAATCCAAGACGTGTAAAGAGGGTACCTGAGGATGCAGCAGGATTCTTCTCCCAGTAGTCTGATGCCAAGGAGTAACAATCTTCCTATGCAGTGCAATCAGTTGGGCAGAAAACTCCCTTTAGTGGAACACTGTTTGCCCCACACAACTCTCCCTCCTCCACCTCTCTGTCCAGTCCCTGTGTTGTGAGTACTGCAGGCCAACTCACCACGATCCATTATGTCTTTGAGTGAAAAAGTGGAAGAGCTCCTTGTACAATATGAGGAAATCCCCTCGCAATTGTTGTCACCTCTCCGTCAACTAGTTCTTATCACTCTCATATAATTCAACTGTGCTACAGAGGAGCAGACCAGGGAACAATGTGCGCCGTAGGGAGGGGAGAAAATTTTCACATCAAACTGAAATCGGCTAAAAATGCCACTTTCTGCTTGGCGTATAATTTCCTACAAAAAGTGCTTTTTCCTACTTTTTTCACCTAGCTCATTGTGCATTGAAATCAATGGGAAGAAAAAATTTTCTGCACCACACATACGTTTTCTCTAGTTTTCTACAGCCAAAAACCCAATGTTGGAGGTTGTAGTTGTAATGGATCCTACTCTGTTACTGGAGCCCTTGTCTGGGCGTACAGCTTATCAGACAAGGACACAAGGGACTGTGAACAATGAGACATATTGGACACCCTGTTATGGCCGGTCAGACGACCTCTCAGGCCCTTATTGTAGATGGGCGAAAACTGAAAGGTAGGGTGCCTTGTTTGGGAGTATCAGCGACGCTCAGGGTGGCTAAGGCCGCAGAGACTATGTACAGGACAGTCCGGCATTGGGAACTATATGTTTATGCATTCGATGACTAACAGTCGTAAACTCCCATCTCGGTGCTCGAGCAGGAGGTTTAAAGGTCTTCCATAGAGCTAACATGGAGAAAAGTAGGCGGTTCAGTTATTGGTCGAACAAAGGACTCACTGTACGAACTGATTGGCCAGGGATGAAGCAGAATATTCAGACTAGTCGAGGACGTGCTTCAACCCCTGGCCATTGTTCATTGAATGTATATTCATGCCCCTCAGTCCTTGCTGTCTATTGTCTACCCTAGTCAAGCCCTTTTGTATAATAATGCAATCACGTCTGTCTTATTGTGCTGCCCTGAACCATTTGTTGTTGGTTCTTTGTCTGATGTGTTATGATAATTATGAAACTCGCCCATTGTGTTATGTCTGCATGTTGTACTATCAATGTATTTGAAGTGTATAAATATGCTGTGAGTTCACATAATAAAGAGTTACTTGTTGTACACACAAGAAGAAAAGTCCTGGTGTCTTTATGCTCCTGTGGTTTAAAGTATCCCCTCTGATGCCCATCTGAGCCAAGTATTCTGTATTGCCCACTGCCTGCTGCCAGCTATCTGCTATCTGTCAGGACTTCTGTATTTCGTATGCTGTCAGGCGTTGATGTGGACTCCGTTCAACATCACTGTGGTTCCTGCGACATCCTCCAGCTATCCTTTGACTGGGAGTAGAGGCCTCACTCTCTACGACCCGTGGTACCAGTCTGCAACCCAACTCTGGCTTTGAGTCCCTTTGACCTTTTCCTGTTCGCCTAGACTTCCTCCAACTCCAACACGGAGTCGACAACACTACAAACTTAATGTGACTTCGACACGGGGTTTACGACACTGCAAATGTTTGATCAAGCCAGTTATTGCTCGACTGGCAGGAGCCAAGTTGTGTAATCCGCCTATCAGAAGGAGAAACCCAGAATGATGGCATGAGGGCGACACGGTGCCTTCCAGCTTCCGTTACAGTGGTGACAGCACATCACTTTGGGACATGCTTCCTGAGTATGGGTTGGTAACTGACACACAGGATCACTGTGTAGCTCCTTGAAGTGGTCCCACTGCATGTGAGATGGTTTTTGCATACTTGCAGGATAGCTACATTTTAGGCAGAAACAATGACCCCATGAACTACTGGAAAACAAAGCAGTGTGTGTGTGGCCAGCATTGACACGTACTGCAGTGGAAAGTCCTCCATCAAGCGTTGAGTCTGAGAGGGTTTTCAGTGCAGCTGGTTACATTGTCAGTAACAGCAGGACATGGCTATCAAGCAGCAATGTTGGGAGACTAACATTCTTGAAAATGAACCAACATCTCATACTATCTGAGTATCAGGTAGGAGAACCCACACGTGACAGACAAAGCCAGGACAAATATATTAACAGCAGAACAGATGAAGAGGTGGGGGAGGGATGTGAAGAAGGGTTGCCACCATCTAAACCACTTGAGACCAGTGTAATGAGCGACAAGTAATGTGTATCAATAATCTGAGAAGGAGGATAGTGATTTGACGCCAACATGACAATTGTAAAAACATACATAAATCACACCATACTATAAAAGAGAAAAATCTGCATGTTTTCGCGAAAAGTCATGCAGGAAATTTTTCCCACATTTATTCCACCCCTAGTGAGCACGTTGGCCCATAGTTTGGGGACAGTGTGTGGCTGCTGTAACAGAATCATTGCAGTCAATTTTGATGTTGCTCTCACTAGACCGTGGTCACTTTCAATGTTAAAACTATTTATGACTGAGCAGACAGTGAATCCCCTTTATTATTTGCAAGCATTAAGTTGATTTCACTTGTGTTAGCATTAGGGATTTTCCATGTCTGTTTTCTCTGAGCCTTTTTTTCAGTAGAATGAATTTATGATGTACAAATTTTGCTCTGTCGTCTCTTTTTCCAGTTTACTTGGTCCAATCGATTTTTCATCATTTTGGATCTTTCAAATTCTCTGACTGAAATCTCCCATTAGAAATTTGTTGTGGTAATTGTCATGTTTGTAAAGGTATAATAAATAGTCATAAAATTCTTCAACTTTATCATCACTGTAACTACTTGTAGGGGCATAAGCTTGAATGATTTGAAGAACATACTGTTTGATTTGATTGCATAGGAAGCAATTATTTCAGAAACACTTTCTATTCTTACCACTGAGTCTATAAGTCTTTTGTTACTCAACAATATGTTTCCTCCACTTTTCTTATAGTATACCCAGTGACCATCTTCTAATGTGACTAAATTGTTGTCTTTTTTACCAGTTTCACATGAGCCGATACTGTCCCAGTTGATGCTACTTAGTTTTTGTACTACTGTCATAGTTGTGTGCTTACTTTGGCAGCTGGCGTTGGAGAGCCGACCACTTCCATGCCTCCTTGCGATGATCCTGCCACGTCTATGGATGCGGGTTACTTCTGCATCCTCTCTGCTTCTGTGCAGGCGTGCATCATCGGGTTGCATGCTAGTGACGTTGCTCGCCTCTTTCAAAGTTTCTTCAGGGCTTGTTTAGTGCCTCACCTCCCTGCTTATGTATTTAAAATGCCTGGACACCATAGTCATTGCTCTTACATGGTGTTCCAGTGCAGTACTATTCTCCTTGCTTATGCAGTCTGTGTTTGACCCTTGGCCTGGCTTCCGTGTGTTCCTAGTGTACCATACCTGTGGCTTTGTCTGACTACCCACCAGGTTCTGACCTAGTTGCTCTGCTTAACTACCCACTCAGGTATCTGACCCTCTGCTATTTGCTGACTACCGGCTCTGGTATATGATCCTCCAGCAATGGCTGACTACCTGGTCTGGTATATGACCCTCCGGCATTGGCTGACTACCCGCTCTGGTATCTGACCCTCTGGCATTGGCTACTGACCTCTCCGGTCAGTTCCTCGGTCTGGCCTATTTATTAGACAACCCTTAGGCCTGGTCTGTCTACATGCTCCTTGGTATTGCCTCTGTAGACTACCCTTAGGCCTGGTCTGTCTATGTGTTCCACGACTTTTGGGCTCTAGTTTCTCTACCCCGGTAGAGTGTGCGACTTCTCAGGCAACAACTTACACCAGTCGAATGGGATCTACTTGCTCTGGGTTCTGGTCCCTGTATGCTTATTGAAGGGTCTTCTATTCTGCTTTATGTTGTATCTTATTCAATAAACTGTTGTTATTATACTGTACCTTGTTGTGATTCTTGAATACCGTGACAACTACTTCCTCTAAGTTTGAAACTGTACTCATATAGTTCTAAAGACCAAAGGCAACCAGATAGAACTTGGTAATTCTTAGCACCCTCTGCCACTGTCCTGGCCTTTCCATTGCCTTAGGAAGTAGCTTACAAGAGATTTTTTGTTGTGAAGCCATGCTGAGGGAATAGATGACAAACTGCCATGCTGTTCCAGTGAGGGTTGGCAGATTTTTGATCAATTTAGTCTGATGTCTTAGCTTTGATTTGTCCACCTTGGGTGACCCTGCCAGAAGAATATGCTCCCAATTGCACAGTTCTTGGTTTAATTGACACACTCAAACACTCCCGCCACAATAAGGCTTCGACCCATGTGAATGATATATTGATTCAAATTCAAGTTTAATCTTTATATTTTTGTGTGCATGTTTATGAGCTCATGGAGATGTTCAATTGGCTATGGGTTGTTCGCTGTTTCCTCTATGATCCTTTCATACTCAAAGGGTTAACAAAGAGTATCCTAGTTTATTCACTTGGCGTTCATCTGTATTTCTGGTTTATGAGTACATATCCCTGCATTAAATATACATTAATGATTGTAAGCCCTAGTGAATTGGATCTTCAGTACCTTTAAAGTAAATATCTTTATATCTAGTGTACCTCTCTTGAAAATGGTTCTGTTGCGTTGTCAACCTATGCAGTGCTGCATAATCTATTTGCACCTTATAAATAAATTACAATACTATTAATCATGTTTTATTTATTGGCATTTAATTATTAAAGGGCATTCATCTGATGCATACTGAGTAAACAAAAATGTACATGTGCAAAAAAGTTGGGTAAAAGTGTGAATTTGAGAATAAAGTGGACCTGCCACCTTAAGAAATGTTTAGTTTTATTAACATCTGGCATTATGTGAACTAGCCATTTTTGGCAAAATCACTAGTTTTTGATAAATGAACCTTTATGTGTTGGTGGCACTGTTAATTCCATGCACAGTATGCTTATTTTTTCTGTTCAAAGTAAAATTTTCGTCTCTCTCTGCTTTTAGAAAAAAAAAAACATTTCATGGATTCTTCCCAGTTGCGGCTCTTAATTAGTGGATAGAGAGATCCATCCATCCATTGAAAGCCTAATCCCCATTATTTCTATAAATTAACACTTTCTGAGTTAGAAGGGAAGGTGATACTCAAGAACATGTTTTTTTTGGCTCAAATACAGCTGATCAATCAGAACAAACAGTATCACAAAAACACAGCTGTGTGGTAGCCCTTATTGGGGATTTTGATGGATACCTCTAGCCCTAAATATACTTTATGAACTTGTTTGTGGATACCATGCAACATTCTTACTAGGGACTACTGTGCAGACACATTTATCTGATAATGTAAGCTCTGATTGGTCAGCCTTACTTGGAATAAGGAAAACAGCAACAGTTCTTTGGCATCAACCTCATGTATCACCATATGGCAGATTTATACTTTGGTACACCCATGCCACCCCCCACACAAACAGAAGTGCTTGTGCAGAGCTTCAGCGGGTTGGCATTTTATAAGGTATGGCCATCTTGACACTGAAAGTCAAATAGGACAGAAAAAATGGGTAAGAAGCCTTTTTAAACTTACTTTATATGCATTCTGTTTACATGTGTGGCTAGTGGGTCTTTTTGATTTTAAAATTTCAAGGACAATATGTTCCTCAATCCTTTGCTCCTTAAATATTTATTATATTGATTTTTTACACTTGTGTGTTAATTCCATTTTATAAGTTCTCCAAGAGTTTAAGGTGCATGCTTCTACACACACCCAATAAGCAACACATGATCCTTAAACTGTTGGAACGGTCATGGAATGACTGTGTGCAAAAAGGGCGCAGTATGAGTTTGCAGTGAGGAATGATAAAAGTCTAAGGATTATATATAATGATTCATGTGCACAAATATGGGTTGTTTTGTATGCATAGAAGGTGCATGTGTGTGAGAGATTCCGTATATGTATCCATTACTATCATCTTTGCATGAAATGTAGGGGTACCTAATGAAACAGAAACAATCAATAATGGTTATATGCTGAAAGTTACTAACAATACGAGAACAATTTTCAAGCTATCACCTGTTATTAATTTGAGCCTGGTTCATTAGATGCCCCTACATTCCATGCAAGATTGATAGTCAGACTATGCATTCACATACATACTCCATATTTGCACACAAATGTCACATGCATAATGTAAAACATACATGCATACATGAATCTTTATATAGGGACATAGCATGCAAACATAAGTTTGGTAACAGTTTCTCTGTGTCTTTCCCCAAAAGTTAAAAACATCAAAGTCACCACTGCCTAGATTTATTCTTAGCAGAGTCTATGGTAATATTGACTCCAGCCACAACTAATTAACATGAAGTACCACACTATGGCACCAACAAATAAACATTCATTTTTGAAAAATAACATTTACTATAATCAAATGGCTAGTACACCATATAAGTCATTTTAAATTATATTTTATATGAATTAAACTTATTTAGGGATAATGGGTTAATTGGTTACTACCTTGAGTACCAGAGTGTCGTACAGCAGAATGTGTTAATAAATAGAGATTTCTTTCCAAGTAAAGTTAAGTCCCACTTACTAACATTAAATCTATTTATTTGGTCATCTCTCATGAAATATGCATGCTCTGTAGTATAATTGTGTTTGTGGCTATAATAAATATGGAACCCTTTTCTTATGACTCTGTCCTTTCTGCCTTATGACTGAGAAAGTTCTGCCAGTGTGAAGCATGCTCTGTTAAATGGTTTGTGTATTGTAAACATGAACAAATATAGTGAAACATCCTCTTAATTAACATCTAGTAAACTTACCAAATTTTACTTACAACATTAATGTCCTTAGTGCATAACTATCGTATTTGTCAAACTCACTATATACTTCTGTAGATATAACTAGTATTTAACACAAGTAAAAATTAAAATATATCTGGCTATATGGATTCAATAATAATAAAAAAAAAAAAAAAAATAATAATAATAATAATAATAATGAAAAAAGTAAAAATCCTGTTTTTAATTATTGAAAAGTAACATTGTGGAAATGTTAATTCATGTCAAAATGCAGCAGTTATACCAGGTGCTGTTGTGCATAAAAATCTGACATATGGGCACAGATAGTATTAACGCTATGAAATTGACTAGCACTTCTCAAAAACATGCTAATCACAACTCTTACAATTTTTAATGTCAGCAGCAAATATCCTACAATTTCACATAGAGAAGCAGGATTTGTGTAACTAATTTCACAAGTCAATCATTTCTGTTTTTATAGCCTGATTTTTATCAGACACCACTTTAATTATATTTTAACACCAATACGCTGTCTGTCTTCTACATATGTTTAGTTTAGTAATTTTTATCTACATGTAGTTATTTCTGACTAATTTTTATACAATGAAATTCGTATACAGTTCATTCTATAAACAGTATTTTCATCTTCTTCTTATACTAAATTAGAAGGGATTTGCCTTTACTTGAATAGCAGATTTTTTTCCTTTTTATGTTGTATATATATATATATATATATATATATATACATACATACATACACACATATAATTTAAATTCAAGATTCACAGTAAATCGTGTTAATGCTATTTTTTGCACATTGTCTTGGTTTTCAGACATAAATAGTACTTGGTGTCTCTCATTTTGTGACATAATTAACAGTGTCACAATGTTCCATACAATGATTTAACATAAGTTTAAAGCTTAATAAAAAAAAAAAGTGTCAGACTCAGTATGTGTGGTTTTCTGGCTATTAGTGCTTTAAAAAAGGATAGAATTATATGTGTGTGGTTCTATGGATACTAATGCATTGGGACAAGGCCCGGGTCAATATGTGTGAACCTATTACTACCAGTGTATTCAGACAGTTCTTGAGTTCAGTATGCATTACTCTATGGCTATTTATGCAGTAGGAGAAAGTTGATGGTCATGATCAGTATGTATGGTTTTACAAACTCTGTGTAAAGTATATTTTATACCTACAGTATGAGGGTTTGTTGCATAATTTGGTCAAAGTATGTTTTAGCTTGCTTACCATGTCAAAGTACCCCATTTCAGGGGAGTCCTATCCAATACATAAAAATATCATCTAGCTGTTAAAATTAAAAGCTATTTTGTGGAAATGTATTGACAAGTGGCTAGTTAAAAATCACCCAACCCACCTCTCAGAAATCTCTAGTATTTTTCTAATAAGTCTGTCTCTCTTTCAAATTGGAAATATTTGCAGTAGGGGAGTGGGGACCCAAAAGGACTGATCACTACCCCAGCCTCTATATATGGGTCTATCCCGCCCACCACTACAAACAACATAATACCTGTACACATCATTAAAGGGATACCCAAGCAGGCAAGCTAATAAGCATTTGAGCAAATACTATGCTTTTAAAGCACCCCTTTAAGAAAATGTGCATATGTGAACTTTAAGTTTATTTGAATGATATATCTTATTTTGCAGAGAAACAAAGTGGATTAATGTTAGATTAAAGTTAGATATGATGAAAAAAGCAGCTAGTATGAGCTGAAGGAGAATTTGTGTGCAAGAATGAAAGAAAAACCCACAGCACTAACACATAACAGTTATACATATAATAAAAATGAAATTAAGCTACCCAGTGAATAAGCAGCAATAAAAAATCCTCAAATTAAGAGAAAACCCCAAGATGATGTATTATATCTCTATGCAAAGTATCTGGATTTACTCAGACACTTGGGCCTCAATTCTATTGCCTCTGACACCAAAAAAAAAACAAAAAAAAAAACGCCAACGGCAGTGTTTTTTAAGCACAGTAAGTTGTGCAATTAGCCATCTCATGTACAGGTAATGACAGTTTTAAAATTGCAATGGAAGTTAATAATTCACCCATTAAAAAACAATGGAACAGCACTACAGAGGAGCCATTCATTTCTGTGAGACAAGTGCCACTATTAAAGTTATCCTTATATAAATGTTCCCTTTGAGTTAATCTTTAATCAATATTTGTTCTAATTGAATGCTTTATGGCCTGGACAGGCTGCTGTTCAGCTCTGTACCACAGCCTGTCAATCTTCGCCTCTTACCCTCCACAGTAGGGCCTCTTTCTCACCTCCTCCAATAATGAAGCATTCCTCCATGTTAGCTGGAGTGCTCTCTTGTCAATGAGAGCGTTCCAGCTCACATGGAGGAATCTTCCATCTGAGTAGGAGGTGAGAATGAGGCACTACAAAGGAGGGGAATAGGCGAGGCTTGAAACGCTGCAGTACATAGTTGTACTGCAGCCTGTCCAGAACTGACATCACCGGCTTATCTTTATAAAGTAAAATCTCGGGCTATACAGCATTAAATTAAAAAAAACAAAAGGGATTAAAGATTAACTCAAAGGGAATATTAAGATAAGGACAAACTTAATAGAGGCAAGAATTCCCCTTTAATGGCTGAAATTCTGCACCAAGTTTTGCATGGTGTAAAGAATACAATGGAGAAAAAAAACACACTGGGACAAAAGAAATCCGGGAACCAACAGCTCACACAACATCCAGCACAAAGCACAAGTACACCAGTGGCAAAAAATGGGCTTGCCCTACAAATAATTACCAGACAAGCAACATTAACCCATCAACCCCCTCAGGGACAAGGACTTGACAAGCAAACCAATACAATCCCGCACACTATACCCCAGAACAACAAATACGTACACACAAGACTCACCTGTGTCAATCCATAAACAGCCCAAACTCACCTGTGCAACATCATTAGCCAATGGAGACCCACGGTGCACCTGACAGCGTTACATAGACAGGTATACAGCAAATTCAACAAATCAGACAAACAAAAAACAGACACTCCACACACTTAGCTGGACAACACTCACCCTCCCATTGGTTACTTCCTACCTGATGACCGCACCTGGACAACACCCTACCACTGTCTTAAAGGGACATCTGACCCTCCTTAAACATGGCATGTTTACAGTGAGACCACTCAGAGATTATGACCAGTATGTTTGCATAACAATTTCTGCGAAGACATCTGCGACGAAGACATGTGAGGGCTAGGGAGCCCCATCAATCTACACATGCTGAACAGCCCCCATTTGATGCAACCGCTGATGCTCTGGCTTTAAAGCCAGACAGGAGCCCATCTCTACCTGGGGGACCACACCAGGTAGCAGCACCTCAGCTTCCACAACAGGATCAACCACAGCTACTACAGCTGCCGTATGGACCTATGGGGCATCACAGATATGACATGTCTGCAAAGACCCACACAAGGGTCATGTTCTTTGGAATGAAGGACGCTGAGGTTACAGACCACTACAAAATGATGCAGCACAGTATCGTCAACCTATATGAGGTGATCAAAGATGATGTAGACCTCATATACAGCACCAACCGTGCCTTATGTGGCTTGCAGAAGCTGATGTATGCCATACATTTCATGGCAAGTGGATCCTTCCAGTCCACAGAAGGGTTTGCATTTGGCATTTCCAAGCCCACATGTTCAAAGGCACTGTCTCAGGTGTTGACAGCACTCAAAAGGAAGGCCAGAAGGTACATCAATTTCCCCTCCACTGACATGGAGCGAACAAGTGTAAAACAGGAGTTCTACACAAGGGGAGGCATGTCCAAGGTCATGGGTGCCATAGAATGCACACAATAGCACATAAGCACTCCAACGCATAAGGGACATCTCTTCATCTCTTCATCAATGGGAAAAAATTACACTTCATCAACACACAGATGGTGTGTGATTCCAACGTGAGGAAAACCCATGTTTGTACCTCCTAACTCGGCAGCTTTCATGACTCCTAAATCCTCATGCATCCCTCTGTCTGCTGTTGGGTGAGTCAACAATGCAAACATCAAATAATATACACAGGGCCACTCACGATTAATGAAAACACAGCTTAGCATGGTCACAATTAGAGATGGGTTAAAATTTCCACATCAAACTGAAATCATTGAATAATGGCATTTCCCACTTTGCAAATAATTTCCTGCGAACAGTGCTGATTTTCCACTTTTTTTGCCTAGCTTATTCCATTGAAATCAACAGGAACATTGAATTTACACACAACACATAGCAAATATTACTTTATTTCCCAAGGCATAGTATAAAAGGGGCATGAGGGTGCCTATGTTAGTGGAATGTGGGGAAAGAACCAGGGAATTTTTTTGGTAGGTTTGTTTACTGGGATTGGGGAGGCAGTTTATAAAAAATAAATCCTAAATCCAATTATAAAAATACCATAAGACATTGTATAAAAGGGGTCTGAGGAAGGTGCCTGTGTTGGTGGGTGGAGTCTGGGGAAGTAATCAGTTGAACAGGGAATTTGTTTTTGGGGGGTTCTTGACTGGTATTGGGGGGACAGTTAATACAAAATAAATCAATAAAATAAAATAAGAAATTTGTATGTAAAGTGATAGGGACAGGAACCCCATGACATGAGCTGCCACTGAGGTGGACTGATACTTGACTTGAGTATTTTGTAGAAGATGATTTGTTAGATTTGTTGTTAGAGGCCAAAGCCCTGAGGAAAAATTGCTTTGTAGAACTTAGGCTTGTTAGAAACAAAATGTTTTATTTTTTGTAGGACTAGGCTTTTTTATTATTATTAATTTTTATATATTTTTTTTAAAGCACAAGCCCTTAGAAAAAAAACATGTCCTAGAGTCAGCAGGTCATGTTGGCCTCCTGAGTGCATAATTGTGGAATTTGCAACTGCTGTTCTTGCTGCTGCTGCTGAGTTGTTTAAGCAACAGGATAATTAGGCAGCTGAAAGGAAATGGGATTAACAATAGCAGTAACATGAGTGATGAATGATGATGGTTCCACTTGCCATGACTAGCTCCAGTGATGCACCTGATGCAGTAGGATCACAGTAAGTAGCCCCCAGTATATGTGGAGAAAAGAAGAACTTGGCCAAAATCCAAAATCATGGGTGTGTTGTTATTAGAATAGAAATTTTTCCCTTGAGAGCAGGAACTGTGACGCTCATCAGCAACTGCAATGCGCACAGTGTGTATGGTAAATAACAGACCCCGCTAAGGACACATGAGATCTTTCTGACAGTTTCATAGTAATGATGAGCCCTTCCTGCCACAATCTTAGCATATTCTGCAGGATGGAATCTAGTCAGATGCTGCTTGATGCTCTGGTTGCAATTCTGCTCCACCACACTGCCATGTTCAGTGCAAATGGGTGCAGACAAACTGCCACATCATAACATCAACTGAATGGCTATCATTTGGCGGGGGAGGAAATGACGAATGAGGTGGATTGGCAGAAGATGTAGTTACCCTAGAGGAAGAAGGTGATGGTGATGGCGAGCTAGTTGTTTCACCCATCATGGAACTTTCAGTCTCTCCATGGGTTTCTCTACCCTTCCTCCTCTTTGATCTTTGCCTTTCTGGAGAGTCAAGAGGTACAGCAACAGCGGTGCTTTATTTCTGTGGTGGGTGTTTGGCTTTAACTTGTTTGACATAAATGTCATGGTTCTGTGTTTCATGTGTGATATCAGGGTGCTTGTGCCAAGGTGTGTTCCTCCTTTCCTCTTTTACACTGACTTGTCACAAAGTGTGCACAGTGCCATTGGTGATGACTGCACTGTGCCTGCCCCAAGAGATAAATAGTCTTACGCCCTTGACTTCAGGGGGGAGGGAAAAGGAACAGGAACACTAGTCTCAAATGCTTCCCCTACCAATCCCTGAACACTAGTCCCACTGTCTGCTTCACCATACTACTACTAACATCAACTACATCAAGTTCAGCCGCTGAGTCTTTCTCCTCACATTCACTAGTAATATGAGCACATTGATTACCCCCTCCTTCACTAGACTTGTGCACAACAAAAATTTTAGGTTAAAATCAATGTCGTACGAATTTTTTTTTCATTCGTCGACTCCGCAATTCAGATCTGACTTGTTCGACTTGGACGAAAGTCGGCGACAGTCTGAATTATTTGGCAACTTTAAAATAACTTTAAAAATACAATAACAATGAAAATTAAATGAATGGAACCATTTCCAGGGTCTAAATGAAGATGGTGGAACAGACTAAGGTGGGCATTTAGCCTTATGGTACTATGGATTAAGTAGCTAAAGTATGGATGTAGCAATAAGTCACCCTGCCTGCCTACACAATACACATACACAACTGGTTGTATCTGGCTGCTGGCTGAAGTGTCACTCTGAAAATTATTCAAACAAATCCTTAATATTTATTTTAATATTTTACACAAGAACAAAGGTCCCTTGCGGACACAATAAGGTACTAGGACTGCCTATAGAACCGTGAGACTGGCTGATGTGTCACTCTGAAAATTATTCAAACAAATTCCTACTAATTTAATATTTTTAATATTTAACACAGGAACACAGGTGACTCTCTTGCGGTGGTAATAAGGTACCAGGCCTGCTGCAGGACTGTGAGACTGGCTGATGTGTCACTCTGAAAATTATTCAAACAAATCCCTAATATTAATTTTAATATTAACACAGAAACATAGGTGACTTTCCCTTAAGGTGGTAATAAGGTACTAAGCCTGCCCGCAGAACTGTGAGATTGGCTGAAGTGTCATTCTGAAAATTATTCAAACAAATTCCTACTATTATTTTTAATGTTAATCACAGAAATAAAGGTGACTTTCCCTTGCGGTGGTAATAAGGTACTAGGCCTGCCTGCAGAACTGTGAGACTGGCTGAAGTGTCACTCTGAAAATTATTCAAAGAAATCCCTAATATTTTTAATTTTTTGCACAGGAACAAAGATGACTCTCCCTTGCAGTGGCAATATGGCACTGATGCTGGCTGTCTGCCTATGCCTAATGCTAACTGCCTGCCTACACAACTGGACACTCTCTATCTCCTTCTTCTCTCTCTGAGCTCCAACAACACAATGAGGAAATGCAGGCTGTCTGCCTGGGTGTCTGTGTCATTAGTCTTGCCCCCATCTTGAAACGAAGAAGCCAAATGGAATAGAGACAAAGCGGAAAAGTAGCTCATGAAATGGAGAAGCTAATTGGACTAGAGACATGGAGGGAAAGTAATTGAGCGTGGGTAGTAGTCGCTGAATTTCTGAAAGGTTTGACGACATTCGGACGAGGGCTAGTTGGATTCGGGTTTTTTTTGCAAACAACCCTTTCCTGTCGGAAGGTACGAACGTCGCTGAATGACCCCTAAATGACAATAAAAATCTGCTGGACCTTCTTAGTAGCAGTAGTAGTAGTACTAGCACTGATGGAACTGCTTGAGGATGGCAAGTGTGACTTAGGATCCCCTGCTGTCACACTTGGCATCATCTTCTCCTGAGTATTACAAGACACATTAGCAGCAGGTTCAACACTGGCCGCAGCAGTTTCTGCACTGGCAGCAGGCACAGCACTGGTGGCAGCAGGGCAGCATGTCTGATAGTATTCACAGTATTGGTGGCAGTAAGTTCAGCAGTGGCAGCGTGTACAGCACTGGTGGCAACATGAGCAGCACATCGGACAGCAGGCACAGCACTGGTGGCAGCAGGTTCAGCACTGGCAGCAGGCACAGCACTGGTGTCAGCAGGAGCAGCACTGGCAGCAGGCACAGCACTGGTGGCAGTGGGGGAAACATGTATGACACCAGGCAGAAATAGTGGCAGCATGTTTGACAGTAGGCACAGCAATGATGGTAGCAGTAGCATGGGCAGCACGTCTGACAGCAGACACAGCACTAGTGTCAGCAGGGGCAGCATGTCTGGCAGCAGGTACTGCAATGGTGGCAGCGCATCTTGCAGCAAGCACAGGCAGCTGACCTGTCCTTTTCTCACTAATACTACCTTCACTTACTCCCTACCCATTAAATTCCCCAATATCCCTAGGGGTGATTTAGGGGGACTGGGCAGCTTTGGTTCAGTAGTGCTCACTTCCTCCTCAGACTCAGTGGACACATAAGGGTCCTTCCAGTTCCTCCTTTTACTATTTTTAAACTTTCTCATAGTGATAGCAGTTACTATAAGCCTCTCCTGTCTCAATTTTCCAAACAAATAACAGCAGAACAGCACAGCACACCTACCTCACACTGTAGCTGCTTCTATTCTGTTTCACTTCTACAATTAAATCACATTTTTACAGTAAAAGATGAAAAACACGTAAATCAGTGGGTGGAAACTTTCTAGCCATTGAAAAATTGGTGAAGAATTTTGGCCAATGCCAAAAACCACAACGATTTTAATTGCTGTTTTTAAAGTGGATTTTCCCTCGAAAAATCTGACAATAAAATGTTTTTTGCGGGATTTCTCACGTGAACCCAGCCCTAGTCATGATGACACACAAGTAATATCCCCCCTTACACAGCATCATCCACACAACCATGTGGTCCATGTATCACAATGTCACTTCCTTTCCACAGGGGTTGCTGGATATGTTTGCAAACTGTGGCTCCTCACACCAGTACAAAATCCCCAGACACCTGCACAGTAGCGCTACCTGTCACAACAAGGAATGCTACTGAGCGCACCTTTAGGCTACTCAAATCAAGATTCCAGTGTCTGGATCACTCAGGGAGAGCTCTGCAATATGCACCAGGCAAGGCATGCAACGTCACCCTGTCATGTGTCATGATACATAACATAGCCATTGACAGAACTCTAGTGGAAGATATTAAGCCACAAACCATTGTGGAGGTTCCTGCTCCCCTTACAGAGAATGAGGAGACTTAAGAGGGGTGGAGATATGAGACAAGCTCATCAGAGACCACTTCACCCGTGAGTATAATACAGGAATCAAACACAATGCATGTATGTCCATGATTAGGCTTGGGGTATGTTTTCAAACACACTCAGGCAACACATAATGATCTGTTTCACTGACATAAACAGCCCTGATATTTCATGCTACAACATCACACAACCACGAAACTGCTACAGTATATAACCCATGCAGAACCTATTCCATGGGTTTTATTGAGGGTGTGAATTGAGATGGCATCTGCCATTTCTTTGGCCATGATGACACTGCCACTTCATGTATATCATCCACCCCCCTGTGAACAAAGGTACACCACATTGTCTATGTCCATCCTTTTTCTGAGGTTAGCTCACACCAAACAACATATATTGAGTTGAACATAACCATATCAACCATAGAACTTTTGGAGCGATAGAGAAATATCCAATGTAATGACATGCAATGAACTAGATAACACTCAGGCATTGAAGATGTTAAATGTGTATTGGAGTTAGCATGGGAACAATAGTTGTGAATGCTTAATGGAGCAGAAGAGGGATGTTAGTGTGTTAGTGTTGGCCACAGCATCGGAGTAACTATTTTGGAGCCAGGCCCACTATTCTGACGTGTGTGTGTGTGTGTGAACAGCACAATGACAATGGCACACCAACACTCTCTGTTTCATGGGGGTTCATTCACATAGTAGATGATGTATTTCTACAATGTTGCTTTCACATATACTGGTTAGTTAGCATTCTCTTGTTTCCAGCCCTATGGGTTCCAGAGGACAAGACAACCCACTGCGAAGCCATGGACTTTCTACTCCTCTGGAACACAAAAGGTTAATTGGATAATGATGGTTCATCCTTTGCATAACAGACAGCTGTTCAGTGCAGTTTCAAATACTGCCCTTCCTCCCTCATGAATGCGTGGCTAGGGATGGGTGAAAAATGTCACCTCAAACTGAAATAGGTGAATAATGGTACTTCCCTCTTGGCAAATAATTTCCCGCCTATTTTCCAATTTTTTCACCTAGCTTATTCCATTGAAATCAATGGGAACATTACATTTACACACAACACATAACAAATATTACTTTATTTCTCAAAGGCCTAGTATAAAAGGGGCATGAGGGTGCCTGTGTTGGTTGGGTGTGGTGAAAGAATCATTTGAACAGGGAATATTTTTTTTGGGGGGGGATTGTTTACTGGGATTGGGGGATAGTAAATAAAAAATTAAAGCCTGAATACAATTCAAAAAACCTCATAAGATATGGTAAAAAGGGGTCTGTGTTGGTAGGTGAAGTCTGGGGAATGAATCAGTTGAACAGGGAATTTGTTTTGGGGGTGAATTCTTGACTGGTATTGGGGGAACAGTTAATAAAAAAATCAATGAAATAAAATAAGAAATTTGTATGTAAAGTGATAGAGACAGGAACCCCCTGACATAAGCTTCAACTGGGATGGAATGATACTTGACTTGACAGAGTATTTTGAAGAGGATGATTTGTTAGATTTGTTGTTGAGGCCCAAGCCCTGAGGAAACATTGCTTTGTAGGACTTAGGCTTGTTAGAAACAAACCACAAAAAACTATATATTTTTTTTTGTAGGACTATTTTTTTGTTTTTAAAGCACAATCACTGAGAAAAAAAATGCCATACTGGCCTAGTGCCAGCAGGTTATTTTGGCCAGGGGCCACTGGTCATTGTCAAATGTCCTCCTGAGTCCAAAATTGTGGAATTTGCAACTGCTGTTGCTCCTGCTGAGTTGTCTAAGAAATCCCTAATGACACACTTGACGTTTCTTGGTGACGTGAAGTATGCAGACTGGCAGCAGTAGCAGCAGGCGCAGGCAGTTGATATGTGTTTCTGCTGGTGATTAGTGTTGAGCGAGCATGCTCGGCCGATGCTCGGATCGGCTCGAGCATCGCTCTGCTCGGCACATGGCGGTACTCGTACGAGTACCGCATGTGCTCGCCCGCCATGTTCGGGTCTCCTCCCCGCACGTTTTGCGGCTGCTGCGCAGCCAATAAACGTGCAGGGAGGCTCTGACATCGGTGTTATGCCAGCAGCCATGTTGGCTGCTGGCATTACACTGATTGGCTGGCCAGAACCCGTGGTCGGGTGCTGTATAGCACCTGACCATCGAGTTCGGCTCAGTCTTAGCCAGGGAGAGCTGAGGATAGGAAGGGAAAGGCAGTGTAGGGAGGAAAAAAACCAAAATTGTGAAAAAAAAGAACCAAAAGTCCTTTTTAGGACTACTGTGTGTGGGGGCAGCAGGTTATTTTGTGTGGGGGGAAAAAAACAAAAAAAAAAAAAAAAAATATTCTGTTTAGTGTGCAAAGTTGCAGATTAGAGCACATTCTGTTTAGTGTGCACAGTTGCAGATTAGAGCACATTCTGTTTAGTGTGCAAAGTTGCAGATTAGAGCACATTCTGTTTAGTGTGCAAAGTTGCAGATTAGAGCACATTCTGTTTAGTGTGCAAAGTTGCAGATTAGAGCACATTCTGTTTAGTGTGCAAAGTTGCAGATTAGAGCACATTCTGTTAAGTCTTCAAACTAAAATATCAAAGTCACATATTCCATTCAGTGTGCGTCGCCGCAGTTTAGCAGCACATTCTGTGTACTGTGCAGAGTTGCAGAATAGGAAGAAATACTGTTAAGTCTTCAAACTAAAATATCAAAGTCACATATTCCATTCAGTGTGCTTCGCCGCAGTTTAGCAGCACATTCTGTGTACTGTGCAGAGTTGCAGAATAGGAAGAAATACTGTTAAGTCTTCAAACTAAAATATCAAAGTCACATATTCCATTCAGTGTGCTTCGCCGCAGTTTAGCAGCACATTCTGTGTAGTGTGCAGAGTTGCAGAATAGGAAGAAATACTGTTAAGTTTTCAAACTCAAATATTAAAGTCACATATTCCATTCAGTGTGTGTCACCGCCGTTTAGCAGCCTATTCTGTGTACTCTGCACAGTTGCAGAATAGTAAGAAATACTGTTAAGTTTTCAAACTCAAATATTAAAGTCACATATTCCATTCAGTGTGTGTCACCGCCGTTTAGCAGCCTATTCTGTGTACTCTGCACAGTTGCAGACTAGGAAGAAATACTGTTAAGTTTTCAAACTCAAATATTAAAGTCACATATTCCATTCAGTGTGTGTCACCGCCGTTTAGCAGCCTATTCTGTGTACTCTGCACAGTTGCAGACTAGGAAGAAATACTGTTAAGTTTTCAAACTCAAATATTAAAGTCACATATTCCATTCAGTGTGTGTCACCGCCGTTTAGCAGCCTATTCTGTGTACTCTGCACAGTTGCAGAATAGTAAGAAATACTGTTAAGTTTTCAAACTCAAATATTAAAGTCACATATTCCATTCAGTGTGTGTCACCGCCGTTTAGCAGCCTATTCTGTGTACTCTGCACAGTTGCAGACTAGGAAGAAATACTGTTAAGTTTTCAAACTCAAATATTAAAGTCACATATTCCATTCAGTGTGTGTCACCGCAGTTTAGCAGCCTATTCTGTGTACTCTGCACAGTTGCAGAATAGGAAGAAATACTGTTAAGTTTTCAAACTCAAATATTAAAGTCACATATTCCATTCAGTGTGTGTCACCGCCGTTTAGCAGCCTATTCTGTGTACTCTGCACAGTTGCAGACTAGGAAGAAATACTGTTAAGTTTTCAAACTCAAATATTAAAGTCACATATTCCATTCAGTGTGTGTCACCGCCGTTTAGCAGCCTATTCTGTGTACTCTGCACAGTTGCAGAATAGTAAGAAATACTGTTAAGTTTTCAAACTCAAATATTAAAGTCACATATTCCATTCAGTGTGTGTCACCGCCGTTTAGCAGCCTATTCTGTGTACTCTGCACAGTTGCAGACTAGGAAGAAATACTGTTAAGTTTTCAAACTCAAATATTAAAGTCACATATTCCATTCAGTGTGTGTCACCGCCGTTTAGCAGCCTATTCTGTGTACTCTGCACAGTTGCAGACTAGGAAGAAATACTGTTAAGTTTTCAAACTCAAATATTAAAGTCACATATTCCATTCAGTGTGTGTCACCGCCGTTTAGCAGCCTATTCTGTGTACTCTGCACAGTTGCAGAATAGTAAGAAATACTGTTAAGTTTTCAAACTCAAATATTAAAGTCACATATTCCGTGTAAGATGAAGAAGGCGGGTAAAAAGGGACGGGGAAGTGGACGTGATCCTGATAGTTCAGGGCGCGGGTCAGGACGCGGAGAAACTGTGCCTGGTGCCAGAGCACAAGAAAGAAAGACATCCACCATACCTAGCTTCATGTGTAATTTTACAGGGCGTCGCAGGACATCACTCTCGAGGTCCGACCACTGCGAACAGGTGGTCGGTTGGATGACAGCTGATACTGCTTCCAGTCGGTTAAGCACCACCCTGTCTTCCACCAAGTCCACTCTCAGTAGCCAAGAGTCTGGTCAACATAATCCTCACTCTGATCATCCTTCCTCCCACCATACACGGTCTGGTCAAAGAAGTGATCCCACACTGGGATATAGTGAGGAGCTCGTCTCATCACCAATCCTTCATTTGACCCTCTCTCCAAGCACGCTTGCAGAGGAACATGACATCTTGTGCCCTGATTCACAACCTCTAGAGGCTACCCAATCACAAGAAGATGACAGATGTGAACGGCATTTAAGGTCAAAGGAAGTAGTGGATGATGATGATGATGATGAGACACAGTTGCCATTAAATCAACCACTATTTCCGTCTCAAGACCTTGTTGAGGAGAATGTTATACAGTTGTCAATGACTGAGTATGTGGTGGGATCAAGACTTGAGGAGGATGATCAGAGTGAGGAAGTGGAGGAGGACTTGGTGGACGATGAGGTGACTGACCCCACCTGGGAAGGTGTAGAGCCGAGCGATGACAGCAGTCCTGAGGGTGAGCCATCTGCAGCACCGCAACAGGCTGGAAGAGGCAGTGGTGTGGCTACAGAAAGAAGGCGGACCGCACCAAACCGGCCCGCAAATGTTCCACGGAGCACCCCCTTGCGTAAATCTACCTTGCCAAAGGGCAGGTGTTCCGTGGTATGGCGTTTTTTTAAGGAAAGTGCGGACGACAAAAGAATTGTAGTTTGCAACCTGTGCCACACCAGAATGAGCCGAGGCATGAACACTAGAAACCTCACCACCACCAGCATGATCCGACACATGGCATCCAAGCACCGTAGTAAGTGGGAGGAACGCCTGGATCGCCCATCTGTGTCTGCAGGCCACACCACTGCCTCCTCTTCCCCTGTTTTCGGTGCCAGCCAATCACCTGTCGAAGGCGAAGGCCCGCATACCTCCCGCCCTGCACCTGTACCATCTGAAGCACCATCAGCGACCACATCCACTTCCCTGTCCCAGCACAGCGTCCAAATGTCGTTACCCCAGGCATTTGAGCGCAAGAGAAAGTACCCAGCCACCCACCCACAGGCCATAGCACTAACCTCACACCTTTCAAAATTACTGGCCAGCGAAATGCTGCCATTTAGGCTTGTGGACACTGAGTCCTTCCGCAGCCTGATGGCAGCAGCTGTCCCTCGGTACGTGGTCCCCAGTCGCCACTACTTTTCCCGGTGTGCCATCCCCGCATTACACCACCATGTGTCCCGTAACATCACCCGTGCCCTGACCAACGCAGTTACTGGGAAGGTCCACTTAACGACTGACACATGGACAAGTGCTTGTGGCCAGGGACGCTACATTTCCCTGACGGCACACTGGGTGAATGTCGTGGAGGCTGGGAGCGACTCGGACCCTGGGATGGCACGGGTGCTACCCACGCCGAGGATTGCGGGCCCTACCTCCATCAGGGTTTCCGCCAGCACCTACGTTATTGGCTCCTCCTCCTCCGTTTCCACCTCCGAATTCTCTACACGCAGCGCCACTCCCCCATCAGCCAGTAGCTGGAAGCAGTGTAGCACTGCAGTGGGGAAGCGTCAACAGGCCGTGCTGAAGCTGATCTGCCTTGGGGACAAACAGCACACGGCATCAGAGCTGTTGCAGGGGATTAGTCACCAGACCAAGCAGTGGCTCTCGCCACTCAACCTGCAACCAGGCATGGTTGTGTGTGATAATGGGCGTAACTTGGTGGCGGCTTTGGAGCTCGGCAAGCTCACACACGTACCATGCCTAGCGCATGTATTTAATTTAGTGGTGCAGCGATTTCTAAAAACCTACCCCAATGTGCATGATCTCTTGACCAAGGTGCGCCGCGTGTGTGCACATTTCCGTAAGTCATCTACAGCTTCGGCCGGCCTGTTGAAGCTGCAGCAGCGCTTACAATTGCCAGCTCACCGGCTGCTGTGTGACGTGAGCACGCGCTGGAACTCCACCTTCCACATGTTGGCCCGGCTTTGTGAGCAGCAGAGGGCAGTAGTGGAGTACCAGCTGTTACACGGTCGACGCCTCTCCGTTCAACTTCCTGTAATCAGAAGTGAGGAGTGGGAATGGATGTCAGACCTCTGCGAGGTTTTACGCAATTTTGAGGAATCGACACAGATGGTGAGCGGCGATAACGCTATTATCAGTGTCACCATCCCACTTCTGTGTCTACTGAAACGCTCGCTGCTCACAATTAAAACCGACGCTTTGCATGTGGAAGAGGTGGAAATGGGGGAGGAAGAGCTTACACAAGGTGATAGCCAGAGCACCCTCACTTCGTCTTCTCAGCGACAATTGGAGGAGGCGGAGGAGGAGGAGGAGGAGGAGGAAGACACGGTTGCCTCCGCTACAGAGGGTAGCCATGGAACTTTAGTTCCATCTCTTCAGCGTGGGTGGGCAGAAGAGGAGGAAGAGGATGAGGATATTGAGAGTCATCCTCCTGGTGAGGACAGCGAAATCTTGACTGTTGGTACTCTGGCACACATGGCTGACTTTATGTTAGCCTGCCTTTCCCGTGACCCACGCGTTATACGCATTTTAAACAACACGGATTACTGGGTGTTCACCCTTCTGGACCCCCGCTACAAAGAGAATTTCTCATCTCTCATTCCTCCGGTGGAGAGGACAAGCAAAATGGTGCAATACCAGAAGGTTCTTGTTGAAAAATTGCTCCAAAATTTTCCATCTGACAACGCTGGCGGCAGAGTACGTGCTACCTTGGCCAACCGAGAAGGGGAGAAAAGGGGAGCACACAGCAGTTCCGAGAAAGGCAGGGCAACACTCTCCAAGGCGTGGGACACCTTCATGACACCCCGCCAGCACCCTCACCCTGATGCGCAGCCTAGTGTCACAAGGAGGGAAAAGTTTTGGAAGATGGTGAAGGAGTACGTAGCAGACCGTGTCAGCGTCCTCAATGATCCCTCTGTGCCTTACAACTACTGGGTGTCCAAGCTGGACACATGGTATGAACTGGCACTCTACGCCTTGGAGGTGCTGGCCTGCCCTGCCGCCAGCGTTCTGTCTGAGCGGGTATTTAGTGCTGCTGGTGGCATCATAACAGATAAGCGTATCCGCCTTTCCACCGACAATGCTGATAGGTTGACACTTATAAAAATGAACAAGGCCTGGATTTCCCCTGACTTCTCCACTCCACTGGAGGAAAGCCCCGGGGGAACATAAACTCACTTTATATATGTTATTTACAATGATGTGAATACTCTGTATTCCCATTCACCCCTTCCACCCAAAAAACGGGTATATGGTTGACTCTTATTGTTCTCATCCTCCTCCTCCTCTTCCATATGCCCTGGGATATAATTTTTATATAGGGCCAGCTCACCAGCGGGCCCTGTGCTATAATTTTTATATAGGGCCAGCTCACCAGCGGGCCCTGTGATATAATTTTTATATAGGGCCAGCTCACCAGCGGGCCCTGTTTGACAATTTTTATATAGGTCAGCTCACCAGCGGGCCTTCTCATATAATGTTTTATTGGGTCAGCTCTCTAGCGGGCCCTCTCATATAATGTTTTATAGCGTCAGCTCACTAGCGGGCCTTCGCATATAATGTTTAGGATGGTCAGCTCTGCAGCAGACCCTTACCCATAATGTTTTAGATGGTCAGCTCAGCGCACGTTTCCCTCTTAATCATGGCCTCAGTTCTGAAAATCAAGGAAATTTTGGGGAGAATTTGCCTCTGCGCACGTTTCCCTCTTAATCATGGCCTCAGTTCTGAAAATCAAGGAAATTTTTGGGAGAATTTGCCTCTGTGCACGTTTCCCTCTTAATCATGGCCTCAGTTCTGAAAATCAAGGAAATTTTTGGGAGAATTTGCCTCTGCACACGTTTCCCTCTTAATCATGGCCTCAGTTCAGAAAAATCAAGGAAATTTTTGGGAGAATTTGCAGATGATATACAAGTAAATATACAGCAAATACTGTTTGGTAACAATTTTTCGCCTAAAGTCGTTTTTATCTGCCTTTTTGTGTGTTTTACGGTCAGTCTGTAAAAATGGCGTACTACGGGCGAAAGATCGTTCCCAGCAGCGATGTTGGAGTCCAAGATGCATCCAGACATCCTCCCTATGCTGTCCCTGAACCATTTCTGTGGTGTTTCCATCCTTTTCTGCCCTTTTCCTATGGACCAGGCACCCTCCCCTCATCAGAGCAGGGGGTGCCTGGTGTAATGCTCGAGTCCTCCCATTGACTTCAATGGGGCTCGGGTGCTCGGCCGAGCACTCGAGCCTCAGGGGGTGCTCGGTCAGAGCACCCGAACACCCGAGCATTGGGGTGCTCGCTCATCACTACTGGTGATGGTATTATTGCGAAAGTGACAATTCTGCCTACTTCAGGATCATTTTCCACATGGACAATTCTGTGGGGGGAAGGGAACTCTTAGGGGAATGGTGTGGGCTCCCTTGACTGCTAGTCTGAATGCTCTCAATTGCTTCCCCTACCTTCTTTTAACACTAGTCGCACCGGCTGCTTCACCATCACTGTTACTACTACTAAAACCAACCATGTCAATTTCAGCCCCTGAGTCTTCCTCCTCACAGTCACTATTAATATGAGGATATTGATTACCACTCCTTCACTCCTAACGCTAACAAGCTGCTTGACCTTAGTAGTAGTAGTACTAGCACTGGTGGGACTACTTGGGGATGGCAAGCATGACTGAGTCCCCTGATTTCACACTTAGTATAATCTTCTCTGGCAGCAGGCACAGCACATCTTGCTGCAGGTACAGCAAGTCTGCCAGCAGATACAGCATGTCTTACAGCAAGTACAGGCAGCTGACCAGTGATGCTTTTACTGCTACTACCCTTTTGTTCCTCCCTTGACAGTAATTTCCCCAAAAACCGTAGGGGTGATTTAGGGGGACTGGACAGCATTGCTTCTGTAGTGCTCACTTCCTACTCAGACTCAGTGGACACATAATGGTCCTTCCATTTCCTCCTTTTATTTTATTTAAACCTGCTCATAGCGATAACAGTCACTATGAGCCTCTCCTGCCTCAATTTTGCCTCAAAATCACAGCAGAACAGCACAGCACTTTTACCTCACTCTGTAGCTGCTTGTATTGTGTTTCACTTCTGCAAATACGTCACGTTTTTATAGCGAAAAGGCAAAAACCAGGTAAATCAATGGGTGGACACTTTCTAGCCATCAAACAAATGGTGAAAGATTTTGGCCAAAGGATGAAAAATGCAAAGATTTCAATCTCAGGTTTTAAAGCGGATTTTCCCGCAAAAAAGTGGACAACAACATGGTTTTTGCAGAATTTCCTGCTGGAACACGGAGAGAGATTTCACCCACCCCTATCCATGGCATGACCCTTCCTGGAACAGAGGAATGTCAAGTGACCCTGGTGTAACGCTGACTCCACCTCCATGAAGAGCACCTCTTGATGTTCCATAGTGCTCTTGTTCCTTCAATGCTTATATATATGAAATGATTTACCCCTGATAAACTGTTAATATATTAAGGAAATGTAGTATTATGAGGTGCCTAAGCTCTAACAGGAAATGTCCATTACAGAAATACAGCTGTTCTTCAGACTTCAAAGACCTCTTGGGAAACATATAAGCAGGTCAACATTTTGTTTCCAGTAACCTGTTATTATTCTGAATGTTCCCTTTGGTAGGGATGGGCAAAAATTTTCTCTTCAAACTGAAATCGGTGAAAAATGGCACTTTCCACTTGAAGAAAAATTTAGTCCGCAAAAGGTGCAGTTTTTCACACTTTTTTCCCTCACTTTTTTCACTTAGCTCATTGCATTGAAATCAATGGGTTGAAACATTTTTCTCCACCAAATGACAGTTTTCTCAACTTTTCTACAGCCATATGCAAGGGTGTCGGCTCTCACAGCATGCCATTCTGTGTTTGTGAGAGGAGAGAGCAGCATGTTTTTGAGCTAGAGAAGACAGGCAAATAAAGGTGGGAAATTTGTTCTCTGTAGTAGGGGAGTCTGGGGGCACAAGAAAAGAGGAAGGAGGTTGACCCAAAATACCCCAACATTTGGTGTGACTGACTGCCAAGACACAGGCAGCTGGGGTCCCAATTGCTTGCTGATTTTACTTTTATTGTCTCTATGATGGGGAATTCTGGGGAAATAAGTTGTTGTTTTTGTTTTTTAGTTATACACATCTTTTTGGGGACTAACTGTGATAAGATATGGTGGAAAACTTAAAAAAAAACATAAATTATTAAACAAATAAATATATTAGACAGCTGACTGTGAGCTCTGTGACTGAGGCAGACTTGATAGACAGCAGGCGACATTGACAATTTTGTTGAGGGCCAAGGCAAGACATCACATTCCATCAGTTGTGTTCTGTAGAGAGTAAAAATGCATACAGTAGTTGAGTAATGTCTAGCAAATGCACAAGCGAGAGGAGGAAAGATGGAGGAAGCATAGGTGCATGGGAGTGTTAGTGCAAAAACTGACTACAGCAATTGTTGCTATAGCATGTGCAATAAATGATGATGATCCCTCTCCTCCCGGGGTGGATGCAGTTTGTCACATACACATCTGCCACATTGTACGTTGTACTTTATTTTTTTAATCACTTGACATGATCATGAATACTTGCTAGTGTCACTTAAGCAGTTATAAAGATAGGTGGGCAAAGGACAAAGGCACTCTGCATTCTATCACATTTTTCAAGGTATATGTTGCTGGAAGACTTTGACTTCTAGCTATATTTCTCCACTACAGCCCTCAGAAGAAGTAATACTGTGCTGGAAAATGTTGCACCATATTAAACATAGGAAAAAATGTGTTGTATAGGAAAAATTGTGTTGGAATAGGAGAAAATGTTTTAGAATAGGCAGTAGGCAATAATGTGTTGGAATAGGCGAAAAGGAAGAAAATGTTGCATAGGCGAAAAAGAGAAAACACTCACGAAAAAAGTGAAAAATTGGCAGTGTTTTGCGAAAAGTTATGCAAGAAATTGTTCTCACTTTTCACCCACCCTAGTAACAACCATGTTGGAAGTGCTACCTGGATTTTTTGTCTGGTTATTTTTTTGCCTGTTGAATTCTTTTTGTCTGCATATATCTGACTGTATCTCTGTTTCTTGCACTTTTCCTGCATGTAGATTATAGGAGATTGAAGATTATCAGCTGGAGATAGAGCATCCAGGTATATAACCTTTATCATGAGGTACGTTGTATATATTTGTATTTTATATCTCACTGATGCCGTGGCTTGGTATCATGACCACAGTACTAGCAAATGTATGATATTTAATATTATGCTGTCTGGTATATTATATTTGATGTAGTACTATTATTTATATAACATTTTGTTTTAAGATATTATTGGTACCTTATATTTCACAAATATTATGATTGGAAATTGTGGCTATGGTACATATTATTGGAAGCCTTTTATGTGTATATAATTTTTATTAAAATGCATGTTGCACATTTTACATAAAGTTGATTATGCCGTAGTGATTTCTTAAGCTCCAGGGCTTCTTCTGTTGATATTTATTCATTTAATACCATAGGAGTTGGGGTGTTTTTTTACCAGGCTGCTAAGTTTATTGTTTTTTGATGTTATTTTGTCTCAATTTGGTGTGTCGCTTTATTGCATATAACACTGAATTCTGCTTCCCCCTATGTAGCCAAACCCCTTATGAAGCATTGGCCTATTCTCCAGTGTTACTTGCAGAGCAATGCATTCCATATTCCTTTCACACTCATAGTTTAAAATTCTTTGTAAGGAACCTCCTCACATGCATGTTGTCAGTAAGTGGTTGAAGTAGAGAGAGAGAGAGAGAGAGACAGAGAGAGAAAAAGACATATCTGAAAGACACAGGCAGCTGAGGTCAAAGCAATTTAATTTCTGATCCTGCTGTTATTATCTCTGTGCTGGACATGTATGGAGGTGTGAGCAGGGAGCAAAGGAGGTTGACCTCAAACACCCCAACATTCTGTCTGACTGATTTGATTTGTCCTTGCTGATCTTGCTCTTATATCAATGTGCTGGAGAAGTCTGGGGAAAGAAGGTGTTAATTTTTTTATCGTATATATATTGTAAGAAAACATATATATAAATTAGGTGACAGACAGCTGACTGGGGCCCTAATATGAGCTGTCTGATTGAGGAAGACTTGATAGATAACAGAGAAGGTTGAGTATTTTGTTGATGACCAAGGTAAGATATCACATTTCATAAGTTATGGCGTTTACTTTAGAGTAAACACACACACAGAGTAGTTGTGTAATGTCCAGCAAACACACAAGGGGCAGGGATGCAGTACAGGGATGTGGGAGTAAAGTGGTAGTTCAAAAACTGACTGCAGAGTGTGCACTGTGCAATAAATGATGATGATCCCTTTCCTCCTGGGGATGATGCAGTTTATGAAGGTCCCACCAAAATTTCAACCACCGGTACCCCACCAGTACCAGTACTATAAAAAAAAATATAAGAAGCACACTGAAGATGTGTTGATGATGGCATAATGAAGGAAGGTGTAGCAGCTGAACCAACTGCTGCATCTGACATTGAGACAAACAAGCACCAACATCTGTCCTCAAAGAAGTAGCAAACTTTGTGAAAACAAAAGTAAGAATAAATTGTTTGACACCTCTAAAATCTTACAGGAATACAAGGGTTGTGGGCAAGAAACAGCGGGGGATGCTGAGAATGACCTAATGATGACTGGTGATGATGATTACATCAACATCTAGCCCCAGTAGTAGCAGCCCCTTATGAACCCTGCAGTCCATGAAGTCCACAGTGTGGAGATACTTCTCTCATGAGCCAAAAGCTAAGCATGTTACTATTTGTCACCTGTACAAAAAACATGTGAGAAGGGGGTGCGGGAAGCAGGCTCACTCCTAGGCACCTCCTTAATGAAATCCCACCTGAAGCACAACCACAGATCTGACTGGGAGACACACAAATAACATTTCAGAGGTTCCACAACTAGCAGCACCAGAAGCACTCTAAAAAGCCCCCAGGGTTCTGGGGCAGATAAGAGAAGCAGGAGTGTTATTGATGTGTCAGAGAGTGTGCCACTGCCAACAGTTAATTCATTCCAAATAACACCTATGGCGCCTGCTGCAGAGGGCTATGATGACTCTGAGTTTTCTATAGGAGATGACAGGAGTCGAAGAGTGCCTACACATACCACCACCACCCCATACCACCTCTACAAATTATGGCATTAAAGCAATAAAGTCACACAGTTCTACTATGTCCTGCCATCACACCCTTGCTAAGTTCTTAGAAAGAATTCCAAACCTACACAAATATAATGCAAAAGTACACCTATGGCATAGTAAACCTGCCAAAATATTGGCAATTGACAAGCTGCTCTTTTCTTTTAATTAAAGCAGAGGCTTTAAAGAATGGATACAATGTGTTGCACCCCACTGGAATATCCAAAGCCACAGTTATTTTTCAAGAGTGGTTATGCAAATGTTAATTAAGCAGGAAGTTTTTGTGGTGGATAGAGGACAAAGACACTCCATCTGCTATACATTTTTTCAAGACATTTGTTTTCACAGCTTTGAATTTCAGTTATTTCTATCTCCCCTCAAATAGTAATATTGTGGAAAATGTTGCAGTCATGGGAAAACTGGTGCTAATGACCCATGAAGTTCCTGGCACACTTGGGGACACCTGAATCCATTGGGGGAAAATTGTCCCATGGTCCTTTACTGCCAGCCATGTGGCCAGTTGTTAAGGGGTTAAAAAACAAATACCAATAGATATAAGAATCGTCTTAGACAGTCTAGCTAACTGGTACACTATTAATGGTCGGCCTTACACATTCTGTTGTATGTCTCTGGAGAACTAACTGTTTATTGTATAGAAAATGTTGGCTAAACCAAGGACATAATTTTCTTAGATATTGTTATCTGAAGCATAAACTTCTGGTGTCTGGTAGAGACACATAAACCCGTCATATAAATTATATAGGGAACAAAACGAGGTGAGATGGCCAACATTTGGTCATCTCTTTTCTAAAGATATTTTGGGAAAACTGTCTCACATTATCTGCAGTCTCTTAGTATCATCTGTTGGAGAAAATGTTGCTTTTAGAAAGTATTTTTTTTTTAGGATGGCACTCCAAGATGGATGCGCCTGCTGGCAGACTTGCTGTACCTGCTGTAAGATGTGCTGTGCCTGATGACAGAGAAGATTATACCAAGTGTGAAAGCAGGGGACTCAGTCACACTTGCTATCCCCAAGTAGTCCCACCAGTGCTAGTACTACTACTACTAGTAAGGTCCAGCAGCTTGTTAGCGTTATGAGTGAAGGAGGTGGTAATCAATATCATCATATTACTAGTGACTGTGAAGAGGAAGACTCAGGGGCTGAAACTGATGTGGTTGTGTTCATAGTAGTAGTAGTAACAGTAATGGTGAAGCAGCTGGTGGGAATAGCGTTAAGGAAGTGGTAGGGGAATCAATTGAGAGCATCCAGAATAGCATTCAAGGGAGCCCACACCATACTCCTTACCCTGGGAGTCCTATTCCCCCACGGCATTGTCCATGTTGAACATTATCCTGAAGAAGACAGAATTGTTACCTAGCAGCAATAATACCACCACCACCAAGAGCACAGATCAGATGCCTGTGCCTGCTGCTAGTGCTGCCAGTCTGCCTTCTTCAGGTAACCAAGAAATGGCAAGTGTGACATTAGAGGACCCTCTGTCACATTTCTTGTCACCTCCTCCAATTGGCGAGATGCCTCTAATAGAGCAGCAGCAGCAGCAAGGAAGGACCAGTGGTGGTGGTGATGATGATGGTGGAGAAGCTGGGGTGGAAGATACATTTATGGCCTTTTTAACCCAAATTAAGAAGGAATTGGATCCAGGGATAGGGATGGGCATCACCACCACCACCAGCAGCTGTGAGCTTTTGGAATTTGAGTAGATTGCAAATGCTCTAATTCTTGATGCTGCTGAGTTGCAAGGGCAGCAGGATGCTGAGGAGCAGGCTAGTGTGCCACAGACCACAGTGGACACAGTGGAAATGGGCTCAACAGGTGATGCAGGACTAGGACAGGTTCCACTTGCTAGCAGCAGCAATATTCCTGGTCCTAGTTGCAGTGCTGATTCTGAGGAAGTAGCAGCAACATCATCATCTGCCCAAACAGTGTAGGGGAATGTGGGGAAGAAGAAGAAGTCATTCTTCTCTACCTTTTCTCTCCCCCATGAAGTCATGGGTGTGGGACTATTTTTCTCTTGGAGAAAGAACAGTGCAGTCATCAACAACAGCACTGTGAACAATTTGTGACAAGTCAGTGAGAAGAGGAACGCATCTTGGCACAACCGCACTGATAACACACATGAAACACAGACATTTATGGTAAACATCTTAAAGCCAAACACCCACCACAGAAATCAAGCTCCACTGTTGCTGTACCCCCTGATTTTCCTGAAAGACAACAACAGGCTAGGTGGAGATCAAAGAAGAGGAAGAATAGAGCAACCCAGTCAGAGTCTGGAAGTTCAATGACGAGCGAAACCACTAGCTTGCCATCCCCTATTTGCTCGAGGGTAACTACCTCTTCTGCCAATCCATTTCTTTCATCGTTACCTCCCCCACCAAATGATAGCCACTCTGTAGATGTTAGGATGTGGCAGTTCGTGTCCACACATTGCACATTGTGTGGTGCACTGACCATACATGTGGGGGAGGAAAATCGCAAGCAGGGCATAAAGCTGAATCTGAGGAGATTCCATCCTGCAGAATATACTAAGCTGGTGGCAGGGAGGTTCATCATTACTATTAAACTGTCAGCAAGTTGTCATGTTTCCTTAGCCGGGTGTGGACAAGGGGCATAATGAAAGCAGCAGTATTTGTTTCTGGTGTTATAATGTTTGGATATAGTTGTGCCAGGTGTTATTTACCACACACACTGTGTACATTGCAGTTGCTGATGAGAGGCACAGTTCCTGTTCTCATGGGAAAAAATTCTGTTCTAGTAACAACACACCCATGATTTTGGAGGAGGGGCAGAAAGAGAAGAATTATTGGCCAACTTCTTCTTTTCTCCACATATACTGGGGGCTACTTATTGTGCTGCTACTGCCTCAGGCGCATCACTGCAACTAGTCATGGCAAGTGGAACCTTCATCATCCATCACCCATGTCACTGCAGCTGTTGATCCCTTTCCCTTTGAGCTGCCTAATCACCCTGCTGTTTAAACAACTCAGCAGCAAGAACAGCAGTAGAAAATTCTGTAATTACACCAGGGCATTTGACAATGGCCAGTGGCCACTGGCCAACACAACATGACCTTTTGGCCAATGGTCTACAAAAAATAAACAATTTTTTGGGGTTTGTTTCTAACAATTTCCTTAGGGCTTGTGCCAAAACAAGTCTAAGTCCTACAAATCAATGTTTCCTCAGGGCTTGGACCTCTAACAACAAATCATCCTCTACAAAATACTCTCTCAGGTCAAGTATCGGTCTCCCCAGTGGCAGCTTATATCAGGGGGTCCCTGACTCTATCACGTTGCATACAAATTTCTTATTTTATTATATATTTTTTTATTAACTGCCCCCCCAATACCAGTCAACCCTCCAAAAAACAATCTAAAAGGTTATTTGCAATTGTATATGTAATAGAATAATTGTGATGGCTGTACTGTTGAATTCATACTTTCCTGATTTTATTCATTAAAAGAATCTTCATTTCTTTTAAACAACAATCATATAAATAAAGACAACACTACAGTTCTTTCTTTCATTAAGGAGCTGATTGCCTGCATTTATAACATATTTTATCCACTCCTAATTATTGTCAATTGTTACAGTCTAATTTACACCATCATGATGTATTATATTTGACATTTAAGCCTGTAAAAACCTATTTAAAGAAGTTATTTATTTATAGAAATTGATCCAGTGTCTGTTTCCTGACTGCTGATTCTGACTAAACAATTCTATATAAAAAAAAACTGTGGATAAAAGAGCTTTCCATTAAAAATAATATAGTTGTATTCACCTATTGATTATATTAATACAAATTTTGAAATCTGCTTTACACCCAAATATGCTCTAATACCTAATGACACTAAAAATCATAACAAAAAAAAACAAAAACATTTTTTGGTTTGTAATATGGTACTTCAATTATTCATTTTGCAACCTACTGGCTTCTCTTTCAAGAATAATGTGTGCTGTAATGTCTCCTTGAAGGTTCTCACAGTGTTGACCTCTCCAGGTCAGGATCGCTACTTGATCTTATAAAAGAAAATGGCAGTGAATGGAAAAGAAAAGGTGTAAGATATCCAAGTATAAAAATGTGTGTCAGTATAATATTTTAAATTTGTGAGATTATCAGATAGATTTGAGAGATTTTTGGAGTGATATGTATTTAAGGTTATAATTCAGCACAGTAAAGACTTATTTTAAACTAGTTGAAGAAACCGTTACCCAGGCCACAGTGCCACTGCCAGCCAGTCGTGGGGCAGTCATGCGCAGTAGAGACTGCCCACGCCTCGGCCGATACAGAGCTCCAGCTCTGTATCAGCTGTGGCGCAGGCAGTCTTTACTGAGTATGACTGCAGCACGCGCAGCAGTCTCTACTGTGCATGACTGCGTCGTTACACATGTTTTAGCGAATTATTATATAGGATGTTGTGCATCCTATTCCTATGGATACCTCTCCACTTCATCAGGGGTAAATAATATTTACCACTGATTAGAAGTTGCAAATTTGTTAGGATAATTTTCTACACTCAACTCTCTATCAGTCCTATCCCACACTCTCTGTGGAAAAACTCTTGGCATCTGATGCCTGGCATCACCTGCAGCTCTTGCGAAGCTCCAGTCCACAGCTCAGAGGGATGCCAAGCAGATATATTTGAGACTGATGCTTTTATCAAGACAAAACTGAGCACAGGTCAGCACCAATAGACTACTTGAGGGAGGGAACATCCTCATAGCTGAAATTAGAAGGGAAAATCATTATATCCAGAAAAGGTTTTATGAGTTTTCAGTGATTAATTTTTGTGCTTTTTTGATACAGTTGCATTGCCTACAGGTGGTTACAAGACCACCATTAAATCTGTATAAGAATTAAAGGGATAGTAATGTTTCATAATAAAAACAGCTCTAATTAATCATCATAGTATTTGGACTTTGGAGAGTGTTATTTAAATTCTGTCAGAGTTGTAGTTCAAGAATAATTCAATGACAAAGTGTCCCCCTCCCTCCCTTTTCAGCCACAGCAGAAGGGAGATGCCCAGGTAGACTGCAGAGAGGGACAATCTTCAATTAAGATAGGGGAAAAACCTGAAAAGCTTGTCAAGGGGGGCAGGGCTTTCATTGTTTTCATAGGAATAAGAGTGCCCCCTTCTGTTATCTGTCCAGTCTATGGACTGCATTCCACATCTGAGAAGAGATTGTTTACACTAGGTAAAAGGGGCGGGAGGGGGAAACTTTGGTTGTGAATATGTCATAAACCATAAAGGTTTGAGAGATAAGACTTATATCATTCTTCATGTTTTTTAATGCCTACAAAATAAAATAAAGTTAAAACGAAGTATTACTATCCCTTTAAAGCACTGTGTCTGAATTTTACTGACTCTCTGTTTTCAATTTATAATCCACCGAATGATGAACACCATAAGACAAGAGGTTTCTATGCAAAAACTATTTGTTAACTGCAGCACAACTAATGAAATGCAATGAAACACACATTACATTTTGTAACTGTACAGACTGTGGCAGTATATACCACTTGTGTGCAGCGCTGGGATCCGAAAACTGACACAAATGATTTCATAAACAGGGATAGCCAAATAGACTTAGCACTCTGTATTAAAGGGATAGTAATACTTCGTTTTATCTTTATTTTATTTTGTAGGCATTAAATAAACATGAAGAATGATATAAGTCTTATCTCTCAAACCTTTATGGTTTATGAGATATTCACAAGCAAAGTTCCCCTCCCCGCCCCTTTTACCTAGTGTAAGCCATCTCTTCTCAGATGTGAGTCTGGTTGTATGACAGGACAGATAACAGAAGGGGACACTCTTCTTCCTATTTGAACAATGAAAGCCCTTCCCCCCTTGACAAGTTTTTCAGCTTTTTCCATTATCTTAATTGAAGATTGTCCCTCTCTGCAGTCTACCTGGGCATCTCCCTTCTGATCTGGTTGAACAGGGGGGGATACTTTGTTTGTGAATATCTCTTAAACCATAAAGGTTTGAGAGATAAGACTTATATCATTCTTCATGTTTTTTTAATGCATACAAAATAAAATAAAGTTAAAATGAAGTATTACTATCCCTTTAAGTACCAGTTAAGTGTCACTTGCCCTTCGATTTAACCAGCCATTAAAACAATAAAAGAACACGCATACATGAAAAAGAAGAAACATCCATGTTTGTCCTTACTTTACAAGTATATAAGCAAGAATAACAATGAACTTTTATGCTTGTAACACCCTTGGTAAATGTCTCACAGTTCAGGTTTACAGATCAGGTTCTATATTCACAAACATCTCTATGTGCTCTTTGGTAGGGATGGGTGAAAATAATGGCACTTTCCTCTTGGTGGATAATTTCCTGCGAAAAATGCTGTTTCTCCGCTTTTTCACTACCTTTTTCGCCCATTGAAATCAATGGGAAGAAGCAATTTTCTCTACCACATGAAAGTTTTCTACAGCCATATAAAAGGTTGTCAGGCTCTCACAGCAGCCATTCTGTAGAAGCACCTTGTTTGTGCTAGAGAAGATATGAGAATTGAAGTTCAGTTTAGGGAATCTTTTAGGTAGGACATTTGTTCCCTGTATTAGGAGAGTCAGTGGAGCACGCTGGGGAGAAGAAGGGAGGAAGGAGGTTGACCCCAAGTAATACCCCAAATTTCAGATTGACTGACTGGCAAGACACAGGCAGCTGGGGACCTAATTGCTTGCTGATCTTTTCTTGCTGTTATAGTCTCCATCAGTTGTGTTATGTACCGTACAGTAAAAAAACACAGAGTAATGTCCACAAAATGCACAAGGGGATGGTGGAGGGGGAGGGGTGGAGCATTGCAGGAACTTGAGAGTAAAGTAGTAGTTCAAAAACTGACTGCAGCAGTGGTTGCAGCAGAGTGTGCAATCAATGATGATGATCTCTCTAATCCAAGGGTGGATGCAGTTTGTCAAGATCCCAGCAAAACTAGTTCCAGGCAGCTCTCACAGCATGCCATTCTGTGTTGTGACAGGAGAGAGCCACATGCTTTTGAGCTAGAGAAGATAGGCAAAAAGGAGAATCGAAGCTTATTTTATTTAGATAGGACATTTGTTCTCTGTAGTAGGGAAGTCTGGTGGCACATTGGAGGAGAAGAAGAGAGGAAGGAGGTTAACCCAAAATAACCCAAAATTTGGTGTAAGTGACTGATGACACAGGCAGCTGGGGTCCAAATTGCTTGATGATTTTGCTTTTATTGTCTTTGTTCTGGGGAAGTCTGGGGAAATAATTTTTTTTTTAGTTATATGTATTTTTTTGGGACTAACTTTGATAAGATATGGTGGACAACTTAAATAAATAAATAATTAAACAAATAAATATATTAGACAGTTGACTGACTGAGCTCTGTGACTGAGGCAGACTTGATAGACAGTGGACTACATTGAGAATTTTGTTGAGGGTCAAGGCAAGATATCACACTCCATCAGTTGTGTACTGTAGAGAGTAAAAATACACACAGTGGAAGGGGGAAAGGTGAAGCAGTGCAGGGTCATGACAGTAAAGTGGCAGTACAACAACTGACTGCAGCAATGGTTGCTGCAGCATGTGCAATAAATGATAATGATCCCTCTACTCCTAGGGTGGATGCAGTTTGTCAAGGTCCCACCAATCACACCATGCCAGTCCCCAACAACCACTACCATACACATCTGCCACATTGTAGTTTGTACTTTATTTTTTTTAATCACTTGACATCATCATCAATACATGCCAGTGTCACTTAAGCAGGAAGTAAGTGTTCTGGGCAAAAGACAAATGCACTCTGCATGCTAACACATTTTTCAAGGTATATGTTCCTGTAGGACTCACACATTTGACTTCCAGCTAGTTATTTCTCCACTACAGCCCTCAGAAGAAGTAATATTGAGCTGGTAAATATTTCACCACATTAAACATAGGAGAAAAGTGTGTTGGAATAGGAAAAAATGTGTTGGAATAGGAGAAAATGTGCTAGAATGTTTTAGACTAAGTGGAAAATGTGTTAGAATAAGATAATAATGTGTTGGAATAGGTGAAAAATTTGCTGGAATGGGCGAAAAGGAGGAACATTTTGAACTGTAGAAAAAGAGAAAACTTTTGCGAAAACAACGAAAAATCAGAAAGTCATGCAGGAAATTTTTCTCACTTTTTGCCCACCCCTACTCTTTGGGTCTCTCCTCCTGTCTAAAGCCCTTTGGAAACTTCAAGTTTGCCATGTGGGTAACAATTGCCCTTGATAGTTTCCCCCTTCCTTGGAGAAATAACAACTGTAATGAATCTGTTTTTTCTTATTGGGGACAGTCTTTACTTCAACATCTTCACCCCATTCTTGGGATATCTGGACAACATTGTCCCTCGTGTCTACCCCTTTTTTGGCTGGGGTCTTTGTAGTCTCTCTTGGCTCCCACTGCACTACTCACCTTACAGCAGGACTCTTGGGTGTAGCTAAAGCAACACCTCTGTACTGCTGGGGCGACTCCTTGACTGCTGCAGGGAAAATTGTCACTAGGGCTCCTGTTTGGCACTTTGTATCTGCTAACAGCTCAACTTGGCTGTTGGCAGGAGTCCTGTCTGACTGCTTGACCTCTGCTGGCATCTTTAAGAAGTAGTTCTATAAACAGGATATCTCCATACAGTTTTTTCTGTCAAACTGACTTTTGTGCATGTCTTCATACTTTTTCTTTCTCCAACCTTGCTCTATAGTGTTAATTGTCTGCAAATGTGGTTCTCAACCCATGCCCTTAGGTACCACTAACAGGCCAGTGCTTGTGGATTTCCCTACTAGAGTACAGCTGGGTTGATCAGAAACTGAGACAGTTTATTAACTTACATCTGCTCTAACAAGGAAATCCTCAAATCCTGGCCTTTTAGTGGGCCCTGAAGACACAAGTTGAGAACTACTGGTCTACATGATGCAGATCTCAGTGTGGAGTATGGCTAAATAACATTTCTTTTCAAACTGCAGCATGGAAATCTTTGAACATTTAAACTTTGTTCTATAGGGGTTGGCCAAAAAAATCAGCAAAAACTGCATGGTTGTCCGCTTTTTCACAGAAAATTCAGCTTTAAATAAAGCCCTTAAAATAATCTTAGTTTTTGCCTATTGCCAAAAATGTTTAATTTTTTTGTGAATAGCTACAAACTTTTTGTCCCTTTATTTACATGTACTTCCAATTTTTGCACCAAAAACATGTTTCCAGGAAGTGAAACACAATATAAGCAGCTAAAGAGAGATAGATGGTGCTATGCGGTTGTACTGTGAGTTATTGAGATAAAATGAGACAGGAGAGGCTCATAGTGACTGCTATCACCATGATCACCTGGAATACAAATAAAAGGAGGCGCTAGAAGGACCATTATACATCCAGCGAGGCTGATGAGAAGGCCACTACTAGCATTGAAGGATCTTGATGCCATCACCCCTAGGGATCTATGGGAAAATAACGTAACAGGCAGAGGAAGAAGATGGTAGCAGTGTGAGCAAGACAGGTCAGCTACCTGTTCCTGCTGCTAGTGCTGCCACTGTGCTTTGTGATCCTTGGGAGGGATGGGAGGGAGATGAGATAGGACAATTTATTAAAACATTTTGACTGATAGGTGACAGATAGTGAATCTGATGTGAGCTGTGACCAAGACTGATCATGACAGGGACTTATATAATACAGTAATTTTTGTGAAACATCAAACTCAAATAGTTATGTACTTTAATCTTAAAATCCACAATCCTTTGTTAATGTACAAAACACTTACTAGGGGCAATAATAGGGGTGAAAGGAGTAGGAGCTGTGCAGGGAATGGGATGTTTTAGTAAAGTGGTAGTCCAAAACCTGACTGCAGACATAGTTGCTGCAGCATGTTCAATAAATGATGATGATGATCCTTCTCCTCCTGAGGAGGGATTTTTTGAAATTCCCCCCACCACCACTGTAGTATTAATAAACCAGTTAAGAACACTGAAGGCTACAATGATTTGCATTCTAGGCTTGATGGCATAACAGAGGGGTATGTAGAAGTTCAACTAACTGTTGCATCTGACAATAAGTGTAACATGCACACCACGCATCATGATAGTAGTAGAGAACCTTCTGAAAATCCCTCTAAGGGGAAAAGTAGAAATAAATTATCTGAGACTTCAAAAAGCCTAGAGAAATAATAAAATAGGGATAGTGAGGATAGTGAGAAGGGTGATGCTGCTGATGAGGATATTGATCTAGACTATATCACTCAAGTGTCCTCTTCTTCTGATACAGATGAAGTTGAGAGCAAGAGAAATTATGACATGGCTGGAAAACTACAAAAAGAAAAAGAGCAGAAGCATCATTTAGGCACACAAATTTTCATTGGTACATCTGAAAACTCAATAGAAATGTAAAATGTAACCTTTATTACATATTTAAAAGAAGTAGAGCAAACAATAAAAAAGAAATCCCTTATGACACCCGCTAGATCGTTCCACACGATCCTGCGGGATGACAAATAGTCCTCCGCTATTAATGAGTATGACTTGTAGTCTTTGATCAAATCAATCACCCTGACTAGATGTTAACAATCAATATCTCAATTTAGATTGTCCCAGTATCAATATGTATGTTTGTTTCACATAGTGAGTAAAGATATAAATGTACATAACCATCACCGATAATGGCAATGGGTTTTTCTCAGATACAAATATTTGCCATTCTATTGAGCAATTCTAAGGGATATATGCATATATAAGTCTATGCGTGAGATGTTAGAGGGTGCTCATTCAATACACACACTGTTGCTGATGAGATGACAATCAAGGATTAACCCTTTGCGTGCCAGAGATTCATCCGGAGCATTGCACTGCAAAACATTGGGTACCTCCCTGGCACTCAAAGGGTTAAATCAAGTACAACTGATATCCATGCTTATTTTTGTGAATTTGATCATTTGACACATGCATCAATCTTAGTATTATTGTGCTTAGGGAAAAAAGTATCCTCATATTCAATTGTTCCTTGTATTTTTAATTCATTATACATCACATACATCATCCTAGGGATGGTGGTGTCCCATTAAATGATTGTGATATACTACCATGCCCCATTAGTAAGTCTATTGGGAGTTATATGATACATTTCAAATCTACCCAAGTAATGTGCCTTGCCTTAGGACTTAGAAATATTTTCATTTATTAATCTTTATTATTTTTTTTTAATCTTTTTTTCTAATTTATTACCAACTAGTTGAAGAGCCCGTTACACGGGCCACAGTGCCACTGGCAGCCGGTTGCGGGGCAGTCATGCTCAGTAAAGACTGCCCACGCTGTGGCTGATACAGTGCCAGCCGGTCGAGGTGCAGTCTTGCTCAGTAGAGAATGCCCATGCTGCGGCTGATACAGAGCGGGACGCTCCTTCGGAGTGCCCACTCTGTATAAGCCTCATCACTGGTAGCCTTTACTGAACAAGACTGCAGCACGCGCAGCAGTCTCTACTCCGCATAACTGTGGCGTTACACACGAATTATTATATAGGATATACAAGTATTAATCATATTAGCAATCCAATCAGATATGCCACCATGTGTATTTCCAATCTGTAGTGCATTCACAGGTTAGCAAGTACATATATAATTATGGTTATAAGGAGTCTTTATATTATACAGTGATTTGTTCAAAATAGTATTTGTAGTAATTTAAAGATCTCCTCAACATATAATACTAGGTTTATTAGCTTAAGATCTTAATAGAAGAGTGGATTTATTTGACTTAAAAATCTCAGCAGTATAACAGTCTTTCAAGATTTCTTAGTATTGATTCTAAAAAGTTAAATGTTAATTTTATTTGACTTACAAATCTTAGCAGAATAATAACTCTATTTACAAGAACATAATAGAATTATTCCAGATTCTTTAAAAAAAAATTATGATGTTAGAAACACATTCAAGTTATTGGTTTCATTCGTCAATTTAGAGTAAACACAATTCAGACTGAAAATCCATCTGCATTCCTGTTTTAAAACATATTTTGTATATCACCTTCTCTGATACCCAGTGATATTATTTCTAATCCCCAGCATTGTTATGAATTAATGAGTCCGCCATCAGATGTCAAAAAATGTCTGGTTACTGACATCAATTGTTTTCCTGCTTTTTGATCTTTAAGGATATTGTTGATTTTCCATACATGTTCTCTACGTTTTTCATGAAGTGTATATTTTATCATGTCAACATAATATTGTAGGCATGAGTGTTGTTAACAATATATCACCCCGCTTGTTTTGCAATTGATATGGGAATTAATTTTCAAAGTTACGGCAAACATATCAAAGATAGAAAGTTTTTTGACCATATATTTACAGGTAGAACAACCATGACAGATATGTACACAAATAAAAAGGTGAGTGCTAAAGAAATAATGTAAAGAATGAGTCTATGTAAAAGCATTAAAAAATAGAAATTGTATTAGAAATAGTGATGGAACACACAATCGATGAAAGATAAATTTAAGTGAAAAATTAAATATAAGTGAAAACTTACAATTAGGTGAAAAAGAATCCAGCAGACATGGTGAAGAGACAATATGTAAATCAGAAAATCTGCACTGATCACTCTTAATAATACAGAGCAAGAGTGGGTATATAGAAGAAAATACAATAACAATACATGGCGTGATCTGTAAATGTAATCAAATAATGAAGCAATCAAAAGTGGATAGAAAGTAATCAAAATGCAGTACATTTGCTCAAAAAGCTCTTATAAAAACAAATAGGGGCTTGATATAGTAGATATTCCCAATAAATTTCACAATACAATTCAGGATATAAATCTTGATCAGAATATGAATCACTTGAGTAGCTCTGCGCTTAGCTGACCGGCAGTAAGGCAAGCTTCAGTTGTTTGTGGGGTTAATTATTAAAGCTACACTCCATAGGTTTGTCTTTCATAGATACTTCAAAGGAGATTATAAACAATAAGAAGTACTCACAATTAGTGTCCTGACCTGGGAAGTCATAAACTAAGAGCTTGTGAGGGCAATTGTAAACACCCTCACTCGGTCATCCAAAGGCTAGTGGTCTGGAAAATCCAATTGGAAATATTCCTGGTTAAATAAAAATCTTCTTACCAGAAACATGTGTTCCACATGTAGAAAGAGGAATATGTATGTATATATACACGTTGTAATAGAATATATACATAATAAAAATGTTATTAGAAAAATGTACACAATAAAAATTACCAATAATCAATAAGAGATTCGTATAGAAATGGGTTATATCCCATTAAAAAAATGCTCAACGCATTTCATAACATTCAAAGTTATTTCATCAGGAGCCTACAAAAATATAACTGGGTTTAAGTAGCAAAAAAGTGATTATTCAAAACATTAGAATATGGTAAATTAATTAAGGGGATGATAATTAAAGGCTAAGTATTGTATAGTATCTTGAATTCAATGTTTGGTCCGGAGTAAGTGGTCCAAACTTAAAGATGCCAAAAATGAACATCTGAAATGTTATCGGCTATTAACTGTTTGCTGTCGGGCAAAAAGCCCTGGTCCAGATGGATTTTCCAAGCATACTACAAAACATTTCAACATGTTGCTCCCCTACTGGAGGACTCCTTTAGCAATTTACCAGACCAGACACACCCGGAGATTATAGAACCTTACATCTCTGTCATTCCCAAACCTGAGAAGACAAACTCTTGTGCCCTGGCTATAGACCTATATCTCAACTAAATGTGGATGTTAAGCTGTTTGCGACGATTCTCGCAGAAAGAATCAAATCGCATTTACAATATCTTATCAATCAAGATCAAATGGGCTTTACACCAAGGAGGGGGGCAAGGGATAACACTAGAAAGATCTTGAATCTCCTCTACACTTCCTCTCCATCTTCTATCCCCTCTGTTTTCATCTCCACAGATATTGAAAAAGTGTTTGACAGGGTCATCTGGTCCTTCTTATCCCAAACATTGCGTGCTTTTAGCTTTGGTCCTGGACTCACACACAACTTTTCTGCCCTATTCACCAACCCTACTGTGAGAGTCAAAACAAATGGCAATCTTTCTGATACATTTATAATTACTAATGGCACTCACCAAGGATGCCTACTATAACCTCTACAGTTCATTCTGTTAATGGAATACCTAGCTAAACACATAAGACTGAATTCTACAATTACAGGAATTCCCATTGTGACAACAAGCTCTCAATATTTGCAGATGATATCCTGGTTACTATTACTCGACTCTCTTCCTCCATGCAAGCGTTGATGTCAGAATTCCACACTTTCTCTGCTCTTTTGGATTTCAAAATCGACTTCACCAAATCTGAAGCGTTACACATAGACATACTGTTAGACACCTTGATCTCTCTCCGAGTCTCATTTCTCTTTAAGTGGGACTCCTCCTCCATTAAATATATCGGCATCTGCCTTACCCCTTTGGTTAACACCATTTACATTTCAAACTATATGCCCCTGCTCTTAGCCATATGCAAAGACCTCAACAGATAGGACCTCCACTGTTTCTCATGGCTTGAGAGTGTAAATGTCATAAAAATGAACATTCTCCCCAGATTTAACACTGCCTATTATGTCATCCACCTGCGTTTTTCGCAAACATGACACACATCATCCACAGCTTTATTTGGCTTTTCCTCTACCCAAGGATTAAGAAGGAGCCTCTTTGTAGACCAAGAGTGCTAGGTGGTTTGGGTATTTCTGATATCAAATTCTACTGTCACTCGGCTCTTCTGTCCGCGATCTTGGACTGGTATCAGACACCAAGCTTTGGGCTCAGATAGAATGTTCTCTGGTTCCTCACAGTGACATTCTTACGGAATTCTTCCTCCCTGACCATGTCAGATACTTGTTAAAAATCCATCCCATCATTGCCCCAGTTTAACAAACATGGGATTGGTCAATTAAAAGAAAATACTGTCTTTACCTTCCCATCCTTTCCAAGGTCTTCTACTTTAGATCTACCTTGTTCACCCTCCCACCCCCCTCATTTCCCCATTGGTTTATTTACACAAGCATATGTTTGGGGGATTTCTTCACTAGCTACACAATCTGTGCATTCCCCCAGTTGCAAGATAGGTTATCCCTTCCTTCATGCGTTCTCTGGTGTTATCTCACCCACAAGCACTTTTTGGACCAACAGTCAATTGACAGAGGAGCCTTCCGCCCCCTGTCTCCATTTGAGACCCTATTCCTATCCTCAGGGCTGACATGCAGGTCTTTAGGTAGGATATGCTCTTAATTACTTAAAACCTCCTGAACACTGGCACCCAGCTAATTTGCTGCTTGGGAAAAGGAAATCATTCTGTCTTTTGAGTACTACATTGAAATCTGGAAACTCACTGCGTTACAAGTACTTGAGACCAATTGCAGATTCTTATATATGTGGTACTACTATACCCCTTCTAGACTAGACAGTATCTCCCACACTGAGAACCCCCTATGCTGGTGATGCCTACTCCACAAAGGTATTTATCTTCATCTTTGGTGGTCTTGTTTTTGATCCAAATCTTCTGGGAGCACTGCATCTCCAATATGGAAACCTCTCTCAGTGTCTCTTTATTCCAAGAACTCCATACCTACCCTGTTCTATTCAGGGATTATACTGTTCTCTCCAAATCAGAGATGTCTTTTACTTACTATGCTGACTGCAGCCAAATTATTGATAGCTACACACTGGAGAGATAGAACACCTCCAGGAATATTTATGAATGATTCTACTGTTTCTAGTTGTGGCATCTATAACCTGTTGTTGGTGTGTCTCCCACTCAGACCTATGGTTGTGCTTCAGGTGGGATCTCATTGAGGAGGTGCCTAGGTGTGAGCCTTCCTTCCCCCCACTAACATGCTTTTTACATAGACAGGATTAGCTTTTGAGTCCTTAGTAGAGTATATCCATACTGTGGACTTCATAGACAGTGGGGATCCTGAAGGGCTGCTACTACTACTAGGGTTAGATGTTGCTGCAGCTATACTACTACTGAGTGTCAGAGGTGCTGCTCTTCCAAAAGCAGCAGAAGCACTCATCATATCATGTAGATAACCTGTGTTGTTAAACATAGAAACATAGAATTTAACTGCGGCTATGAACCATTCAGCCCAACTAATCTGACCATTTTTCCTACTGTAAAAACATCAAACCATATTTGATCCTTGGTCTTTTCTTATGTTCAGGATATCCTTATACATATCTCATGCATGTTTAAATTCTGTAACTGTGTTAACCTTTACCACTTCTGCTGGTAGGCTATTACACCTATCTTCCACCCTCTCAATGAAATAAAACTTTCTTTCATTATATCTAAATGTCTGTCCCTCTGATTTTAGACTAAGGCCTCTTGTCCAAACATTTTTACTCCTATGTAATGTACTTCCCTCCTGTGTGTTATTCAATCCCTTCATTTAGTTGAATGTTTCTTTCATGTCCCCTCTTTCTCTTCTCTATACATGTTCAGATCCTGATATTTCCTTTCCTGGAATGGGGCTCACTTTCCTGAGTGGGGCTTGGACTTGGAAGAGGTAATGATGCTGAACGGCATAGCCTGATACTCATAATACCCAAACCTCGAAAAGCCATCTTCCACTCATCCCCCTCTCTGACCATGACAAAGTTATAGACCCCATTGTGATCAAGTTTGGTGAAGAAGCAGGCCCTTCAGAGCTAGCGGATAACAGTTGCATCATCTAATGTTATTTAGTCCCTGTAATCCATGCAGTCCCATCCTTTTTCTTCATGAAGAAGATGCCTGCTATGGCAGGAGAGGTTAAAGGTCATAGGAACCCTCAAGCAAGATTGTCCCTGATGTACTCACTTCTCTATGGCCATGGTCTCTGGAATAGATAATGAATAGATCCTACCTCTAGGAGGTGGTGTCCCGGTCAAGAAATATATGGAACAATCATCTGTCCAAAGAGCTGGCAAGGTTTCAGCTTTGGCCTTGCTAAATACATCTAAAAATGTCATATAGGCTTCAGGAATTGAGGGGACTCAGAAGGCAAGATGTCCAAAGAAGATAATTTTTTTATTCCACAGGGTGTCAAGCCATTGCTATCTGTTATTCTTGACTACCAGCAGAACTCAAGACCCTGCACTGCTCTAACACCTTTCACCCTACCCCTACCCCTTGTAAATTTGCAGGACATTACATATTGTATATGTTTTTACTGTTAAGTACACAATAGAACTTATTGTGTGTGATGTCTTACCTTGGCCCTCTACAAAATATCTTGTCTGGTGCCAGTCTGCCTCAGTCACAGCTCACGTCAGGGACACTGACTCTCACCTATCTTTTTTTTATTTTTTATTTATCTTAAATTAAATGTATTTCCTATCCCTAACACTGTCAATGAAACACAAAAAAACTCCCTGTTCAACAGCTTCTTTCCCTAGACTCATCTAGCACAGATATAACATCCATATATGGAAGGATCTTGGATCATGGCTGCTTGTGTCTTTCCAATCAGTCACAGAATTTTCGGGTATTTGGGATAATTATCCTTTGCTTCTCACACGCCAGACTCCTCTAGCACAGAGATAACAGCCAGATAATAAAAAAACTGGATCACAGTTGCCCAATCAGACATTCACACAAGATTTTGGGGTATTTGGGATCAATCTCCTTTCTTTCTTCCTATCCCCCAGACTCCCCTATTACAGATAAATTATTTCCTGTAGTCCACTTTATTAGCACATCTTCTCAAAAGCATGCTGCTTTCTCTTCCTCTCACAAACACAGAATGGCATGCTGTGGGAATCTGACACCCTTTTTATACTATACCTGCAGGAAAAAAAGGGAAAACTTGCCATGTGGTGGGTAGAAATTCAGTCTTCCTTTTGATTTCAGTGCTGGTTAGAAAGTCAGAAAATGGCACTATTCATGGAAAATTTACCACTAGGCAGAAAGTGCACTTTCTCTTCTGAAGCAAAAATGTTCTCCGATCCCTAGTAAAACCACAATTTAAATCAATGTGAATTTTTGTTTGTACTCTATGGTGCAGCTGGTTTACTATTCAATTTCTCCAATTCTTCAACATTCATCATACTCAGTGTTTCTTCTTTAGCTTTTTGTTCTAGTAAAGTTTGCATCCTTAGGCCCAGTTTGGAAAAATGACTGTGCAGTGACTGCAGATACCTTGTTGTATAGATGGCTCTGTATTTGCCTGTCATGATGTTTTTTTTTCTGTATTATGATTTTTGTCTTTTTTTTAAGGTCTTCTTTCCTAGCTGGAGTGCAATGTCTCTCTAACCTCTTATTGACTTTGTCTTCAAAAATCAATTTCCTTTATTAGCTGATGAATCTCTTGAAAGACTTTCTGTACAGAATCGAGATAAATTATTTAAGCAGTAAATTGTTTCCACTGTAGCTATTTTACACTATAGTGATTTAATAGGATGCAGCACAAAGCAAAGGTTTTGGAACAAGGTCACCCAATGTAGAATAACTGAGCATTAACAATGTAGAATAACTGAGCATTAACAAGGCTACTTAGAAATGACTATGGGGTTAAACTTGTCTATAACAAAAAATGACTAGGTACAATATTTGAAACATGATACTGGGATTTAAAAACTATAGCCAAAGTCAATGCAGCTCCTTAATGTTTATTTATGACTGGAAAAAATAAATGTTTGACTTCTTAAATTGGACAGGAATAATTTTATGATGGATGATAGCAGTGTTGTTTGTACTACTTGCAATAACAGCAAGTTAATAGCCCACATGGATTCTTGAAACAGCAATTAAAGTTCTAAATGGCCTTTCTCATGAGAGTTTTATATGGAGTTTTGAGTAGAAGTTTTTCATTGCTTTTTTGTGTTTCAGAATCAGCAATAGGTCTGAAAAACATCCAAGCTATTGAATACATGACAATGCATACGTTAGGAAAGTAATAGACAATCTAATGCTGATTTAAGTATTATAACTGGTTTTATCACACAGATTCCTATCAAAATATATTAGGACATTTGAAGATAAAACCTATTGTTAGATCTTGGTTGGCTCTTTAACATCCTTCTTTTTAACCATCTAGGCTGCTAGGTGTTACATATCCTGATTTCCAACCTTCATGGGCTAATCTTTTCTCACATATACACACATACTTATATTCCTACACTCGGGAACTCTAAAACAAGGGGTTTGATATTGTTTATATGTAATATCCTCAAGAACAATGTAATATCACCTCTCCCTGACTATTAAAGTTTTCTGGAAAAAGACTCTGGGAGGTTCCATCATGGAAAGACATGGGTAAAAAATACAGGATGATCCATAAGGGCCCTCAGACAGTTCACCGGGGGGTAAATCCTACCAGATGCTATATATGATTTATCTGGTCCCTGATCACATGAACAAAATTAACAACACTAATTATTTATCTTATTTCACTCCTGTGGTCTTAAGGGAAGATTCCTGTATACTTTGTGGTGAAGCACTGAAAAACAGCCAAGCTTCTGAAGCAAGAGTCTCTTGAGTTCCCAGGTCTTGTTTGTAAACCCTGGACATCCCTATTCGAGAGAACAGTGTAGTGTCTTTCGCAATGCCAGATTAAAGGCATAGTAATGTTCACAATAAAAGCAGCTCCAATAAATCTTGTTTTTAGGCCATGGAGAGTGTTATTTCAGTACTGTCAGAGTTGTAGTTCAAGAGTAATTGAATGATAAAGTAACCCCCTGCCCCTTTTGCTGATGTAACGCTGCTTATCTTAGAGCAGCAAGACTGTCTGGATGGATCTCAGAGAGGGACAATCTTTAGTGAGCATAAGGACAAACCTGAAAAACCTGTCGGGGGGGGCAGGGTTTTCCTTATATTTACAGTATGAAGGTTGTACCTTGCTGTGAGCTGTCTGGTCCCAGGATCAGATTCCACATCTGAGGGGAGGTGCCTTACACTAGCTAAAGGGGTGGAGGGGGTACTTTATCATTCAATTCATTTTGTGTATGTATATAGGGACTGGAGTGTTTATCACACTGGAGAGTTTCTCACCTTTATCAGACTATATCAAACTTTGGAGTTGCCTACCTCTGTTCTAAATTATCATTCAATATTGATGTTTTAGTTTAAATGTTATAGTTATATTTATACAATTTACAATACAATTTGCCAGAACAAATGTAATATAAAATTATTCATGATAGTGTAGCTAATGAAAAATCAAATCAAAATGTGACTTTGACATACAGACTGAGCGTGTGCTTTTCTACAAATGTCTCTGTTACATTGTAACTTATGATTCTAAATTGAATGAATTTACTTGTGGAACATTTCCAATCAAAGGAGTTAGAAACACTACATGTGCTAACAAATTGAACAACTACACAGAGTGAATGAAACCTGAAGGTGTGAAAAAGAAAGTTTGTCTTTCTTGTATAGGTTACCTATTGAAAGAAGTAATCTGAATGGTTGTTCCAGGGCTCAAAATTTCTACTCGCCACTGGCCAATGGCGAGTGAAAATTTAGCCTTGGCGAGTAGAAATTCAGCCTTGGGGGGTATGTTATGGCTTTCAGTGGTGAGTTACTTTTCAGGTCTGGCTAGTGCAAAGGACTTCATATTTTAAGCCCTGGTTTTTCTTCTGAACATACTTTTTTTGTTCTGCACAATATGTTTGACCAGCACATCCATTCTGTGTAACTCTTACAATGCTAGATAATAACTTATTGGAGATATCAGTAGCATCCAAGGTGTTATCACAAGTTTTCACTAAAAGTGTTATCAGAAGAGTTTGCAAAACACTGCAGAACATAGTGAGATGTATGTACTAAAAACAACTGGAGAAATTATTCAGGTCAGCTGTGGCAAAAGTAGCAAATACAAATTCCCATCATACACGTTGATTTAAATAGGCCTTTTAAGCAGATACAAGAGAGATTTTCCAACACATTTCTTCTCAAAGAACTGGGCCCCTCCCAGAATCCAAGGGATTAAATCAACAGTAATTGATATTTGTGCCTTATGCTACAGATGATATAGCCTAAGATTGTTCCAGTCCTTCTTATCACATTAACCTCCATGTTACTCGCTCTTCTGACATTCAAATATGACATACCAAGAAGAACTTGAGAAATTCTGGATCAAGCTAACAGAACCACATGTAACAAACAAAAACTTTAATTGATTAAAAAGGGGATTTTAATCTGGTGACTTCCAGAAAGGCTTCTGTAACATATCTTTGTTTACTGTTGTAGTATTCATTAAAACACTTTTAAATCACTGGAGATTTAAGTAATTTTAATGTATCTCCATGGTGCAGCTTCTTTGCCCCCAGACGTTCTTCTTCATATAAGTTTCAAAGTTTTATAGCTGTATTTCAACCTCAGGCCATTATAAAAGAAAAGCTTTTGTGCTGGTTTATCACTGCTATTTTTGCCAATCTCAACATCATTTAGCTTTTTTTTTAATTTTCTATGCAAACATGCAATAGAGTGTCTTAAGTAATTGGCAGCAAACTGGGATGTCTGTATTTGTTTTACAATTTAAAAAAAAAAAAAAAAACTGGGACATTAGCCAGCCTGCAGACAGCAAATGGATCAACAAGTGTCATAATATTTCAGTTAAATTGAAATGTAAATAAAAAAACATAGAGTCCCTTTCACAATAAAATGTCAATACTAGATGTAAACAGAAATGCAGATAACATATACAGCATCTCTTTAGATGGCTTAAGGTGAAAATTTTGACCTGATTCTAGAGATGTGCACAGTGCAAGACCACCTGCAATATCCTGCGGATCAACGGCTGTTGCCGCTCTGCCAGTTGGCCCAGATATTTGCACGTGTTTTTTTCCAAATTTGTGAATGGGCAAGGGGAGGGTGGTCACCAGTCACATCTGCAGTATGTTACTTCTTTAGCTTGGCAAGGGAAAATCTATCATCTTCCTCACCACTACTCCAACCACTGGTGTACAGGGTGTATGCATCAGACGAAACCTGATATGAATGCTGGTCTGACTACTGCTGGTGTAACATATGATCATCATCGGTTGTGTTACCTACAGACAATTCAGTAGCAGTTACTAAATGTGCAACTAACTTCATAATTTCAGTAGTTGCGTAGTTCAGTAAATGTGGGTGGGGATATTTAGGTAAAACCTCAAAGTCATTTAGGGAGAGAATCAAACAACATAAATCAGATAAACACAAAGGAAAAGATAATTTAATTGCTTTGTTGAGATGGGACATCAAGGAAGAGATGTACTAAAGGGTGATAATAGGCCAGGATGACAATATGATGCCACACTTCTATTGATAATAGGCCATGATGACAATATGGTGCCACACTTCTATCAATGGCATAGCCAGAGTATGCACTGATATCTTTTCGCATCCATCATTTCCCTGTGAATCCTCCACCAGTCCACAACAGTCTTCCACCATCACCATGAATCCACCATGCTAAGGGTTTATGATTCTTGTTCTTGGACAATGGCTCACTTGAATATGGAAATGCAGGATAATGAGCAATTGTCATAGTCATGTGGGTGTGTTTATATGTTAATGTAGCTGTTTGCCACATGTACTAAATTCTGATAGCAGCCATTGTTGTCAGAGTTCACAGTTCCAACATTGGCAAAGTAAGATTGACAATGTTATGATCTTCCTATGGGGCTAGAGGATAGTTTGCTGTCTCTGCTAAACAGCAGAGATAAGCTGCCCTTCTTTAGCCCTTTTAGTGACATATGGATGTTCATTGCACAACCCTGTGGCACTCAGAGGGTCCCAAAATGAGGGAATGGCAGAAAAGCTATATATTACAGCTTCTCTGTCATTCTGTACTCACTGAACCAGCTCAGCTGAATAACAACAATCAGCTGATTAAGGTAAACACAAAACTCACAAGATACTCTGCAATGGAGAACCTTTTGAGTCCTGAGGAAGGGGAGAGAAAAAAAAGAGAATAAAATGCTGCTAAGTGTAGTATCTCTAAATTGGACAGAGAGCATAGAAAGCAGTATTTAACACTCTCATTTGCATCTTCCCTCCCTCACTTTCATTCACCTCACCTCTGTACCTAGGGGTGGGTGAAAGGTCCTGTCATGTTCCTGTGAAAAATTCACAAAAAACACCTGGTTATCAGCTTTTTCACAGGAAAATCAGCTTTAAATAGTGATTAAATTCTTTGCCGCTTTCGGCCATTGCCAAAAAATGTTCACTATTTCTTTCAGTGGCTAGAAATTTTTTGCCCCTTTAATCACGTTTTCACCTTCTCTCTATAAAAATGTGCCATTTTCCAGGACATGAAACACAATACAAACATCTACAGAAAGAGAGAGAGAGGTACAAAGCTGTTGTGCTGTGAATTTATAGGAGAGGCTCATAGTGACTGCTATCACTATGAACATGTTTAATAATTATAAAAGGAGGAGCTGTGAGGACTGTTATGCATCCAGTGAGTCATCCAGTAGCTGCTTCTGCTGGTACAAATGCTTTGCTGCCTTCCTTTTCGTTATACTGTCTATATGTTTGTTGTGCCCTCACTTTCTCCCTCTCATCCTCCACAATGCAACCGTCTGCTTGATCAATAAGCATTTCTCGATATTCCTTGACAAAATCCGGGTTCCTCAGAGAGATGCTGCTGCTGGGGGTCTCGCAAAGAGGCAAGAATATATTCCTCATTGCTTTTAATGGACATTATGCAAGGATCTTGTTCAAAGCACGCTAACATGTCTTTGTTGTCATTATGGTAAGAATCCTCAACCATGCTCCTCATTTTTTTCTACAATAAAAGTATCAGTGGTAGAATTTCACTAATTTCTGCCCAAATGCGACTCACCAGCATGGTTGCCTCCTCAAAGGGTTTCAGCAGCTCACATACATCGCACATTAGTTGCCATTGGCCTGGTGACAAAGAGGCTTCCTCCAAAGCCTTCCAGATTTACATGGTGTACTCGCTAATGGCCATATTCTGTTCGTACAAACACTCTAGCATGTACATGGTGGAATTCCACCTGGTAGGGACCTCCATTTTCAGCTGGTGATGGGGCAGATTGCTACGCTCTTGTGTGGAATATAGAGCGTTGCGTGCACTGTAGAAGCGACTAAAATGGGCACAGATTTTGCTGGAAATAGTAAGCATCTCTTTGAGGGTTTTGGATTCTGCCAGGAATGTGGTCACAACTAAATTTAACACATGGGCAAAGCAGGGCACATGCACCATACTCCCTATTCTCAAAAGCAGGGATAATGTTGGAGCTGTTATCAGCAGACACAAAACCAGCTTTTAAGGAGTGGGGTACAAGCCATCACCTGCTCTAGTTTACTCAGAACATCTACAGCTTTGTGGGATTGTCTATCAAAACTCTGCATGCACAAGGTGGCATGACAATGGTATGGGCTATCTTTCTGCTGTTGCTGCTGCCTTTTAATCACACTGCCACAACCAGAAGCATGAGTACTGGCTTTCACCTGATGCTGTAAGCTAGTGTTGTCCACTGTTGGTGCTGGGAGGGAAATCCAGTGAGCAGTCACAGTCATATAGTCTGTGCTCTACCCACTTGTCCACATATCTGTCAGGTAGATTTTCTTGTAACAATGGACAAAAAAATTCTAGCGGCTCTAAGGTACTGTCACGGTTTGTTATGACTCTCAGACACAGAGTAAGATAAAAATCAAACTTTATTGAAAAGTTTAATGGGAACCCCCACGGGTCTTGTAATACACATATGTCAATTACACAATCTGGGTGCAAACAGTAGTAGCAAAATACAGCAGTATAAGCTCTACCGGCCTTGCCAATATACCGGG